>WNGS01005680.1:8452786-8502771 GCA_020271785.1 Procambarus virginalis
TCCTTAAGGGGCGTTCCAATCCAGTTTGGCTCCAAAAATGCAAAAATAGAAAACTCGTTCGATTTCAAATAAACTTTTTTGACAAGTTCTATATAGGAAAAGTGGTTCATCTGGTCCAAGTTTCAGCATCGTAGCATAAATAAGGAAGGGAGAAAAAAATAATGAAGTAGTTGTGAAAATTATGCCAAATGGTCAAAATTGATTATGAATCAAAAGTGTCAAACTGAAATCATAGCTATGACTCTTTGCTATCACAATAGCATATATTAAACAAAATATAATTAGTTTAATTGGAAAAAATTTTAAGAAAAAAAAAAAAAAAAGTTTTTTTTTTTTTTTTTTTTTTTTTCAAATTTTTTTTTTCAAATTTTTTTTCGGACGATTTGCATCAAACTTAACACACCTTACTGTACGTATACCTATCTGTAAGATGCCAATTTGGAGAAAATTGGTTGATTGTCAACCTCAGCCACAGATTTTAGAACCTTAGACTTCATTAATTTCTGTTTTTTTTTCAATTGACACAAATGTTTACAAAACTGAATAATTTTTTATTCAATTTACATGAAAACTTACACAGTATATGTGGAGGGCATGTCTCTACATGTGCAGATTTCACTTTTTCTCTAAGTTCATTTATTGATTTTATAATAGCAATAACATGCCATTTTTGCATAATTTTTGGGTGGAACTTTGAACATTTGTATTAGGAAAACTAAAGATGTTTGGAAATCCTAAATCATACAATCATTTATTATATGCTAATGTGTCAGAAAAGTGTCACAGAATAATTATATCCGAAACGTGTGTGAAGAATTGTAGACTTGAAAATGTGTAAAAAACGTTGAAAAAAACAAAAAAAATAAAAAATCTTTTTCTATTTACGCTGCAGTACTGAAACTTGGGACAATTTCAGCACTTTTCATATACAACAGTCAAATTATTGGTTGACATTGAACAAATTTTTCTACATAACTACCGGCTCCTTAATCAACGACCAGCTCAGCCTATCTCCACCACCATCAGTCACCTCCCTATATTTTCAGATGCCAGCCCTGTTGTGCAACAGGGAAAATAGATGAGAGTTTGATACTTTGAGTAGATACATACTTTGTGAGTACGGATGAGTATTGGTAAGTGTGTGTGTGTGGAAGGAGAGCGCATGACTCAGGAATGTAGTGCAGGCCACCTGGTCTATGTCAAGCTGTGTCAAGTAGTTCTCACAAGATCATTGTTACTAGTGCACCTGCACGGTTCTGAAAAAGTCCTTTTTGGGTGTCCTAGAAAGTGCTATGACCTTAAGCCTAGCTGGGGTAGCCTCAACTACACCCCTGGTGGATCTTGTCCAACTTGACATCACCCACTTTTGGGTGAATGCCATCTATATCTGAGGTGAGAGTTCTCAGTTATGCCTGTCATGACCATAGTGTGCTAGTGGAATAAAATACAATGTAATCTATACTTCGAGCCACAAATGGTAGGACATGTGTGAGTGGTTGTCCACCTTTCAATGCTTCTTTGATTTTTAATGTTGGTTGATTAAATTCATCAAAATGATTATGTTCAATTGTTTCATTATTAACTCAAAGTGGTTTAATCAATAATGTACAGTGTTAAATTAATTCACGGAGTTTATTATTTACTGTACTTTAATGATATTCCAGTAACTGAGTCACAGACTCTGATTGTAATGAGTTCTGAGAGAGAGAGTAAATTTTACTGAATGGTGTATCCTGTCCACTGTTCTTTTATGTTTTCATTAATTCAGACAGGATGTTGGCAGCATCTTCAGCATCTCCCCCTCTTTTTTTCAATCTTTTGCCTGAAACGCTATGCGTGCTAGTGGCTTTACAAGAATGTAAATTCAACTTAATTTCTACATTCTCTGTTAACCCCCCAATGTACCTTCTTGTATATAAATAAGTAAATAAATAAATAAATACAATAAATCTTGTCGCATCATCTTTTTTTCATCAGTTTCTCCCATATCATCCCATTTTCTATTCTCTCTGCTTCTCTCCCACCTCCTTGTGCCTTCAGTTACCCTTCCATCCTCTGTTTTCTATCTCCCTCATCTCTCCTCTCTACGATAGTCATTATAATTTCACCCCCCTCCCCCGTGACATGCCAGCCATCCTATCACCACCCGTATCTTCTTATCTATCAATGGCATAACCGTTATATTGTGCAGTTTTTATATTCATAAATTCTGCACAAAATTTCCTTTCCATTTATATTTATGATCATATAGCTTGGATAAGTTGATATAGTAGTAGTATAAATAATGTGGCAGAAAGCTCACTGGAGCGACTGAGGGAGGAGCAGGGAGTAGATCACTGGTGCGTGAGTGGGGGAGCAGCAGGGAAAGATGGGACAGATCACTGATGGTATATGGAGGAGGAAGGAACAGGCAGAACAAAATACAGAACAAGACTTGCAAGGCAAAAACCTGGATGTATTTGCTGCCAGAATTGGTTTGAAAATGATTGTCAAGGGCAGAATTTGAACTAAACTACACTACTGTAAATGAAGTGCTCATCAAAACTTTGTGGGGTATGCAATAATTGTATTATTCTCTACAACACTTACCTTTTGAATATAGAACATGACAGTAATCTTGAGGAGGACAATGAGTGGGTGTCAGCGGACAAAAGAAGAGCCCGGCCCACAACAGTGTCTGGTTGTAAATGAGGTGCAGTGTGTTACGACTAATATCAAACTCGAGAAGGTACTGATGAATCTTTCCCTTCCTGTGCCAAAATAAATAAAATATAAAATTAACTTAAATTTTCATTTAAAGTAAATTTAAAGTAATTTTAATTAAATTTAAACAAAATTTTAAAAACAAAATTAAATTTAAATTTAATTTAATTAAAATAAAAATATTTATTGTAATTAAAATTTAAGTCAAATAAAATCAAATTAAAATTAATCTGAGTGAATATAAAAAGCTATTTTCTAACAGGACACTTTGATGTACTTAAGATACCGAACAAAATCTCGGTCTAGCCAAGAATGACTAAAGACAGTTCACTCAAACATCTTTCCAATCCCTGCTTGGCATCTAAAGGACTGAAGAATAGCACTGGCAAACAACCAGTTGCCCATATGGTCACCACCCTTGATCATCACCAGATGGCAGCACCAATGCCAACTTCAGCTTGCCCATCACACAGAGCTAACTGAATGTACCCACAGGCCAGGTTCTGGAGTGAAGCACAGAGGAGTAGCCAACCCACAGCTGAGGAACAAACAAAGCCGGAACAGAAAGGAAACTTTGCAACACTGGCAGGGTACATCAACAGCTACAAAAAAAATTTCCGAATACAAAAACATGAAGTATTCAAAATAACAAATGTACAGTACTGCTATAACAGGTACAAAATACAATATCTCATTACACAGTAAAACTAATATTTCTACTGGTGGAAACAGATCACAACCTGGATTCAGTCTTGAGCATTCTCAACCATTATAGAAAGTAACTAAAAATAATGTGATTAGACTCCAGGCAGGGACAGGGTGTTGGTAACAGTATGTACTGTTATTTGGTGGTAGTCACAGCAAGTGGCAAGATGGGCAAACAAGTGGTTTGACTGAGCACTACTTGGCAGGCCTTGTGATGAAATAAAGGTGTTGAAATGACCGAGTGTTTATGACTGAGCTTTCTGATGTCACTCTGAACCAACTTGAGCTTTCTTTCCAGGGCTTCCATAGTACCAGCATGACCTGACAGGAACTCTTTAGAATATACCTCTTAGGATGGACTCAAATATCCCCGTCTTATTATGATCCGATCATTTGGGACCAAATAGATCTTGTCATAGGGAGAATCAAAGAGGAACAGCTAAGAAATTAAAGTAAATACAGTAGTGACTATTTAAAAAAAATTCAAAGCAAATATCCTTATTTGAAAACTTTCCCCTTTCAATAAAACTCCCCAGACTATATTGACCAAACCACACTCTAGAAAGTGAAGGGACGACGACATTTCAGTCCGTCTTGGACCATTCTCAGGTCGATTGACTTGAGAATAGTCCAGGACAGACCGAAATGTCGTCGTCCCTTCACTTTCTAGTGTGTGGTTTGGTCAACATATTTCAGCCAAGTTATTGTGACTCCTTGTCTCCCCAGACTATCTACCACCACCTTTGCTGAAGCAGTCTTAGTTTAAGATGAGGATTGCTCCTTTAAATATTGTTTGTGTTCTGAAGGTGCATGCAAAGCTCCTCAGGAAAATACGGTACAACAAAACAAAATATACATTACGTTGTTTTCTTTCGAGTGGCCATGAAGTAAATGAGAGTTGTAAAGTTCATGATGACGACGACAAAAAAGTCGATGATCAGCAAGCGATAAAACTCCTCTCCTAAGGATGTTTCCCAACAGTAATCATTTATCTGAAATTCAAGGTAATTAAATAAGGATTGGTTTTGGAAGATGTACCATACAAAACAGATTACAGTATCGGTATCAACTGACCAATTCACCATACAAGGCACTTAACAGTGTGGGGTGGGGAGTGTATCAAGACACCTATTGCCACAAACAAAAATCTTACAATACTATTATAAGCCTCTATGAGGTGAAGCCTGTGCACGCACTCCAGCAGATTTCCTTAGAAATAAACTACGCATACTGTACAGTATTTGTTGGCAAACAAGACGTCCATAATTTACAAGGATGTTTTGTGGATTTTTTATAGTATGCTTGTTTCATCGCCCATTTATTGGTAGTAATTTTTAAGTGGTTCTGTAGGGTATAGGGGGTTCATTTTTGACGCACAATCAGGAATCCCGAGTGCAAATCCTGGTCGGGACAGAAATGATTGAGCATGTTTCTTATCACCTAATGCCCCTGTTCATCAAGCATTAAATAGGTACCTATAAGTTAGCTTCTTGTGGGGTTGCATCCTGGACGGTCAGTAATTTGACCTTGGGAGGGGAAGGGGGAGCTTGATATAAGCCTAATATACTATATATTTACTCAGGATGACTGTCCAACAAAATTATTTAATTATTATTATGTAAATACAATACTTTATAAAGTATATATATTCACTTCATGGTGGACCAAAAACATGTATCCTATCTGCTGGCAAATAGGGTAAGTATAATAAACAAAATCAAGTTCCCTTAAAGCATTTGCAAAGTTTAACATATAATAATAATTCTTTACACTGCACCATTTTAGAATTCTGCATAAGTGAGAAATGCACGAACTGAAAACCAAAAAATTAAAAGCAAATAATTTTAGCAAGAAGATATTACAAATTTGCTGATACCATACACCACAAGAGAAATTAGACGATGTAATCAGTTTCACCAAGTATACTGAACAGGTGACACTGGTGTTCGTTAATTAAAAAGCATGTTAGTGAGAGACCAGATCTTATGTCATCTTCTCAGATCATCTCTTCTGCAGCCATTAGGTTAACTTCTGAAAAGCCAGCCATTAGCACTAATTTGGCATTACTGGAGACCATTAAGTTATAAGACTAGCACCAAAACTAAAAAAATCAACTGACTTGTGGGCTCTCAGACACCATTTTCAAGGCTTCATTGTCCTTAGGTTTATTTCTATAACCTGTAACAGGACTGTGTGTGGTGACATTTGTGGGGGGAGTAGGACTGAGGTCCACAGCTTGCATGTACCAGAACCCCACCAGCACCCCCAGAACTGTCAGTTCCAGTAGTATGGTCCTGTAAAATAAAATAAAATAAATTACAAATAACTACTCAGATTTTTCAGCCATAAATTTTTGTTAAAAGTGATACTGTACAAATATTTCAGTGTTATAATTCACATTCATGGCATGCATAAAGGCCTTACTTAAGGCATTTTTGAGGATATACTTATGAAGTATATTTATTTGGCAATAGGGGAAACAAACTGTTGCAATGCCAAAATATGTACAGTAACTGCTTGGATACACCATCTACAATTCTATCATTTTGAGTGTCTATCTTTAGCAAATTTTACTTCTATAAACCCATAATACTTAAATTTTGTGAAAGGCCTCTTATCTCCCACAGCTCATTTAATTTCCAGTGTCAACCATCACTCAAAAATTCAGCCTTCATATTTCTTGCCATATGCATAGACAGTCACATCTACAGTTAATCCATAAAAATTTATTACCTTATAAAACTATTACCAATTCAATCCATTTCCTTAATGTAGGCTTTCTTACCCCAACTAATTTCAACTGTAATACTCATCAGAAATAAACATATTACTCTACCTGATGAGGGTGACATATAGTCTATGGCGAGGAGTTGTGTAGCCCTCTAACTTTACTATGACACCAAATAGAGCTGGTACAATGATTATGATGCAGGTGACGATCAAAGGATAAACTAGTAGTCCAAATCCACTACTGTCCTGTAAGACAAAATCAACATCAGCATATATCAAAATGATCCTCACAATTATACGTGTAATAAACTACTAAAATAATACAATGAATGTTGACGAGACCACACACTAGAAGGTGAAGGGACAACGACGTTTCGGTCCGTCCTGGACCATTCTCAAGTCTGGACAATCGACTTGAGAATGGTCCAGGACGGACCGAAAAGTCGTCATCCCTTCACCTTCTAGTGTGTGGTCTGGTCAACATACTTTAGCCACGTTATTGTGACTCATCGCCTGCAATACAATGAATGCCTGAAAACCTAAATTCCACTCGGTGCACGAGTGACATTTTATTTGACTTGTAGGAAGGTTCATACATCCCCATCTAAAGAGACAAAGAGGCTGACAATACAGAAGGCAGCATTCAAGTATTGCATAAAACTTGATGTAATGAGATTGCTATGAAGAAAATAAAGAAAAAGAAAGATTATGAGCATCAAAACTACATATGCCATGTAGCCCAGATTCACAAGTCTCGGCAAGTGAGGAATAATTGTAACATGCTAGACACAGGCGTCTTGGGTACATGTATTATCTAATGAGACATTGCAATGAATAAGAATATAGCAAGTGAACCTCAGACCACTACTATTTTTATGAGTGTGTGACCAAAAACTTTTGGCCATAGAGCAGGATAGGTAGGGTCACAGAAATAAATATGCAGCTTGAATGAACAAATCATTCTGGACGTAAGTTCGAACCCTCATCACGGCCCTTGATTTATTCAATAAATTCTAATGTTTAGGTACCAATCACAAGGTAAGCACCCTGGTTGACTCTTGTTTTCTTGTTAGGCCCTGCAGAATAAAATGGGAAGCTAATCTTTATTAGCATTCACAAGTGTTTAAAGGCTCATGTAAAAATAATGAGGCTTAAAGTAAAATTGTTCTTATGAAGCTACACGAGGGATTTTTTTAGTTATAAATCCCAAGAAAAAATTAAAACAGGTACTCGTACTGTGGATATCTAATTTTAGTACTTACAGTCTTGTTCCCAATATCCTTGTCGATGCCACTTTTAAGCATGGCGTATGTGCCCCAGCCCAGGAGGCCCAGCAAAATCAGTACCAAAACCCAAAAGAACAGCTTGATACATTTGACTGCTAGCTTGCTCCAGAAGCCTTCATCCTGCTCCTCATTCATGAACTCTTGCAACAGCTCCTGCAAAACACACAAAAAATTCAGCTTTCAAAATCATAAATACGATGCATTTACACGAGTGTATTTCAAAAAATATTAAAACAGGAGACAAAAATTGGGCTTCAAAGTACAGTATGTACACAGGCTACCTGTCCCCTACAAAATAAATTAAAATTAATTACTGTACCAACTTACCTTAAGCTCATTGTAAATACTCCTGTGTTTGATATTCGCTGCTTTCTTTTCTGTGATGCTAAAGTCCCAAGCCGAAAAGACCTTCCTTTCAAATGCGGTTGACATGTCATGTTCGACGTCAATGTAATTATTCTTGTACAAAACAATGACCCTATGGAGAAATTATCAAATCAATATAACCAAAAATAGTTCTACATTGACTAAATATGAAATGAACCTTTCTGATTAATTTAATTCAGTGGCTTTTGAAGTTAAAATCTGCTGTATACTCTGAACAAGCAGGAACAACATTCTTGGCACCAGTACCAGAATTCTGGGAGTACTAGGATTCTGGGAAGGTAGTGGGCTGTTAGGTAGTGACCTTGTTTAGCAGTCACGTATGATGGCAAGGATGAACTCTTATGCATACGTTTTGTGGAATGTTCCTCTGTCGGTCATTCTTGACTGGAATGAGCTCATCTCCAGTGACCCTCATAAGCACTTTTAATGACCCTGCTAGGAATGGAAAGTTCCCTTTGGCACTGGTGCCAAAAAATGTCACTTGCACGACTGTCATTATCCATGTTCAGAACACTAGGAGTTAACCAAATGGAATAGTACTGAATTTTTTTTCTTAAATAAATGCATTGGAATCTAATAATCACTCATTTGCCCACTACAAAAAAGTATGTTTGCAAAGCTTAATTTCTGGACAATAAAAATATTAAGACTTTTAAACATGATGTTTAAAAACGTCGAAATTTATGGAAAATGCTTCCTCAAGATTTACTAGTCAATTAAATATGCAAGAATATTAAATAAAAATGCTTAAAGTATTTGAGCAATCTTATACTGTATTTATGTTTTGAAATCACAAAAGTAAAACTGCACACTGTATCTAAAAAATGTCAGACACGTGGAAAAATATTTATGTTCAATGGAAATGAACAGAATTATGACCCTAACATTCTGTTAATAGATTCTCACTTAATTTCTGGCCATTATCCAAAATGTTCACCAATGATTCATTAATCACTGCAGAATCAACTGAAAAAATCATGGATCACTTGAATGTGAATCACTACAGATATATATTATGTGGTGAAAGCCAGACAATGTGCACCAAGCAAACATAAGAACCACTATTGGGCAATACTGAATGATGGATATTTTTCTCACTTGAATGTAAGAATTCAATACCAGCTGAGGAGAAAATTAAAAGCAATATTAAAGCATCTGACTAACCTATGAAGGATTACAACTAGGAAGATCACGTAGGCCAGAGAAATAACGGAGAAGTAAACTTGAGGCATATTGAAATTCTGGCCCTTGATAAGGGAAAAACTCTGTGCCAGGTATGTGCCGTAGTACAACTCTGTGGTGTCAAACCAGCCCTGAAATGAACAGCAAAAGGAAATTATGAGAAGCATTAAGCCAGGCTAACTATATAGCACATGGAAGGGATATGAGGATGGAGTGAAGGAGCAATGCCCAACCACTTGGACCATCAGAAACTGAATGCCGACCAGTCCAAGTAGCTGGAACACACACAGCATAATTTAACTAGTGACGAACATGTGAACAACAGACACAGTTCTAATTCTGATTATGTATCAATTTTTTTTTTATATCAATACAGTACATCAGCTTGTGAGTGTGATTTCCAGAGGCAAGAGAAGCTAAATCAATCTGGCTCTTTGACCATAGACTTATTATTTGTTCACATGTGACAACTACTAACATACTCAAGGATGCAGATACACCCATGTGGTTTCTAAGTCTTATAAAAACAAAAACAAGTGAACGGTTTGTTTGCAATTATTGTTGAATGATGGCATGGGAAGGTGTCGTAAAATTTCAAGTTTACATATACTACTGTGCAGCTGAAAATTCTGAGCAAGTCTACAGGAATAAATGACTTATGAATAAACAAGTGAGGTAGATAAGAGAAATTGGCTAACATAACAATAATGGACAGATTTTAATCAGAGAACTATACTTCTAGCAGCTATTACACAAAAAGCCACTAAATGCAAATTTATCTTGAATGAGTGAGAGAGAGGAGAGAGAGAATGGTTATGATAGCCAATGAGGCCAAAAGGCATACAATGGTTTAGAGCCAAGGATAACAACACTAGGATACAGCATGTACTTGTAAAATAAAGCTTTAGACAGAAACTTTTGGAGAAGCTGCATGGGTGAGGCAGCAGTAACTTTGAAAAGCGAGGTTTAAGAGAGATTTTCTGAAAATGAAAAAAAAGAAGCAGTGAAAAGATGAAAACTTTTTTAGTGAAGTTGGATGAAAGATTATTGATGAATAAATGAGATTACAGGTGGATGAGTGAAAAAGTTAACAGGAAGAGTAACCAAATACTGCCTTGAGCAACGATAAAAGTGAACTAAACTAATAAATATACCAAAATTTTATCCGAGGGCCATCACCTCTAGTGGCCTTAATGGGGAAAGAAAGCAGGTGGTTTGTTAAAAGACCCCCCCTCCACCATTATTCCTAAAGATGCAGGCGATGAGTTACAATAATGTGGCTAAAGTATGTTGACCAGACCACACACTAGAAGGTGAAGGGACGACGACGTTTCGGTCCGTCCTGGACCATTCTCAAGTCACAATCGACTTGAGAATGGTCCAGGACGGACCGAAACGCCGTCGTCCCTTCACCTTGTAGTGTGTGGTCTGGTCAACATTCCTAAAGATTTTTTCCAGTTTAATTTTAAACTCAAGTATAATTTTGGTACAGTACATATGGCTTCAATAAGTTGGCAATTCAATGGGTATATAACCCTATATACCCATTTTTTTTATAGGTGAAAAAGCATCTTCTATTGAATTTCCTACATTGTGATTTGAAGCTGTTGCCCTTGAATTACAGGGCCAACAGCCAAAATCATTTAGGGGTCACAACCCACAGAGGCAGCAAAATAACCTGATGGGTAGTACCTTGGACAAGCCCTGAACCACCAACCAAACCAGCAACTTCCTGGCAAGACTTCTCACAAGTGTAGAGGGCCAAGGACACCACAAAAAGCAGATCACAAGCAGTTGTTCTGGAGTGACCAATCCCACAAACAAGTCACGCAGCCAAGACTGCAATGCATTGTTAATTCAAGTTACACACCCCATGTGGGAAAAGAAACCTTGACACTAATAAGAGTAATGCTAGAGACAACAAAGGTGGCCACTGGGATCAAATTTACCTGTACACTTAAGGTGCACACAGGAAAACTGCACACACACCATAAACAAGGCTTCATACACAGCTGCAAGTTTTCATAGCAAGAACTTTTGGGGGTCATTCCAAATTGGACCCAGTTTATCTTTAGTGACCTCTTGGCACCTTTAATAACCCAACAGGAACTGCTTGAAAAGTACAGAGCAGATCATACCTTAGGATGGCAACTGAATGCATTAGCTCAGAAAATGAGGTCTAAGAGAATAACAGGTGAAAAACAGATAGATTTTCAAAATAAATTATATGTGCTTTAGGAATCATCATAAATAGGATGCCTTAACATTCTGGCAGTCTGACCGCTCTGTGCGTTCCAAACTAAACGTTTTGGGATCCTAGGCTGCTCAGCAGTGCAAATAATGCTTATAATAATTTTATGTTTTCTTAATTATTTGTTGGGTTATAACTATAAATCTGGTGTCAAAATGTCACTAGTGAATTTCTAGAAATTAGACACAAAAACAACTGTATTTATAATACAGTAGATTATGTGGAACAGCGATGAATATACAAATGTTTATGAATATCAATCAGAGGATGCATTTTAATGTCATCAGAATGTTTAATGTAGGAGTATGGATAATGCATCTTAGTGTCAGCAGAATACAAACACCGTTAAATGCCTATTGTGCAGGACATCCACATGAACTTGCCCCTGCTGTTATATACTGTACATCAGTGAACCCCAAAATGTAGCACTACTCTCATGAAATTACCATATACAGTACAGTGTTACAACTAATATAATGCACAAGTCGAGAAAATTACCCACAGCCTACACTAATTACAACCTCTTTAGATTATATAATCAATAACAAAATGTATGACAAATGAAATGCAAAATATGCAAAGGGAGCAAAAAGCAGGCAAAGGGGACTAAAACAAGCAAAGACACCAAAACAGGCAAAGAGGGCCAAAACAAGCAAAGAGGGCCAAAGCAAACAGAGGACTAAAGCAAACAAAGGGGAGCCAAAGCAAACAAAGAGGGCCAAAGCAAACAAAGGGGAGCCAAAACAAGCAAAGGGGGCTAAACTAAACAGACAAGAGGGGAGGCCCCCCCAAAAACTTGGTCGGATACCAAGCAGCCGAGTGTACAACCCTTTGGCACCAATCAGTACACAATCACCGGCACTAAAAATTGAATTGCATGGCATGACCCACGACTGTTTCTTGGATCATCATGTGGTGTGAGCCAACATTTAAGCTAAAACTTATAAATCTATAGAAGCAAGATATTAAGAACTTCCCTATCAAGAAGAGATAGCTACTGTAAAATTATTCTAATTTTTTAAAAGAACTATCAAGGATTTGTATGTGGCTTTGTAAAATATACAAATCCTATACCTAATAAGTGACCACTGTAATATGGACTTTTTTTATATTAAAAATAAAATGTAAATATGTAAATACTGTACTGTTAAACATTTGACAGTTCATAGAACTGCACCTCCCTTACGAAGCCCATGCTTAGTCTTCTGGAGAAATTAAAGAGCTGATCTACAGGCCAGTTTATCAATAGAGTATTTGATATTTTTAACATGTGCAATATTGTGTCATTATTTTAGTGAAGGTGCACGAGCTCAAACTACAACTGGTGCAGACAAGCAAGTTTCTCTTACCAGTGGTTACCGTCCAGTTCTCTCAGCTAGATGCAAGAAGCAAATGTCTCATAAGACTTTCATGACAATAAAATAATGATAAAAGCATTAATTTGAGATTTATATTAAATGTATATATAATTTATTGAGCTTGAATAAAGCTCTTTCCTGATCAAGCTTTCCTACAGCTTCCAGATACATGTGATCTGGCTGCACGCACAATCACCAGAGAGCCATACCTTACATCATCAATGTCAGAGTGATTACAATGCACAAAACCTGTAAGAAATGGAAATATTTTTTGGAAAGATTTTTCTTGGGTGTTTGGATTTTTTCTACACCATCATGGCAGAAACATGTGAAGGGACATGACATCCTGGTCAAGAAGTGTACCATAAACATGTGATCCAGATCTTCAGAACCCACGGCAACTAATATGCAGTACGAGTAAGACATAACTAACAAGAATGCCTAAAAATAGTTAACTTCCCCATAACAAGAGCTCCCTTGTGTAGACCTACAACTGGCTCAAATTTAACAAGACAGAAAATCCTTTAAGAAAACTTGGCTTTGATACAAGGAGAGAAAGTCCTAAGGTTCATAAACTATTTATTAAACGAACTTTTAAAAGCTGCCAAATACAGTATCTACAATCAAATTTCAGGAACTAGGTACAATAGTCAATGCCAGAATGGGTTATCATCATCCTTTTGCCTTGACCTTAGAATAAGGTCAAATTCTAATAGTAGTAATTAATGGTTGTGGGAGATAACAAGCTCTACTGGAGGCAGTTCTGATAGCATAGTACAATAGGGAGGGACAGGACTATCAGATAGATAGATCTCATAGTCTCAAATGCCCCCCCCCCCCTGCATCCAAAACTTGTGACAACCAGGCTGATTACATAAATTTAAATTACTATTTTTTACTTTTTTAGATGAATTTCCAAAGTTCGAAGGACTCCACAATGAGGATATAAACACAGAATAACACCCAGAACCCTGACGAGAGAAAGCTAAAAGACTGTACTAGTCATGCATCATGTTTAATACAGCAGGTAACTCTTAAGAGCTCTGCATCCAGGCCAATTGCATAACTTATTTCCCAATGATATGTAAAACAACCATGGAAACACAAGATGGAAAAGACTTGGTGAAGAGACCCCCACCAAAAACAATACCGAGACATAGGTCTCTAATAAGAGAAGGATGAAAGACCATTATTAGATACCCCAGTCTTAAACAGAACTTATATCACCATAACCACACTGAATGGGCAGTGGAAGACCAACAGTAGAAACACCTCAGTAAAGAGTCCCCACAGCTTGAGGTTATTGCAAGTGAATTCATCTCTGAAGGACAAAACAGGAACCACACCACCAAAAAAAATAGAGCACTATCCACTTACCGGTACCTCTATTGACAGCTAAAGGTTCAGCATGACAAAGCCTCCAAACTTCTCAAAAGCACTTAGTTAATATACAAGGCAAAAGCTTGATTAAACACAAGTATCTGCCAGCCTACTGACATCAGAAGTCAAAATATATATGGAGTTGATACAGATGGTCATGATCTATGTAATGTTGATGCTGCTACCTGGTAGTGGTGACCAAGTTGAAGCAAGCATGTGTTTTTGACTGGCTATTTGATGAGCAAGGCTTACCACTGGCTGTCACAGTTTGTGATTTTTTTAGGCTCTGAGAAAAGTTTGTTCTTTTGAACAGGCTTTCAGAGCAAGTTAATTCTGGCTGCAAAAATTGTCACCTTTGACTACAAAGTTCCTAAAAAGTACACAATATGAACATTATAGAACCAGTGACATCAGTACCATCTATCTAAATTTCCATAAAAAAAAATCACATACCATTGGGAGTGACAAAATGCAAGCTCAAATATAATCTTGATTTGTTAAGAGCCATAGTTGGGGTAGCTATACAGGTGTAGGAGACAGAACGCAAATGTAAACAAATGAGTATGTTGTATGCATGAACTTCAAAAGAATAAAATAAATAATTTAGGTGTTGGGATGCATCGGTTGCAAAAATAATTATTTAGAAAATGAAAGAGAGCAAGTAAAAGAATGCTAAATCAGCCATGACAAAAAAGCAGCCATTCAGTTTAAAGGCTGAGCAGGAGATAAAGTACGTACATGCATGAACAGATACAAGTAGCAATACCAAAAAGTGAAATGAACTAGTAAAAGTCAAAGAACATCTAATTTTAACCACTAATAAAACAAGATTGATTTAGGTAAATAATAAATTAAATGCCTAAAATTGCTGCAATACAAATGAAACCAGTTAAACATTTTGAAAACATAGTAAAATACTGTATATACATATACATATTAAGTATAATAATTACTGTACTAATAGTAAAATATTAAAATATTTTTTATCATATAAATAAAAAAATATATAAAAAAAATAAGCTTAAAATATAAAATACAGTACAGCCAAACTAAAATAAAAATAATTATGAATACTGATAATCCCAATTGCTCATAAGCTGTTAGAATACTGCACAGCAAGGGGGCCAATATTCTTACTTACAGCCCCGGTCAACCAATCTAAAGCACTAAATTCCGTGGTGTGGGCATCATCCTCAGCCAAAGGTCTTTCTTTGTCTGTGTTGCTGCTCTGGTTGCTCACTTTCCATGTACTAGCAAAATTTTTACCTGAAAGAGTGTCACTCACTCGCAAAGCTGCTGCCAATATTCCTAGAACCAAGAAGAACCAAGAATGAATAAATATATTATATATATATATATATATATATATATATATATATATATATATATATATATATATATATATATATATATAATATATATATATATATATATATATATATATATATATATATATATATATATATATATATATATATATATATATATATATATATATATATATATATATATTATATATATATATATATATATATATATATATATATTAACTTTGAAATTAAAAGTCAGATTAAGTTACATCAACTGTGTACAAATACAGTAGTTCTAAATATACAAATTTCTTAAATTGTTACTCAAATTATGCCAGACTACCATAGAAAAATGCAGTTAATTTAATCTGAATGTTATATTTAAATGCAATTCATTGATTACATCAAAACATCCAATTAGTGTATCAGTTCATACACTTCCTAAATTTAATGACAAAAGAAGCCAGTCTAACAAGAAAATACAGAAGAATTAGGCCAAAAGGCAAGCTTCTCCCACATTCAATTTTGACAAATTTAGCCATGATAAACAATCAAGTTAAAGTGATGGTATATAAAATAACCATTACACACAGAATTCACAATAGTATGATGCATCAAATTAACAAATCCACACGGACCGTGATGAGGGTTCAAACCTACAAAAGGCGCGTCTGGGATCCTCAGACATAGGTTCGAACCCTCATCACAGACCTTGTGGATTTGTAACATAGCCATATTGCTCAATTATCATTCTTTCTAGGTTTCCTGCTAGCCATTAATTTGTGTGTACACAATTTCTACAGTAAAAGATAAACGATACACACATTGAAACCTATAAATGATGAAGTATTAAATAATTCAACAATGCCACACCCAGATACAATTAATCTTCAATTCTAAATTGACCACTTCATTTTCCACATAGTTAAGGGTCTTCATAGCCCTGAACTTCATTGTACCATGTGAAAAATCTATTTCATTAGAAATCACATCAATCTGTTCCAAGGTTATGAAAGATGCAAGCAGCTTAATGGGCTTAATTCACATTGATTTCTTGCACAAAATACTATTTTAAAGCAAACTTGTAATCTTCTTGTTATTTCTACTTTCTCAACTGAAACATATGCCTAGGTAACTCATGAAATTTCATCAATGAAAAATAATGGAATTATTTTTCTTTTGCAGTAGCTAATGGAATAAGTATAGAGCAACTCTTCTGTAAATATTTTGAAAATACTGTACTGTAGAGAAAAAACAAAATGCAGGTAGTACTGTACACTGTATTAATTTGATGTGCAACATTCTCCTCTGAATGCAAGACATAGATAACCAGATAAATACAACATGGCAAACAAACATCACAAACTGTTACAGTTTTTAAAATTCTGCACCTATACAGTTTTTGCACCTATAAATTGATTATTCCAAATAGTAAAGATATTTTGAAATAAAGTTTTGAACTAATCATTTTTTATTATTTTTTTTATTTATATATACTGTACAAGAATTCTTACATTCTCATATGGTCACTAGCACGCATAGCATTTCAGGAAAGTCCTTAATCCTAATATTCTCCGGAATATGACCTCACCAAATCGTTTAACAACCAGGTACCCATTTTACTGTTGGGTAAATAGAGGCTACAGTTATGGACTTGCGCCCAGTAAATCCTCCCCCGCCAGGATACGAACCCCGGCTAAAGAGCTCGCAAAACGACAGGCGAGTGTCTTATCACTTGGGTATTTATACCCAATACCTTTTAGCATCAAGTACTGTATACCACAAACAATAACATCCGAACTCGAAGAAATATTACCCGGCTTATTGAATGAGCGAGGTAGAGGAGTTGTACCAGTCGTACTGGGTAACTCTGTTGAGCTGTGTGACTGAGAGGTGTCTTCATTGAGACGTGCCAACAGCTGGGGTGTCACCAAGAGTCCACATCTGGATAACATACTAAAATTTATTAAAAAGTACAGAGAGCATTCATAAATAAATACAAATTATCTAACATTGCAGTAACTACAGCATGGTAAAACTATGAACAAATTGTAAACTTGAAATTCAGGATGAGTTGAGCTGGGTACAGTGTATAAACATAAAATATCCTTTGATGAACCAAGGGTCAGTTTACAGTCTGCAGCACAGTTTATGTGGTAATAGAATAATGTAAATACTCAATGCAAAAATACAGTATACCAGTTTCAAAATTAAATGTAACTTTCTGAGTAATCCCACACAGTTGCCTTCTGAGGTTAAATCCAGTGTCCAGTGAACAAGGATCATAGCAGCCAGGCAGGTGATGGTTCACCACCATAGGAACTGAGCTCATCTTCAGCACCACAGGAGTTTTAAGTGAACCCTGCATAGTAATTAAAGGTAATAAGGGCTCACAGGAGATAACCTCAGTCCAACCCAGGATGACAAACAGAGCTATATTCCATTAAAACTCAGATCCATGTAAAAAGAGTCTCCCTCGCGATCAACAGAACTGCCAAATGAGATTGCCACATAGCAGCCACTGCCTGCCTACCCTGTAGCCTAGTACCCCCAGTCACAAGCAGATGACAGCACTGTCACCACAATATGGTGTCAAGACAGCTCCTCACATTCTTGCCGAATACACATGCTATGAACACAGAAAAAAATTTAAAAATGTGGCCAAGACAAAACCTGGGTTACCAAAACAAAGTCAAGATTCAGCACATGGTACTTCAGCACATAGTGTATGCAATGAACACTAGCTATGTACCAAAGTACTGTAAATGAAGTGGAGTGTTGCAAGAACCCAACCCCACACACTAAGCATCATTCAATCACAAATAAGAACTTTTACACTGCTTCAAAGTTTATATAAAATGCACTTATTTCATGTACACCAGGGTAGAATGAGCTTATTTTCAGTGACCCCCTAGCACTTTCAATGATGCTGCAGGGACCACTTGAAAAGATCCTTGCAGTGGTAGTGCTGAGAATGTAACCGTCTAAGAGCCATGATCCTTCTTCCCAGGTACAGAGATCTTGCCAAGGGGGGCAACCAAATGCAATATTGTACTATACCTCGAGAATACTATTAATGCAATTTTCTTTAAGAGCAAGCATATTCTAAACACAAAAAAGTATTCACTAAACAATTATGAACTTCTTGAATTCTTAAAACAAATGAATATAAAACAGCATAAAATGACACGCACTTACACAAGGAATGCAATTGTGAAGTTGAGGAGAAAGAGGTATCTCAGGAACCTAAAATATGACCCAACTCCAGTCCCAAACGTTCCTTCAATCTCCTTCAGCTCTTTGTGCCACAAACTGTAGTCATGAAATGTGTCCTTCACTGACTGACACAGCTATTGCAACAAAATATAATAAAAAAATAATAGGTTATGAAAGAAGCTTAACACTTGACAAAATCAGATAATTAAATGTAGGCATCCATGCATCTTTAAGGTATGTAAACATGAAATTTCATAAATGTTGATAGTGTTTTGAGAATTTTCAGTCTTTCACTTGAAAAATGTGTTTGATTATATTAACCCTTAAACAGCTCCAATCATTGTCTGTGATTACAGTACTTCCTGTGCTCAAATCACTAAATACAATCTTGTTAAAAAATATTATAAACTACAGTACTTCTATCAAGCACACCACAATGAAGGACCTTTAATTAGCCAAGCAATTTACCTGTTAAGACACTAAATTTAGCAACTGAAAAGAGTTCACCGACTCTCTAGTACCTACAATGACCCTGCAAGAACTTTAATCAAAACCTGGGGTGGGCGCTGTATATAGGACTATATAGCACTGGGGTGCCAGTGCTATATAGTTCTATTGTGATCCTATCCACACCAGACCTCATCTAAGGAGCAGCTAAATATGATAGCTAAGAATAGAGGAAAATAAAAAAAATAAGTATCTGGAGATGGGATGGGATGCTTGCATAAGCTGAAAGCTCTTAAAAAATAATACTGTATTCCCAGAAAAAATGGACACTAATGTGAGTGAGAAAGGGTTTCTGTTTGGAGTATATGAACTCAACTAATAAATATGTATGTGAAACCATTTAATTTGATCATCTTTTACTTTAATTCATGTAGCCACTATGAACTTCCCCCACGTCTCAATAAAAAAATTAGAGAGAGTGGACAGAATGAGAAAATCAGGACATACAAAGCAAGTGGTCAACAGTGATCAATAAGTGGCATGGATAACTGGCAATGTATACAGCCAGAAAAATTAAAAGTGACTCAGATATGTTACAAAGAATGACAGAAAGCTAGGAGGAAGGACCAAACTGAAAACTGAGAAGTCAGTACACTAACAGTACCTGTACTGTACAATGGGTATCTTGAAACAGTGACACAAACAAAAATTAAAAATGCACAAAATGCTCTAAAAAAATGGCCATGTTGAGCATTATAACATTCTAAAATGCTGTACTCACCAGCACACTGTATACTTGCACTGGATGATTATGCATACGATCAACATAAAACATACCTTGTACCAGTGCATGCTAATGGTATATTTGAGATATTGCATCCTGCTTATGGTACGTGAGGAGGTGCGATATGAAGATCGGCGGGCAGTCAACCGTCTTCGTATTTCCTTTCTCACTCTTAAGGGTTTACGCAACTCTCTTAAAGCCTCTCTGTAATTAAGATAATTATATGATAAATCTATGTACTACAGCAAGGAATTTATGCTGGTCGTAAGTGATGGTTTACCCATCACAAGTTATGAACATGGAGATTAAGAGTCAAAGGGTACAATCAACAGTGTACATGGATATTAAAATTCATGACAAAATTAGGAGCCATAAGAAGGATTAATCCTAAGCTCTGAGAACTCCCACACAAATACTTGGGTACTCCCAAAATTCATATTAACCATCTAACATAGCTAATGCTGTATTACATGATTTTAAGAGTTAATTCACATAACAGAGAACTGTTACATAAAAATGCAATCTGAATATATAAACAAACTCAATAATACACAAACAGAAATAACAATAAAATCTTTGGAGCAGGACAGGAATCGAACCCACATCCCACTCTAAAGATTTCCTCAAAGTCAATAATGTACCTTCAGGGCCAGAGACCAAATGGGTTCCAGAAAAATCACAAGAAAAAACGACACACTGCAGGGACCCTGGTAACCCAAGGGCACCAAGGTAACCCAGGCACAAGACAACAGCCCCCCCCCCAAAAAAAAGAAGCTGCCTAGGTAAAAAGTACAGTGCCCCTGCAGACTAGCCAGGGAACCCTGTAGACCTATGGCCCACCAAGCAAGAATGATGGAAAGAAGTTTCAATATATAAATACTGTATATATATATATACAGTACATTCTAAATATATATTATATACAGTACATATACTCTGATTCCTCTTACATTTGCCATAACATCAAATTAAAGCCTCACCTCCTCATTATTTCCCCATCCACATTATCCGACATAAGCTTCTCGTCTCCCTCCATGGCATCAGCAAGCTCATCTACAATTTCATCCTCCGTGTTGGGGCTGACACCTCTCCTTCGCCGATCCATTAAAGTATTGAACCAGGCCGATTGTCGGTGATCAGAGCCATAATGAAGAGTGTGGCTACCTAGAAGTTCTCCTATATAAAACAGGCACATTTAAATTTAGACACTAAATTACTCAAGAATAGGGTAAGGTACAGTGAATTAATATATCCATTACAGAAAATCTTGACTTTAGATTTCATTCATATAACAGCAGACAGAAATGAGCACACAGTAATTAATATGAATAAGTTGTTCTTAAATACTCCCATCAACATGAAGAAATTTTGACACAAGTATCTGCTGGCTACATATCACATACCTGATCTTTCAATCTCAACTTCGTCATCGGCAAATCTAATTCTTCGCCGTTTTTCTGGCTCATAATACATCATTTCAATACTTTCCACTGAGGTATGTGCCATGCTAGCTATTCCTCCCAACACACATATATTCTTAAATGTTCAAATACTATTTCATAAGTGGCGAGAATAAAAAGGAACACACACATATATTTGATGTGGAAACTGAGATACAGTACAGTATTTGTCAAACAAAAAAGTTATGATGTAACAAATGTCATTTCCTCTGAAAAGACTTGAAACTGATCAAACACATTTATGTTTCTTTCAGGATCTTAGAACATTGGTAAAATATCTCCAAGAATTTGTGTTGAAGGTTATCTAAATACAGTATTGGTAGCTACTCTATCAAGACAAAGTTTCCACTTTTTTGAAGATCGATGGACCATAAGCAGATTTGATGATGTGGTTCATACCATCATTGATGTCACTTATGTACATATAGTATATTGCAAAATGAGTTATCCCACAAATGGATGCTTTTTGCATTATACTCACAATGTGTTTTCCAGACTGAATCTATCACATTTAGTATGACACTACTTGGCTGTCTGTTAACCACTGTTCATCCACTCTGATACAGTATTTAACCAGTAATTCTGTGTGCTTTTAGATTCTGTTCGAGTCTTTTGTGTGGTACATTATGAAAAGCCTAAGTGAAGTCTATGTACACAACATTTACTTAAATTTACCCAAGAGCCACTAACACTCTGGTGGCCTTGACGAGGACAAAAAACCAGTGGCTTGTCAAAAGCTCCTCCCCCAATTTGTCCTGGTGATTTTTTCAAGCTGGATTCAATAAGAATGGTTGAAATGAAGGATAATGATGGTAACATGAATAAAACACTGGAAGGTATGGCAAAAGAATGCAAAAGATATGGGAAACAATTATACTGTACGTAAATTTAAAAAAAAAATTTATAATTGTACGACAGCCAGCAAAAATAATTTTCCTACATGATTTCCTAATCAGGACATTATATAATTTTGTTGCCTTCTAATTTCAACTAAACCAAGACACCAGAGACAGCCTACACAAACCTCTTTCAACAATAAATAAAACTGGATGACTAACAAGTAAACAAACTCAGAGTATGTTCTGTATAGTATACAGAATATATATATACTATATATATATATATATATATATATATATATATATATATATATATATATATATATATATATATATATATATATATTTACACACACACAGTACAGTACAGTGCACACACTACAGGGTTAAAATGCACTTAAGTCTAGACTAACTTTGCAAAGATCAGAGAAAACTTTACATTAATCAACTAGGCCTTACAACCAACACAGAGAGAGTTGCAACAGACACTTTTCCTAAACACAACAATATTGAGAGCCAACGTGCACACACCCAGACACGCGTACAAATGGCTTCCTGCCTGTCATTTCCTGTGCTCAAACCCTCTAGATAACCCGACAGCAAATTATCAAGCAACAAATCCACACAATAACCCAAAATAGCAGTACAGTACTGTGACCAATTAATTTCAATCAAATTTTGTTATATATAAAAAGAGTACACTAGCTATTGATAAGTTAGCTTCCTTATTAGAACTTTATAACACAAAGCATCAAGCCATCATACTGCCACTAAATAGAATGCTCATTAAAAATTTGGCAACAAATTCTGCAGATACAAATTGATTTACAAATTGTACAAAAAATTAACATCTAAATATTATTGTATTGTTTTAGATTCAACTTAATAAACATAACTGGCAAAACTTCAATTCAATGTTGGATGACAGTGAGTTCACGTGTACATTACCTTGAATCTTAAATATGGCAATAAGTGATTAATATGAGTTTACTTCATATTTACCATTCATTCTATATACTGAATGCCCTCAACACGTAAATCCATTTTGAATCCATGCCTGAATGCAAAATGAACAAAAATATGCAACACCAAGTGTTATCTTTCTTTACAATTTACCCTGAAATAACCAAATACTGTATACAGCAACTACTGAATAAATTTTCTTTGTTGTGCACCAGAAAATCTGTTCACTGGTCAAGACCCCTTTAATGGAATTTTCTGTGTACAGGCTTTGATAGGCATGTTAAGTGGAGTTAATTAATGGATCACTGAATGCAAATGTATCCAACTGCTAATATTATAAGTTCAATTACATTAAATAAAAATAATATCTTGAGCTTTAATTTAGAATAAGCATTACCTTCTATGCTAAAGGAGCTCACAACACTTCCCCCATACCTTCATGCTGGGATGGGAGCATGTAGTGCACCCTCCGTTCTCGGCCACTGTACGAGTGGTATTTTGTAGAGTCACGGCTCTGCCGCTGCCTAAGGTGAACATCGGTGCGAGCTCGACGTAGGTTAACACGGCTGTGGTCGTCATCACTGGAGCTTGTTTGATCACCATTGACTGAAAATATTCAGCACCATGTAATTTCCAAACCAATTATTGCCTAGAATCAGGCATGGTCCTAATATGCTGTACTGTGATTGGCCAAACTCGAGGTTATATTCTACCATAATAGAAATATGCCTCATGCAAATACAAAGCCACTTCAAAATTTATGTTACTTCACTAACCCACAGAAATTTAAACTAAACAAATGTACAGTACTTACTTGGATTCAGTGGGATATTTTCCACTTCTACAGTTTCAGTTTGAGAAGCCATTCTGGATATTGCTCATACAACCAGTAACAAGAACTGCTCTTGAAAACGTAGAGTTCCTATAGCATCTAGTATCACAATATAAAGCACTTTGCAATGAATCCCTTGAAATACATGAGCAAGTGTAGCCCAAGTCTGCCAAGTCAACAGTTATCATTTATTAGCACCAGCAGGCAGCAACCTCTGGAGAGTGGAAAACATAAATACTGTAATCAAGTAAAAAAAAAAATACTCTTATCCCTGTCTAAAATATCAAGAGTTTATTACACATTTGTGATAAGGTTAATCGCGCCAACACACTTGTCTTATCTCGGCAATTCTGTATATCATAAGTCACTTTGGTTAGAGTGGCAGGCCATATGTTGTATTGATAATTATAATATATATTTAGAAAAAGAGTACATTCATAAAAGCAATACATGACCAATGGGTTTATTCAAGAAACATAAGTACATTACAGTGCCTAAAGCAGCTAATATGCAGAGCCTTTTTGGGCATAACTAAAATTAAGAAAAAAATACAGTATACTGTACAAGCTTAATGAGGCAATTCTTAAAACTACATGAAATAAAATAACATTAATTGTGTTATTAAAAATGTAAAATGATAGGCAATTATTATATTATATTTGGAAGCTGTAAATTTTACAAGTACAATGCCTAAAGGTACTAAAATGCTGAGTATTTCGGGCATACCGTGAGCAAAAAATGGAGAAAAATATAGAAGCTCAAAGATTTACATTACTGGGGCCAATGTAAGGGTATACAGGAACTTGTCCTAAATTATTCCTGGGAAAGGGCTGTATCTTGTGGATTCCAATACTCAGTGTAACTCACACAATAAGGCTGTTGCCTTATTGTGTGAGTTACACTGAATCTTTCGAGAAGTGATCTAGATTTAATATCTTTCAATTTGTTTATTACTTTATGGGTCTCGATGAGGTAAGACCTGTCTTGTCCAATTTGTAAGTGTTCTAAGTCGTAAGGCCATCAACTTTCCGTTGTATTTCCAGTTTAAAAACTAAATTATATAGTTAGATATGCTTTAA
This sequence comes from Procambarus virginalis, assembly GCA_020271785.1. Taxonomy (NCBI): domain Eukaryota; kingdom Metazoa; phylum Arthropoda; class Malacostraca; order Decapoda; family Cambaridae; genus Procambarus; species Procambarus virginalis. Next base: position 8,477,699 of record WNGS01005680.1, read on the forward strand.
AATAGTAGTGAATAGTATCTCGTACGAGAAGGTAAGCTTGGATCTGCCACACTCTAAATAAACACAACACAATACTAGCCATGAACATAATATTAATACGGCACCGTAACTAATACTAGAGCAGCACGGTATAGCCACCACTCACCACACCAGGATAACATAACACACCAGGATAACATACCACACCAGGATAACATACTACACCAGGATAACATACTACACCACAACATACTCAGCCCAGACACCCGCACAAACAGCTGACGCGCTACTCAGCTGATGCTACAGTCAGCTGACGCCCTCGCCACACCAGACAGCTGATGCTGGCGTTCCCCTGCTAGCAGTCACCTGAATTTACCTGAGGGCTACTATCTCTCTAGTGGCCACGACGAGGACAGGAACCTGGCGGCTTGTCGAAGGTACTTTTCATTTGTGCTTGTGATTTTATAGAAACAAATTAGGCAGTGTTTTGGCATTAACAGCATCGGCGGGTAGGCAGTTCCATGGTTTATAACTCTATGGGTGAAAAAGCATCTCCTGTTTTCTGTCCTATATTGAGTCTTGTTAAGCTTGAAATCTTTGCTCCTTGTTCGTGTTACATCTGACCTCTTAAAGAAGTGGTCTTGGTCAATATCCTCCAAATTATTCAGTATTTTAAAAGTTTACATGAAATCAGCCCAGTCATTTACCTGAGGGCCACTAATACTAGTATTGGCCTCGATGAGGACAGGAAGCCGGCAGCTTGTCAAAGGTCCCCCCGTTTGCCCTGATGATCTTTTCCAGATGAATTTTAAAACGCAGCCGCTTTAGCGTTTACGGTTCAGCGGGTAGGCAGTTCCACGGGTTTACAACCCTATGGGTGAAAAGCATCTCATGTTTTCTGTCCTACATTGTGGCTTGAACCCGTTGCTCCTTGTTAGTGCTACATCTGACCATTTGACAAAATTGATCGGATCGCATGTGTGGCATGTCTAGTTTGCAGTATTGTTAGGCCTGTGGCCCTCAACCGCGCTGCCAACTGGTTCTGTAGAAGAAGGTGGACGATGTACAGGATGTGCATGTAATATATTTGAACAATCTTCTCTCGTACATACAGCAATGAAGCGCGTCAATGCCTGGGCAAGTTCAAGCCAAACCGAACTTGCAGGCATATACCTTGCCACTGAATTTTTAAGACAAAGTCAGTGGACTTATATACTGTGACTCGCAGAGTGCACTCCTGTCATTGAACGCACATAGCAGTGACACCCATAAAATAGTCAGTGATATTCGAGTGAATGTTTTAGCTGCTAAAGAAAACAGATTTGAAATTAAATTCCTATGGATACCATCCCATGTTGGCATCTCAAGGAAACAGCCTGTAGAAAACCAGTGGATGAAACTGTTGTGGGAGTTTCATTAGCAGTGACAAAGAGAATACTTAAACAAATATTAATGAAGATTAGGTCTCACCGACCTAACAAATTCACAAAGACCTGAAAGTTATAGCATTAAATATTATGATAGATATCGTGAGGAGACATTCACATATGGGACTTATAGAACAAGAACCCGGCAATGTGATGTTATAGTGGCCAGAATACGCCTGGGATGTAGACGTATCTGGCAGCTTTCTCAAAACCCAAATGGCGAGTGCACAATGTGTCAACTTTGCGAAAGAGAAAACATGCTTGGATACAATAATTCAAGTGATTATTGAATTGTTGCACCGGAGATTTATACAGTTGTGTAACTACCTTTTCCTTGAAGTCAAAGGTTCGCTTGACTTATTACTAGGATTTAGTTTGCGTGTTTTTTTTACTGCAGCACTCAAGTGTGCAACTTCCAGTAATTAGTGGACTCTGACTGCAAGGTCCCTTTCCTCATCAATCTGCTGCAAGGTAAAGTTCTTGATTTGGTAATTGTGATGCACATGCAAGGTGCATTTGCAAAACCTCGCATGTGCATCACATCAAATGCATTAAAAAGCATTTGCCAGTCTTCTGAACATTTGTGGAGTTCGTGTAGATCTCTTTGTAAGGCCTTAATATCATTGTCACTTCCAACTTTATGATAAATCTGTCATATGTAAATTTGATGATGCAGTTTATAATATTCTCATCTGTTGCATTGATGTATGACAAAAAGGGTTGTCCCAAAAATGGAAACGTGTGGTACCCCACTCACCACATTTCTCTAGTCAGATTCTTTTCAGTTTAGGATGGCCCTTTGCTTTCTTAGTTTTAACCATTAACGATTCTAGTCTTATACTATAAATTCCGCGTGCTTGTACTTTCCTTTCTAGTCTTTCACGTGGTACCTTGTCAAAAACTTTATCGAAGTGTTCGCATCTACTGAGAGTCCTGCCTGAATAGCCAGTTACCGTTTCCAAAAAATGAGAATAGGTTTGTAAGGCATGATTTATTTTTAACAAAGGCATGTTGAGATGATTTTACTACATTTACTTGACTGGTGAATGATACCCTCCCTTAGGATTCTCTTAATGAGCTTGCAGATATAGGATTCTCTTAATGAGCTTTAATGAGCTTGCGATGTCAAACTGAGCGGGCAGTAACTTTTGCTGAGCTCTTTCTGCTTTTAATGAAAATAGGGGTAGCATGTGCATATTTCCAGTCTAGGGGAACTATCACTTGGTCCAGAGATTTTCTAAAAAGAAGTTTCAGTGGTATACATAGTTCACCTGAAGGAATGACTTTGGTTTGAATTCCGTCCACACCTGGAGCTTTTAAATCTTTCAGTTTGTCAATGCTTTTCCTGATTATATCGCATGTTATGGGGATATCTCTTAATTTACTCCTGCTTCAAACATTTGTGTGGATAGTGGGATGTTGTCTAATCTCTAGTGTCATTGACGTAAAGTATTCAGTGGTGGCTGCCCTTTTATCTTCAATTATAACGTTAGTTTCATCTATTCAGGGTCCAGGGGATAGGTGGTCCCCAAGATTGGAAATTTGCAAATGTAGTCTTCAGTTAAATTCAGTTAAAAAAGACTAAATTCTTTAGAAAGGTAGAGACCGAGCAGAAAGGGTTGGCAGGAATGAAGGAAGCAAGTAAAATAGACGAATGTTTAACAATTAGCTGCTAAATATTTATCAACATATAACTAGTGCTGACTAGGACAAGTTAGCTCACTGATCAAAGAACCCAGTAGGAAAATATAAACATTTGTGTTAGCAATAATTTTATTATAAATTCGTGTACAGTGGAATAAAAGGCCCAGCATCTGTTGGTATGAGCACTGATAGGCGCTGACCAAATTCCACAACAGATGTAGCACATCTCACAGTGACAGTATTCTTCAGTATCTTTAAAAGATCGTTAAACATAAGGCACACGTTACATAAGGCACACGTACAGTGTAAATTAAGCATAGTTTACATTGTACAGTACTGGGCAGTTATTTAGCACAATCTCAAACATTGTTATTTATTTGATGTACAATCTCATACTAATACAGACGACGAGTCACAATAACGTGGCTGAAGATGTATTATTAAATACGAAAGTACCTGTACTTAAGGAAATTCCTATTTCAATTTTTTCTTCGTGGTCTAACACAGTCATCAAGACCTGTGTTTGAAGGAAACTTTAGCATAAAACTATATAAGTTGGATTCATTAACAGGATTTAAAGGTCCAAACAATTGAATAAAATAACAATAAATTTATAATAATATAAATTGCCGATTTATATTTGTATTAGAAATAATATAAATTGCCGATCAGAAATAATATATATTACTTAACAATTACTCATTATTTCTACCAAAACAAAGAGTACAATGCATTATACCATGATACTTTTCTATTATTGGCACATTGGTGTTCAGTGCCGGTGATGTAGCCCACCATACACTTGAGACCCTCCGCTGTCTCCACCGCAGTACTGCTGATGTGCTTCTCCGAAAGCAGGAATCCATATTTCCCTCTGTCAGGCAACTCAATAGTAAAGGATAAGGAAACATTGAGCGCCTCGTACGCCCAGTCATCTGTGGTTCCTGAGGCCAGGCCGTACAGTTGTGCTGAGCCTCCCATATTATAATTAATTTGTTCATGAGACTTAGCGCGCACAGCATTGACGAACATCGTAGCCAGGTGCTGGAGTTGCTTAACGTTGGCTGGACTGTTCTTCGTCCATCCATAAGGATATAGAACAGACTGGCCGTAGCTGTGGAGACTAATAAAGAGATGAATGTCACCCATAGCTTTCATCATGGCCTGGAGGCCTTGGGTCTCGGGTTCACTGAAAGGAAAGCGGCCTTTGTAGGTTTCACTGCAAGGGTTGGCTGACGCACCGACGCCCCAGTGTGTGTTCCAGTTACGATTCAGATCCACTCCTTTGCAGCGCGAATCATTGTTTGCGCGGTTCTTTCTCCAGAGCCTAAAAAAGAAGATAGATATATGAAGGAAATAATGTTCATTTTTGCATAATCTACTACCTAATCTAGTAGCTAAAAAAAGAAGATAATTTTGGTTAGCTTCATTGCGAATCACAAACATTACCAGTGAAACGTGACCCACAACTGTTTTCATGTGTATTGGCGTGTGTGTACTCATGTGTATGTTTAATGTACAAGGTGTTGGCTGACTGACCTGGCTCTATCAGTGGTGAAGGTATACTGATAACCGTCCGGGTTTGCGACAGGGACGACGTACCACTCCGTCACCTTCAGCAGGTCTCTCCAAGACTTCTCCGTAACCAGCAAATTAAGGATGTATGTGGCGACGGCTGGTGATATCCATTCGCGAGCATGGATACCTGAAACACGCAAAAAATCAGTAACACAACAAAAAGACGGAGACTCAAATGCATAAATGATTATTCCAGAACTCTTAATCGTGTTAACTATGACGTATTACTTGACGATGCAATGATGACTTCTACTATTAGGCTACTCATGGGTCCAACTTGTCCATTAGGCTACTCTCTCTTACCAGCTTCCAACCAGACCTTCTTCTTGGGTAGTGGAGAGCTCGGGTCTGTGAGCATTACCACGAGGACCTGACGGCCCTCCTCCGTGGTGGCCACTGATACCACATGCACCATGTCGCCTCCAACTATCTTCAACCATCGCAGGAACTCATCGATATCTTTCAAGTCGTGGTAAACATCCCAGTCCATCGGATGCTCTGCAAATAAAAATAAAATGTGAAAAATGTCGACGTTTCCACAAGGTCATATCTTTATTATGTGTGGTTTGAGCATCATATGCATCATATTTAAACAATTTAAATCTAAAATGGAATAGATAAGTAGTTGTGTACATACTTTATGTATAGCTACACATAGGTGTTTTCACTGTTTGCAATCATTTACTTCTGGGGGTGAATTATTATGTGAATATGTAAAGTATGTGGTTGATGGGGTTCTGGGAGTTCTACTCCCCAAGCCCGGCCCGAGGCCAGACTTGACTTGTGAGAGTTTGGTCCACCAGGCTGTTGCTTGGAGCGGCCCGCAGGCCCACATGCCCACCATTACATCTTGAAGATGTCCACGGTTGTTCCTGAAATATTTCTGATGCTCGCTGGTAGGACGTTGAACAACCGTGGACCTCTGATGTTCATACAGTGTTCTCTGATTGTGCCCATGTGTGCTCTGAGGGGGGAAGTGAGTACTGAGCAGTGCTCAAGACGGGACAACACAAGTGATTTGAAGAGTACAACCATTGTGATGGGATCTCTGGACTTGAAGGTTCTCGTTATCCATCCTATCATATTTCTGGCTGACGCAATACTTGCTTGGTTATGCTCCCTAAACGTTAGGTCGTCGGACATCATTATTCCCAAATCCTTGACATGCTGTTTTCCTGCTACGGGCAGATTCGATTGTGTTTTGTACCCTGTATTATGTTTAAGATCCTCATTTTTGCCGTATCTGAGTACCTGGAATTTATCACCGTTAAACATCATGCTATTTTCTGCTGCCCAATCGAAAACTTTGTTAATATCTGTTTGTAGTTTATCAATGTCTTCAGCAGAGGTAATTTTCATGCTGATTTTTGTATCATCTGCAAAGGATGACACGAAGCTGTGACTTGTGTTTTTGTCTATATCTGATATGAGAATAAGGAACAACAGTGGTGCAAGGACTGTACCTTGAGATAAAGAGCTTTTAACTGCGCTCGGACTCGATTTTACTTGATTGACTGTTACTATATGTGTTCTGTTCGACAAGAAATTGAGTATCAAGTGTCCTACTTTACAAGTTATACCCATTGACCTCATTTTGTGTGCAATCACTCCATGGTCACATTTGTCGAATGCCTTTGCAAAATCTGTGTACACGACATCTGCATTATGTTTTTCCTCTAATGCCTCAGTGATTTTGTCATAGTGGTCAAGTAGCTGTGAGAAGCATGATCTTCCTGCTCTAAATCCATGTTGGCCTGGATTGTGGAGGTCATTGGTTTCCATGAATCTAGTGACCTGACTCCTGATCACTCTCTCAAATACTTTTATTATGTGGGACGTTAGTGCAACTGGTCTATAATTCTTTGCCAATGCTTTGCTACCACCCTTGTGTAGAGGGGCAATGTCTGCTGCTTTAAGCGCATCTGGTATCTCCCCTGTGTCCAAGCTCTTCCTCCACACTATACTGAGTGCCTGTGCTACTGGCACTTTGCATTTCTTTATAAATATTGAATTCCATGAGTCTGGACCCGGGTCTGAGTGCATGGGTATATTGTCAATTTCTCTTTCAAAATCTGCCACGCTCGTGTTGATATCAGTTATATTTACAGGTGTTTGAGTATCATTCATAACGAAATTGTCCGAATCTTCCACTTTCATGTGGGGTGAAACATTTACGCAACCCGTCCTCAGACTAAGTTCATTCCATCCAGCGGTCAAATTTATATTTGAGAAAATTCAAATTTTTAATGAACAGCATGTTAAAATTGGGGTCAACCGCTGGATGGAATGGACTTGATGGTCTGAGGAAGGGCTGTTTCATTCATAAACAGAGGGTTTGGCGGCTGGAGTATGAGGCCTTTGTTGGAACGTGGTGACAAGGTGAGAGGACGGTAGTTCATTTGAGTCCGTTATGACTCACAAACGGGAATTCCAGGCGGGTCAGACATGGGCAAGTTTCCTTTCACCCAGTAATAGAAGTTAGTCAACTGTTGTAAGTTTGCTGTCTGTCCCCGACAAAAAGAATTACTATTAAGATATAGCTGCAATATTTTTACGATAACTCGAAGACCCAATTTGCCAGATGATATAGAATATAAGTGAGCAAGACGTTACAGCTTGGAAGAGTGGTACTGGGTGCGGAAGTGTGGCACATGCGCGCGCAGAGTGCGCTAACTTACCTGCTCTGGTACGCCTGGTTCTCTTCTTCACCTCCTTCATGAACTGGCGCTCCTGCTGCACCAGACTCATCACGTCCTCCACCTCCACCCAGTAGTTGATCTGTGACTCCTCCAGCAACTGCTGCACCAACGGCATCATTTCCGGCTCAACCAGAATCTGCAAAGGTCATACAAGGTTATGAGCTTATTCAACCCCTTAAATACGATTTTTAATTCGTTATCAAACACTTAGAGAAGGCGTGCAAGAGAGCATTCTCACAACAGACACTTCACTTACGTTGGTGTGGGTGGCGTCGTCATCCCAAATATCAAGGTAGCCGTCGTGGTCCAGTCCTCTGAGCACCGGGTGCCGCCTGGGAACATCCACGCCCCACATCTGTTACATGGTAGATAAACATGTGAGATAAACCTCTGCAAGGTTGTGGAAACTTTTTCCACAACGCACGGCTGGTCCCTACCTCTCGGGTGTACATGTATACCCTTAGGTTTATTCAATTAGAGACGTGAAGTGAAATACTTAAAAGTTTTCAACCCAAAGAATGTTTAATATACTTGAACAATGGTTATGTTGTTGAAAAGACGAATAATAACAATTTAATGTTTTCTGTTTTCATTAAATCTTCAGTCATGTTATTGTGACTTATCGTCTCCAATGACAATTAAATTTAAACCCATTTTGGTTGAGTTCAACTTAAATCATTCTGTTCAATTTCATCCACCCTATTACACAATGGACACAAATGCAATTAAAAATTATTTGCATATGTAGAATACATATAGAGGCAAACTTAATCCTGATTATTATGTGGAGTAATAAGCGAACGTTTACAAGGAGGGAGGGGGGGGGGCGTGAAAAGCAATGTCTATTATGCACCCTAATATCACATTCAGATGAGTGCACAGGCTTTCACCCAAACAAACTCTACACAACGAGGAAGCCAACTTACCTGAATGGTTGTGTCTCCCTGGACAACCATGGCGACCAGGCCAAACGCAGCCAAAAGCAGCCACATCTTAGAATGCAACAAATGCTACCGTGATAGCCTTAAACCTTTACTCTTCTGTGACACTAAGCACCGGAGACGATATCTTGACTGATTGATGTAGATTAGGTTGCAAGGTCATGAATAACCGCTCGTAAATGGTAGATGTGTGGAGTGATCTTTGGCTGGTTCATATCTGAGCTTATATTGGCTAAGGGAGGGTTCAGGTGAGGTGGGAGGGACAGCTGTAATTAGTCTCGGGAGTATAAGCATACTTCATACTTTAATGTATGATTAAATTATGAAATAACTTTAAAAGCTTAATTATAATACTTTACTTACATTCTATAGAATGGCGAAGAGTTATGCGTGGCATGATTGAGGTGTATAAGTGGATGAATGTGTTTACAAAGGGTATTTATAAGGTATTAAATATATCAACACAAAATAGAACACGAAACTATGGATATAAATGCGATATGATCAGATTTAGGAAAGACCTGGGTAAATATTGGTTCGGTAACAGAGTTATTGATTTCTGAAACCAATTACCAGGTAACATAATAGGCGTAGGATCCCTTAAGAACAAAAGAACATAAGAACAAAGGCAACTGCAGAAGGCCTATTGGCCCATACGAGGCAGCTCCTATTTATAACCACCCAATCCCGCTCATATACATGTCCAACCCAAGCTTGAAACAATCGAGGGACCCCACCTCCACAATGTTACGCGGCAATTGGTTCCACAAATCAACAACCCTGTTACTGAACCAGTATTTACCCAAGTCTTTCCTAAATCTAAACTTATCCAATTTATACCCATTGTTTCGTGTTCTGTCTTGTGTTGATACTTTTAATACCCTATTAATATCCCCTTTGTTATGTCCATTCACCCACTTGTAAACCTCTATCATGTCACCCCTAACTCTTCGCCTTTCAGGTGAATGCAGTTTAAATTTTGTTAATCTCTCGTCATAAGACAGGTTTCTAATTTGCGGGATTAACTTTGTCATCCTACGCTGGACACGTTCAAGTGAATTTATATCCATTCTATAGTACGGCGACAAAACTGAACTGCGTAATCTAAACAGGGCCTAACTAGAGCAAGATATAGCTGAAGAACCACACCAGGTGTCTTGTTACTAACGCTTCAATAAATAAATCCGAGTGTCCTATTTGCCTTATTACGAACATTTATGCATTTATTTTTTGTTTTAAATTCTTACTAATCATAAGAGTGGATGAATGGTAAAGAGAATATTAATAGGGTATTAAAAGTATCAACACAAGACAGAACACGAAACAATGGGTATAAATTGGATAAGTTTAGATTTAAGAAAGGCATGGATAAATACTGGTTCGGTAGCATAAGAACATAAGAACAAAGGTAACTGCAGAAGGCATATTGGCTCATACGAGGCAGCTCCTATCTATAACCACCCAATCCAAGCTCCAATGGATATACAAGCTCCAAGCCATATACATGGCCAACCCACGAAACAATCAAGGGACCCACCTCCACCACATTACGCGGTAATTGGTTCCACAAATCAACACCCTGTTACCGAACCAGTATTTACCCAAGTCTTTCCTTAATCTAAACTTATCCAATTTAAGATAGCGAGTGAAGTGATAGCGAGTCTTTTTCCGTGTTTATTTCCAACCCGATTTTTGTATTATCGGCAAATTTGCAAATACTGTATTAAGAACATAAGAACATAAGAACAAAGGCAACTGCAGAAGGCCTATTGGCCCATACGAGGCAGCTCCTATTTATAACCACCCAATCCCACTCATATACATGTCCAACCATAAGAACATAAGAACATAAGAACAAAGGCAACTGCAGAAGGCCTATTGGCCCATACGAGGCAGCTCCTATTTATAACCACCCAATCCCACTCATATACATGTCCAACCCATGCTTGAAACAATCGAGGGACCCCACCTCCACAATGTTACGCGGCAATTGGTTCCACAAATCAACAACCCTGTTACTGAACCAGTATTTACCCAAGTCTTTCCTAAATCTAAACTTATCCAATTTATACCCATTGTTTCGCGTTCTGTCCTGTGTTGATACTTTTAATACCCTATTAATATCCCCTTTGTTATGTCCATTCATCCACTTGTAAACCTCTATCATGTCACCCCTAACTCTTCGCCTTTCCAGTGAATGCAAATTAAGCTTTGTTAATCTTTCTTCATATGAAAGATTTCTAATTTGGGGAATTAACTTAGTCATCCTACGCTGGACACGTTCAAGTGAATTTATATCCATTCTATAATATGGCGACCAAAACTGAACTGCATAATCTAAATGGGGCCTAACCAGAGCAAGATATAGCTTGAGAACCACACCAGGTGTCTTGTTACTTACGCTGCGATTAATAAATCCGAGTGTCCGATTTGCCTTATTACGAACATTCATGCATTGATCCTTTTGTTTTAAATTCTTACTAATTATAACTCCCAGATCCCTTTCGCAATCCGACTTCGCAATCTCAACACCATCTAGCTCGTATCTTGTAACTCTATCATCATTACCTAGCCTCAGAACTTTACATTTATCAGCATTAAACTGCATCTGCCAGTCCTTTGACCATTTCAAAACCCTATCTAGATCAACTTGAAGTGATAGTGAGTCCTCCTCCGAATTAATTTCCCTACCGATTTTCGTATCATCGGCAAATTTGCAAATGTTGCTACTCAAACCTGAATCTAAATCATTTATATATATTATAAACAACAGAGGTCCCAAGACAGAGCCTTGAGGCACTCCACTTACAACATTTTCCCACTCTGACTTGACTCCATTTATACTAACTCTCTGTTTCCTTTGATATAGCCATGCCCTAATCCAGCTTAATATAGCACCCCCAATACCATGAGCCTCTATCTTTTTAATCAGTCTTTCATGTGGCACTGTATCGAAAGCTTTGCTAAAGTCAAGGTACACAACATCACAATCCTTACCACTATCAACTGCCTCAACTATGCTAGAATAAAAAGATAACAAATTTGTTAAACATGAACGGCCATTTATAAAACCATGTTGCGACTCAATTATTAATTTATGTTTTTCAAGATGAAGACGAATTTTATTTGCTATTATAGATTCGAGTAACTTTCCCACAATAGACGTTAGGCTAATTGGTCGATAGTTAGACGCAAGTGATCTATCTCCTTTCTTAAAAACTGGTATCACATTAGCAACTTTCCAAAACTCTGGCACTCTGCCTGACTCTATTGATTTATTAAATATGATTGACAGTGGGTCACAAAGCTCCTCTTTGCATTCTTTCAGCACCCTGGCAAACACTTCATCCGGCCCTGGGGATTTGTTTGGTTTGAGTTTTACTATTTGTTTAAGAACATCCTCCCTGGTAACTGCTAAACTCGTCAACCTGTCCTCGTCCCCACCCACATAGACTTGTTCGGCTGAAGGCATATTGTTAAGTTCCTCTTTAGTAAATACAGATACAAAATATTTGTTAAAAATACTACTCATCTCTTCATCACTATCTGTTATTTGACCTGTCTCAGTTTTTAATGGACCTATCCTTTCCCTAGTCTTAGTTCGATATAACTGAAAAAACCCTTTAGGATTTGTCTTTGCTTGCCCTGCTATGCGAACTTCATAGTTTCTTTTTGCTTTCCTTATCTCTTTTTTAACATTTTTAACCAGTTGTACGAATTCCTGTTCTAAAGTTACCTCCCCATTTTTAATCCTTTTGTACCAAGCTCTCTTTTTACCTATAAGGTTCTTCAAATTCTTTGTTATCCACTTTGGGTCATTAGTAATCGATCTATTCAATTTGTGTGGTATACTACGTTCCTGTGCTTTGTTTAGAATATTCTTAAATAAGTTATATATTGAATCCACATCGAAATCCCCATTTACATCATCTATCGCTGGGTTCATGTCACGCTCCAAGACCGGCCCACACCCTATACCCAAGACTTTCCAATCAATTTGACCCAAAAAGTTTCTTAGGCTATTAAAATCAGCTTTTCGAAAATCTGGCACTTTAACAGAATTTTCTCCTACAGGTCTATTCCATTCTATGCTAAATCTGATTTCTTTGTGATCACTGTTCCCTAGCTCACTCCCTATTTCGATGTCATTAATTTGTGTTTCCCTGTTAGTTAACAATAAATCTAAAATATTGTTTTCCCGTGTTGGTTCCTTAATGTGTTGCGTAAGAAAGCAATCGTCAATTAATTCTAGAAAATCTTCTGCTTCACTATTCCCTGTTTTGTTCAACCAGTTTATTCCACTAAAATTAAAGTCACCCATGACATAAATACTGTTAGAACTAGTTGCCCTAGATATTTCATCCCATAGATGTTTTGCTTCCATTCTGTCTAAATTTGGTGGCCTATATATAACTCCTATTGTAATATTATTTGCTTTTTCGTATAATTCTATCCAAATGGTTTCTGTGTGTGGCTCAGTTTTGATTCCCTCTTTGAGACTACATTTCAAATTGTCCCTAACGTATATGGCTACTCCACCTCCTCGTCTAATATATCTATCTGTGTGAAATAGTTTGAATCCATTTATTTGATATTCAGCTAATAGTTCCCTATTATCTACATTCATCCACGTTTCGGTAAGTGCAATAATATCTATTTTTTCTGTGCAGACAAGAGCATTTAATTCGTTAATTTTATTTCTTAGACTTCTACTGTTTGTGTAATATACCCTAAGTGAATTGTTATTTTGAGGCCCTTCTCTTTCCCTGATCATTTTGCCAATTCCTTTCTCCCGCAAACACATGCTTTTATTACCTCCTTCCTCCAAATCAATTCCCATACCTCTATCTACTAACAGTTTAAACCCAAACAAACACCTCTAACCACTTCTTCCAACGAGTTTGCAACAGCAACAACCCCAGCTCTCGATAGATGCACCCCATCACGAGCATACATTTCATTCCTTCCATAGAAGTGTTCCCAGTTGTCTATGAAAGATATTGCATTTGATTTGCAATATCTTTCCAGCCGGCAATTGACACCAAGTGCCCTCGACATCCATTCATTTCCCACTCCCTTTCTTGGAAGAATGCCACATATGATCGGGATTCCTCCCTTGCTCCTAACTAATTCTATTGCTGTCTTGAATCTTTGTATTAGTTCCTCACTCCTAACTCGCCCAACATCATTACCCCCTGCACTTAACAAATAATGGGTTTGTTCCCATTTCCCTTCATAATATCATTCATGTTTCCAACAATATCACCAATTCCAGCTCCCGGATAGCACACCCTTAATCTGTTCCCCCTATCTCTGGCACAAAACGTTCTGTCTAAATATCTCACCTGAGAATCTCCCACAACCAAAATTCGCTTTGATTCTCCCTTTTCCTTACGAGCAGTTGAGGGACCTGCGTTTCAATGTTCTTCGTTACTTTGCTTTGCTCCCGTCGTGAGCAACAGGTTCACCACAGCACTCGTCCTCTAACACATCAAATGCGTTAGAAGTCCTTAGGCTAGGTGTCGGTTTTGCCAAGGTCTTCTTAAGACCCCTGTCTTTTACCACTTGCCAAGACGAGGTCTCCTCCTTTGTTTCTTCCTGACGTTGCTTCAGCTGTCTAACCTCCCCTCCCGTAGTGAATCCATCCAGCTCTGTCCTCAGAGCTCCAACTAGATTCACTAGTTCCTTTACTAATCCTTCCATTATTACTGTACAATACACTACTATAATCGAGCTCCAGCTAACACAACCNTACATTTCAATAACTTACCCGTTGAACACAATCTGCCACCTGATTTACACCCAACCCACCTATCCCTATTTTGCTCAGTTAAATGCCTCTACTAGCCATGTTTCTTTTCCTGTTCCAAACAGGAACATGCACCATTAGGTAATTACAGTTATCTAATTACCTGTACAACAACTAAATTTATGGAAGAATTTGATATATGACCATGCTTCATACTGTTAATACTGTTAACAGTATGTTAACATACTTAACATACATGTTAATACTGTTAAATAAAACCTGAAATTTATTCTAAAAATTATTGCATGTAAAATTAAAACAATTTTGTTGAACAATTTGGAAGACCTTGAGTTACTGACAAGCGGTTGTATACACAGGCTAATATATAGTCCTGCCTGCATATTATATATATATATATATATATATATATATATATAGGGGAGAGGAGTTAGGCCTTACACTAAATCCATCAAAGTGTGAAATCATCTCGTCCAACCAATCAATCATAAATGCAGTACAAATCTTATTGCCAGGAGCCCAAGTGATCGCTCCCACCGACAGTGTGCTGCTAGGGGCACCTCTGGGCTCGAACGCCATTGAGGTAGTCCTCGAAGAAAAGCTTAAAGACCTGAGGAGGATGGAGGCGCGAATAGGGGCTTTGGATGCTCATGATGCGTTGTACCTTCTTACAAGGTGCCTGGCCTTGCCCAGACTTACCTATTTCCTCAGGTGTGCTCCTTCTTTTGACAGCCCAAAATTAACGGAATACGATTCACTCCTAAAGACAATAACTATGAAAGTGTTAAACCTCTCCCTGCAAGATGACCAGTGGGACCAAGCAACGCTCCCAGTTAGACTTGGGGGTATAGGTATTCGCAAGGCGACACAGTTAGCATTGCCGGCATTCTTATCCTCGACCAGTGCTACAAGTGAATTAGTGAAGGAAATACTACCAGAATACCTAAGGAACTCCATTGGGATTCGTGATCCCAAATTTGTGGAAGGAGCTGGTCGGTGGGACACACTCGCCAATTCACACACCCGACCAACTTGTCCAAACGACGGTAAACAGGCCAAATGGGATAGCCCTATAGTGGAGAACATCGCCAAAGCATTGCTGGACGTAGCTTCTCAGAAGGACAGAGCGCGTCTCCTAGCTGTGCAAGCCCCCCATGCTGGGGACTTCCTGTTGGCAGTCCCTAATTCCGCCTTGGGCACCCGCCTGGATCATCGGGCCCTAAGTATTGGTGTTGCTCTGCGCCTTGCCGCCCCTATCTCCACCGAGCACCGGTGTATTTGCGGCCAGGCACGGGCAGACCAATACGGCAGCCATGGTCTCATCTGTCGTAAGACACAGGGAAAGATTGCCAGACACGAGGCAGTCAATGACATCATCAAGAGAAGTTTGGCTACAGCTGGGTGTCCAGCACAAAGGGAACCCCAGCTGTGCAGACCTGACAACAGCCAAAAACGCCCAGATGGAGTCACCCTGCAGCCATGGAGGGAAGGTAAACAGGTCGTATGGGATTACACCTGTGCATCTACATTGGCTGATACCTATTTACGTTACAGCTCAGCGGAGGGAGGTGGGGCAGCCACCTTCAGGGAGACCCAGAAAATCCACAAGTACAGAAACCTAGAACGTTGTTACAGGTTCGTGCCGATAGGCTCAGAGACTCTGGGCGCCTGGGGTAAATGTGCACTCAAGTTTTTAAAGGAGGTTGGTGAGGAACTCATTGGGAAAACTAGAGACCCACGAGCAGCCAGTTTCCTATTCCAGCGCCTCAGTGTCGCAGTGCAGAGGGGAAATGCGTGCTGTATCCTGGGTACGCACCCAACCTCCGAGGAGCTGGACGAGGTCTTCGAACGCTGATTGTTTAATTGTTATATATTTGTGTGTGTGGGTGTGTTCTCTGTAACTGTAGCATTGCAATAAAATAAAACAAAATATATATATATATATATATATATATATATATATATATTATATATATATATATATATATATATATATATATATATATATATATATATATATTAATCTAAACTCTTTAACAAAACTTAACAACTGCAAAGCCCTCAGAAGACATAAAATGTAACAACCTCAATCAGATGTACACAACAGATTCTACTAATCTTATACAATAAATATATCAAAATAAACAAAATTAGATAATTTCCCTAAGAATTAGCATATGCTTTGAAAAACTGCAAGTATTAAACCATTGCAAGACATCAGTTCTAAAGGTCCTTTTTGAGGTTTGATTCAGTCCTGATTAAGGCACACAGGTGAGATGTCATGAAGGACAAGCCTCCGGAGATGATGATGATGCGTCCTCAGCAGTGTACTACATACATGACGTTAAGCTTGTCCTTTTGTCCTCGATGGCATACTAAACATGATGTTACACTTGTGATTCTGAAAGCAATTCTCAAATCAACCAACAACAATTTGTGAATGTGTATTTATAACATTACAATTTCTATACAGTATTCCAGAAAAATATGCATTATAATAATGCATCATTTATTAAATATCTCATTATAATGAGAATATTTAATAAAAAGTTTAAAGTTGTTCAATATGCACAAAGTAACAATAGAAATGTCATATACCATAAATGTTGCAGTTGAATATTTACCTGTTTATAAAACCTTGTTCAGACCTACGATGACTAACGATCCGAGCAGTGAGCATCTGCGTCAAAATATGCAAAGGTATGAAATGCTACAATTCTGAGTTTATACTCATACATAAGCACTAATATTTACATACAAGTACTAGCCTTTAATGCCATCTTCTACTTTGCACTTGCTAGCTTTGCCTTATCTTTTTTTTTTTACTTTAAATGTTGTTTAAATACAACATTAAAGATTCCAATTAAAGCAACAGATTCCATTAAAAGAAAAATTTAGTTTCATGTCTTTGCACCTTTTCCAGTTTAATGATTTGCTTCTAGAGATATGGGCACCATACAACTGCTGCATTTAGCAATTTCATGAAAATCGTGAACAATTTCTTTAATATTTTGCCATCCATTAATATGGTAATACTATAAATTCACTAAAGCACAGGAATTTTGCCAATGTGGTCATAACACAAAATGCAGCACATTAAGTGAGGACAGTTTGGAAAAATACCAATGGACAACTGAAGATTATAATATTAAAAAAGCTTATCTGGCACAAATTAGAAGATGACAAAATTTTCAACCTCACTCACCACTTCAACTGTACATCTTTTCTTTTATTTATTTAAGTTTTGGAATGCATGCAGCAATAGGTTAAATGTTAGTAATTTAAAGGAACAATTGTGTAGTAGCAAACATGCAGTAAAATTTACTTAGTATTAATTAGCTTCAGAAATATCTATGAGAACTTTTCAGTTAAATAAAATGAATACAGTACTGGATAGTATAATGATCATGCCAAGAACTGAACATTAGCTAGCGCTATAGCAGATACAGCAAGAAGGCTCATAATTTAACTATAAATCACGGCAAAGTTAGAGACTTAGGCCATTTTACCAGAACCAATACCATAAAATGCATCTTACAAATGTTGAGATATTGCAAATGGTTAGGGGAGGGAGGGTTACGAACAAATATACAATGGCCTTCTCAACTAAATGCATTTGTTGAGGCACACTACATCTAGCTTTAAAGATATTGGCACATAGTGGCATAAGTTTTTTAAAGCCTTTATTTTAACTGATGTTACAGTCATGCACTTTTTACACTAAAGCCCCTTTGACCATGATCAGTATAATGATCAAACAATAGAAACTATTTATAATTAACAATTCCAATATTTACCTGCATAATCTGTGAAATGTCGCGGTTGTGGTTCCACATCTGCTGGATACACTACAAGAAGAAATACAACATTAAATATTTAGTAATTTTCAATGTGCAGGTTGGGTTCTTCTCCATGACAATACCATCATGGAAAAAATTACCATTGCTATTCTTAACATTCAGGACTTTTCCCCTTGAGATTCCTACAGCATAACCCCTTGATGATTTGATATACTACACCTCTCCAAGGTTTACAATGTCCTGCCATTTGCATTTCTCAACCATTTGGTTTCTTCCATATGGTTGCGACATTGGCACATGGTGGACAACTCTCAACCATCTGGATTGTTCTTTCATTAAGTTAATTTCAGTGAATTTCTTCTTTGGGCATATCAATAATAATCTTTACATATAATTAACTGTAATGAAGGAATGGCAAACAGTTCTATACTAAGCTGCACAAAAAGTATAATTTTCTTTGCTTAATCAAGTCATATCAGGTCTGATGTTCACACCTACATTTGAAGAAATAATTCACAGACAAATAACCATTATTATTAGACCATTTTCCACTTTTATGGGGTAGGGAGGCATCATGCCAGAAAAAGAGAGCAAGTATTACTGCAGTGAAAGATTGGTTATAGCTTTTAAATATTAAAAATATAAATAAATATCACTTGTCCATCCTTATATATTTCACAGCTACAACACTGGATAAAAACACAATTATACTCAAGCAATCATTTACAGAAACAACTCATTGCTTTCTAAGTAACAATTTTATATTATTGTAAGTAACAACTGTTTGATTAACTAGGTTCAATCACACTTTCATATTTCACTTTTTTAAGTGTTGTCTTACCTGCATGCCTAAATATATTTAGACAATATTGTTCACTAAAATTAATCAATAATATTCATGAACTGTCATTACTTACATAGACTAACCTGGCCCAATACAAAAAACTGGCTTTGTTGTGGAAACTCCAACTTGGCAATATCCTTCAGAAGATGCAGCTTTGAGAAGAAATATACCCTTAAAACATATGTTTTACTTATTTATAACCCCTCTACTTAGTTATGCTACTCAAGTATTTGACAATGTCACAGAAACACTTGCATAAAGTTGACCAGACCACACACTAGAAGGTGAAGGTTTCTGTCCGTCCTGGATCATTCTCAAGTCCATTCTCAAGTCAATCGACTTGAGAATGATCCAGGACGGACCGAAACGGCGTTGTCCCTTCACCTTCTAGTGTGTCTGGTCAACTTACTTTAGCCACGTTATTGTGACTCATCGCCAGCACTTGCATAAAGTGTAATTTTTTTTTTGAGATATATACAAGAGTTGTTACATTCTTGTACAGCCACTAGTATGCGTAGCGTTTCGGGCAGGTCCCTGGAATACGATCCCCGCCACGAAGAATCGTTGTTACAACCAATTACACATTTTACTGTTGCGTTAAACAGAGGCTACAGTTAAGGATTTGCGCCCAGTAAATCCTCCCCGGCCAGGATACGAACCCATGACAAAGCGCTCGCGGAACGCCAGGCGAGTGTCTTACCACTACACTACGGAGACTGTAACTGATTGTAAATCAGTTGTAAATAATCAAAATCTTTCAATACTACTTCAATGTTAAGTTCTTTAAAGACCTAGCTTGCTCACAACTAAGGAGTACAACAGTGAAACCCAAGAGTGCCATTACAGATGAAGCACAACAGTGTAAGCAGGTCTTCACACACAAGACCTGATGCACTATATTGTTCCATAAGATATCAATCACCCAGGGCTTCTACATGACTGCTATACAGTACTTCTGAAGGACTATGAAATGAACCCTGGTTAACCGCCTGCTAAGTGGGCTCACAACTGAATGGTCTCTTGTTCAATTTCCAGGCAGAGCAAGATGTTTAGCTATGTTTCCTTACACTTTATGCTTATGTTCACCTAGCAGCAAGTACTGCTAAGTACTCCATGAGTTAGGCAACTATTGAGGTTTGAATGTTGGGGAAGGTCAGTAATTGGTCTAGGGGGGACCTCGACAAGCCTAATTACGGACTTCCTCTTCCCAACAACAGGAATTATTATACCAAACTTCCTATCAAGATGTTATTCTACAGAAAAATGTAGAGGGGAAACTAGCTTCATTCACAAGCAAGTGCATAGGTTATAGACTCAAATCTTTGTATTATCCCTATAGAAAAAGATTTTTCTATTATTCAGACACCCAAGATGAATTCCGAGCTGCAAATAATCACGTGAGAGCATAATTCTAACCTTTGTTATCTTTAAACACAAATGATGCTCGTTGTGTGAGGTCTCCAGGTGATGTGGGAGATGATGGCGGTGGGGAGGCAGCTCTGATGTGGCCAGGACTTGCTGGCCTATATTCACCTATTGGTCAAATGAAATCATTAAAATAAAAAAGTGTGCTTTTCATAAATTTACTTTTTCCAGTTACACATCTACTAGTGTCTTTCCACTGGGCTTTTTAGATATGCTATAGAAATAAACGAAATACACATGGATACACACACACACACACGTAATTACATTTAGGTAATTACATATTATTACCCTGTTTTACACTTTCATGCAGTGGGAAGGCATTAACTTGGAGAAAAAAAGTTTGGATATAGAAACAGGTTATTGATATTAAATCATAAATGTTTACAAATATCACTCACCCACACATTATATCATCTACACTATGTAGTATCCCTGATAAACAAGCACCTACAACAATCATACGCAACCATACTGCACCACTTTCATAAAGTAAGGTGAATAGTGCTCATTAATTGTATTTCAAGAGTGAGAAGAGGAGTGGAGAGAGTTTGAAAACATAGCAGATAAAATAAAGACCCAACCTAAACTCCTCCTCAGCCACATCTAGAGAAAAATAAGTGCTTGAGAACAAGTGATGAAGCTGGTATATGATATTGATTCTTTCAAAGCTCTGACTTTTTCCTTGATAGACATGTCACACGCAGTTTAGAAACACTAATTATCAATTCCAGATAAATATTAGCTCTCTACTGAGGAAAAACTAGCCTCTGAGATGGTATACTCGGTGACTGGCATAACTTAAATACATAGAACAAGAAAGCATGTCATACCTTTACGAACTTTCTCGGTAAGCTGAAGCAGGAAAGCTCTGTCGCGTACCTCCAGCTCCAGCTGCTGCTGCAACACCTTAATCATCTCGGCCCGTCCCTCAGCCATGGACTTGGCACAGTACACAAGTATCCTGCAAGAGGTATAGTTTTTTTTCTTTAAAATGATTGCCAAAACATGAGACTTATGCTGTGTTTTTTCCTTTCATATATTGTATTAAATTTAGTTAGAAGTGATTATTCAAATATCTAGCATTTAAATCAAAATACAGAGCAATAAGATACAGTGTTTTAAGCACTCCAGTCTTAAAAGTGCACTATTAAAAATAAATGCAACATAGTGCTACAAATACTCCAGTTAAAGAAATCTTTTAAAAACAAACTTTTCAAAGCAAACTGATCAATCATTGTTACAAAAAACATTGTGTCAGAAACCTGCTGAGAACACACCAAACAGGGTTTGCTTTCTGCCCCTCACACCATAGTCAAAACATTTTATTTATTTATATATTTAGTACAAAGAGCTAGTCTTGTAAAAATACCTGTATGTAAAGATAACATAGTAGTATACACTTCATTATTCTGGAAAGCTTTACAAAATAACACAAGATTTTTTCATACTGAAACTTACGCCAGAAAACCAAGAATTCCTGTCACAACTCCGGGTTTCAGAAACCAAGAGAATATTTTCAGGATAATTTCTGGATTTTTGTCTGTCATTTCCCACACAAAATCTATATAGTGATGATAGCCTTGATATGGACCACAAGATGGAGAGGCATTACCTCTGAAACAAAGAGGGCACAATAATAAAGCAAAATTTAAAGGTAATTTAATTTTGAGGAGAAAGTGCTAAGCCAGTACAACCTTATAGCACATGGATGGGAAACAAAGAGAAGGATCTGGGGATATGATGACAAGGAGCTAGGATATGAGGAAAGAGGAAAGAATGGTGGCCAACCCCTTGGACCATCAGTAATTGAATGCCATCCTGAAAGTGGCTGAGCATGAACATGTACTTGACCTGTATGTGTCTTGTCTTATACGAGCAGTAGCCTGAAATGCACCAAACTTGTCTTCAGCACCTATGATTACTGTGGGGGCATATTCTTAACACTATTTGTTATCATTCAGAGATTGTTTTATTTATATACAAGAAGGTTCAATGGATCATGCTATTGCAGGTTTTGATGATTTATTGGTACAGTCTCACAATGACACCAACACAAACCATTTCAGGCTTCTGCTGCAACATTTGCTGTATGCACTTTCTTGCATATATTTGCACAATCATCATATGGTATAGTTCTGAGAATTTACCAAAACTTTCAAAATACCACTCAATATGTTTGAGTGAATTCATCAGCAAAAGAAACATTTTAAGCACAAGTGGTAGGAAATTACTGTCCTGATAGCGTAAGTGAAGTTTAGCAGTAACAATGTAGCCAGTTTCCTACACCTTCCAATATCACATAAACCTTACGTTATTTGACAGCCAAGTGATAACTATACACAGTATATATATAGTTACCAGCAACTATACACTGTATATAGTTACTGGCTACAATATACTATATTTCAAAACAAAAATTATATTCAAAGATCCTAGAAAATATTTTTAAAATTTGAAGTTGGTTGAAGATATTGAAGATGATTTAGCATGAGACCACAGTAGTAAATTTTGTATTAAGAGGGCACTCCAACAAAGTAGAGCGCCAGAGCAAATGCCAATATAAAACTCTCTAAACATCTAATTATTTTCCTGTGCAAAATAAAATAACTAAGTGCACATGTTAATAACCAATAATTAATACAATCAGAAACATTAAATTTTTTGTGGACATTATAATTTTACTGATACTATGCTGAGGTGTGAACAATTTCTGAGGGCGCAACTTTACAATTAGTGAAACAGCCATAACTAGGGGGTTTACTCACACACCTGTTTCACAGAGCAGTTCTTGACCAGTAACCAAAATGGAAACATTATTTGACATTACAGGAAAAAACAATCAAAATGTGTGCAGTGCTAAATGAACCTAGAGAAAGTCTTTCATGTCCTACTATAAAGATAGTGATTTATAGTTTTAGCCAAAATCACTCTGTACATGTAATTGCAGCTTTTTTTCAAGCTATACATACACAAATATGCTGATTGATAATTACCTGAAAATATAAACCCATATCCAAGAACAGAGAGGATGAGAGACACCAGAGTCAGAGCAAAGAATAGTGTCTCAGTTTGTGCTGCTCGCCATGGACGCTCGTCTGGTTGCAAAAACTTTAATGCGCTGAACTGGAAGATAAAAGAAAAGATATGTTATACAATTAAGATTCTTATTAACCAATTTATATAAGCTTTTAAGCCAGGCCAACTAGCTTAACCACCATCATCATCAGTCTCCTCCAATCGTCAGCAGTCAGACCAGGCAACATTCCAGACTTTTCCCTTAATCATTAGCGACCACCTCAGCCTATCTCCACTACCATCAGTCGCCTCCCTATATTTTCAGATGCCAGCCCTGTTGTGCAACAAGGGAAGATAGATGAGAGTTGATACTTTGAGTAGATACATACTTTGTGAATACGGATGAGTATTGGTAAGTGTGTGTGTGTGTATGGAAGGAGAACGCATGACTCAGGAATGTAGTGCAGGCCACCTGGTCTATGTCAAGCTGTGTCAAGTAGTTCTCACAAGATCATTGTTACTAGTGCACCTGCACGGTTCTGAAAAAGTCCTTTTGGGTGTCCTAGAAAGTGATATGACCTTAAGCCTAGCTGGGGTAGCCTCAACTACACCCCTGGCGGATCTTGTCCAACTCAACATCACCCACTTTTGGGTGAATGCCATCTATATCTGAGGTGAGAGTTCTCAGTTATGCCTGTCATGACCATAGTGTGTTAGTGGAATAAATACAATGTAATCTATACTTCGAGCCACAAATGGTAGGACATGTGTGAGTGGTTGTCCACCTTTCAATGCTTCTTTGATTTTTATGTTGGTTGATTAAATTCATCAAAATGATTAAGTTCAATTGTTTCATTATTAACTCAAAGTGGTTTAATCAATAATGTACAGTGTTAAATTAATTCACGGAGTTTATTATTTACTGTACTTTAATGATATTCCAGTAACTAAGTCACAGACTCTCATCGTAATGAGTTCCGAGAGAGAGAGAGTAAATTTTACTGAACGGTGTATCCTGTCCACTGTTCTTTTACGTTTTCATTAATTCAGACAGGATGTTGGCAGCATCTTCAGCATCTCTCCCTCTTTTTTTCAATCTTTTGCCTGAAACGCTATGCGTGCTAGTGACTTTACAAGAATGTAAATTCAACTTAATTTCTACATTCTCTGTTAACCCCCAATGTACCTTCTTGTATATAAATAAGTAAATAAATAAATAAATAAATACAATAAATCTTGTCGCATCATCTTTTTTTTCATCAGTTTCTGCCATATCATCCCATTTTCTATTCTCTGCTTCTCTCCCACCTCCTTGTGCCTTCAGTTACCCTTCCATCCTTCATTTTCTATCTCCCTCATCTCTCCTCTCTACGATAGTCATTATAATTTCACCCCCCCTCCCCCGTGACATGCCAGCCAGCCTATCACCACCCGTATCTTCTTATCTATCAATGGCATAACCGTTATATTGTGCAGTTTTTATATTCATAAACTCTGTATAAAATTTCCTTTCCATTTATATTTATGATCATATATCTTGGATAAGTTGATATAGTAGTAGTATAAATAATGTGGCAGAAAGCTCACTGGAGCGACTGAGGGAGGAGCAGGGAGTAGATCACTGGTGCGTGAGTGGGGGAGCAGCAGGGAAAGATGGGACAGATCACTGATGGTATATGGAGGAGGAAGGAACAGGCAGAACAAAATACAGAACAAGACTTGCAAGACAAAAACCTGGATGTATTTGCTGCCAGAATTGGTTTGAAAATGATTGTCAAGGGCAGAATTTGAACTAAACTACACTACTGTAAATGAAGTGCTCATCAAAACTTTGTGGGGTATGCAATAATTGTATTATTCTCTACAACACTTACCTTTTGAATATAGAACATGACAGTAATCTTGAGGAGGACAATGAGTGGTGTCAGCGGACAAAAGAAGAGCCCGGCCC
>WNGS01005680.1:8528231-8574965 GCA_020271785.1 Procambarus virginalis
CCTCCCAGCCTCTTAGCTATCTTGTGCCTGCTGTGACTACGCGCGCTTTCTCATTCCTTTGTTGTTTGTACTTTCAGAGCCAAGGATGGACTAAGCCTCCACCACTTGTAAGCTGAAGGGGAACCTCTCAGTACTCAGATTCATTTGTTTCCAGGTTTCATTTGTGCAAACGATTAAATTACCTTTTACTTGACGCTGGCTGTCCATAATAGCTGTATTTCATTAACATACAATTTATTATCGTGTCTCATTTATTTCGTCTCTCTTCTACCGAGGATTTTTTTTATCATAACGTAGACACACTCTTGACACTATGCATCTCCTTCATATAGTCCATATAGTCCAGGTTACCTGCATAAATGCAAATGTACCTAAATGTGTTACTAAAAAAAAATTGTTCTACTGGTGTTAGCTTCAGTTCTCATAATCGGTCTTTGTAACACTTCTTTCAAATTTTAACAAGGGAATTGGTTCAATGCTGCAAGTATTATATTTTTTATTTGCAAAGCTTTCACATCATTGTCTGATCTCTTGTTTCTGACCTCCCTGCAGGTGCGGGTCAACAGCACCAGCCACTTGACGCACCTGGCTGACCTCGTCCTCGGCGCAGTCAACCTCTATAACCAGGTCAGTCTATGATGAACAGCTCACTTGGTTTTTTCACTTCCTCGCAGCTTTGTTACTAGATCAAATGGTACACCCCCTACAGCCAGGTCGTCCCTACCAGGTCCCCTACAGCCAGGTCGCCCCTACCAGGTCCCCTACAGCCAGGTCGCCCTACCAGGTCACCCCCTACCCATGTCCCCTACAGCCAGGTCGTCCCTACCAGGTCCCCTACAGCCAGGTCGCCCCTACCAGGTCACCCCCTACCCATGTCCCCTACAGCCAGGTCACGTCATATTTCTGCCGGTTGTTCCATTAATAAAACTACCATCGATTTAAAACTACTTCAGAAATCCTAGACACGCCCGCGACCACGTAAACACCCGCGGCGCCACTCCCCTACGACGAAACACACCGTCTCTTTCATGTTAAATTGTTTGTTTTCGCTAACACATCCTCGTGTGTTGCGTCTGTCGACACTCTGTCACTCATAAGTCATCTTCTCCAGATACCAGACCCGTCGTGTGCCGCGCAAGTTCATCCTGGATCAAAAAGCGTTCACTACTGCAGGAGAGTAACGCTCAAACACGTCATCATGCTCACCAAGTTTAACTGTAGTGCCACGGTGTGCCGGAGTGAGCTCTCTGTCGTCCTCTAAATTACAATACCCACCTCCAGTCTACAGCCCAAGCATCTAAATGCTGGCATAAACGCTAATGGCAATATTACATGAATTCCTAAACGTTAATCATTCTTATCCACGTATGTTAAGTGAGAGGGGTACAAGCATTGCCTGACGCCGCCAGCACCGATACAAGCACCGGGATAAAAGGGGACTGGACACCAGCATTGGGATAAGGGGGACCGGACACCAGCACAGATATAAGCACCTGCATAAGAGGGACCTGGATCACGGGAGACATCTCCAGTCACGCAGGGTGCAGTTGCGCCTCCACAGATCTCCAGTATCATCTCTTGATACTGGTAATGGCTCAAAAGGGCCATCACTTACGGGCTATTCATGCCCGTGCCACCTTTGGGTGGCTTAATCTTTATCAATCAATCAATCAGGGACCGGGCACGGGAGACATCTCCCGTCACGCAGGGTGCAGTTGCACCTCCACAGATCTCCAGTATCAGCTATAGATACTGGTAATGGCTCAAAAGGGCCACCACTTACGGGCTATTCATGCCCGTGCCACCTTTGGGTGGCTTAATCTTCATCAATCAATCATAGCTCACACGGGAGACATCTCCCGTCACGCAGGGTGCAGTCGCACCTCCACAGATTTCCAGTATCAGCTCTTGATACTGGTAATGGCTCAAAAGGGCCACCACTTACGGGCTATTCATGCCCGTGCCACCTTTCGGGTGGCTTAATCTTCATCAATCAATCAATAAGGAACCGGTAAGTCTTGTATGAAGACAAACAACCCCGTATCTTGGAGGAAAAGCAGAGGTAGAGGATGCACTTTTTTGTTTACATATTTGTAAGCATATACAAAGATGCAGGATACAAGGACAGGCGAATGTATCTCACCTGTGTGCCAGATCCCAGCACAGTGGGCTATCAGGACTCTTACTTATTATCCTTCAACATGAGCCTCTCCTCAAAGGTCCTTGAAATTTGGCGCAGTAGGTTAGAGACCACGAGGGCAGTGGTCTTGGGTCATTAACGAAGCGTGGCCGACACTGTGTTTGCCAGTATAACTCCAAGATAGCAAATTGACTCCGGGTATTGGACGCAATGTTGGCTCTTCTTTCACCCATATTGATCCAGCCGTTTATAAATGGGCGCGAACTAACAATAATATACTTAAGCGATGATGTGAACATACATTGTACTCAATACAGCTATTTGAGAACACATATTTGAGCGCACTCATTACAAATGTTGCCTAAGCTATGCAAATGCTACCGACAGTGCAAATAATTCTGAAACTATGTCAATAACATAGTTATAAATAGGAGCTGCCTCGTATGGGCCAATAGGCCTTCTGCAGTTACCTTTGTTCTTATGTTCTTATGTAACAATATGAGTAATCGTGGTAATTACAGTAATACCCACAGTATTAACAATGCATCATTATCAGGAATACAGTGAATGAATAGTGGGTCACTGTAACATGTAACTGTGATGCTCCAGGGAAGCTTTTGAAACTATGATGAAGTACCAGTTAATTTAAGCCGACGATTAATCACAATAACGGGGCTGAACATGATGACCAAACCACATGTCAGACAACGAAGAAGCAACGGGGCTATGGTCCGTCGTGGACCATTACCAAGTCTGGTAAGCTTACCCGACTTGGTAATGTTCCACGACCGACCGAAGCCTCGTCGTTTCTTCATTTTCTGATGTGCAGTTAATTTTAAGAAAAAAAAAAACGAAAAAAATGTAGAATGATGGATGGTGACCGTTAGCACCAACAGATGTCGTCGACGTGGACGATGTTGAGGTGCGGGATGATGTTCTCCAAGATGTTGGGCTTCTTTTACTTCGTCATCGTCCCCGGGTCCCTCCCTGTGGCAATTTATTACCTCACCGACGAGCTCCTACGGTCCTTCGTCATCTGTTACCTGGCTGACGATCTTTTGCAGAAGGTGAGAGGACGGGAACTGTGTGAAGGTGAGGAAGGATCGGGGGGGGGGGACACTAGTTAGTGACAAGAACACGTTACCAAACAACATGATAGATGCGAGGTTGCTGGATTATTTCAAGCGTAGGCTAGACATATGAGTGGTTGTGGGTGGATACAAATAGGAGCTGCCTCGTATGGGCCAGTAGCAAATGCCTTACATAAGCTAATAGGCCTTCTGTAGTTTACTATACTATTATGCACTTGTGTTCTCCGCAGCACAAGATGTTGGAGGACGCTGTGTGGAGGCTTCACCAGGCCAGCGGCCAGAGCGTGGAGGACCAGCACCAACTATTGGCTCTGGCCATTCGTCTTGGTGCTCGTCCTGCAAACATCGCGGTGGGATCAGTGGCAGTATTGGGGAATACACTGCTGATCAACTTCATCAATATTGCCTTCACTTATACAATCATTGTCTACCAGTACCGCCACTGATGGTTCTCAGTAACCTCGAGAACTGTGTTGAAATATATATCACAATACATTTGTATGGTTCTAGCCACTGGATCATGAGCTCCCATGAAAGCAAGGGAGACAGAATGCACCACCGCACCAATTCCAGTCTCAACCGTCCCTAAACACTTTAGTGTGTGTAAACATCCCATATTTAGACAATTTAAGATTTCGGATTTCTGAGAAATTTCCGTACTTATAAAATGTGTTTTCTCAAATATACTTTCAATATTTATGTAGTTATATGTTGATAACAAGGAGCCTTTTAAACAGTGTAGCAGGTTGGTCCTGCAAACTCGGGATCACATGTTTACGTTTTCAAGTGTTGTGGAAAAGATACGTGGAAAGTGCCTCGCGAAATTGTAAACAGTACTTGCAAGTGTGAGTGTTTTGTAACAACAATGGTTTGCACATAGAACCAGTTTCTATAGCGATCATCAGAGCTGACTGTCACTCATCAGACCAGCCTCTCAGTTAAAAAATACGCAAGCCATGGTCGTCTAACCTGCAGATGATACCAGCCTTGTTTGGTGTTGGGTTTAAGGGCCAATTAAGACCATCGCACCAGCTTTCTCACCAACCAGCAAGTATACTTTAGTAATGAACATTGTCCAACTCAAAGCTCTAAAATGTACATAGAGCGAGAACCGAGGTGCCCTTCTGCTGTGTGTATACATGATATTTAATAACAAAAAATAATCATGTCTGAAGATATATTTGACCGCGAACATGTTGCTGAATATACAGGTGACAATCTGGCTCCTTCCGTCCATTTCAAAGTTGAATAGGACTAATTCCCGCCTTCCTTTTCTTGATGTTTATGTTCACAGCTCTGTCTNTTGAATATCAAATCAAATACAAAATTGTATTCATAAATGATTGTGCATTTACACTGCTTTCTTAACATAGGGATTACTGCACTGTAACGTATGTATATCAATGAAAACTAAAACATTAATTGAGATACATAACTAACACAATGTTTAAGGCACAAAAATGCAATTTAACGCGATTTTATTTATACACGAATTAGGCTCAACTATTCCGAAACGTTGCCGTCGAGGGAATTATTGTACAGTAGTGGTGTAAGGATACATTTATAGGTCAAAACTCACTGGTGTAAAGATGAGTTTGCTGGACACAACGCACTGGTATATGAGATATTTGTTGGACAAAACACACTTGTGCTCATCTAGTTATAATTACCCAGTTGTACTTGTTGAGGACGAGTTACAGCTATTCGGTCCCACCTCTAAACCTTTAATCGACTGGAGCAAGCTATAGGTTCCCGAAACTATTGGGCTCTGTCATATCTACACTTCAAGCTGTGAATGAAATCTGCTTCCACCACATCACTTCTTAGTATATTACATTTGTTCAATACTTTGACAATGGCATTTTTTAAGCACAGTGTCTTTATGGCTCATTTAGGTACTTAATTTTCATCTGTTCACTTGTCCGTGTACCACCCATGCTAACTAATCTATCTTTGCCTATCCTGGCTATTCCACCAAGAATTGTTTGTAGTTCTTATCGCTCCCATAATTCTTCTCTTTCAGAGACGTGAAGATTAATTCCTTTAGTCTTTTCTCGTAACTCATATCTCTCAACTCTGAGGCTGGTCTGATAGCATATTTCTGGACCTTCTCAAACTTCGCTTTGTGTTTAACGTGAGTAGGGCTCCACGTTGGTGCCACATATTCCAAAATTAGTTTCACGTGTGGTGATGAACGGAACTTTGTTCGAATTTCCAAAGACAGTACTTATGCTGGCCAACCTTGCATATGCAGCTGATGATGTCCGCTTGGTGTGGCAATGTGGTGACAGGCTCCGTGAAATACCAACCCCCAATGTTTCTCTACTCGATTCCAGTACTTAGTATGCATGTTATTTCCGACCTCCCATATAAAGCTTTAATAATGTCGTTTCTGTTACTACTTGTATAGTTGTGCATAATTATATTTCTTATAATTATTAGTTATATTGTTATACTATATTCATTCACGCTTATACATTGAGAGGTATACATACCCAACTTCTCGTTGATATACTAAGTTTAGTTCTAAACGTAGTCCAGGACGAAAGTATTCTTGTTGGTTGGTCACTGAGCTATTGTTGTTGGCCCCAAAGGTCGATGGGTCTTAATCCCAGCACCAAACATTATTTTACATTATGTTATAAGGTTTACTCTAAATTATAATACGTCTTGCTCTTTTATATTATTATCTCTAACATTGTCATAATAATAATAATAATAATAATAATATTATTATTTATTATTATAATATTAATAATATTATTACTATTTGTATATATTATTTGAATTTTTACTAAATTATTTTATATACAATTTTCACATAGTTTTATCTTTTCTTAATTAGTTTTATATTAATTGCATTTTTAATTATTTTTGCTAGTATTGTTATTAAATGGAAATAAATGTATTTATCATTGGATATAAATATATATTAAAGATGGATGCACCTGTTGCACGCCGACTGGACTAACAAGGTGGGTTGGCACCACACCACCACCACCCTCCTCTTTTCTCAAGTCTTTTGATAATTTAACCATTATTCTTGTTTCAGTATTTAAAGTCCTCAGTCACTAGTCTCGAGTTGTTGTTAATCGTTTTTGTTATAGTTCTAATTTCGTGTCAGTTAAACAAAAATAAAAGCGAGAATTATTCTTTTTTTCATGAGGGTCTCAGAAGGTGGTGAAGTCACGTGGGAATTTCTTGCTGCTGCTAAACTTTCTGCATATTTTGGGGTAAAGCAAATATCTCCTTCACTTGGCCTTTCCCATGACCGTGCCTGTATGACGTAAATTAGTTATGTGGCCGGGTAGGGACTAAGTTAATTAGTTATTGGAGGCTAAACTCACAGATTTACGTCGGGTCTCGTTAACCGGCCGCCCTCGATGGTAACCCAACCCGACACCCGACTCCCCCTTCGCTGCTCCCGCCTCCCCATCCCTTCACTGGCTCCGACTATGGCTTCCTATTCTCCTCTTCGCCCTGAACGAACTCTGCTAGTGTCTACGCTTTTGAATGACACCAGAACGATAATTTTATTAAACAAAAAATAAGTTACTTTGAATTTATTTGTAATCCTCCATTGGGCTAATCCCAAAGTTAGAAACAAAAAAAACAGACTTATTACAAAATTAGCTTAAAGCGTTCATTGTCGCAGCCAGTTGCGGTTGAGAGACTGAGGCTTTGCCCTTCCACAAACCTTTCAATATAAATCCCGAAGTGGAACATACGAGTGCCTAAGGTGCCGCCAGGGCTGCCAGAGGAAGAGCCTCCCCTGGCTTTATTACCCTGCCCTCCACCATGCCGCGGGGACGGTCGCCAAGGCAACTCACGGAGGGGGAAAAACATGGCACTACAGTTTTCATGGTTGGGACACTTCATGCTTGACGAGCCGCGGGAACCACTCTCATATGTCGTGCCATTACTGCTGTGTTGTTGTGAATTATACATAGCTAGTGATTAATATTAAGGCTGGTGTTGAGTTATCTATGCCGCTCACCAGTTAATTTAATTAGTACACCATTGGCTCCATGCCCATCCTGGTCGCTTTGGCGATAATGTTTAGCAATAATGGGATGGGCACTGCAACCGTAAAGTTTTGGTTTGCTGTTGACACCATTGTAGAG
This sequence comes from Procambarus virginalis, assembly GCA_020271785.1. NCBI lineage: Eukaryota > Metazoa > Arthropoda > Malacostraca > Decapoda > Cambaridae > Procambarus > Procambarus virginalis. The sequence goes on from WNGS01005680.1 coordinate 8,535,587, forward strand.
GTTAACACGGGTGGTACACCGTTGTGCAGATTAACAAGAGCGTTAGCACCAGCCATTGCCCCATTACTATGGCCTCTACCATCATCAACACCGCCATGATCACAATCACCCTCACTGTTACATCCACCACCATTGCTACTTCCATCACCCTTCTTCCCATCCCCTCCCCCCCCTTACAGCAAACTAATCGATTGATTGATTGATGAAGATTAAGCCACCCAAAAGGTGGCACGGGCATGAATAGCCCGTAAGTGGTGACCCTTTTGAGCCATTACCAGTATCAAGAGCTGATACTGGAGATCTGTGGAGGTGCAACTGCACCCTGCGTGACGGGAGATGTCTCCCGTCAAACTAATCGTATCCACCGCCAAATAAACACAACCACCATCACCTCACCATCGCTTCCACCACCATGGGTATCACCATCCCTCCGTGCATCAACTACCACATGAGCATCACCATAAACATTACGAGCATCATCATATTTCCAATATCGTTGACATTTGTTATATAAAAAAGTAATATTTTCACTATTATCCAGTTGGAACTATTTAATATGAGCAATATACCGAAGGATCCAGTAGCTCAAGTTTTTTTTAATTATTATTTTCTACCACAGACGTGGCCACACATTTACAATGCTAACCAGCATATATAACTTTTATTCTGTCCTCCATGGACAGGGTTAGAGATCTATTAAACATATAGTTCAGGGATTTATTGAACAATCAACCACAGAAGATGATTGTAGTGTTTTTAAAATGTTAATCAAAATGCTAATCTAACCTACATACATAAATACACAGATTTACGTCTGCCCTACATAAACCGTGTATGATGTGTCTTTTTACATAGTATTGTTAATGTGCGTTTATGAAGGTTAAATGCAATTCTGACCAGCTTCCACATATCCTGTATACACATACATATATACATATATATGTATCCCACACCCTGTGGGTGCCTGTGTGGACAGCATGCTGGACACGCTATCCTGTGGTCCGGGTTCGATTCCCGGCGCCGGCAAGAAACAATGGGCAGAGTTTCTTTCACCCTGATACCCCTGTTACTTAGCAGGAAATAGGTACCTGGGAGTTAGACAGCTGTTACGGGCTGCTTCCTGAGGGGTGTCTGTGTGAGTGTGGAAAAATAAAAATAACAAATTAGTTAGTACAGTTGAATGATTGACAGATGAGAGGCGGGCCGAAAGAGCAGAGCTCAACCCCCACAAGCACAACTAGGTAGGTAGATAGGTATATACTTTGTGAGTGTTCACTTCTCCTTCCCCCCCCCCCTTCTATGTTGTACACTTTATTATACAAGGTTATACAGTTACATATCTGATTCTTTACAAAAAATAGAACATTAAGAGGAAATAAGGGGAAGTTATTAATTCAACTCTGCCTCTTTATTGATCTCTGTCTCTGTTTCTCGTTTTGAATCTATAATTTTGTCTGTATCTGTGTTTGTCATGCTAACAGCTGCTTTAAGTAGGTTTATAATTCTCGTTCATTTTGTCTGTTAAATGCATAAACAAATTGTATACAAATACGGTAATATTTTGTTTTTAGAAGTCTTTTTTTCGTCTTCATTTACTTATTTATTTATTGTGTTTCAGGGATCTGCTGTTGGGCCCCCATGGCGACGGCTCCGTCATGTCGCACCACTTCGACCCCACCGGCCACGACATGAGAGCTATGTACGTCGCCAAGATGACCTACGATCCTACCAAGATGGGCTATGACCCCACTAAGATGGGTTACGATCCCGCCAAGATGGGCTACGACCCCGGCCTCTCCAGCATGGCCCCTCGACACAACATCATGAAGCCCGACATGCTGGCCCAACACCTTAAGCCTGAAGCTGCCTCCCTCCTCCACCACTTTCCCAACATGGCCGCTGCCGCCGCTGCCTCCTACCCCTACCATGGGTACGACGCGACGCTGCAGGCGGTGACGACGGCCGCCCACCAGGACATGTGAGAAGAGAACACCCGCCTCTGGTACGGGTAAACGAAAAACGAGTCCCAGCTTGACCTATGAGGCGACAGGTGGCGCATTAGTTCTTCGGAGTGTTGCCGACAATCTTGGTGGGTCGTGGTAAGACCTACCCAGTGGACGTCCATGTCTCGCTGAGCTAACTCCAATGGCCCCACGCTTCTGCAGGACAGAAGGTAGTGGGGAGGTGCTAGTGTGTGATGGGGGGACATTGAACTGATTTGACGACTGGGAGGGAATCGTGGTAGTGGTCGCAGCTTGTACAAAGCTGGCAAAGAGAGAGCAACGAATCAGCACTAGAGTGAAGTGCCAGTCAGAATGTAAGCATATGTAAATAATGACCAAATAATGACCAGCGCAAGAGGGCCAATGCCATTCAGACTGTGTCCAGTGACTGACACCACTCAGTCAGCCTGTGAGCGTGTGGGGGCAGCGACTCGACACCACAACACTCAAGTCCACTCCTGGTCGTCACTACCGTCCTGGTTAAGTGTGTAATGTTGTGACAACCTTCAGCCATGCCTTGGCCAACCACCAGAGTGACCTGCGGGCCTCGGGGTCATGACCTTGGTGGTCGGGTCATTACGAGAGACCTCCTGGGTCAGGTGAACCTGTCCTCTAACATGTATGTGACCATAGGCTCCCTTTTCAGTGAACGAAGCATCAACCCGTGAACCAAAAAGAGTGAAAACGTCAGTGTTAACTGAAAGTGTCTCACTAGAGGGGTCTGCAATATTGTAAATCTCGAATTAAGTTATTGACTAGAAAAGTTAATAGTAAGGGAAAATGATGGTTGTTTACCGAGATAATAAGAGGTTCAGAGGTTCAGAAAACTTGTTAATAGCATAAATGGGGTCGTGGATTTCTTCACAGTTGCCATGAAGTGAAGCCCCGAGCCTTCCACCAGCGTGAACCAACTCTCCGCCGTAACATGGTACAAAATGTGGTATATTGATACGTTACTATTTTGAATACGCCGTAAAAAGAAATAGTATTATCGAATCAAAATTATTATATTATGGATTTGCGAATAATTAAGCATAGTTTAGTCTTGGAGAAGGATTTTAGTGTAGTGCCGGTAGAACGGGCTCAAAGTAAACGAAGCACATCTCGAGTCATAGTTTCGAACAGTGACAAAACTGCAAAAACACTATTACTGTTGAGAATGATAATTTAGCACTTTCATGTAGTACACGGCGGTGGAGAGTATACTGGCATCACGGTGTTTAGTGTTCGGGTGCTGTCTCAGGTGTACAGTGGACAGTCACCAGTCCCTACTAATTTTACCGTACACCAGTGTTCTACTTTCTCAATTTCATGTTGTAATGAAATTTGGGTAAAGGGTTCCTGTTCAACAGCAGAGCTTCTCGGGGTCGTCTGAGGCCCCGAAGGAAGTCGCTGCTATGCTCATGAGTAGACTTGCCCGGTAGTGTATTATACCACACGACACACTTACCTATCGGTAAGTTTATAATTAAAATGTGTATACATTGGATGAATCATTGCGAGTTGTTTCAGGACCTCGCCTCAAGCGAGGGGCGATGGTGCCACAGCAAAGTGTTACATGAGAGAAAATGTTGGAGTTTTGTAGAATTGTACACGACACGAGAGAACGTCTAGTGTTTGCTGCGTTTATGTGTATGTTTATGTAAGTATTATTACTTAGCTGACTTGTAGTTTCGAGCCTCATCTTCTGGTTCCCGGCATTCTAATATCTTCCGATCCAATTTTAAATTTACATATGTGAATATGGAGTTGGCTTCTATTTTCTCTACATCAGTTTCAGTCCAATTGTTAATTTTTCTTACGTTAGATAAGTGTTTATCTAGAATATCTAATCTTCATTCCCGTTCTATTGATTTTATCTGTATACACGTTTTCCTTGTCCAGTGTTTCTGTGCTTCAAAGTATCCCGTGTGCTTCGAGAGACTCTCTTCTGGGGATATGAAGCACAGTTTCCATACGATGTTCTCAAAACGTTTGCATTATCCTTTTGAGTAACGTCTCCTTGTGTTCCTTGAGGTGTGGCTGATATTAGTGTGATATTATAGCGTTAACTTCCCCAGTGTGTGTGTATTCACCTAGTTGTGTCTTGCGGGGTTGAGCTCTGCTCTTTTGTGTGTGTGTGTGTGTGTGTGTGTGTGTGTGTGTGTGTGTGTGTGTGTGTGTGTGTGTGTGTGTGTGTGTGTGTGTGTGTGTGTGTGTGTGTGTGTCCGTCCGTCCGTCCGTCCTTTCCGATCTTCCAAGCTGCCTCCCTCTCATGTGCTGTACTTCTAGTGTTCACTTGTTGCGGTTTATAGACGTCTACCATGCCTATTCTTTTTGCTACTATTCCTACAGCAAAGTCATTGAATCCATTTCTGTCCACCACCATATCTCTAACCTCCCAAGCTCACTACTTGCGCCTCACCACCTCTCTTCAATGTCCTTCTGCTCTTCACATCGCCTGGTTGTTCTCCGGGAACACCATCTCAGCCATCTTCATTTCTTACATCTTGTTGGATATTCCACTCGTGTTTGTGTAAAGCACAGACAGTCCTGATGTCAAGACTGATAGTACTGGATGTTGCTGGGGCGTGTAGCGAGATGGTTTGTATGGAAGTGTTGTAGCAAAGGGCAAGGGGGAGGGTGACTGCGTTTGTCTGTCTTTATGTCTGTATCTCTGTATGTGTATTAGCCTGTGTTGCATGTGTCAGTCGGTCAAGCAATCCTATTTTCATCTAGAAATAAATATACACGACATTTTATGTAAATGAGCAAGCCTAGGTCAGTTCTCCACTGACATCAGATACGTGTAAATGTACATGAGCGGGTATTTTAATTGTAAATAGTAAATTAAAAATACAATGCAAGTATTTATAACATAATATTCTCATCATCCTGATGGGACATTATTTTGGGGGTGGGTGGGAGGGAGGGATAAGGGCTAGGGTGCGAGATGTAATTCACAAACTCCATAATCTTGAGGCTAGGTGCCCAAAGAACCAGTCGTGGCACTTATTAAATCATACAATTATTTGCTGATTTTACCAAAAAGCCTATCATGGTGCTATGTTTCAGAAAGATAGTAATCAAACAAAACAAAATCTCTATCATTCCGTAGCAATTATAAATTACTGTACTAAAAGCCGGATTACTATAATAATTTTTTCGAAATTCTCTTGCAATTATCCTCATGGCGCCAGTCATCAAGGAAGGGAAGTCAAAAACAAAACATTAGTGGATAGTAACCTAATTTATTTTTTTAAACGATGGCAAGCCCGTAGCTTAGTCTACTTAAAAGAATCGTTTATTTCTAATAAATATTTTGCGAAAGATTGCCACTAATATGGAAATATAGCCTATATGTTTCGAGGGTTGCTGAAATATGTGATATTGTTGGAGCTTGTAGTGATGGCCACATGGCTATCGCAGTTTTTTGTTTTTTGTATCTTTAAACGGTTGTAATTGTAGCCAGATATGAATACCTGATAGTTTTTTCTTTTAACGTTTGTAATGTAACCCATATGTGACTACCTGATTTTCATGTTCATTAACATTTACATTTTTTTTGGCTTAGATGTTAACATTTTATACTATTGACAAAAATGTTTATTTAGCCTATTTCATAATTTGTTATTTTCTTCTGTAAATTTGATATTATTTTTTTATTGTGTACAAACTTTTTGTACATGCATAATTTCCTTATCAGGTGCTGTGATGTCTGTGGATATTGCAAAAATATTTGGGCCTTGATTTTAGCCTAAATTCAATTGTCTGTACTTTGAACCCACCAACCATTCCTGATACTGACAAAGGCTTATGTCTGTGATAACACTTGTTGACATTATCACTTCAGCTAAACTTCAACAAGAAGTCTTATTCACAGTTTTATTTAATATGTGGAGTTTTTTTTTTGTTATAATACAGCAGCCCTCAGTGTGTTATCAAGTTTGGTTTTAAAACAATCTACACGGCTGTGACAATTAATATTCTATGAAATACTAAATTTTAACATATACTGTAATGTTATACTTAGGTTTCTATATTTGCCAGTTCTCTTGAACCAAAAAATAACGTATTGTATAGACGTCGATTTGTTAGTTAATTATCAAATTACCTAGAAGCTATTCGAAACTGTGTAATACTATTCCATAATGACAAATGTCACTTTCCTATATCTGGTATCATTCCTCAATGACAAGTATCATTCCTTAATGGCTATTTTCATTCCAACATTAGTACAATTCTTTTCAAAGTAATTTCCTTTGTCCTGCTAATGTTTCACAAGAATACCAGTTCAATACCTGTAGAAAGTTAATAGTGACGGCTGACGTATTGTTACCCCATGCATTCAGTTTGTCTTGTTTGTGTATTCCATATTATGTTGCAAAAAATAAGATATAATCACTGAATAACATGATAGTGGTATCCATTTATTTTGAGTCTTCACAATCAGACATTGTGGTTGATAAATACGTCGATGTCGCTGCCACCATTTATCGTGTTTAGGCGAGATTTGAGAGAAATAATTGCAAAGGGTTATTCATGTTTTTGTATGTTTTTATCAGATACAACAAACAAAACATGGATATAGAGGTTGTATTTAGAACTTAAATAAATGATGTTGTAATACTTCCACGAACTTTTAAATATATATAATGTACATACTCAAAGAATCTTCAGTGAGAATCTACAAGGTCTTCTCTGAAAGCTTTTCATTCTTCTCCAAGGCTGTGGGTCCCTACAATTGCACCAGAGGTGTTACCCTATGTACATACATGCGGTAAATATGAAGAGAGTTTACTGTCGTGACAGGAATTATGTATGTACGTGAGTACATTAATACAACATACTTACGGCATTGTTGTAAGCGGGTGACCATGCTGGATCTCAATAAAGCAGACTTGAGTTTGCACGTGAATATCTTAAATCAGAAAAGTTGTTATAGGTCTTCCCCGAGATGACTACACCCCCAAACGTTTACCTTACTGAAATAAGCACAAACGTTTGGGTCTTCGACGTATTAGCGAACAATATCGTTACCTTTGTGTAAATTTATCCTCATATAACGTCTTTGGCTAGCATGTGTTGATCCAGCAGTGAGCTGGGTCTGTGTGATCCTTCCAAATGTAAATAAAGTTCACCTAGCTTTCGGTATTTTATTGTGCCTTTCCCACTTGGTGTCTGTTTATAAGAGTACATCAGTATTGTACTGGAACCTGATTTGTTCTTGTGCTGGGCTGAGATAGTAGCAGACAATGTGGTTGTAATTTGTATGTGAAAAACATTTATTGATCGTTCCAGCTATAAGGAATTAGCAACAGGCTTATTATTACAGTTAAGCAATGGTAGATCGACAGGGTCGGGTGAACCCCATTTCCCATTGTATGGAGTGTTAGTTTACTTTCCACCTGGAACATGTCCAGGACTAAAGTATTTTTACTGGTTGGTCAGTACTTGTATAATGCAAAGCTAGATGCCTCTGTTCACCTAGCAGTAACATGGGTATCCAGGATTTTGACAATTGTCGTGTAATGCATCCTGCGGAAGGTCAGTAGTTGGCCTATGCTAGGGGGAGTACCTTGACAAGCCTACATACAAACTTGCTGTTCCCGACTTCGGGAATTATATACCAGCTCCTAGTTCACATATACCTTCCAGGTGTTAAATAGTTATACAGGCTTAGTGCTGACTCCTCATAATTACTTTATCTTACCTCAGACCGAAACAGGTAATTTGACCTTAACTAGCCTACATAATCAGTTTCACTGAACAGTTTAAGTGAACCGAGAAATAAAACAAATGCTTGTAAATGCTACCATAAATAACAGTATATATTTCATCTTTCCAGTTAGGATTTGGATCAGAATTGCTGATGAAATTCAATTCAATTTTTATTCAAAAGAATGTATGTACTAATGTCGGGACAGGAGTTACACACTATGAAGCCACTATTACACAAAGCGTTTCGGGCAAGTAACTCAAAAGTTATGATCTCAGCCTAATACTTTGAAACTGAAATATATATTTTTGGTTGTGTTAATTTTAAAAGCATTCAAAGTGTGCATTTAATTAATTTTGCTGCTATATAACATATTGTTTCGGATGAAATTGTAAATTGCTGCTATTCGAAATGGTGTGAATTTCACTTAGCTTTAAGTCTGCTACTGTATATTTTGTTGTTGTTCCCGGAATTCTGCTGCCCTCAAGTTGCTCAACGGCAATCCAATATGGTGAACAAACTATTGTTATATGTATATGCATTTTGTGTATGTATGTATTAAAGAAATGTGTAACTACCTTCACAAGGTTGTTACTTGCTTAGTTAAATGAACTGTGGGGTTCAGTTCACTAACCCATTACGTGTCTATAACCCTTTCCACCACAGCCCGCGGGATGGAATACGTCGGTGTAATAAATGACTAAACTAACTATTCGAGTTACTATTACGGGCTCACCATAGCTCGTGCTACATAGACACTTAGTCCTGAGTAGCTAAATCTATAACAACAACATATTCGAGTTAATATGCAATATAGCTGCCGGCGTGCAAAGTTATTTTTGTAGAGATACAGCTGAATATATTAGTCTATAGTTCACATTCTTTTGATAGTATCTTACTTTACCATAGTTAACAACTTAACAAGAAAATGCGATGCATCATGACAGCAGTAGTAGGAGGCATCGGTTGAGGGTGCTCGTACAATCAATAAGACGCAAGGCACGGGTGACCAGCGCAAATTATCACATGGCGAGTATTCTAACACCTCTAGTGAAGTCAACAGCCTCTAGTCCCATGTCATCGACGCCCCGACGACCGTGGACGGCACTTCAGGCATCGCGTCTTCTGACGGATGTCAACAAAGAAAGGAAGGCCCTCATGAGTGACATAGAGAGGACGGGCAACTGGGGAGAGCTACCGCTTATCTCAATCCTGACAGATATGCTGGGTCTGAGTTTCGTCAGGAGACACTCTGGAGGACACTATCAAGTCGCCTGGTGGAGACTGATTCCTCTGATCTGTGTGGCAGTGTTCCCCGCCTGGCATGCGGTCGAGTTCACATTGAATTTCAAAGAGAATAATTACGACAGAAGCGTCATGATGTTAGTGTTTAACTTAAACTCTATCTTCTTGCTGTGTTCACTCGCTCTGTTTGTGATTAATAGGAATGTAACGTGTGAACTCATGTCGACGCTCGACAAGACCTTGGCTCCGGAGAAGTCCTGTATACCTTTATTTGCTATCATATTATTTTTATGCTATTCTCTTTTATGTTATGTTTTCAACATAACCGATATGAAATATGATATTTTACGAATATCAGTCTTCACTTTTCTTATTCCATTTCTCCCGACGCTGCTAGACTTTGTACATGGCTCCTTCATCCACGCCCTCAGACAGTCCTACGTGCAGCTCCTCCACAAGACGGCAGGTCCCAGTACCCCGCAGCCCTCCAGAGTACCACCACCTGGTGATTCCCAACTCCGAGCCCAGGAGAAGGTATGATACATAAAATGTCTTAATATTTAATTTTGTTGTGGCCGGGATAGTGTGCGTCCATGATAATGAATACACTAGGACATTAATTTAGCAAAACATTATTTTTAACAAAACATGTATATGCGCATTAGAGAATCTGCATGTGCATTGTTCTGTTTGCGAGGATGGAGCGCCAGCTCCTTGTTCCTGCCTCACAATCATTAATCGACCAATGGGTTTTGTGACCACTGGTGACCACTTGGGTTTTGTTGTATCTACAAATGAGCTCATGTTCGGAGTTGGATCCCTCTAACATCGTCCAGGTGTGCTCTACTCCTGAAATACTTTTACACTATTGAAGTTCTTCCTTATTACCGATACTACGCCTTGTTTTAAAGGTTCTCTTCTGGTAAAGTATAATATTATTCATGACACGTAACTTATAAATTACTTAAGCATAATTTAATCACGTGTTTGCTGTTATTATATGATATATGGATAGCACTGCGGTTAAAATACCCCATGATTGGTGGTTAGCTTCCACTTGGACAGCCTCGTCTCTTGTCCTGGCTTTCTATTAAAAAGTGTACGTGTCTACTTACACTTCTCTTTCAGCTTGGGACAGAGGTCAAGCCTTACCTCCCAGCCTCTTAGCTATCTTGTGCCTGCTGTGACTACGCGCGCTTTCTCATTCCTTTGTTGTTTGTACTTTCAGAGCCAAGGATGGACTAAGCCTCCACCACTTGTAAGCTGAAGGGGAACCTCTCAGTACTCAGATTCATTTGTTTCCAGGTTTCATTTGTGCAAACGATTAAATTACCTTTTACTTGACGCTGGCTGTCCATAATAGCTGTATTTCATTAACATACAATTTATTATCGTGTCTCATTTATTTCGTCTCTCTTCTACCGAGGATTTTTTTTATCATAACGTAGACACACTCTTGACACTATGCATCTCCTTCATATAGTCCATATAGTCCAGGTTACCTGCATAAATGCAAATGTACCTAAATGTGTTACTAAAAAAAAATTGTTCTACTGGTGTTAGCTTCAGTTCTCATAATCGGTCTTTGTAACACTTCTTTCAAATTTTAACAAGGGAATTGGTTCAATGCTGCAAGTATTAATATTTTTTATTTGCAAAGCTTTCACATCATTGTCTGATCTCTTGTTTCTGACCTCCCTGCAGGTGCGGGTCAACAGCACCAGTCACTTGACGCACCTGGCTGACCTCGTCCTCGGCGCAGTCAACCTCTATAACCAGGTCAGTCTATGATGAACAGCTCACTTGGTTTTTTCACTTCCTCGCAGCTTTGTTACTAGATCAAATGGTACACCCCCTACAGCCAGGTCGTCCCTACCAGGTCCCCTACAGCCAGATCGTCCCTACCAGGTCCCCTACAGCCAGGTCGCCCCTACCAGGTCACCCCCTACCCATGTCCCCTACAGCCAGGTCACGTCATATTTCTGCCGGGTTGTTCCATTAATAAAACTACCATCGATTTAAAACTACTTCAGAAATCCTAGACACGCCCGCGACCACGTAAACACGCGCGGCGCCACTCCCCTACGACGAAACACACCGTCTCTTTCATGTTAAATTGTTTGTTTTCGCTAACACATCCTCGTGTGTTGCGTCTGTCGACACTCGGTCACTCATAAGTCATCTTCTCCAGATACCAGACCCGTCGTGTGCCGCGCAAGTTCATCCTGGATCAAAAAGCGTTCACTACTGCAGGAGAGTAACGCTCAAACACGTCATCATGCTCACCAAGTTTAACTGTAGTGCCACGGTGTGCCGGAGTGAGCTCTCTGTCGTCCTCTAAATTACAATACCCACCTCCAGTCTCCAGCCCAAGCATCTAAATGCTGGCATAAACGCTAATGGCAATATTACATGAATTCCTAAACGTTAATCATTCTTATCCACGTATGTTAAGTGAGAGGGGTACAAGCATTGCCTGACGCCGCCAGCACCGATACAAGCACCGGGATAAAAGGGGACTGGACACCAGCATAGGGATAAGGGGGACCGGACACCAGCACAGATATAAGCACCTGCATAAGAGGGACCGGGATCACGGGAGACATCTCCCGTCACGCAGGGTGCAGTCGCACCTCCACAGATCTCCAGTATCATCTATTGATACTGGTAATGGCTCAAAAGGGCCACCACTTACGGGCTATTCATGCCCGTGCCACCTTTCGGGTGGCTTAATCTTCATCAATCAATCAATAAGGGACCGGTATGTCTTGTATGAAGACAAACAACCCCGTATCTTGGAGGAAAAGCAGAGGCAGAGGATGCACTTTTTTGTTTACATATTTGTAAGCATATACAAAGATGCAGGATACAAGGACAGGCGATGATACAAGGGCATGCGAATGTATCTCACCTGTGTGCCAGATCCCAGCACAGTGGGCTATCAGGACTCTTACTTATTATCCTTCAACATGAGCCTCTCCTCAAAGGTCCTTGAAATTTGGCGCAGTAGGTTAGAGACCACGAGGGCAGTGGTCTTGGGTCATTAACGAAGCGTGGCCGACACTGTGTTTGCCAGTATAACTCCAAGATAGCAAATTGACTCCGGGTATTGGACGCAATGTTGGCTCTTCTTTCACCCATATTGATCCAGCCGTTTATAAATGGGCGCGAACTAACAATAATATACTTAAGCGATGATGTGAACATACATTGTACTCAATACAGCTATTTGAGAACACATATTTGAGCGCACTCATTACAAATGTTGCCTAAGCTATGCAAATGCTACCGACAGTGCAAATAATTCTGAAACTATGTCAATAACAATATGAGTAATCGTGGTAATTACAGTAATACCCACAGTATTAACAATGCATCATTATCAGGAATACAGTGAATGAATAGTGGGTCACTGTAACATGTAACTGTAATGCTCCAGGGAAGCTTTTGAAACTATGATGAAGTACCAGTTAATTTTAAGCCGACGATTAATCACAATAACGGGGCTGAACATGATGACCAAACCACATGTCAGACAACGAAGAAGCAACGGGGCTATGGTCCGTCGTGGACCATTACCAAGTCTGGTAAGCTTACCCGACTTGGTAATGTTCCACGACCGACCGAAGCCTCGTCGTTTCTTCATTTTCTGATGTGCAGTTAATTTTAAGAAAAAAAAAAACGAAAAAATGTAGAATGATGGATGGTGACCGTTAGCACCAACAGATGTCGTCGACGTGGACGATGTTGAGGTGCGGGATGATGTTCTCCAAGATGTTGGGCTTCTTTTACTTCGTCATCGTCCCCGGGTCCCTCCCTGTGGCAATTTATTACCTCACCGACGAGCTCCTACGGTCCTTCGTCATCTGTTACCTGGCTGACGACCTTTTGCAGAAGGTGAGAGAACGGGAACTGTGTGATTTGAGGAAGGATCGGGGGGGGGGGACACTAGTTAGTGACAAGAACACGTTACCAAACAACATGATAGATGCGAGGTTGCTGGATTATTTCAAGCGTAGGCTAGACATATGAGTGGTTGTGGGTGGATACAAATAGGAGCTGCCTCGTATGGGCCAGTAGCAAATGCCTTACATAAGCTAATAGGCCTTCTGTAGTTTACTATACTATTATGCACTTGTGTTCTCCGCAGCACAAGATGTTGGAGGACGCTGTGTGGAGGCTTCACCAGGCCAGCGGCCAGAGCGTGGAGGACCAGCACCAACTATTGGCTCTGGCCATTCGTCTTGGTGCTCGTCCTGCAAACATCGCGGTGGGATCAGTGGCAGTATTGGGGAATACACTGCTGATCAACTTCATCAATATTGCCTTCACTTATACAATCATTGTCTACCAGTACCGCCACTGATGGTTCTCAGTAACCTCGAGAACTGTGTTGAAATATATATATCACAATACATTTGTATGGTTCTAGCCACTGGATCATGAGCTCCCATGAAAGCAAGGGAGACAGAATGCACCACCGCACCAATTCCAGTCTCAACCGTCCCTAAACACTTTAGTGTGTGTAAACATCCCATATTTAGACAATTTAAGATTTCGGATTTCTGAGAAATTTCCGTACTTATAAAATGTGTTTTCTCAAATATACTTTCAATATTTATGTAGTTATATGTTGATAACAAGGAGCCTTTTAAACAGTGTAGCAGGTTAGTCCTGCAAACTCGGGATCACATGTTTACGTTTTCAAGTGTTGTGGAACAAGATACGTGGAAAGTGCCTCGCGAAATTGTAAACAGTACTTGCAAGTGTGAGTGTTTTGTAACAACAATGGTTTGCACATAGAACCAGTTTCTATAGCGATCATCAGAGCTGACTGTCACTCATCAGACCAGCCTCTCAGTTAAAAACATACGCAAGCCATGGTCGTCTAACCTGCAGATGATACCAGCCTTTGTTTGGTGTTGGGTTTAAGGCCCAATTAAGACCATCGCACCAGCTTTCTCACTAACCAGCAAGTATACTTTAGTAATGAACATTGTCCAACTCAAAGCTCTAAAATGTACATAGAGCGAGAACCGAGGTGCCCTTCCTGCTGTGTGTATACATGATATTTAATAACCAAAAATAATCATGTCTGAAGATATATTTGACCGCGAACATGTTGCTGAATATACAGGTGACAATCTGGCTCCTTCCGTCCATTTCAAAGTTGAATAGGACTAATTCCCGCCTTCCTTTTCTTGATGTTTATGTTCACAGCTCTGTCTGGGTTATCTTTCTCTGTCTACCGCAACCTCGTGCATAGTGGTGTGTACATTTCACCTCTTTTCCTACCGTCCTCCTTCTGTTAAGAAACGTGTCCTCGTCTCTCTCTTCCTCCGCGCTCTACGCATCAGCGACCCTCAGTTTCTTGATTCTGATTTTTTTTTACAAATCTATCTCTCGCCTTTGTTACCCCTTAGATTTGATCAACTGTGCCTATTCGCAAGCTACACGAAATTTCTTTCATCTTAAACCTGCTTCGAACACTATTATCACTGTGCTCTGCCTTCCCTTCATATCTGAACTCAAAACTCTCACTAATACCCTTCGTCCTCTTGACATAAAGCTCGCCTTTCGACAAACTAACACTCTTCGAACTAATCTGGTTCACACTTCTGCTTCTAATGCAGCTGGTGTCTACTCGATTTCCTGTTCGTCTTGTCCTCTCCAGTACTTTAGGGGAAACTGGCCGTACACTAAATGACAGACTTAAGGAACACAAAAGAAGTGTTAAGTCTGCAGACTCAAACAATGCTCTCTTCTGTCATGTTAGGGATTCTAGTCATCCTACTGATTGGTCTTCTTCTAAAATACCTTCTTGTCTCTACTCTTCACAGGCGCCGTTTTGTCGAATAGGTTCTGATACACATCCTACCCAACATGAACCTTAGTCGTGGCTTTGTTTCTGTTGACTCTTCCCTTACACAGTACATACTTAAATGTTCTAAACTTTCTAGCAAACGTGACTTAACAAAAGCCTACCCATCCTTTTTTCATTTCTTCTTTTCTCTCTTTTTCTTGCATTCCCATTCTTACTTCTATTATTACACTCTTTATTACACATATCCCTTCCTTACCTTTCGCCTTGCTCTTACCTTCCTCTAAGATTTCCTCCTCCTCAACTCTCTCTTGTCTTATTTATGCCCGTGCCTCCTGTCTCATTATTACGGGCAATTCATGCCCGTGCCACCTCTAGGGTGGCTTAAACTTCATCAATCAATAAATCGTCTCATCACAATCGATTTGATAATGGTCCAGGACGGACCGAAACGTCGTCGTCTCGTCATCTTCTAGTGTGTGGTTTGGTCAACATTTCCTCAGCCACGTTATTGTGATTCTTCATCTGCATATTGGTGATGTTGAACTGGCTCGTGTCCTAGTGCACGGGTATATGGCACAGATCTGGTCGCACCAACAGTGCGACCAGATCTGTGTGCATATAAGTGCAGGTAATATAAGTCATTACCTGCACTTATATCCATCACTACCCATCACAGTTGTTGAGCCGAGGGTGTTGATCCAATCGATGAGACACAGGCAGGAGCGACCATCATTCACGACTGGCAAGCGTGAGTCTTCTGACACCTCAAGGAGAGTAAACAGTCTCAAGTTACAAGCCAACTATCCAGACGCTTCAGGAGAGTAGGAAGCTTCTAGTCCCATATCTGCGACGCCGCGACGGCTGTGTCCAGCCCCATAGGCATCGCGTCTTCTGGCAGACGTCATCAGTAGTAATATTAACTCATTTAGGAAGGGATTTCCCCAGTGACAGGAATGAAGGGCAACTGGCGAGCGTTGCCGCTTGTCTCAATCCTGACGGAAGTGTTGGGCCTGAGCTTCATCAGGAGACACGCTGAAGGACACTACAAAGTCGCCTGGTTGAGACTGATTCCTCTGATCTGTGTGGCGTTGTTCCCCGCCTGGCATGTGGCCATGTACATATGGCAGTTCGCGAATTTTACCTACGATATAAATGTTTTAATGATAACGTTCATCATGAACTCCGTCTTCTTGCTGTGTTCGTTCGCTTTGTCTGTGATTAACAGGAACGTAACGTGTGACCTAATGTCGACGCTCGATCAGTTATTAGAGCCCAAGAAATCCTGGTTACCTTTGTTTACTATCATGATGTCTTTTTTATATTCTGTCTTATATCATTTGATGACCATATCTGCATTGAAAACTGATTATATAACGGCATTAGTCTCCACAGTTTTATGTCCATTTCTCCCAACGGTGCTGGATTTAGTATATGGCTCCTTCATCCACGCCCTCAGCAAGTCCTACTTGCAGCTCATCCACAAGATGGAAGGTGCTGGCTGTCCCCATCGCTTGCCCACAGCCCCTCAAAGGACGCCAGCAGCGTCTCTCTGGAGGAATCTACAAGTGACTACTCTCCGTACGTCACCTTCAGGAGTACCTCCACCAGGAGCAGGTTCCCAGCCACCAGCTCAACACAAGGTAAGGTTCCAGCAAGATCCTCGGCCACATGACTAGGATGGTGTAAACATTTATATTTGTAGGTGCGAAAGAGAAAATTAAAATTCGCATCAAATTAAGAGTGTCTAAATGTGCTTTCGAGAAATGCTTTACACAGCTCTTGGTCCCCGCCTTATAACCAACAATCATCTAATGTCATGCGTAATTAATTTATTGGGTTTAACGGTTTTTACATTTGAATCCATGTGTGATGATTGTCTCGACCGTTTCAACTGTCAGTTAATGCTATTAACTATTCTTTCAATGAATTTTATTTGTATTGTCAACTTAGGAATATTCGGGTGATCAGCTTCCATGTGGTAGCCCTCGTCCTGGTCGCATCGGTCTGTGAAAACCTTGTCATGGACGGCCTTGTCAAATATCCCAAGTATCTTGTATATCATATTCATGCATCTCTGTTCTCACCGTAGTTGCGGGGTTGAACTTCAGGCCACAGGACTTGCTTATACACCGCAATATTCTCTTTCAATATCCCTCTTGCTGATTTTAAATATTTAGTTTGTCAGTGTCCCCTTGGTCATGTACCTCCCACTAATGCTTGTATCTACCTTATTTAGTCACTTTAGTATTTTGTACGCCTTGGCTATGTCTCATTTACTTTTTTATCCTCCAGTGACGAGGTTAAGTAGTTTTCTCTATTCTCGTTGTTCATACCTCTCAGCTCAGGAACTATGCTCTGGTTTAGTGTTTGTGTAGGATGTACTTGTGAATTATTTATGTGTACATAGGGTGTACGTGTGTGTGTGTGTGTGTGTGTGTGTGTGTGTGTGTGTGTGTGTGTGTGTGTGTGTGTGTGTGTGTGTGTGTGTGTGTGTGTGTGTGTGTGTTCACCTAATTGTGCTTGCGGGGGTTGAGCTCTGGCTCTTTGGTCCCGCTTCTCAACCGTCAATCAACAGGTGTACAGGTTCCTGAGCCTATTTTGTTCTATCATATCTACACTTGAAACTGTGTATGGAGTCAGTCTCCACCATATCACTTCCTAATGCATTCCGTTTGTCAACCACTATGACACTAAAAAAAGTTCTCTCTAATATCGCTTGTGTGTGTGTGTGTGTGTGTGTGTGTGTGTGTGTGTGTGTGTGTGTGTGTGTGTGTGTGTGTGTGTTGAATCTATCCTTGAACAAAACGCACGTCTGAAGCAATTCTCATCTTGTAAGTACTCGTGCAGCAGGTGTCTGTCATCCACAATGCCTTGGAATGGCTAAAATAGCACACTCTGTAAGTACTGTGTCTGACCCTTTCCAGGTGACAATGCAAATCGTCTCCGACCTGACGCACCTGGCCGACCTTCTCATTAGTGCAGTCAGCCTATTCAACCAGGTGAGTCAGCTCTGCATGTCGACAGCCAGGTCAGTCAGCACTGCATGTATGTCGACAATAAGGTCACCCACCTAATCACAAAGTACATTCGTCCTAGCACACCCATTACTGCCAGGTCCTCCAGTCAGGTTATCTCAGTATCGAACCCCTCATATGAAAAAGCACGAAATGAAATAGCTGTGAAATGATGTGCAACACAGGCAGAAAATGAGGAATGACCTTTTTTGTGATAAATGTATTGTGTGCATTGTGTACATTGTTTATGATAGGAGTATGTTGCTCTTCACGATGGTACAGAGGTCGTATAATCCCCGTCGTCAGAGAAAATTACTAAGCCGAACTCCAACCTGGTTCAGAAGACCAACTGGAAAACTATCTTTCGACAACCTGTGACCCCCAGACAATATAAACGTCAGGTGTCCGTTAACTTTGAATCTTTGAAACCTAACGGGCAAAAATGAAGACCGGTCCGGTAAAAACGCTTCACCGTCTTTTAGCTATCCGTCGGCACAACGCCCAGGGGGTACACCCCGAGCCCATCAAGACCCGCCAACCCCGACACCTCTCGTTCAACACCTGGACTCCTCGCTCATAGAACGAAACGGCAAACGAAAAAAAATCACTTCCATGTGACCCCGTCCGAAATGTACTCCAAATGCCAAATCAGTCCGGGATAGTTCCTTACAGCAATATCGAGACCCAATGGACAATGGCCAACAATTATGACACGTTTTGCTCCCTTCCCCGCGGCAAAGCATGAGTCTAGTGTCAAACATCGGCAGATAATGAGAATTCCCAGAGATACTTGTAACCGAGTCTAAGCCGAGCAGTAGTAACATCTAGAAGTCTGCTGATTTTAGTGCATAATAAATGAACTAAATTAAAAAAAAAACTAGTGTCAAACCTGCACCAGGAGCTCTTTAAGAGTATGTTAGAGGGTGGTAGTGTTCATTGGCGTCCTTAATGCTTTGACTATCAAATAGGATTTCTTATTGTGTTAATATAATGGTAGATGAAGTTTGGGACTGGTAAAGTGATTTTTTTGTGGAGGTTGAAGAGAAATTAGCTTTCCTTTTTTTCTCTAGGATATACGTGTATTTTATAGTTTGCATCTTTAATACTTTGGGTTACTTCATATATATATATATATATATATATATATATATATATATATATATATATATATATATATATATATATATATATATATATATATATATATATATATATATATATATATATATATAGTTTGTCATTTTTTATGACATTTCAATATTATATATTACTGAGATTGTGTGCAATATTCCATGGCCACTTGGCGGCACATGAAGCCGGAACAAACTCAAAATTTGTGTTCTTAAAATATATGAAACAGTTACCTTTCACATGTACAGTAGAGGTTCCGTATGGTGACTCTCAGCACCAACAGATGTCGTCGACCTGGATGGTGCTGCGATGCGGGATGATGTTTGCCAAGCTTCTTACCCTCATCTACTACACCATCATCAGACCGGATTACTTCTTTTACTGCAATCTCCTCGACGAGCTTCTACGATCCTCCGTCATCTGTTATTTAGCTGATGGTCTCCTGCAGAAGGTGAGAGGAAGGAACGTACTGGATGAAGGTGAGGAGAGAGAAATATAGAAGTCGAGTTGAATTCGGTGAAGTTGAGGAGCGAGAATAGAGAATGGATGTTGCGATCGTGAATGTGAGACGAGAGCAAAGGAGAATGTGAACAAGCACTATTTTAATATCATACTGTGTGGACAAGTGTCACAGGCCTAATACTTGTGCTCTCCGCAGCACAAGATGTTGGAGGACGCTGTGTGGAGGCTCCACCAGACCAGCAGCCGGAGTGTAGAGGACCAGCACCAATTATTGGCTCTGGCCATTCGTCTTGGTGCTCGTCCTGCAAACATCGCGGTGGGATCCGTGACAGTACTGGGGAATACCCTGCTGATCAACTTCATCAATATTGCCTTCACTTATACAACCATTGTCTATCAGTACCGTCCCCAACACTCTTCACAGAAGTAGGCATCAGCACAAAACACTCGTTTCAAGGATTTCAAAGATCATGTTGTTTTGAGACTAATACTGAACCTAAAGCATATGTTAACATATACACAGTATTTTCTTCCTCCGGTATTTGTTTACTAAGTGTTATTTAATGTATTATAACTCGATGCAAGTTACTTTTTTTACAGATTTGAGAATAAATTGGTAAATTACTAAGTGCAAGCATCATGTGTCTTGTTCCAGAAACTCGCTTTTCTATGAGCAATACAGCCTATGATATTGATTTTATATTTAACAAGATACCATATTATTACATATTACTGTACGTTAAAGTTAATGTTTCGTTGGGGGGTTGGCT
This sequence comes from Procambarus virginalis, assembly GCA_020271785.1. Classification (NCBI taxonomy): domain Eukaryota; kingdom Metazoa; phylum Arthropoda; class Malacostraca; order Decapoda; family Cambaridae; genus Procambarus; species Procambarus virginalis. The sequence continues at coordinate 8,555,734 of WNGS01005680.1, forward strand.
GCAGCTCAAAATACCTAACTTTCAAACTGCAAACACAAATAATTACCAACAAACCCCTGAGCACCTAACCTAGCTTAACAATTAAACTTAACAACAATTAAACTTAAGGCTTAACAATTAAACAAAATCTTAACAACTATTAAACTTAAGGCTTAACATTTAAACAAAATTAATATATAATAATGTTAATTTATATCTGAGGAAATACAATTATTATATACACTACGCAAATACTGATGGCTGCGTATCTAGGGATCAGCAGCAACTTGAAGGAATGAAGTATGAGGCTTGTCTAACTAATACTACTCACAAACTCATACTTTTAGAACCGCTGTATATTGCTAATATGAAGCCATGGTAGAATAGCTAGTAGATGGCAGATGGTAGAAATATCCTAAGCTACTCTACCCTTTGAGATGTGTTTCTTTCTTGTCTCGATAAACATACTCGAACTTGGCCCCCCTGTAGAACCTAAAGGATAACCTACCCTTACCTGAAGAGAAGCCAGGAAGGCTGGGCAGGAAACTAGGAGCTGCTGTACACATGACCAAAGACACATGACTGAGGCGGGAACGTGGCTGGAACCAGGTTGCCAGACCTAAATTGCTGAAAATAGCGAGCTGACGGTCTAAAAGTAGCGAATTTGTAATAAGAGTAGCCCAATTTTTTTTAGTGAATGATATGGGTTTCAAAGTAATATATTTTGATATATAAAGTACATTACACGATGTTATTGTTTTATTACTATTATTTATGCACATACACACACACACACACACACATATATATATATATATAATATATATATAATATATATATAATATATATATATATATATATATATATATATATATATATATATATATATATATGCAAACAAGCCTGAATGTCCCCAGGACTAGATACAATGAGTAAATACATACAACTATATTTTCTGGGGTGTGAGTTTCAGTATATATATATAATATAATATATATATATATAATATATATATTATATATATATATATATATGTAACCTGAAAATACAATATATATATATATATATATATATATATATATATGTATATATATATATATATATATATATATATATATATATATATATATATATATATATGTCGTACCTAGTAGCCAGAACGCACTTCTCAGCCTACTATGCAAGGCCCAATTTGCCATAATAAGCCAAGTTTTCATGAATTAATTGTTTTTCGACAACCTAACCTACCTAACCTAACCTAACCTAACTTTTTCGGCTACCTAACCTAACCTAACCATTAAAGATAGGTTAGGTTAGGTTAGGTAGGGTTGGTTAGGTTCGGTCACATTACTACATAATTTAACTCCAATAAAAATAAATTGACCTCATACATAATGAAATGGGTAGTTTTATTATTTCATAAGAAAACAATTAGAAAAAATATAAATTCATGAAAACTTGGCTTATTAGGCAAATCGGGCCTTGCATAGTAGGCTGGGAAGTGCGTTCTGGCTACTAGGTACGACATATATATATAGATATATATATATATATATATATATATCTATATATATATATATATAATATATATATATATATATATTGCTCAATAACCTTGTTGTACATAAATATGACCGAAAAAGTTAGATTAATAATTCTAACACGAATTTTCTCAATATTTCTTATGGTTTCTTTTTACTGTCGATGGTAATTGAAAAATCATTCTCCAAAATTCATTTTTATTTTCAAGTCTGACGCGACGCTTGAACGCGTTTCGTAATAATTACATTTCGTAATTACATTTTCAAAGACTTTAGTTTACACACACACAACTGTACCTGAAAATACCTAAACAGAGTTTTACTTATGCCTAAACTGTTGTTGTTGTTATAGATTCAGCTACTCGGAACAAGTTCCAAGTAGCACAGCTATGGTGAGCCCGTAACTTACCTGGCACAGGAGCTGGGCAAGAAGCACGGGCTATGGTTAGCCTCGTGGACAGGAGATGTCTCCCGTGATGCCTAAACTGTTGTTGTTGTTGTTATGATTCAGCTACTCGGAACAAGTTCCAAGTAGCACGGGCTATGGTGAGCCGTAACTTACCTGGCACAGGAGCTGGGCAAGAAGCACGGGCTATGGTGAGCCTCGTGGACAGGAGATGTCTCCCGTGTGCCTAAACTAAACAGCTTGTCCTGTATACTCGCATTTGGGTGAGGTGATATGTTGCACAACGTTTTGGATGAGGTGAACAAACTTTTGATCAATTGTTCAATTGCCCAAGAGGTTGGGTACCATTCCTTTCCCCCGTTCCATCCCAAATCCGTATCCTGACCCCTTCCGAGTGCTATATAGTCGTAATGGCTTGGCGCTTTCACTTGATAGTTCCCCCATCCCCCCTGAATAATATTACGAGAGCAGCATTTACGGGCTATTCATGCCCGTGCCACCTCTTGGGTGGCTTAATCTTCATCAATCGAGAGCAGTACGTCCTAGCCAGACGTTATATGATGATATCCTGAACAGTTGATAAATAAAAGTAATTGCGGAACTCCAGTTATCTAATACTTATCATAAATGGTATAAAACCTTATCATAAGCCAAGGGATTTGTAGATTAGTGTTTAAAGGGAATTCGGAAGTAATAATAACACAGCTGATGCCATCTGTCGGCAGAAGAGAACACTATCAACTGGCTGGTCAACAGTGGCCATAAGATACAGCTTACGCCATCTGTTGACATCAAAATACACTTATAACAAATCATCCTACAAAATACAACTAACGCCATCTGTTATTTTTCCAACACACTATAAATAGCCAAACAGCAACCCATAAGGCGGGTTGTTGTGCTCGGGTAGGAGGTTCTAAGCTCCGCCCACAGATGGTTATGGGGTGCATAATAAAAAAAATGCTGGCATATCATTGGTAGATATTCTTTGTTGACATTCACACAACTGCCAATCACAGGAAGGGATCAGCTAAAGGCTCCATCCACTTAATAAATCATCTTTATTCAGCACACCATCCTTGCTTATGAGTCTTACCTGGGACGCGGTCGGGTCAAGATACCTGCTCCTCGCCTAGGGGTGAAGTTGGTATGGTGTTTAGCTCAGTCTACACATAAGGAGACTGACTAGTACAATCGCCTTCCCCCCCCTCCCCCCATGCTGGGTACTGAGATGGAGACTCAGTCACCAGAGGAACTGGCTACTTCCCATAGCAATACCATGGACTCCGAAAGCAGCCAGTCAGAAGAGGAGGGCGAGTATCAAGACGTGCTAACAAGGAATCAGAAGAAACGGAGAAGAAAGGATGCAAGTCGTAGTGTAGACTGTAATGGTACGCTTAACGGAAACGACAAGAGAATGAAGAACGTCGCCGAGACTGATGTCGACGAACGGAGGGAACGAGGTCAGGAAGGTGAGGGTCAGCGGAGATGGAGGCTTCTCTTCCCTGCCTCATGCAAGCTGGCCTATCATCAGAAGCTGCTGTGGACAGTCAGACTTGGAAGAGAACACCGCAAGTTCGAGCCCCTGCTGAAGGAAGGTGTAAACAGACCTTACTTAACGGTAGGTTCTATGGAGGCAGTGGAGTATCTTACCCAGCACGGATATGATGGAATTGTGATGGAAATACCGGAGGGGAACGAGAAGCTGACGAAGGTAATTATATATAAATACCCTCAGATTTTAGACCCCGCATTCATCCTCGACGACCAACGATTTGTGTCGGCCAAGCGTCACCTTATTAAAGGTGAAGCTAGGAATCAGGTGGTGGCTCTAGTGAGAGGTGAAGTTCCCGAGAGAGTGTTCATCACTGGGGCTGGCTACAGGCATGTAGCAAAGTATGTAGAAGAGCCCGTAATATGCCTGAAATGCTGCAGATGGGGGCACAAATCCTGGAGATGTCAACATGATCCACGATGTCGATTCTGCGGAAAGTCTCACCTCTCTAATCTGTGTAGAAGCAGACTTAATCTGGGTGAGAAAATAGTTCCCAGATGCTGCAACTGTGGAGGTGTTCACAACGCGAGCTCGGCTGTGTGTAGCAAGAGGCCGAGTATGGATGTTCCCCGGCCGGTGAATGTTTCAGAGCAAGCAAGAGCTCTACCCAGACACCGGGAGCACAGCAAAACAGTCTGCCCCAAACAGCGCCAGTGAACCGGACGAATGCATGGGTAAAGGAGTCACCTTTACTTCGACAGGCTCAAGCAACAAGCAGCCACGCCAACACTCAGGACTCCGGCGGTGACGGTGTAACGGTGAGTGAAGTGGTTACTGGGGCTCAGAAAGAGGGCCATAATGATATGGTCAAGGAGGTGTGGGCTGAACTAAGAAAAGTTGGCGAGTTCCTCCGAAATCTTGGGCAGAGAATCGAGTCCATCGAGGCGAAATTAAACGTTCAGGAGGTCAAGGAAAATCACAAAACAGTGAAGGAAAGTCAGGACATAGTGGTTGAGGCCAATAATGAAATATTGAGTGATGAAATGAAGGAAAGTGAAGTGTGTGTGAATGATGATAGTCGTTGTGAAAGGAAGAACCCTATAATTACCATAAAATGAAGGAATCATTTGGGCCAATAATGGACGTCACAGGACTGAAAAAATCTCTTGAGAACCGCAATGTTGCTTTTACTGGTGAGCTTGGGAGGAGATGGGATNACAAGAGCCACAACAAGAGCCACAACAAGAGCACAACAGCAAGAGCCACTATCACAACAGCTGACTGGTACTCAGCGGCTCGAATTGCGCGGTGGGAGATGATAAATGGCGGGAGAATAAATTAACAAGCGCTGACTGAGGGGAGAGGGCGGTAGGTGAGGGGACGAGGTTAGGAAGGTGGGAGAAGGAGGTTAGGAAGATGAGGGGAGAGGAAGGCTAGCAAGGTGAGGGTTAAGGGATCATAATTTGAACATAGATGGTGCACTAAAAGTCACCCTTAGAGCTGATATGGGTCGACTTTTGGGCCGAGGGAAGGGGATACACGGGTGGTACTCGGGGTTATGGTACCTGTGGTACCTATGGTACTTTGGTACGTTACATGTTAAATTAACCTTTAGAGGTTGATCATGGTACCTGTGGTACCTATGGTACTTTGGTACGTTACATGTTAAATTAACCTTTAGAGGTTGATCATGGTTTGGTGTTGGGCGTAACTGGCCTAAAACTTCACGAGGGTTATTAGGACCACCCACAGTAGTTTACCGACCAACTAACAAGTATACTTTAGCCCTGTATACCAGGACTAACATATTTTCTGAATATACACCGATATATGGGGTATATATACGTTTAAGCGTACAACTCCCTTGATAAGACAAATCAACCTCTTGAGGGGTTTTGGCGGTAGTGGATATATATATATATATATATATATATATATATATATATATATATATATATATATATATATATATATATGCCCGAATGAGAAGGCAGGAGGCAAACCGGGAGTCCCCCTAATATTTGACATGCATATATATATATTATATATATATATATATATATATATATATATATATATATATATATATATATATATATATATATATAATACATGCATGCAAGAACACGCAAGCCATAGATCACTAAATGGACTAAATGGCCCGACCAGGATTCGAACCCATGACGCCCAAGATCACCCCCAAACGTACTATGACCACCTCACCATTGACTTTAGTTATACCATTTTAGGACAGAGGGCTATCGTTTTAAAAGGTTGGGTGGGGGGGGGGTGCTTCCAATTATGGGCTGGGAACTACCGTTTTAAGACAACCGTGCTATAATTCTAGCACAATTGTGTTATAGTTTTATACAGGGTTGGTAAACAAAAAATTATTTTTTCCTAAAATTAACCTCCCGTATTTTTTTTTGGGGGGGGGGGGGGGGAAGGGTTAAATAGATAAATAAAAACATGGAGGTTTAAATTTAGACAGAAATAAATAAGTTGTTTTTTATTTTACATCAAATTACATTTACCCGTAAATGTCAATCAAATTTACCCGTATTACATCAAAAAGATTTGTAAATTAAAAACCCCGACCCGGGTGGCTGTAAGTGGGGTAGACACCACGCTAACCCGGTTTTAAGACATTGGAAATGCCGTTTTAAGGCTCGTTAAGCACGGTTTTTTTCGCAAGGAGGAGGAGGAGGTAGATAGGTAGTGGGGGATACCGTGATGTTATTTCAAGGTCTAGACGACGAGTCACAATCACGTGGCTAAAGATGTGATTATATATCCAAGCCACACATCAGAAAATGAAGTGTTGTACATGCTGCTATGGCGGTGTGTCCACTCACAAGATGAGTGGCGCTGCCCAATACTGTCACTATGGCGGTGTGGTCCACTCACAAGATGAGTGGCGCTGCCCAATAAACTCGCCCCTCGGGGCAAATTTTAATTTAAATGAAAATACGACGTTTCGATCCGTCCTGGCCCCCCCCTGTCGATATCATGATGATGATGGATCGAAACGTTGTCGTTCCTTCATTTTCTAACGTGTCGCTTGGATATCATTGTTTGGTTTGTTTCATTTGGGATATCATTGTTTCATTTGGGATATCGTTTTCAAGTTGTGAGTGTAGTTGATTACGGGTTTTGATGATGTCATTTTTAGACTAGGATGATATCAATTTTTGGTGCTATCGTTTGAGGGCAGTATAGTATTGTTGCCCCTCAAACAGTGCTACTGTTGCCCCCTCAAACAGTGCTACTGTTGCCCCCTCAAACAGTGCTACTGTTGCCCCCTCAAACAGTGCTACTGTTGCCCCCTCAAACAGTGCTACTGTTGCCCCTCAAACAGTGCTACTGTTGCCCCTCAAACAGTGCTACTGTTGCCCCTCAAACAGTGCTACTGTTGCCCCTCAAACAGTGCTACTGTTGCCCCTCAAACAGTGCTACTGTTGCCCCTCAAACAGTGCTACTGTTGCCCTTCAAACAGTGCTACTGTTGCCCCTCAAACAGTACCCGTCCACTCTCCGTCAGCACCGAGTCCAAGACGGTCGGCCGGCCGGACGGTCGGCCAAGACGGAGCCGGTCGGCCGAGCGGACAGCACGCTGGACTTGTAATCCTGAGGTCCTGGGTTCGATCCCAGGTGCCGGCGAGAAACAATGGGCAGAGTTTCTTTCACCCTATGCCCCTGTTACCTAGCAGTAAAATAGGTACCTGGGTGTTAGTCAGCTGTCACGGGCTGCTTCCTGGGGGTGGAGGCCTGGTCGAGGACCGGGTCGCGGGGACACTAAAAAGCCCCGAAATCATCTCAAGATAACCAGAAGACCGTCCAACACGGCATCCACGCAGCCCATCCTTTCGAGCCTTCACAACGTCACTAAAAATATGTACTAAAGTGCCCGAACCTAACCGACACGAGGACCCACGAACAGAAAACGGGACGTCACGTCGTCAATTTTGCGAGCCGCTGTGATATTTAGTACATTAGTTTTTGGCCGTAGTGGATTTATACGCCAAAATGCGATTTACTATTCGAGAGGCCTGGTTGCCCCGTCAACGTCGCCATTAAGACGTACCCCGTCAACGCCCCGCCACTAAGACGTACCCCGTCAACGCCGCCGCCAAGACGTACCCCGTCAACGCCGTCGCCAAGACGTACCCCGTCAACGCCGTCGCCAAGACGTACCCCGTCAACGCCGCCGCCAAGACGTACCCCGTCAACGCCGCCGCCAAGACGTACCCTGTCAACGCCCCGCCACTAAGACGTACCCCGTCAACGCCGCCGGCAAGACGCGTCCCCGCCAGCGCCGCCGTCCCGACTGTCCTACGGGGAGTCGGGTCTGCCAGAACTCGACCCTGATTTATCGAGGCCGTGGACAGCGCCGCCGTTGGCAATGTGATGTATTGGCAATTACATTATTCTCGGGTTGCACTGATGGATGCTATCATTCACACCCACAGCGTCTCCAGGCGAAGCCTTCTTCATCTTCTTTATCTCCTTGCTCCGCATCAAATATTTCCCCTACATGCTTATTTTTCTTATATTTTCTTAACTTTTCATATTCTTCTTATCTTCGTCTGACATTGCGTCTCTTTCCGCCTCGTCCAGCGACCATTTTTTGACAAGCAAAAAAGTCAGCATAGACGTGTCGTTGACATGAGCGGAATGGTTGTCGTTTACAGGGGAATAGGAATGGAATGTGTCGTTTATAAGGGGGGATAGGAAGGGAATATATCTTTATAAGGGGATAGGAAGGGAATATATCGTTTATAAGGGGATAGGAAGGGAATATATCGTTTATAAGGGGATAGGAAGGGAATATATCTTTATAAGGGGATAGGAAGGGAATATATCTTTATAAGGGGATAGGAAGGGAATATATCATTTATAAGGGGATAGGAGGGGAATATATTGTTTATAAGGGGATAGGAGGGGAATATATCGTTTATAAGGGGATAGGAAGGGAATATGTGTCGTTTATAAGGGGATATGAATGGAATAGATGTCGTTTACAGAGGCAGCGAATCGTCTCTCATTTTGAAGAGTTCCTACCATACCTATCGCGTATGAGAACCACAACTCATGTCGTTTAAATGGAGTCTTATACACCAAAAATGGAACAGCCTCTTCAAACTGCAGGCGATTGTATGGCCATTTAAAACGACAGGTGTCCCAGGTACCACAGAAGTCCTAGGCGTTTCCAGGTAAACTATACACGACAGGCTTCTCAGTTCCCCTACAAACGACAACCATTCCCCCTTACATACAGAAATCACAATAACGTGATGCATCAAATGAACAAATCGACATGGGCCGTGACCTCCTCCCATTAGTAACACATTAGAAAGAACTTTTTTAGTGTCAGAGTGGTTGACAAATGGAATGCATTAGAAAGTAATGTGGTGGAGGCTGACTCCATACACAGTTTCAAGTGTAGATACGATAGAGCCCAATAGGCTCAGGAACCTGTACACCAGTTGATTGACGGTTGAGAGGCGGGACCAAAGAGCCAGAGCTCAACCCCCGCAAGCACAACTAGGTGAGTACATGCCTATAGATGCTTTCCTCTCTTTCGTTAAATCATGTAAATAATGACTAGGCTATGAATCGCCAGATATGGAGCCCATAGATGTCTGTCGTGTGTTGTGCAAGAAGGATTGCTCTTAGTAATAGTGCCTCTGGGTTGTCTATATCTTATTAGGCCTCCGACGGCGTCTTTCGTTTTGTCATTCAAAAGACCCAAGCTACGTCTGTTGTCTGTAGGGTGACCACATTCCCTCTGGCGTATATTGTTTGTAGAGTCACCCCCCCCCCCACCACCACCACCCCTTTTAGATGCATTTTGATTGTATACCTCCCGAACATCTATTGTTTGTAGCAACCAACCTCTCCCTGGTACATCTGTTGTTTGTATCTATTGGCTCCTGGGACGTCTAATGTTTGTATGTCCGTTTATCGTTTGTTGTGGAGTAGCCCTACGACTGCAGTTTTGTTTATTATTATTATTTTCTACCACAGACGTGGCCACACATTTACCATGCTAACCAGCATATATACACTTTCTTCTGTCCTCCATGGACAGGGTGAGAGATTGTCAAACATACAGTTCAGGGATTTATTGAACAATCAACCACAGAAGGTGATTGTAGTGCTTTTAAAATGCTAGGCTAAAGTGCGAGGGTGACGCTCGAGGGGCACGTACCCTATGTGTACAGGTCCACGAGACGCCTGTAGTAAGTCCAGGCTCCAAGATCACTATCGTCTCTCAAGGTCCCAAAATGGCTGTCGTTTGTAAGAGCTCCAGAACGACTGTTTTTTTTTGTTGATGACCCTACAGCGGCTACCGTTTATCGGGGACTCGTGAGTGGCTGTCTGTTATAGGGAACCTTCAGGGTGGCTGTCGTTTAAAGGGAACCCCTGAGAATGGCTGTGGTTTATAGGGAAACCCAGGGCAGCTGTCGTTTAAAAACAGGCGACACTGCAGAAGGGGTATTAGCCCATGCGAGGCTATTTAAATCAAACAACCACCATTTGTATATATGTTAAACTAGGCTTCAAACAGTGAGCGATATACATATATTACGTTGCCTGGCAATCTTCCATAACTCATCAACCATTATTTAGAGACTAGTATTTACACAGGTTGTATACCAGCTTGGTGACTTCAGACTCCTGTAGCGTTTCCGGGAGGGATCCCAGGTGGTATAATCTTTAGTATATCATGGGTCATGGGTTAAGGTGCATGTGGGGGTGATCCAGGCCGGTGAATTTTCTTCTACATGTTATGTTTCTGAATCTTAACTTATCTTCTCTCTATCTATTATTTCGTCTCTTATTTTGTACTGGTATATTTAGCGCTTTAATTATATTGCCTTAGTTATTATACCTTGTCATTCATTGGCGCAATTCAGTTATGCCCTGCCTTACTGTCCATACGTCAGTTTTGTCCTGTCTTACTGTCCGCACTTCAGTTAAGTCCAGCCTTACTGTCCGCACTTCAGGATATATAAATTGATCTGGAGACAGGAATGAATGGAAGTAGTGTACATAAATCCACGCCCGGGTGGCCAACACGTGGAATGACCTGAAAGAAGTTGAGGAAACCACTTCGATCCACAACTTTAGGACCAAAAAACGACATAGAATTCAAGTGAGAATAGTTACGCTATAACGCTACACATGCGGGAACACGAAGGCTAGCAGGAGGGTATATAGAGCTAGACCTCACTGCTCCTTAGTCACCAATAGGTGAATACAAATATACGAGTAGAAGGGATTAGATACAAATAGGCTCTTCCTCGCATAGGTCAATAGGCTTTCTGTTGCTACCATTATGTTCTTAAGTAAATGACAATCGTAAATATCCCCAGGATACACCCCACAAATAGTTCCTTAACTCCCGGGTACTTATTTACTGCTAGGTGAACAGAAGCATGGCATGAAGGGAAACGTACACAACCATTTCTGTCCCGCCCAGGAATCGAACCAGAAACCCTCAGTTGTGACTTGAGAACATAGCCACTGTACTGAACTTCTCCTCGCATATCTTCATAAAAAAGCCTGGGCTCTTCATTTTGTTTTCCTAATCCACCTTGTCTCAGTTTCAATAACCGCATTACTGGCAGAATAATTACATTCATATCCTCCCTGGGCGGCGAAGGGACGTTTTTTTTTGCGTGCGGAGTGAGAAGCAGGAGGCGGTGCTCCGGCCGGGGGTACCTTGTTGGTAGTGCTCCGCGCGGATCATCTTACCCTCTTAGGGCCCGCTGTTACTTTAATTAAAACACGGGTAAGCCGACCCCTGTCTCCATCCACCCTCGGCTGAGGAGAGAGAGAGAGAACTCTTGTTTGTAAATTATTGTCATCCATCCCTATTTTTTATTAGAATAATTGTACGTTCAGAACAGAGGAGAGAGAGGGGGGGGCGTGGTCGGTTGCTATTATCGAACGTTCGGTAATGCCGCGGATTACCTTTTGTTGTTGTTGTTTTTACGGGATAATAATTATGGCTGTTAAGAATGCGTGGTATATAGCTTTTTCCGGCGGTGAGATTATAGATGCTGCGACATTGGCTACACTGCTCTTTACACTGATGACCGGCATTGGCTACGTTGCTTTTTATACTGATGACCCGGCATTGGCTACTTGCTTTTTATACTGATGACCCGGCATTGGCTACACTGCTCTTTATACTGATGACCTGGCATTTGCTACACTGCTCTTTACACTGATGACCTGGCATTAGCTACACTGCTTTTTACACTAATGACCTGGCATTTGCTACACTGCGTTTTACACTGATGACCTGGCATTTGCTACACTGCTCTTTACACTGATGAGCTGGCATTTGCTACACTGCTTTTTATACTGATGACCGGCATTTGCTACACTGCTCCGTTGCACTTAGATAATGTTGAGAATTATATTGTAATTTCTAGAATACAACTATTTACTTACACCAATAACGTGGCCCAGTATTGTATTTAAAATTATGAGAGATTTGTAATTCAAATTGTACTTGTGGGACGGGGCCCTTTATTCATAGTTTGGGAGAGTGTGGTACTATGGACGGCAATATTAAACTTCATACCCAAGACTCTACTACAAATTAGAGGTATTATCAGGCAACATCACCGTGACAAGGTACTGAGGAAGGAGGATAGAAGCACAAACCAGTGAATCTGTACGATGGTACAACATGGTTGCAGCTGGCAATCCCAATCATTGTGGACGAAGAGGAGGACGCGGGGAGAGAATCGTAATAGCGAGAATCCGCTTGGATACAAATATCATGGAGATATGGAATGGAAACAACAGTTGATCAGCGAAGTTGCAGAATCTGTGGTGAGAGTGACGGACACCGCCTTGACCACTATCTACGTGAATGTGAACACCTGAGAGACATTAGAAATATGTGTAGAATAATAAACCCCACATTGTTTGAGTTAGGAAAACACTATTTATCAAATATTGATACTGTTCTTAAAGATTTCCCCATTTTGCACCGCAAGATAACGTAAGCTTTTAAGGGTTGACAGATGTTAATCTTCTTGTTTGAAGAGCTGTTCACTTGAGACAGTTAAGCAAGTCCCAGCTGTGTCTGGGTACAAGTGACAGGATGAACAACCCAGCGGGTTTTCTTCCTATTGGGGAGTGTTGTACATGCTGCTATGGCGGGGTCCACTCACAAGATGAGTGCTGCCCAATAATCTCGCCCCTCGGGGCAAAATTTAAAAATGTAAATTTAAGCAGTAAACTGATGATTGACGAAGATTAAGCCACCCAAGAGGTGACACTGACATGAATAGTCCGTAAAGTGGTAAACTGTTCTCAAAGTCTTTATATAACAACCCCCTTAAAATGCACCAATCCCTCACAGCACCGCTACTGTGGCAGGTAAGTCCACTACGGGCTCACCATAGTCCGTGCTACTTGCCCTGCTCCTGTGCCAGGTAAGTTACGGGCTCACCATAGCCCGTGCTACTTGGAACTTGTTCCGAGTAGCTGAATCTATAACAACAACAGTGCACCAACAGAACCAGTGCGCTAAAACAGAAGCGGAAAAGAAACGGGGGAAGGGAAAAAGGAGGAAACCCCACCTCCATTTAAAACTTTGACCACATATCACAGTAACAAGATTATCGCGAATACCGAACTCGATTACGGGCTCACTATAGCCCGTGCTACATGGACTTTTCGTTTGAGTAGCTAAATCTAAAACAACAACGTGTACCGACAGGTTGACCAGAGAGGAGACGAGTGGGGGTGCTAGACTCGAACTGATGTAGTGTTGACTATTTTCTCTCTTGCTGTCTGTTGCTGGTGACTCCATTATCATGTTTATACATCCTTATTAAGGGTCAAATTTATATTTATTTATGTCAGAGACGTAAGGGCGAGAATTCGTCAAAGTATTTACGCAAACACTTACGAAACACAAAATAATGGGGTAAGAGAGGGAGGGGGGAGGGGGTAGGAGTGGGGCAGGGCAGGGTAGAAGTGGGGGGTGGCAGGGTAGGAGTTGGAGGGGGAGGGAATGTTATGAGAGGGAGGGCTGGGTAGGAGTTGGGGGGGGGGGAGTGATAGGGTCGTTGAGGGGAGCAGGGTAGGAGTGAGGAGATAGCATGGGAGGGCGGCTAAGGTGAGGAATGTATCAGAAATATCCCGAGTGTGTAATGTAACGCTTCTGTCGCAGAGGGAGAGAGAGGGTTTGAAGGGATAAGAGACAGAGGGGGAGACACACTTGAGCATGGGAGAAACACTGGGGTAAGGGAGAAGGGCAGGAGAGAGAGAGAGAAGGTTAGGGAGGAAAGACAGAGGTAAAATGATAAGAGATACCATGATTTCACACTCCCTTTCTTCACTACTAGCATTAAATACCTTACAATCAAATAATAATGTTCTTGTATCGAAGGCAAACATAAATTTATGCGTACTTTTATGCGTACTTAATAAAGGGGGGGTCAAAATATTGTGGCTTCCCTCACATTGGACCGCAGGAACATGATCAAGTTGACGCCCTTGCAAAACTTGCAGTAAATAAAGACAATATTGAACGGAACTTTGAGCTATCAAATAGATCTATTAAAACGGTCAGTAGATAGCCTATCCTCCTGTTTAATTAGAATTTATATTAACGATGAGGATCATAGTAAATATATGACGTAATGGACAATTAATAGAAAGCAGAAATTGTTACTATTGAATTTGGACAAATCGGAAAAGGTTTTGTGTTTATGTTGCAAAGACAACCTAAACTAATCTACTCTAACCTTCCTAGGCCTAAAACACGCTACCTGAGGCCTAATATAGTGCATATGTGTGCTATACTAGGCCTAGAAGAAATACTTAACTTTGTTTTTAGCTTTATTTTTCTCGAACTCTATAAAATGAATAGTAGCAAATTCTACTATGTAATTTCCTTTTACGTCAATGTATGTACTATGGTGCACATAGCTACAAAAATTACTAAACAGGAGGATGGGTTGCATTAGATGAGAGCTCTCGGATGAATGTGAAGAAAGTAGACTAGTGCAACAGGAACTCGCAGATCCATTGTGAATCATAATAAGAGGTGTCAAACACAAAACCTCAGTATGGGGCAAGTAACAAAATCAGTAGAATAGCAGACGCTGTCACATCTCAAAGGGTTGATAGATGTTAATCTTCTTGTTTGAGGAGCTGTTCACTTGAGACAGTTAAGCAAGTCCCAGCTGTGTCTGGGTACAAGTGACAGGATGAACAACCCAGCGGGTTTTCTTCCTATTGGGGAGTGTTGTACATGCTGCTATGGCGGTGTGTTCACTCACAAGATGAGTGGCGCTGCCCAATAAACTCGCCGCTCGGGGCAAAATTTAAAAAAAAAAAAATACGATCTAGCTACAAGTATCTCTGTCAGTTCGGCTTGTTTAGTGATCATGATGAAGTCAGGTGTAAAGTGTGTGGGACAAAGACGGGGTCACACACACTTGAAAATTATACATCTTAAGACTGAAAAAAAAAATTGTGCCATTTAGCGACAAATCTAAACTGAAGCTGAGTGAAATGGCCAACCAACTATTACAAATGATAAAATATCTGATATCCTCCTGCACTGTATCCATGTTTCACCTCCAGTAGATAAAGGACACATGTGACACTAACGAATAAGCTGTGTAGTGTGAAGACTAATAATAATATACAGCAGCTCCTCCATAATCCTCTAATACCCCAATATTTAAATATTTTATGCATTAGCAAAACTGACCACCGATGTAAAATGATTTATGTAAATATTGATATTGTCATGATTTTTTGTAGCTAGCTGACACTATCATCATAAGGTGTGCAAATTACATGAAACTGTTAATGTAAAAATCTCTGCTGATATTTTAAGATCTTTGTGCCCTCTGGGATCCTTGTTTACGCTACCGCTTACAGGATGGATATGGGGTGCACAATAAATTACCACTCACAGGAGTATGGGGTGCACAACAAACTAGCCGCCTCCGGCATCACCAATCAAATGGAATGAAAATAGAACATTTTAAGGAGGGAAGGAGGAGAAGTGGAGGGCAAGGAAATGGTGGAATGGGAAGGGAGGGAGAAAGGGATGGGGAGAGAAGAAGGGACAGAGGGGGTGAAGTAGAGAAGGTCGTGACATGTGTTATGGCAGGGCGTAAGGCGAGGAGGGGTTAGGTCACGTGACGGATAAATCATAGGTAGCGGGCCAAAGGAACTCCCCTATTCCCCCCCCCTTGCCTACCTACCCACGCCTCCTATCCACCCCTTCACATACCCACACCCTCTATCCCCCCACACCCTCCCCAGCCCCACTACTGCCACCTCCACCGCACACATTTGCCCATAAAAAAGTGAGAGCGATATATGACGTTCATAATAAGAAATGCGAGAGAGATATGGCAGTAATGTCGTAACGTTTTAACACGAAACAGGAATAACGCGACAAGTGGAAGCCTCATCGTGAGCCTTACTCTGCCACAGCGTAGAGCTTACCCTGCCACAGCGTAGAGCTTACTCTGCCACAGCGTAGAGCTTACCCTGCCACAGCGTAGAGCTTACCCTGCCACAGCGTAGAGCTTACCCTGCCACAGCGTAGACCTTACTCTGCCACAGCGTAGAGCTTACCCTGCCACAGCGTAGAGCTTACCCTGCCACAGCGTAGACCTTACTCTGCCACAGCGTAGAGCTTACTCTGCCACAGCGTAGACCTTACTCTGCCACAGCGTAGATCTTACTCTGCCACAGCGTAGATCTTACCCTGCCACAGCGTAGATCTTACCCTGCCACAGCGTAGAGCTTACCCTGCCACAGCGTAGACCTTACTCTGCCACAGCGTAGAGCTTACTCTGCCACAGCGTAGACCTTACTCTGCCACAGCGTAGAGCTTACTCTGCCACAGCGTAGACCTTACTCTGCCACAGCGTAGACCTTACTCTGCCACAGCGTAGATCTTACTCTGCCACAGCGTAGATCTTACCTGCCACAGCGTAGATCTTACTCTGCCACAGCGTAGAGCTTACCCTGCCACAGCGTAGAGCTTACTCTGCCACAGCGTAGAGCTTACTCTGCCACAGCGTAGAGCTTACTCTGCCACAGCGTAGAGCTTACTCTGCCACAGCGTAGAGCTTACTCTGCCACAGCGTAGAGCTTACCCTGCCACAGCGTAGAGCTTACCCTGCCACAGCGTAGAGCTTACCCTGCCACAGCGTAGAGCTTACCCTGCCACAGCGTAGAGCTTACCCTGCCACAGCGTAAGCTTACCCTGCCACAGCGTAGATCTTACTCTGCCACAGCGTAGACCTTACTCTGCCACAGCGTAGATCTATAACCAAGCTGAGACAACAGCTACGAGGTGTATAACCAAGCTGAGACAACAGCTACGAGGTGTATAACCAAGCTGAGACACAGCTACGAGGTGTATAACCAAGCTGAGACAACAGCTACGAGGTGTATAACCAAGCTGAGACAACAGCTACGAGGTGTATAACCAAGCTGAGACAACAGCTACGAGGTGTATAACCAAGCTGAGACAACATACGCGAGGTGTATAACCAAGCTGAGACAACATGCACGACGTGTATAACCAAGCTGAGACAACATACACGAGGTGTATAACCAAGCTGAGACAACATGCACGACGTGTATAACCAAGCTGAGACAACATACACGAGGTGTATAACCAAGCTGAGACAACATACACGAGGTGTATAACCAAGCCGAGGCAACAGCTACGAGGTGTATAACCAAGCTGAGACAACAGCTACGAGGTGTATAACCAAGCTGAGACAACAGCTACGAGGTGTATAACCAAGCTGAGACAACAGCTACGAGGTGTATAACAAGCTGAGACAACAGCTACGAGGTGTATAACCAAGCTGAGACAACGCTACGAGTTTATAACCAAGCTGAGACCAACAGCTACGAGGTGTATAACCAGCTGAGACACACGCCACATTACGCTTGACAGATTTGTGATCTTAAGGATAATGACCAGGCACTTCATCTTCACTGTGTATACAGGTCAGTCGTATGTTTGACACTTGTCTGTCACCTGCTGTAAATACAGATATGGTGATACATCTACTACAAAACTGGAAGCCATAACATTGTATTTAATAAATGAGGCAAACAAAACAAACAAAAACGCGGCCACGGCGGATGCCATCCACGGTAGTGTACCAATAGTAATAATAATAATAATAATAATAATAATAATAATAATAATAATAATAATAATCTGTATCTATAAAATATACAGAATATGATAGTGGTTAAATAATTGTTGCAGAGTACGTACATTTAATAAAGGCACTACGAATACAGAAAGGAAATATGTTACCCACTATACATCAACTACCCCCATTCGTTATATAAATATTCTTGCTCAGTTTTCTATAAATCCCCCATTGAGACTTACTTACTATTGATCTTCTGCAACAAACTCGGTGAGATAAAGGTATATATATATATATATATATATATATATATATATATATATATATATATATATATATATATATATATATATATATATATATATATATATATATATTAGTATATTTTTTTTTGGTAGCAGTCTTTCCTGTAGACATATGTTATTAAATATGACCGAAAAAGTAAGATAATAATTCTAACACGAATTTTCTCAATTTTCCTTATGTTTGTTTTAATAAATGAGGCAAATGTATATAAAATGTATAAAACAAACATAAGGAAAATTGAGAAAATTCGTGTTAGAATTATTAATCTTACTTTTTCGGTCATATTTAATAACATATATATATATATATATATATATATATATATATATATATATATATATATATATATATATATATATATATATATATATATATATATATATATATATATATATATATATATATATATATATATAATATATATATATATATATATATATAATAAATACTAACCGGTGATTTTGTTTATCTCATTCGTTTTTCTTAAATATTAATCCTGTGGATTCTAGTTCTCTCCTTCCTCTCTCTTTTTCCTCCTCTCCCTCTTCAATCCTCGCTTCTCCCTCAATGTACTCAATTCTTTCCTTTCTCACCTTCCCTCTTCACCACTTTTCTTCTTCCCTCGTCGTCTCCTTCCCCCTTCATTCCCTCTCCTCCCCTCTATTCGTTCAATTATTCCGTCTTAACATGTACATTAATCAAGCCTACGTTCCATCGTCTTTAGGCCTACTTCTCTGCCAAACTCATTAACATGAAAAATCTTGTAACTCCACTTAAGCTTTTCACGACACTGGCTAAATTCCGCGATGATAGGGTTTAATGTTGAGGCAAAACATATACAATGACTGCTCTATAGCTGCAATTGACACCATTGTCGGAATGTAATAAAACCGCTTTTAAATAGATTTGATATCAATTCTGCATAAATAGTTTTAGATTTGGTGACGATTCTTCGCCAAAAATGAAAATGAACTGTTATTGATTTTTGTTCGGATATTTGCAACTATATTTCGTTAGATTATGTATAAGAGATGAGGGGAAAATGAATATGTTTGTTATCTCCCTACAAGAGTGTAGGCAAATATTACTTCATTATACACTAAAAGATATAATATTTCATACCTGTGCAATGGGTACTCCCAAGCAAACGCCAATAATATTTCTTTTTAACAATTTATTTTGTCGGGGACAGGCAGAACGAATATATATATATATATATATATATATATATATATATATATATAATATATATATATATATATATATATATATATATATATATATATATATATATATATATATATATATATATATATATAT
>WNGS01005680.1:8593316-8609847 GCA_020271785.1 Procambarus virginalis
AAGAAGGCAGTATATCGCCGGTTTCTTATATATCATCCTGCCGGCGATATATATATATATATATATATATATATAATATATATATATATAGATATATATATATATATATATATAATGTATATGGATAAACCAAAGTAATGTGAGGTATTCTTAAGAGTTTGCGATAAAAGTTTAGTACTGCAGAGCCTTACAATCCCAGTGATGTCACTTTCTCCGTGGTGTTGTCACCTTCCCTGTAATGTTGTCACCTTCCCCCGTGAAGTTGTCACCTTCCCCTGTGCCTACTTGTGGGTGATTAGTGTCTATTACCAGTACACGTTCGTGTCATGTTTATTCTTCCAACACATGAGGTCACCATCATGTATCTAGCATTCTTATAGTTGTCGTAATCTGGATTAGTGACCTAACTTCTATGACTTGTTTGGCATAATTACAGTACTAGTGTAACACTGTAACTATAACATCATGCTTGTTAACGTTCTATATAAATAAGAGTATATTGTAAATATACTCTTATTTACTCCGCCAAATTACTCTTATGTAATGACCTTCCACAATGACTACTTAAATTATCTAACCACTCAGCTACCATTTTCATTTTCGGCTGTAAGCTAGAGCCCGGCCAACGCGTGTCGTTCATTTTCATTCATTCCGTTGCCTCCAGATAAAACCAAACTACCTAATCACTGCTAAAGTAGTTTAGCGTCATTGTGGCCTCAAACAAGCTCGTCAGCTGGTTTTAATCCTTTCTCCTCCCCCTCCCCCTTCCCCTACTTTCTTCCCCTTATGGGACTATTGATTACATAATTAGTAGGATGATCGTTACCCCGGCAGTTGGCTCTTGGGAGGCATAACTACAGTAGATTAACGATTGCGGTTGTGTTTGCGGGTTGTTCAATGGTTTGTGGTTGTTTCAACGGTTGTTTGGGTGGGGGGGGGGTCGTGGTTGTTGAACGACTGATTACCGGGTTTATTGGTGATTAGTGGTTGTTCAACAGCTGTTTGGTGATTTGTGGTATTTTAACGGTTTAGTAATACGTTGTTTACCATTGATAAGCTTTTAACCTAATACTAGCTCACCACTTGTGATATATACTCCGGGAAACTATATATGTTTCTCGGTGTATAGATATACTGTAGTATACTTTGGTCCTGGGCAATGTTCAGGACTAAAGTATACTTGTGATTGTTCAGTAAGCTATTGTGGTGTGCCAAATAACCACACACATGGTTACCCAGCCATCTTAAAAATAAATAAGAACGTGGTTTTGCGTTCTCGTTAAAAATAAAGGCCACGGTTTTGTGTTCTCGTTAAAAATGAATAAAGGCCACGGTTTTGTGTTCTCGTTAAAATAAAGGCCGTGGTTTTGTGTTCTCGTTAAAAATGAATAAAGGCCGTGGTTTTGTGTTCTCGTTAAAAAATAAAGGCCGTGGTTTTGTGTTCTCGTTAAAAATAAATAAAGGCCGTGGTTTTGTGTTCTCGTTAAAAATAAAGAATGTGGTTTGTTTCCTCTCGTGAAAAAAAAAAGAATGCGGTTTTATGTTCTCTGCGGCTTGTAATGCTTGTATTTTTGGGAGATATCCTCATACTGCATCCAAAATTTGCCAGTGCAAGCTACTCATCACATACTCACGTATGACTAACCATCCTGCGAGATTGGGTCTTGTGCCTGTCAACCACTGGAGGGTTATTAAAATGTAACAAATGCTTACTTACCAACTAGTAAGTATATATTAGACCTGGACATAGTCCAGGGCTAAAGTAAACTCTCAAGTGAACCTACACCGAGGTGGGTACTCCTCTCTTGCGTGTACATCCTTATCTTCAGCAACAAGGTAAACCTGTCATAGGTGTATTATAGACTTTGTTCTCTAGTACGGCAGGCAGGCCCGCACATCATCCAAGTTAGGGCTCATTCCACCTAACTAAATATATCTGATAAGTTTAGGATTCCACCTAACCAAATATATCGGATAAGTTTAGGGTTGATGATTGATTGATTAATTTAGTAAGTTTCCTTCGTAATTTTAGGATTCTACCTAACTAAATATATCGGATAAGTATAAGATTCCTATTACTAACGTTATTAGATACTGTACTTGTTTGGTATGTTCACACTCACTAATTAGGGTGTTAGGTATAATATAATTATTACTTCAAAACCCATTTCGCAGTTCGAGGTATAAATGTTTTTATTTGAGCTGACACATCGCGCACTATGAAGTTTCAGAAATATTCTACACTAATTTTTTTGCCAAAACCTGAGACTTATCAAGGTTTTCTTGTAATTTATCTGAAGCTTATTTTGAATTTACAATGGAGCCTTTTTCAGTAAAGTCTGCAAATATTATCCTATTTCTATTTATGCCATCATCAACATCGTTCGTTAATGTTAATTTGGAACAATAAATACAATAAAGACTCTTCTGACACTCCACTAACGGCTGTTCCCCACCTTGATGTTCAATCAAATCAAATCAGAATATTTATTCAGGTAAAAGTACATACATAGAAGATGAGTTACAAACATATTGTTGGATTTATAGATAGAGCTAGTACATGCGATACCTAAAGCCACATATACGTACAGCGATTCGGGTTAACATATATTTATGTTCTCCAAATCCTTCCCTCAACCGCCAATGTTCTTTCCTCGACAATCTCTCACGTAGAACAGTGTCCAAGACCTTCTTACTACGTCAGTGTAAATAATGTCATCAGCCTTACATCATCATCTTCGTATGTCAAACGCACACTCTTTTATATTTGTGACGTGAATCATTAATTAAATGAAGTTTCAGAAGGTGGCTACAGGTTCAGTACAGTATTACAGCCTAACGCACGCTCCTCGCAATTGATTTTTTGTTTTTTATTTTTTAAGATAATTGGGCTAAAATAAGTAACCCTTCACGATTCGGGCGCATCTCGTTTATTGATTTATTGAACAGACTGATTACTAGACCACACAAGCTCTTAATACATTATTATATAATAAATATATCGTCAAGGACGGAGACTTTGTTTGGTTTTAATTGATACATTTGTTTACCTAATTATTTTTTACATTTGTTTAAAAGTAACTTGTGCTACTTGTAATATTTACAGCTTACATAAAACTGTTTATATACACTTCCTCTATACTGTAAACTACAGGTATATTGCCGAACACTTCTATGTGAAAACTGATTCGTAGTAGTTTCCCAGAATCTTGATTATTGGAAGGTGCTAAGAATGATTGTTTGAGGAAGTGGCTTAGAATGTTGATTGTTTCAGGTAGTGGGTTAGAATGTTGATTACTTGAAGTAGTGCCTTAGAATGTTGGTTGTTTGAAGTAGTGACTTAGAATGTTGATTGTTTGAAGTAGTGACTTAGAATGTTGATTGTTTCAGGTAGTGGCTTTGAATGTTGATTGTTTGAAGTAGTGAGTTAGAATGTCGATTGTTTGAAGTAGTGGCTTAAAATGTCGATTGTTCGAAGTAGTGCCTTAGAATGTCGATTGTTTGAAGTAGTGCCTTAGAATGTTGGTTGTTTGAAGTAGTGGCTTAGAATGTTGATTGTTTCAAGATGTGGGTTAGAATGTTGATAAAGTCGTCCTCGTTGTCAGTCACTTGTTGTGAACTTGATTTTGCTGTCAAAGTTTTTTCATTTAATTTTCTTTTAATATTTTGTATTAATGTTACAATAATTTCATAGACGAAACTCACCTTTCATATCTTTAATATATTTATGAACAGCTTAGAGGTTCATAAACTCCTACCAACAGCCTCATTAAATGAACCAGGTAACAGGGCCACACATGCACTAGTGTGCATATATATATATATATATATATATATATATATATATATATATATATATATATATATATATATATATATATATATATATATATACACACACACGTGGTGTGTCTATGTCTGTATGTGTATTAGGGATTACAAATTCTATATAGTGTCAAGATAAATATCCTTGACTACAATTATTCGGGCAGTATGTTCATTTAAGCATCTATGGCACACCCAAACCTGCCTCGTAAGATTTACATTTACATATACAATATGTATATGTAAATATACATATTGTATATATATATTTACAACTCCCTGAAACAGCAACTTGTGAAAAGACAAATGAACCAGTGAATTCAGTTACTGACCAATGAAACAAAGTTACCTAATTAATTTTATATATATTTTTTTAAATTGTATACGTGTATACAAAATTATCTTTAATCGCAGAATTTATTTATGCTATTTATCGTGCTTTTAATATGATAAACTGATAATAAACACAGCGTTTAGGAACAGGGGGCTCGTGTACAACTGAAGATATTCCTGAATGATGACGCTCAAGATCATCATTTTTAACCAAACTTTATCGTTATGTTACGTAGAAAATTATAAGACTCATTTTGTAGCAAAAACTTCAGCCATGTGCTATGGTAATTACGAATTATAGAATATCAAGAGTCCTTGCTTGTCTCAGTAGCCTTGCTTAGCTATATTATAAAACATTGAGAAATGAATTCATGTTCATTTTGTCCATATATGTAGAGGCAGATAATTTCATGATATCAAGCAACAAATAAATGTTCACTCAAAATGATGGTAATAACAAGCAAATTACTTCAGTGGAAGGGAGCACTAATAAAATTAATTTTAATTAATATTCAAATTTAAAATTAATTTAAATAAAAACTGTCAGCGGGTAGGTCACAATGAGTTTTTTCACATTCAAATTCAATTTGAATACGGGTATGAATAAAACGATGAGAAAATAGGCTATAATATCATTTTAAATATTGCCCTTATTTCCCTGATAAAGGGACGTCCCGTCAATTAGAAAAATAATGATGAAAATAATTCACATTAATCGGTTTATTATCATAAGCATAATAAATTCAAACTATTCATTGTTAAACTGCTGTTTTGTTAATTCAAATAACCAAATTATATATATTGGTAATGGTATCAGTACCGATTATACTGATAGAGATAGCACGGCCGATAATTATGATTACAGCACTCATATGTTGTTAAGATAATCTCGGTATAAAGCAATAAAATAAATAAACATGATAATAGTTCAGATGTACATCTTTCTCTCTGTCTGGGTAATATTCGGCGTGTTTAGTATCTCTTCCCAACCCCTCACGTCCCCACTCTTTCTTCTCTCCCTCTGTTGGCTTTGTCCTGTCCTCTTCCTCTCCTTTCATATCCCACCATCCATTTCCGCTTCAACCCATAACTCCCGTTCCCTTTCCCATCACCTTTGCTATTATAAATCTCTACGTCTCCCTCCTAAATCACAATCTCTTACTCATTTTATTCTACTTTTCTCTCTCTCTCTCTCTCTCTCTCTCTCTCTCTCTCTCTCTCTCTCTCTCTCATCTCTCTCTCTCTCTCTCTCTATTTCTCTCTCTCACACACACATCTTTCCTCCCATCCTTTTTTTTCCCTCCCTGATTCCCTGCTTCTACCTCTCTTCTCTCCACCCCCTCCCTTCCACTGGTAATGATAGTTGGCTGGTAATCAACCATTGTGTGCCGTCCAACCAGTAGTTAACGTGGGGCGTTTAGCAGGGTCATTACACTCTACAACTACCCTAGTTTCAATCGATCTAATTCGACAGTCTCAATAGGCATGCAGTGTGGTGTGTCCAGTGGATGGTTCTCCGTACTATTCAGCCCAGCCTTGTCCTCTTAAATAATACACCGTATTTTGACGCTATAATCCTCAATGGAAAAAATAAATGGTACTATTGCAAGTAAACAAACAGTGATTCACACTCACTGTGTGTGGACCGGTTGGGTCAGGTCGGTACGTTAGATTCGTGTATTTTAGTAGCTCTTATTTCGTCCGTTGTGGTACTCAAAGAGTACTGCAATCTGTCCTCTCGAAAAATATATCGCATTGTGACGTCAAAATCCCAACGGACAAAATATGATGTACTACAAATCATTGCGGCTCGCAAACATTCACGTTTTGCATGTGTGGGTCCATCGGTTAGATTAGGTTCGGGCAATTTAGTACCTCACTTTCTGTCCGTTGTGACAAATCGAGACGAGAGGACAGGCTGCAGCTATAGACTGCGCAGATTACTTAGGAAGTTTCTTGGACGCTAGTAGCCAGGCCGCCTGTTATGATTTGTTGCAATAAGGAAAACGGTAGACCAAGTAAATAGGCACTACAGGGAGGGCCAGGCACTACAGGCAGGGCCGGGCACTACAGGGAGGGCCGGGCACTACAGGGAGGGCCGGGCACTACAGGGAGGGCCAGGCACTACAGGGGGGGCCGGGCACTACAGGCAGGGCCGGGCACTACAGGGAGGGCCGGGCACTACAGGAGGGCCGGGCACTACAGGGAGGGCCGGGCACTACAGGGAGCGCCGGGCACTACAGGCAGGGCCGGGCACTACAGGCAGGGCCGGGCACTACAGGAGGGCCGGGCACTACAGGGAGGGCCAGGCACTACAGGGAGGGCCGGGCACTACAGGGAGGGCCGGGCACTACAGGCAGGGCCAGGCACTACAGGGAGGGCCGGGCACTACAGGGAGGGCCGGGCACTACAGGCAGGGCCGGGCACTACAGGGAGGGCCGGGCACTACAGGGAGGGCCGGGCACTACAGGGAGGGCCGGGCACTACAGGCAGGGCCAGGCACTACAGGGACGGCCAGGCACTACAGGGAGGGCCGGGCACTACAGGCAGGGCGGGCACTACAGGGAGGGCCGGGCACTACAGGCAGGGCCGGGCACTACAGGCAGGGCCGGGCACTACAGGGAGGGCCGGGCACTACAGGGAGGGCCGGGCACTACAGGGAGGGCCGGGCACTACAGGGAGGGCCGGGCACTACAGGGACGGCCGGGCACTACAGGCAGGGCCGGGTACTACAGGGAGGGCCGGGCACTACAGGGAGGGCCGGGCACTACAGGGAGGGCCGGGCACTACAGGGAGGGCCGGGCACTACAGGCAGGGCCGGGCACTACAGGGAGGCCGGGCACTACAGGGAGGCCGGGCACTAGAGGGAGGGCCGGGCACTACAGGGAGGCCGGGCACTACAGGGAGGCCCGGGCACTACAGGGAGGCCCGGGCACTACAGGGAGGGCCGGGCACTACAGGGAGGGCCGGGCACTACAGGCAGGGCCGGGCACTACAGGGAGGCCGGGCACTACAGGCAGGGCCGGGCACTACAGGGAGGGCCGGGCACTACAGGGAGGGCCGGGCACTACAGGGAGGGCCGGGCACTACAGGGAGGGCCGGGCACGCTCCCGTGTGGGAACTGGAGTCTCCCTTTGAAAGTTTATCTGTTTGTTTACATGTCCCTTGTGACGTCACATCCTGTCAAAATAAGCAATACACTTCGAAACTTAAATAATTACTGGGTGTTGTAAACATATATTGGAGCAATATTTATTTTCTTATTTTTATTTTATAAAAATATGTGCAAGTACAACTGTTATTGATTTTCAATCGTGCATCCTAGCAAGGAACAAGTCCACCGAGAAGTGTATATTCAGCTTCTTGGTGTACATACACTAAGAAATTACTTTAGTTCTACACAATTTTAGGAGGTTAAGTATAGATGCTGGTTGGTTAGTAAGTCATTATGGCGGCCTTAATAACCGTCCAGAGGTTGGTAGGACTAAAGTATACATGTTAGATGGTTAGCAAGTAATTGTGGCGGCCTTAATAACCGTCCAGAGGTTGGTAGGCCTTAAGTCCAACACCAAGCCAAAATTCGCCATTTCAATATTTCCGCTAAAACAGCTTTGCCAGAATTAGGAACTGTACATTTGGTACAGTGTGCTTGGAAGGCGGAAGGTAATAATAAATTATTCTCACAGAGGTCGCATGATGATGAACAATACAGATGGGGTTGTAATTTCTCAACGATATACAGAACATGCATCTCATGTAACATGAGTTTGATCCACGATAATCCCTGTGTAATGTGTAAAGTCGACATATGCTGCACACTATGCTGGTGACTGTAAGCACTGAAAAAAACTATTATTAATTGAAACAAATTATTTGGTAATTGATATAACCATTGTGATATTGTATATTGTTATTTTACATAAACTTGACTCTCAGCCTATCGCATTTATGCCTTTATTTCCCTATCGTGACTGAATTTAATAACTAGATGAATTGGCTATAATTTGTTAAGTAAAATACTTGGTGGCATATTGGATAGTTATCCTGATCTGTATTGTATGTGAACGAGAGTGCTTGGTCCCGGGTTCGATACTCGGGCAGGGTGAGATGTTGGGTCCTTGTGTCACTGGGGAGGAGGCCCTCGATGGTCTTCCTGCAGCTCCGTCAGCGGCAGCCGTGGTTAGTCTTCCGCTGTGTCACCTGCCCCTCGGAGTGTGACGGGTTAATGTTCAACAGGATGAACATCAGCTGATATAAATATCTCTCTTTCAATGAACTACCGTTATTTTACCAGTCTTTTACAATCTTGTTTCTCGCTTGACCGGTGGTAGTGATCGACAATGTCGGTTCATAGCCGTCTTTTTTCACTTCTCTGAGTCATTATTTTCCATTATTTTGGTCACTCTTTGCCCTATACAAAGGCAGGCCTTAGTGCTGAGTCTGTTGTTCTGTGATCCAAGTTTTTTCTACTTTATTTTCTACCACAGACGTGGCCATGTATTTATACAACGCTGACTAGCATATATACATTTTTGTTCTATCCTCCATGGACAGATTAGGGATATGATAGACAACATATAGTGAAGGGAGTTACTGAGCACTCAACCGCAGAAGGGAACTAAAGTGGTTTTACAATGCTAACCAACGTACATTATTCTCGTTTGATTCAAGTGGATCCAAATGGATTTATTGTAATCTGTTGGTATTATCACCACTGCTGCTGCTAATAATGCTTAATTGTGTTGATATTTCTGCTGCTACTATTACTTTTATTACTGTTTGTTACTACAATTATACTCCTATGATTTTTTTATGTAACTACTACTGTTACTAATTGAGTACAATGTCTCTTGTTGATATTATTGGTAATGCTACTGGTGATGGTATTACTGCTATAATATGACGACTGCAACAATTATCACTACAATTGTTGATACTACAAACACTACTACGACTTACTACTACTACTACTACTACTACTACTACTACTACTACTACTACTACTACTACTACTACTACTACTACTCTACTACTACTAATAAGGCTAGTGTTGCAACTCGTGTCACTTTTATTTGTATATAAGAATGTATATACCCCAAGATAACCTAGTTATATCCCAACACAGGGGCGGTGGACAAGTACCGGATCCGGAAGAAATATCCGCTGCCCAAGACCATCTGGGACGGGGAGGAGACCATCTACTGCTTCAAGGAGAAGTCACGGCTGGCGCTCAAGGAGTGCTACAAGCAGAACCGTTACCCGACTCCCGACGAGAAGAGGAACCTGGCCAAGCAGACGGGTCTCACCCTCACCCAGGTCTCCAACTGGTTCAAGAACCGCCGGCAGAGAGACCGCAACCCAGCACCCAGACCGTGAGTACCCGTAGGACGTTGTTAAGTGTTGGGTGCTTTAGATTTGATGTCCAAAGAGCTTGGCAAGGACGTGGGAGGAAGAAGGATGGGGCGATGAAATTCTTGGAAGAGGATTTGGATATGGAGAGAGGAGGCTTGAAATTTCGGTGCCCCGTCCACCTTGGATTGGAGATGTTTTTCTGGCTACTGACTAGAGTTGGGAGGTATATATAGGGCTACGGTTGTTACTTGGGGCTTCAGTTGTTAGGTTTGGCTTCAGGTGTTAGTTTTAGCTTCAGATCTTGATTGGGTTCAGCGGGAGACTGGGGTACTTGGGACTACAGGTCAAAACTTGTGACTTAGAGAAGGCATAGAGAATTAGAAATAAGGATTTGGGCTAAACTGTTTTTCAGATAAATTTAAACAAAATAAAACAACTACGCACTTGTACAAAAATATATAAAATAAATAACAATACGTTATGTTAATACTGCATTGAGTATCTCATCCATACTAAGGTTACCAAAATTAATAACACAAAAATGTCTTGTGTTACCGATGGTGACATGCAGGGCGTCGTGGAGGAAAGTGCTCGTCACTTGCATGGGAACACATATTTACATCAATTTGTCAACTTCCTTATTAGTCACTTAAGTATACCACGAATAGTATAGATCCCTGTACTAACAACCCTTGTGGTACTTCACTTGTGATCTTCCTCTACTCTGGAGGTTTTGTCCCCTGTCTTGTATCTCAACCCTCTGTTTCCTATCAGGGAGGTACTCTCAACCCAATTTAGTATCCTTCCTGTTACACCCACTTTATCTACTGTCTATAGAAGGCTCTTGTGTGGAACTGTTTCAAATGTTTTCTGACAATCTAGGAAGACGCACTATGTTTACCTGGTGGTTACCTGTTGACGATTTTGAGAGTACTTTTACTCTAGCTGATAGGTCTGTGGGGCTGTATGCTTTCGTAGCCCGAAGACCCACATCAAAGCCACAGGCTGATCAAGTAACTCCATTAGAAACTTGTCCAGTTCTCGCTGTTTGAACTATGTTTGCCCCATAAAAGTCTAGGTTAAGCAGAACTTTCCTTCTCTGAAGTCCTGTTGGCGTTTGAAATGTAAGTTTGAACTCACGAGACGATTAAGTACTTTTCTCTTCATTATCATCTTTAGTACTCTGAGAGGGAAAGCATGCGACACTGGTCTGTAGTTCAGGTGCTCTACCCTCACCACTTCCTCGAATATATGTACAGTGTTGAAGGTCTTCAATTCGTTTGGGAGTTCCTCTATGGTTTGTGATCAGCTCTTGTGTTTGTGATGGTGATCTCCTTAGTTATGGTTTGTGATCAGCTCTTGTGTTTGTGATGGTGATCTCCTTAGTTATGGTTTGTGATCAGCTCTTGTGTTTGTGATGGTGATCTCCTTAGTTATGGTTTGTGATCAGCTCTTGTGTTTGTGATGGTGATCTCCTTAGTTATGGTTTGTGATCAGCTCTTGTGTTTGTGATGGTGATCTCCTTAGTTATGGTTTGTGATCAACTCTTTCACGGTCTACGTTAGGATCCACGAGCAACGAGTTAGGATCAACTCAGGTTCTGATGCTTTTCCTCGTCCATTTCCTCTAAGTGCTTCCTTACTTCCTTAATCTCCACATCAACCATCCTCATCATCTTGGCTTTTTGTATTTTGAGTGTGCACACTGTCCTTCAGATATGAGTGTGCGGCAGTGTGGCTGTTCATTTGCCCTCGACGCTAAGCTGTTGTCGTACTGTGTCTCTGTCTGCAAGACCATCGTGTGTGTGTGTACTCACCTATTTGTACTCGCCTATTTGTGCCTGCAGGACTGAGCATAGGCAATTGGTCCCGCATTTCTAGCTGCCGGTTGTTTAAAGCAATGACTCCGGTCCTATTTCCCTATCATATCTAGTTTTAAAATTATGAATAGTTTGCTGCCACAACCTGCTCCTTAATTAACTACATTCCATTTTCCCACTACTCTCACGCTAAAAGAAAACTTCCTAATATTTCTGACACATCTGAGTTTCCAGCTTCCACCCATGTCCCCTGGTTCTGTTAGTATCCAGTATGAACATTTCGTCTATTTCCCTTCTGTCAACCCCTCTAAGGATTTTATATGTTTCTATCATATCTCCCCTTTCCCTCCTTTTTTCCTAGCGTCGCCAGGCTCATCCAGCGTGACTGTGTACATATTAGGAATTATGAGTGTGCTCGAGGCTTTCAGAGACGACACCAAGACCTGTGAGAGCCTCGTGTGCTGCCCTCCTCCTCGATGGTTGAACAACATCTCCAGCGGAACACTTAACTGGCCACGTGTGTGTGTGTACTCACCTAATGGTACTCACCTAATTGTGCTTGCGGGGGTTGAGGTTTGGCTCTTTGGTCCCGCCTCTCAACTGTCAATCAACTGGTGGACAGATTCCTGAGCCTACTGGGCTCTATCATATCTACACTTGAAACTGTGTATGGAGTCAGCCTCCACCACATCACTTCCTAATGCATTCCATTTGGCAACCACTCTGACACTAAAAAAGGTGTGTGTGTGTGTGTGTGTGTGTGTGTGTGTGTGTGTGTGTGTGTGTGTGTGTGTGTGTGTGTGTGCGTGCGTGCGTGCGTGCGTGCGTGCGTGCGTGCGTGCGTGCGTGCGTGCGTGCGTGCGCACAATATAAAGAGGGTTCCCAGGCGGCGGTAAACAAAACATGCGCGGAACAAGTGCTTGTTGTCGGGCGCACGCATCTCCAGTTCTCCCCCCCCCTCTTCTACATCATTGGCTGACACCGGCGCCACGACCTGGGGTGACCTGGGGTGACCTGGGTCGTGTCCCAACATGGGAGATGCTTGGTAGGAAGGGACTCCGTGGGAGGTGGGAGACAGAGAAGGGTATATGAGTTGCGTTTTGGTTTTAATGAGTGGAAAGCTGTGATGAGACCACCTACATCAGTTCTCTTTCAATTTTGATCTTCCTCTTGTTCCTCACATTTATCCCCGTCTTTCTCCAACTCCCCCTCCTTATTCTCTTCCTCCTCCTCTTAATTAGCATTAACTTGTATTCGAATAAGAAGCAAACCTTTGAGCTGGATGACTATCGGCATTGTCCTCCTGCTCAGCCATCCGGTCTATGGCGCTGGGCTCACAGGCACTCAGGAGTCGGGGGAAAGTCAAGTGGATCCAAGGTCAGGGGAACTGAAGGGTCAAATGAGGTCCAGAAGGGTCACACGCACAGGTGCTGATATGTCAGTCTGGCATTTGAAAGGGGAGGGGGAAGGTCACACAGGCACTGAGGGGTCACTCCTTATTTGAGAGGTCAAATTGGGGCAAGAGGAGTATAGTGACAGTGTGGGTCAGGTCAGGTCGCCGCCGGAGTGATCTTGATGTATTGTGACCTACGATAAACTAAAATGCTCTAGTACGGAATACCCCGGGCATGCCCTGGTGGTACCCGGGTTGACCTGGTGTTGCCTAGAATGACCTGGTGTGACCTAGAATGACCACTATGTATTTAGGAAATTGACTACATTTTAAATNATAAGGTTGTAGTAGATGAACTCAACCCTTCTCTCAACTAATAAGTCGACTGTTTTTTTACGTAATCGTAGCCAACATTACAAATGCTCCTATTAGTTACTGGCCTCCCAAATACCATATACCGATGGATAAAATATGTGTTTTATTCGAGTTAGGTGGGTTGATTGGGTTCGTACGTGTCTGATTAGACTGAAAGGTTGCATTTTTTGTTGATTGGAGGATCAAGAGAGGGGGGGGGTTAGTTAGCTGCCTATGCTTGCTTGAAGGTACGGTTAACGTGTTGCGACGGGCCCATTTCCCGTGATAGATGGAGATCCCAGTACAATACCAGTTTAAAAAAAAAACCGTGTGTAGCATCAAACGACCTGCAGATGTATTCTTTTTGCGAATTCGTTACTAACACGTGAATGGATTTTTAGCCAACATTACAAATGCAACCTATTAAGAAAAGTAATGGCCTTCCAAATGACCGGAGGGCATGTCACTGCCACATCAGAACACCTGAGGGCGGCTCAGTACCACACCAGTAAGAACACCTGAGGGCGGCTCAGTGCCACACCAGTAAGAACACCTGAGGGCGGCTCAGTGCCACACCAGTAAGAACACCTGAGGGCGGCTCAGTGCCACACCAGAAGAACAATTGAGGGCGGCTCAGTGCCACACCAGAAGAACACCTGAGGCGGGCTCAGTGCCACACCAGTAAGAACACCAGAGGGCGGCTCAGTGCCACACCAGAAAAGATACCTGAGGGCGGCTCAGTGCCACACCAGAAGAACACCTGAGGGCGGCTCAGTGCCACACCAGAAGAACACCTGAGGGCGGCTCAGTGCCACACCAGTAAGAACACCAGAGGGCGGCTCAGTGCCACACCAGAAGAATACCTGAGGGCGGCTCAGTGCCACACCAGAAGAATACCTGAGGGCGGCTCAGTGCCACACCAGAAGAACACCTGAGGGCGGCTCAGTGCCACACCAGAAGAACATGAGGGCGGCTCAGTGCCACACCAGTAGAACACCTGAGGCGGCTCAGTGCCACACCAGTAAGAACACCTGAGGGCGGCTTAGTGCCACACCAGAAGAACACTGAGGGCGGCTCAGTGCCACACCAGAAGAACACCTGAGGGCGGCTCAGTGCCACACCAGAAGAACACCTGAGGGCGGCTCAGTGCCACACCAGTAAGAACACCAGAGGGCGGCTCAGTGCCACACCAGAAGAATACCTGAGGGCGGCTCAGTGCCACACCAGAAGAACACCTGAGGGCGGCTCAGTGCCACACCAGAAGAACACCTGAGGGCGGCTCAGTGCCACACCAGAAGAACACCTGAGGCGGCTCAGTGCCACACCAGAACACCCGAGGGCGGCTCAGTGCCACTCCAGACAAACACCTGAGGGCGGCTTAGTGCCACTCCAAACACCTGAGGGCGGCTCAGTGCCACTCCAAACACCTGAGGGCGGCTCAATGCCACACCAGACGAACACCAGAGGGCGGCTCAGTGCCATACCAGTGGAGCTCCGGTGGGCGGGTCAATGGCACACCAGGAGAGCTCCTGGATTATGATGAAGGCTTCAGAGTATATTTGCTGGTAGGTCAGTAAGCTGGAGTCAGGACATTAACCCTCGTGCAGTTGATAGGCCTAAGGGTCCAACGCCAAACGTGGCACGTAGACGATTATGTGAGTCACTCATAATGGAGTTTAGCAATTAAATTGCTTAAAATCTTGAGGTAAAGAGGAAGAGAAGATGTGTACCTATGCTTTAGACGCGCTGTGTTTTATTTTTGAGTCTATGACAAAATAATCCATTTGTTTTGTTTTTAGAGTGGGGGAATAGCAGGAAACCAGTGGATACTTTCTTTGCTAGATTCGTCAAATGATTAATGGTTAGTAATTATGATGGCTAAGAATTACTGCTGCGTTCGTGCCAGTATTAAATTTCCTTACACAATTTTAATTGTGAGTCGATGTAGGCGGTGTACTCAGCGCCATTTTTGTATCTACAAACATTTTAATTTGCCTTAATGTTTTGTATTCGTCACTGCTTTTTTTGGATATCGGATATCATACGTGAGAAAATTATTTTCCAGTAACTTTCTGCGTTCATAGGCGGTAACCATAATTGTGAGAGAAAATGTTAAGAGGCGCCGCTAAGAGAACTCGCTGCATCATCCTTGTTCTTTTGCTCGTCAATTGTGTTCTTGGGAAGCATTGTCCTTCACTCTACAAGGATGGGTTCGGCAGCTAGCATGAGGTAACGATAACATTTGTGCCGCAACAAAGCCTAAGTCGGGCCCCCCATTGCTTCTTCAGAGATAATCCTGGGTTCCCCGAGGGCCCCGCCTACTAGCATCCTTTTGTTGTGGTTAGCCAATTGCCTGCCAGGGAAGGAAAGAGGATCTGGCGACACATGGCGAGCGCGGCGCTGGTTGGTTGGGAGAGACGCCAAGCTCCTCCCATCGGTCTGTCTCGCCGCCACTCAGCGCTGCTCCTCTGGCACCGTGGGCAGGGCGTTGTAAGCGAGATGAGAAAAGTTTGTACAAGCATCACTTGACACGGAACAAGCTCATTTTAAACTCTTGAGAGCAGAACGTGTGACGGACGACGAGTGATGCAAAGTGACGCGCTAGTTACTTACAGCTGACGAGTGACGGCTCACCCCCGCCCTTTGCAGAAACCTGTTGCTCGTGCCAAGCTCTGGGGCTTCACGCTAAACAAACCATTAAGTGATTCAGCATCACCGCCAGTGTTCAGTGCTATCGTCGCCGTATTTTAATTCAGTGATAGATATTCCCGTCCGGCCAAGCGCCCACGAGTGTGTGTAGAGCGATATTTGGCAGATTTATACGTTAAGCTGCGGTGCTGATGTGTGGCCGGCCCGGCGCGAGCCCTCGCATGTGACAAAGAATGAAGACGTCTTCGGAGACGGGCCGCCCACCTTCTGTCGACTCCCTGGGCAGCCTCTCCATCCCCCTCGCCAGGCGCCCTAGTGCCAGCGGCGCCCCCGACCCCCAGTGCCACCTCCACTATGGCCCGGGACGTCGCCGAGGCCGCAGGAGCCAACACAGGACCCGCCTCCTCCTCATCGTCGTCGTCGTCGTCATCCACCCCCGAGGGATCCTCCAGCCTCCTGCAGAGTAAAGCCAGCCTCCAGTTCAGCCCAGAGCAGATCGACTGCGTGTGTGAGACCCTCCTGCAGGCGGGAGACATGGACCGCCTGGGCAGGTTTCTCTCCATCCTGCCGCTGCACACGGAGGTCTCGCGCAGCTCCGAGGTGATCCTGAGAGCCAAGGCGTCCGTGGCATTCCACCGGGGGACGTTCAAGGAGGTGTACACCATCCTGGAGACCAACACCTTCACCGCCAAGTATCACACGGAGATGCAGAACATGTGGTACCGCGCCCACTACAAAGAGGCCGAGAAGGTCAGACAACGGCCCCTCGGTGAGTACACCTGCCTCCCACACCCTCGATAATTACC
>WNGS01005680.1:8615997-8628808 GCA_020271785.1 Procambarus virginalis
CCTCTCTTCACCTTCGCTAATTACCTCTCTCTTCACCTTCGCTAATTACCCGTCCTCCTAACTACCGAGCCACGAACATGCTCCAGGAGCCACGAACATGCTCCAGGAGCCACGAACATGCTCCAGTAGTCACGATTCTCCAGGAGCCATACACATTCTCCAAGAGCCACGAACATGCTCCAGTAGCCACGAACATGCTCCAGGAGCCACGAACATGCTCCAGGAGCCACACACATACTCCAGGAGTCACGAAAATGCTCCAGGAGCCACGAAAATGCTCCAGGAGCCACGAACATACTCCAGGAGCCACGAACATGCTCCAGTAGCCACGAACATGCTCCAGGAGCCACAAACATGCTCCAGGAGCAACGAACATGCTCCAGGAGCCACAAACATGCTCCAGGAGCCAGGAAACATGCTCCAAGATCTACGAACATGCTCCAAGAGCAACGAACATGCTCCAGGAGCCACAAACATGCTCCAGGAGCCACACACATGCTCCAGGAGCCACGAACATGCTCCAGAAGCCACACACATGCTCCAGAAGTCACAAACATGCTCCAGGAGCCACAAACATGCTCCAGGAGCCAGGAACATGCTCCAAGATTTACGAACATGCTCCAAGAGCCACAAACATGCTCCAGGAGCCACAAACATGCTCAGGAGCCACAAACATGCTCCAGGAGCCACAGACCCAAAAATGTATTTTAATTTCCGCGAGAAAGGAGAGTTGATTTGTCATCAACAAAACACCTGCCAGGACCACTTACCGCCAAAATTGAGGCTTTGAGTGCCACATTTCACACACCTGCAGCGATCAATTAACTAACCCTACACCTATAATGACTTTAATTACACAGAGCGGGCGGGCAACATGTTAAACTATAATGGACACCAACTGTGTGTGCCTTTCAAACGCCTAAGCTTAGTAGAATTTTTGGCTGTTATTTTTTTTGTTGGTCATTGTGGTGTGCGTGCGTCTGCAGGTATCCCAGGACGACAGTTCGAGCCCCTCGCATTGCTCCGACAAGATTATTCTCATCTTTTAATTACTTGTGAGGCCATGTTAGTGGTGACCTGACCTTGACCTGCGGTGACCTCACACCTCGCCCTCTCCCTAGTGCCTGATCCTCTCTACCTGACCTCCAGGCAAAATGGGTGGTTTCTTATAGCCATGAACTAGAGCAGTGAGGGAGGTACACACTAGAGCAGTGAGGGAGGTACACACTAGAGCAGTGAGGGAGGTACACACTAGAGCAGTGAGGGAGGTACACACTAGAGCAGTGAGGGAGGTACACACTAGAGCAGTGAGGGAGGTACACACTAGAGAAGTGAGGGAGGTACACACTAGAGCAGTGAGGGAGGTACACACTAGAGCAGTGAGGGAGGTACACACTAGAGCAGTGAGGGAGGTACACACTAGAGCAGTGAGGGAGGTACATACTAGAGCAGTGAGGGAGGTACACACTAGAGCAGTGAGGGAGGTACACACTAGAGCAGTCAGGGAGGCACAATGATGAGGCCTCATCAATTCAACCCTCAACATAAATCCCTATTAACTTGGTTTAGTGTTGGGCTTTGTATTTTTGCATTTTGCTATTCGCACAAGTGGATAAATGAGCAGATGACTTCTGCTGACTCCTTGTTCCTAAGATGCTTGATTTTAACTTGTGCTTTCAGCAAAAATCTTGACTGACTTCCGTTTTAAAATTATTTTAGTTCCTATGTAACAAAAACTGTAAAATTCTGAATAACCAATGATAATATTTCTAATAATTATTATTACGATTAATACCAATGATCAATTAGAACTAATATTAGTCTTAATATAATTAATAATGATAATAGCAACATAATTAACAAGAGTAATTTGACAAGGAAAAAACACACTAGAGAGAAATTATTCAAATAGAAAAATATAGTAAAACGCCTTAATCTTGATGAAGGTTAATATAATACATTTTGCCCACCGCCTCAACACCCAAGATCGTAATCACTAAGAAAGGACCATTGACGAACGCTCCCGCTAATTCATCAGTAGAAACCCTTTATATTTCGCATGTAAACATTACATAGTCGACGGTACGCGTATCCTTTGTGGCTCGCAGTCTCCTTCCTCTCACTCACTCACTCCTCTCCCATACTGGCGTAATCCACTCACCCGCCCATTGTCACCACCCACTTCACTCGGTCTAAAGCTTTAAGCTTTCCTGAACGGCCAGTTTCGTCAGTTGACAATGTAAATAATCGCGGGAGAATGAGTGTGCTAATATTAAGTGGGACTTACGGTCGGTTTTCATATCAGTTTTTATCTTATAACAGCCTATTGATTACTGGAGGGAAATTACCATATTGTGTCGCTGGGAAATAGGCGGAAGCCTGAATTTCCTGTGCAGGGGAGGAAGGCAGTTATGTACACCTTAAAGAAACAGCTTTGCTTGTTTCCCAGGAATGAAAAGCTGTGTAATTGGGTGCTTTGAGGCGCCACGGCAAATGTTTGTGTAGAAGACGTTTGTCGAAGCTGCTGACCAATAACGTTTCCTGTGGTTATTGTGTCGTATCCCGAGAGGGAAGTCAAAATATTGACTGTAATACCACAATCATTTACTGACCACCAAGTATACTTCAGGCATGGGCATAGTTCACAGCTGAAGTAAACTCATTGTACATACAGTATAATATATATATATATATATATATATATATATATATATATATATATATATATATATATATATATATGAAAATGAAAACTCACACCCCAGAAGAAAACTCATTCGCATATAGTCCTGGGGACCATTCAGGCTTGTTCGCATATATATATATATATATATATATATATATATATATATATATATATATATATACATATATATATATATATACACTGTATATATATATGTCTCATATTACTATCTTCTGATTTAGGACTTCTATCCCTCTAACTATTTTCTTAGCATCAGGGCTTAGCTGAAAGAGGAGTTCTCCAAAACTCATTTTCGTAATTTCAAAGTGAAGAAAAAAGTGAATTACTATAGAATGTATTACACTTATTTATACAATTTACACAACGTTTCGAACCGCCATGGTTCATTCTCAAGTAAAATTTTCAGAACTGGTTGATTTATACCCGCACTGGGTCAGGTGATAAGACAATAAAGGTAAAACATGGGGGAACATAAGGGATAAATGGGGGATGAAGCACATAAGAATAAAGGTAACTGCAGAAGGCCTATTGGCCCATACGAGGCAGCTCCTTTCTACATACAAAGATTAATCAGGTGTAATTGGCCTGTTATGTTGAACAGTGTCTTCTGTGTTGGCATCGTTATGTTCTGGTCTTGTCCTTACTCTCATGGTGGGTAGAGTAAATAGTTCCGTGATTTGGATGTTCATGGTAGGTTGTTCTATTCTTATGTGAATTGCTTCAAGAATTTGTAATCTTCTTGCATCTTGGGTTTTGTCTATTATACAGGTATTTTTTTTCAACATTTCTCTTGTTAGGGTGATGTCATGGGCTTGTCTCATGTGATTCCTGGGGGCACCGGATTGAAGATGACATGTCAAACGCCTCGTCAGCTTCGTCGACGTCATACCTATGTACTTAGATTGGAGGTTACATCCTTCGTTGGGGCAAGTGTACATGTATACAACGCTTGACTGCTGTAGAGAGTTCTCCGTCGGCTTCGGGCTGTTTTTGATAAGGAGTTCGGAAGTCTTCTTGGTTTTGTAGAATATGATCAGGTCTATGTTTTGGTTAGGAGTAATGCTTTTTACTCCTTTACGGATTATTTCTTTCATTATTCTTTCCTCTTTTATATGTTCACTGTGCATGGTTGATTTGTAATATAATTTTATTGGAGGTATTGTGGTTTCTGTTCTAGGTTCAGGATTATACCATCGGTCCAAGTGTCTTCTTATAGCAGCGTTTATTTCCGCGTTGCTATATCCATTGTTCACCAATACCTGAGTTACTCTTTCAAACTCTCTACTCACGTTGCTCCATTCAGAGCAGTGGGTAAGCGCTCGACGAATATAAGCATTGAGAACACTGGCTTTGTATCTTTGGGGGCACTCACTTCTACCGTTCAGGCATAATCCTATGTTGGTGGGCTTAGTATATACGTTGGTGCTTAAAGAGGTTCCTGTTTTTGTTATTAGTACATCCAAGAATGGCAGACTGTTATTTTCACTATTTTCATGTGTAAATCGGAGTACTGACTCTCTCTCTAGATGGCTAGAGAGAGAGTCAGTACTCTCTGAGTACTGAAAAGAGTACTTTCTTCAAAGAGTCAGTACCCTTTCCTTTCATGTTTAAAAGAAAACCTTCTGCCAGTATACACCAAATATATATATATATATATATATATATATATATATATATATATATATATATATATATATACATATAATATATATATATATATATATATATATATATATATATATATATATATATATATATATATATATATATATATATAAAAGGCAAGAATGTATGCTTCATGAACCTCAGTAAAGTGGCGTGGCGGCGCAGGTGAGGGGTTAAGTGGCGCGACAATCCACCTTGCAGGACACACAAGTGTAAATTGTAACAGGCGACTGCAATAAATGGCAACAAGGTTGACTATGGATGACACGATATATTTGCAAACAGAGATGTGTGTATGGTCCTTCTCAAATGTATCACTAAGAGTTGATTGTAGTGTTGAACTAAAGTATACTCGTTTAATCCCAACACCAAACCCACCGTTGTATAACGTCAGCCAAACGGTACGAACAAATAGGGTGGAGCCAGGCATCTGGAAGAGTTTCCAGATGATGTGTGGAGTAGTGAGGAGGGTTCCCTCCCCAGGCCAGCCAAGCTGGCTCGGTCAGACTTATTATACCTGGGGATTAGCGCGGGCGCCGCCTCTTGAGGCTCGCGCCCTCTCCAGATTTCGTACACAATTAGGCGCTCTAAACACTATTTACGCTGTCTTAAATTTGTACACCGTCTTTTACGCACAACGTTTAATAAAATAATATTATTATAAAAAACACTACTGAGTAATCATTAAATGAAAACTGAACGAATAAAACTGAATAAAATTGATATAATCTTTAAAATAATATTTTTATATAAAACAAACACTACAGAGTAATCAATAAATTTTAAGCAACTGAATAATATTGACATAATCTCATATGAATTATGTGTTCGCAGAATCAATAACCTTTCAATTTGGAGCAAAAGCGTCAAATATTTCATAACTGGATATAAGAGGGCTGCCAGATTTTTGTTATAGCCTATTAAGTTAACAATGCAGTAAGGCATACAAGGCACAAGTGACCTTTCTGTAAGTAAACATCTACTTAAATATAATCTTCCTTGTACCTCCATACTGAAAGTTTCCAGCCATTGATATCGCACGATTTTTTTTAATGCAAAATTAATTAAATAGAAGTAAAAGGAAATATGAAATATCTAATTATGAAATATGAAATACCCCTTATGTGAGAGTGTGTGTGTGTGTGTGTGTGTGAAATGATGAAATACCCTAATGAAATATCTAATTATATGACACCAAATTAACGAGAACAAAATATCAGCTAGATAATAAACATCTATTAATTAGAGAACAAGGGACCCAAGTAACAGAATACCAAACAACAAACACCCAGAACCACAGAAAACGGAGCAAGCTACAATTAAACTGGTCTCAAACAGTCATTTTGAAGAGGAAGCATCAGTCAGGATCTTGAAAAGTTAATTAAATCT
The DNA here is from genome assembly GCA_020271785.1 of Procambarus virginalis. NCBI lineage: Eukaryota > Metazoa > Arthropoda > Malacostraca > Decapoda > Cambaridae > Procambarus > Procambarus virginalis. The sequence continues at coordinate 8,621,759 of WNGS01005680.1, forward strand.
TTAATTAAATACCTAGCGTCCCTGTTCTCTTGTCGAGCATAGATACCTATCTGTCTTGTACTGAGACTATGTCTGTCTTGTATCTGAGTCTATGAATTGTATCATATGTCTGTATTGTCTTCTTGTCGATGGCTATATTCTTGCATAGAAGACGGTGTCAGTATGTCTTTGACTGAGGGATGTGACTGTTTTACACACAGGGTTGTATTTTTTATCTATTCTCTGCTTATATTATTTGTTTTCGTTTGTGTCTTTGTCTTAAGAATTGCCAGTTACTGTGTTTATTTTGTCCATTATTCGCATGTCTATCTGTGGTAGCTGCTTTCGCATTTACCCTCTGGTCATTGTTTTCGATTTTTTTGTATGCTTACACTGTAGATATGTAATGCTGTTGTCTGTAACTGCAACGTTCCTACTGTTAGACCCAAAAACTCTCCATGCTACACTGTCCTGAGACAGAGGCGGCGCTTGAGACTGTCTCTCATTCTTTGTCACTCTCTTTTTTCCTCCAATAACGATAAGCTTATACCAACTATTTAATTAAAAGAAACAAAAATGGACCGTTGAACCCGAAAAGTTCACGTTTTGCACCAATGAATTAGCGCAAAATGGGACAATGTGGGCCTGAACGGTCTAGTTTTATACGTTATATATATATATATATAATATATATATATATATATATATTATATATATATATATATATATATATATATATATATATATATATATATATATATATATACATACCCTTGGGTCATTTTTATTGAGAAAGGACTGCGGACCTGTCGTTGGGTTATCTGGGTGACACACGATTACGAACCACGCGCCTAGCACAGCTGTGTTGTCAAAATTTCTTCAAATATGTAGGTTATTCTCGGTATTATCGATGTGCTACATTCAGAAGGTGCGTGTCTGGCCTCTGGTGAGATCTTGGTGCATGTGATGTTATGGGTTCTTGACTGGTGACGAAATGGTGTTACGAGAAGTGAGTGTGCTTCCCCGTCCCCCCCACCCTCCACACACACACACACATATGGGGGTCTCGCGGCAGAGTGGACAGCTCTCGGGGGTCGTAGTTCTAAGGGCCGGGTTCGATTCCTGCTGAATGAGGCAGAAATAAATGGGCACAGTTTCTTTCACATGATGCTCCTGTTTACCTAGCAGTTAATAGGTGCCAGGGAGTTAGAGAGCTGCTGCAGCACAAATAGTAAATACACACGCACGTACAGGACAGGTCCGAGCAGACAGCGCTTGGAGTTTATTATTATTATTATTATTCTTTCTACCACAGACGTGGCCACACATTTACAATGTAACCAGCATATATACATTTTCTTCTGTTCTCCACGGACAGGGTTAAAAGATTTGTGTGTCACGACCTAACGGCCCAGGTTCGATTCACTGCCGAGGTGAAAATAAACAGATCGATCTTGTAGGGGGAAATATTACATACAAATATAGCAAATATCACACACACACACACACACAAAGAGATGTTCGAAATTACAAGAGATGAGGTCAAAAAGCACCTATTGGAGCTGGATGTGAGAAAAGCTGTTGGCCGGATGGAATCTCGCCATGGGTATTGAAAGAGTGTGCAGGAGCACTTTGCTTACCACTCTCCATAGTGTATAGTAAGTCACTGGAAACGGGGGACCTACCAGAAATATGGAAGACTGCTAATGTAGTACCAATATACAAAAAGGGTGACAGACAAGAGGCACTGAACTACAGGCCAGTGTCCTTAACTTGTATACCATGCAAGGTGATGGAGAAGATTGTGAGAAAAAACCTAGTAACACATCTGGAGAGAAGAGACTTCGTGACAACCCATCAACATGGGTTCAGGGAGGGTAAATCTTGCCTTACAGGATTGATAGAATTCTACGATCAGGTGACAAGAATTAAGCAAGAAAGAGAAGGGTGGGCGGACTGCATTTTTTTGGACTGTCGGAAAGCCTTTGACACAGTACCCCATAAAAGGTTGATGCATAAGCTGGAGAAACAGGCAGGAGTAACAGGTAGGGCGCTCCAGTGGATAAGGGAGTACCTAAGCAATAGGAAACAGAGAGTTACAGTGAGGGGTGAGACCTCAGACTGGCGTGAAGTCACCAGTGGAGTCCCACAGGGCTCTGTACTTGGACCTATCCTGTTTCTGATATACGTAAATGATCTCCCAGAGGGTATAGACTCATTCCTCTCAATGTTTGCTGACGACGCCAAAATTATGAGAAGGATTAAGACAGAGGAGGACAGCTTGAGACTTCAAGAAGACCTGGACAAGCTGCAGGAATGGTCGAACAAATGGCTGTTAGAGTTTAACCCAAGCAAATGTAATGTAATGAAGATAGGGGTAGGAAGCAGGAGACCAGATACAAGGTATCATTTGGGAGATGAAATACTTCAAGAGTCAGAGAGAGAGAAAGACCTGGGGGTTGATATCACGCCAGACCTGTCCCCTGAAGCTCATATCAAGAGGATAACATCAGCAGCATATGCCAGGTTGGCTAACATAAGAACGGCCTTTAGAAACTTGTGTAAGGAATCTTTCAGAACATTATATACCACATATGTCAGACCAATCCTGGAGTATGCGGCTCCAGCATGGAGTCCCTATCTAGTCAAGCATAAGACTAAACTGGAAAAGGTTCAAAGGTTTGCCACCAGACTAGTACCCGAGCTGAGAGGTATGAGCTACGAGGAGCGACTGCAGGAATTAAACCTCACTTCGTTGGAAGACAGAAGAGTTAGGGGGGACATGATCACCACATTCAAGATTCTCAGGGGAATCGACAGGGTTGATAAAGACAGGCTGTTTAACACAAGGGGCACACGCACTAGGGGACACAGGTGGAAACTGAGTGCCCAAATGAGCCACAGAGATATTAGAAAGAACTTTTTTAGTGTCAGAGTGGTTGACAAATGGAATGCATTAGGAAGCGATGTGGTGGAGGCTGACTCCATACACAGTTTCAAGTGTAGATATGATAGAGCCCATTAGGCTCAGGAAACTGTACACCTGTTGATTGACGGTTGAGAGGCGGGACCAAAGAGCCAGAGCTCAACCCCCGCAAGCACAACTAGGTGAGTACAACTAGGTGAGTACACACACACACACACACACACACACACACACACACACACACACACACACACACACACACACACACACACACACACACACACACACACACACAACACACACACACACACACACAACACACACACACACACACACACACACACACACACACACACACACACACACACACACACACACACACCACACACACACACACACACACACACACACACACACACACACACACACACACACACACACCACACACACACACACACAACACACACACACACACACACACACACGCATGACCACAACACACAAACCGAGTCAAAATGCTCACAGAGGTGAGAAGCATTTAGTGAGGAAGTGCTTACGGTCGGGTGTGGCGAGGGGTGAGAGGGAGAGCTGGTGAGGCGGGTGGGGGGGGGAATGATGGGAGTGGCCGCGGGTGTCGCTGGGGCGCAGCGAAGGGGTTACGAGCGCCGGAGCTAGGTTTCAGACTGCACAATATCGCTATATCACTGATGAATCAAGGAGGGGTCGACCGTCCGATCCGGCATCAGGTTCCTTGTGAATACTTCAATATATCATAACAAACTTCGTTAAAACCATCCTCCTCTTTCAAAAAGGCCCTTTACTGGAAACAATTATTTTTTTTCATTCTGGAAAAGCACAAAGGGATGAAACTAAAATATTTGTTTTGTTTGTTTACGGTTATATGCATATTTAACATGACCAATCATCCTACATTCTGTAACCCCCTAATACAGTTTATGTATTAAATGGTTGTGTAGGATTCAGTTAGATGAGGTTTGCATTTGTTTTCAACCCAGGAATATGCCAATATAGAGACCCACAAAGCCTCTGCTCGCCCGACTAAGTTTTAATTATGACAATTTATGACTAAGTTTACAGGTGGGATCGTGAACAAGAATAAAGTATGTCAATGTTATCTCACTTGATCATTGATATTTTGGTTTTACTGATTAATGGACATGACTGTGGTTTTGTTTACTTACGGTTGCGTTAGGCTTGGTTGGCTGCGTTCGATTGGTTGTGGTGTGTTGGGTCTGATTAGTTGTAGTGCTCTTGGTTTAGTTAATAGTCGTTCGCTGGATTTGGTTGGTTATGATTTGCCGGGACTGGCTAATTGTGGGGTGCTCTATTTGGCTGATTGTATTGCGCTGTGTTTAGTTGTTATGGTGCAATGGATTTGCCTGGGTGTGGTGGGAGATATGATTGGTTATGGTGTTCTAGAACTAGAATGGATGAGTGAGGCTTGCTAGGTATGGCTTAACTGTTGCGCTAGGAGTTAGTTGACTGAGCTGTACAATTTGTAGACTGCTGCATTGCGCTGAGTTTGACTTGATTCGTTGTCTTATACACAATAGTTAGTGTTAACTTGAACAAACTTTGGCTAGCTGCATGAGTAACGCCTGAAAACTGGATTTGTTTTTATAGGTAAATTTTCGGTCATGGAAATATACCAATGTTGTATGCTATTGGTATATGGTTATGGTTGGGTTAGTTTAGCTCCTAGATGAACTATCCCAACCACATTTAGAATGATGCGACATAAAACTTGAGCTAAAAAACCAAGTTATTATTATTGGCTTATAGCTAAGTCAAGTTAGGCTACGCATTATAAAGTTTAAACTGGGTAGATTACAAAAGCTCACGATGCACCGTCGAACTATTTACATAAGGTTGTAGTAGATGAACTCAACCCTTCCTCTCAACTAATAAGTCGACTTGTTTTTTTACGTAATCGTAGCCAACATTACAAATGTATCCTATTAAGTAATGGCCTCCCAAATACCATATACCGATGGATAAAATATGTGTTTTATTCGAGGTTAGGTGGGTTGATTGGGTTCGTACGTGTCTGATTAGACTGAAAGGTTGCATTTTTTTTTGTGGAGTGGAAGATCAAGAGAGGGGGGGGGTTAGTTAGCTGCCTATGCTTGCTTGAAGGTACGGTTAACGTGTTGCGACGGGCCCATTTTCCGTGATAGATGGAGATCCCAGTACAATACCAGTTATAAAAAAAAAAAACCGGTGTAGCATCAAACGACCTGCAGATGTTATTCTTTTTGCGAATTCGTTACTAACACGTGAATGGATTTTTAGCCAACATTACAAATGCAACCTATTAAGAAAGTAATGGCCTTCCAAATGACCGGAGGGCATGTCACTGCCACATCAGAACACCTGAGGGCGGCTCAGTACCACACCAGTAAGAACACCTGAGGGCGGCTCAGTGCCACACCAGTAAGAACACCTGAGGGCGGCTCAGTGCCACACCAGTAAGAACACCTGAGGGCGGCTCAGTGCCACACCAAGAACAATTGAGGGCGGCTCAGTGCCACACCAGAAGAACAATTGAGGGCGGCTCAGTGCCACACCAGAAGAACACCTGAGGGCGGCTCAGTGCCACACCAGTAAGAACACCAGAGGGCGGCTCAGTGCCACACCAGAAGAATACCTGAGGGCGGCTCAGTGCCACACTAGAAGAATACCTGAGGGCGGCTCAGTGCCACACCAGAAGAACACCTGAGGGCGGCTCAGTGCCACACCAGAAGAACACATGAGGGCGGCTCAGTGCCACACCAGTAAGAACACCTGAGGGCGGCTCAGTGCCACACCAGTAAGAACACCTGAGGGCGGCTTAGTGCCACACCAGAAGAACACCTGAGGGCGGCTCAGTGCCACACCAGAAGAACACCTGAGGGCGGCTCAGTGCCACACCAGAAGAACACCTGAGGGCGGCTCAGTGCCACACCAGTAAGAACACCAGAGGGCGGCTCAGTGCCACACCAGAAGAATACCTGAGGGCGGCTCAGTGCCACACCAGAAGAACACCTGAGGGCGGCTCAGTGCCACACCAGAAGAACACCTGAGGGCGGCTCAGTGCCACACCAGAAGAACACCTGAGGGCGGCTCAGTGCCACACCAGAACACCCGAGGGCGGCTCAGTGCCACTCCAGACAAACACCTGAGGGCGGCTTAGTGCCACTCCAAACACCTGAGGGCGGCTCAGTGCCACTCCAAACACCTGAGGGCGGCTCAATGCCACACCAGACGAACACCTGAGGGCGGCTCAGTGCCATACCAGTGGAGCTCCGGTGGGCGGGTCAATGGCACACCATGAGAGCTCCTGGATTATGATGAAGGCTTCAGAGTATATTTGCTGGTAGGTCAGTAAGCTGGAGTCAGGACATTAACCCTCGTGCAGTTGATAGGCCTAAGGGTCCAACGCCAAACGTGGCACGTAGACGATTATGTGAGTCACTCATAATGGAGTTTAGCAATTAAATTGCTTAAAATCTTGAGGTAAAGAGGAAGAGAAGATGTGTACCTATGCTTTAGACGCGCTGTGTTTTATTTTTGAGTCTATGACAAAATAATCCATTTGTTTTGTTTTTAGAGTGGGGGAATAGCAGGAAACCAGTGGATACTTTCTTTGCTAGATTCGTCAAATGATTAATGGTTAGTAATTATGATGGCTAAGATTACTGCTGCGTTCGTGCCAGTATTAATTTCCTTACACAATTTTAATTGTGAGTCGATGTAGGCGGTGTACTCAGCGCCATTTTTGTATCTACAAACATTTTAATTTCCTTAATGTTTTGTATCGTCACTGCTTTTTTTGGATATCGGATATCATACGTGAGAAAATTATTTTCCAGTAACTTTCTGCGTTCATAGGCGGTAACCAAATTGTGAGAGAAATGTTAAGAGGCGCCGCTAAGAGAACTCGCTGCATCATCCTTTTTCTTTTGCTCGTCAATTGTGTTCTTGGGAAGCATTGTCCTTCACTCTACAAGGATGGGTTCGGCAGCTAGCATGAGGTAACGATAACATTTGTGCCGCAACAAAGCCTAAGTCGGGCCCCCCCATTGCTTCTTCAGAGATAATCCTGGGTTCCCCGAGGGCCCCGCCTACTAGCATCCTTTTGTTGT
>WNGS01005680.1:8644559-8663383 GCA_020271785.1 Procambarus virginalis
TATGGGTACAGCAAGAGTATGTATATTATTGTCCTGTTCCATACTTTCCCGAAGAGGGGGTGAGGGAGGAGAGGAAGAGGCTGAGGAATGAGTGGCAGGGAGAGGGGAGCTGGAGGCGGAGGGAGGGACGTGAAGTGCGAGGAGGCTGAGGGAGTGGAGAAGGAGGACTGAGTGGAGTGAGGAAGGAGGACTGAGGGAGTGGAGGGAGGACCTGTGAGGTACTTGGAGGAGGACTGAGGAGTGTGAGAAGGACTGAGGGAGTGGAGGAGGACTGAGGGGGTGGAGGAGGACTGAGGGAGTGGGAGGAGGACTGAGGAGGTGGAGGTGAGAACTGAGGGAGGTGGGGACGAGGACGTTGGGGAGGATGGAGTTGCGGAGTGAGGGGAGGACTGAGGGAGTGGAGAGAGGACTGAGGGAGTGGAGGAGGAAGCACTGGGGAGTGGAGGAAGGCGGACTGGAGGGAGTGGAGAGGATGAACAGTGAGTGGGATGGATGGAGGATGAACTGAAGGGAGTGGAGGAGGCTGAGGAGTGGAGAAGGAGACTGGGAGGGAGGATGGACGACTGGGATGTCGAGAAGGAAGCGTGGGTTCTAAGGGAACGTGTTATTTCTCTCTGTGCTTTCGTGTGAGGCTTATAGGACTTTTATGAGCTCGCCTTCGTCTTGTAGGGTAGCTGTGAGGGAGATGAGGTTCGAGGATTCGCTGAGGGACGTGGGACTGAGGGAGTGGAGGAGGAAGGGACCCCTGAGGGCGTGGAGGAGGAGGAGACTTAGGATGGTGAGAGGAGAGGACTGAGAGTGGAGAGGAGCTGAGGGAGGTGAGGACGGACATGAGGAGTGAGAGACCTGAGGGAGTGGAGAGGAGGACTGGTAGGGGAGGGGAGGAGGACTGATTATGGGGAGTGGCTGAGGGGGACTGAGGGAGGAGTTTAGGAGGAGGACTGAGGGAGTAGGAAGGACTGAGGGAGTGAGGAGGACTATGGAGTGGAGGAGGAGGACTGAGGGAGTGAGGAGGTCTGAGGGAGTGTAGAGGATAGCGGGAGGAGGACTAGGGAGGAGGAGGGCTGGAGGGAAGGAGGGACTGAGGAGAGTGGGAGGAGGACTGAGGGAGTGGAGGAGGTAGAGCTGAGGGATGTGGAGGCAAGCGACGAGTGAGGTGAGAGGAGGACTGACGGGAGTGGCGGAGGAGTGAGGATGTAGGGAGGAGAGGAGGACTGAGGGGAGTGAGGAGGAGGACATGAGGGAGTGGGAGGAGGACGTGGAGGGTGAGGTGGAGGAACGGAGGCTGAGGGAGAGGAGGAGGACTGGAGGAGTGGAGGAGGAGATGAGGATGCTGAGGGGGGGAAAGGAGGACATGAGCGAGTGGAGGACGGACCTGAGGGGTGAGCGGGCTGGGCCGGGCTTAGCGGGCACGGGCGCGCGTGGAGGAGGAGACTGAGAGGAGGTATGGAGGAGGAGGACTAGGGAGTGAGGAGGCTGGGTTGGAGGAGGAGGACTGGGCTAGGAGTGAGGGAGTGGAGGAGGGAGACTGAGGGAGTGGAGGAGGGAGCACTGAGGGAGTGGAGGAGGAGGACTGGGGACTGGAGGAGGTAATGGGTGTGAGGAGGACTGAGGGAGTGGAGGAGGACCTAGGGAGGGGGAGGGTAGTGATGAGTTGGCTAGGAATGGGAGAGGAGGACTGATTGTGAGTGGGAAGGAGGACTGGAGGGAGTAAATGACGGGGAGGACTCAGAAGGAGTGGAGGAGGGACGTGCGAGGTGAGAGGAGGACTGAGGGAGTGGAGTATGAGGACTGAGGGAGGGAGAGCAGGAAGGACGTGAGGGAGTGGAGGAGGAGGCACTGATGGTTGTAGAGGGCTTAGGGCGTGGAGGACTGAGGGAGTGGAGGAGGGATGACGAGGGATGAGTGGAGGAGGATCTGAGTGGATGTGGAGGAGGACTGAGGGGGAGGTGAGGAGGGACTGAGGGAGTGGAGGAGAGACTGAGGGGTAGGGAGGACGAGGGAGTGGAGGAGGGGACTGAGGAGTGAGAGGAGGGACTGAGGAGTTGGAGGAGGAGACTGGGCGTGGAGGAGGACTGAGGGAGTGGAGGAGGAGGGACTGAGGGAGTGGAGGAGGACTGGGGGAGTGGAGGAGGACTGAGGGAGCTGGAGGAGGAGGGAGGACTGAGGGGAGTGGAGGAGGAGGACTGAGGGAGGAGAGGAGGACTGAGGGAAGTGGAGGAGGAAGGACTGAGGGAGTGAGGAGGAGGAGGACTGAGGGATTGGAGGAGGGAGGACTGAGGGAGTGCGAGGAGGAGGATCTGAGGGAGGATGAGGGAGGGGGAGGGACTGGATGGATAGAGGGAGTGAGGGAGGAGGATAAGGTGAGTGGAGGGAGGGCTGAGGAGTGGAGGAGGAGGACCTGAGGGAGTGGAGGAGGACTGAGGGAGTGGAGGAGGATGAGCGAGGAGGATCTGGAGGGAGGGACGGAGGGAGTGAGGGACGTGGAGGAGGATGGAGGAGAGACTGAAGGAGGAGGGACTGAGGGAGGGCAGAAGGAGGACTGAGGGATGTGGAGGAGGAGGACTGAGGGAGTGGAGGAGGAGGACTGAGGGAGTGGAGGAGGAATGAGACTGAGGGAGTGGAGGAGAACTGAGGTAGTGGGGGAGGAGGAGGACTGAGGGAGTGGAGGAGTACTGGGGGAGTGGAGGAGGAGGACTGAGGGAGGGGATGAGGAGGACTGAGGGAGTGTGAGGGAGAGAACTGAGGTAGTGGAGGAGGAGGACTGAGGGAAGAGTGGAGGAGGACCCTGAGGGTGGAGGAGGACTGAGGGAGTGGAGGGGGAGGACCTGAGGGAGTGAGGAGGAGGAGGACTGAGGGGAGTGGAGGAGGAGGACTGAGGTGAGTGGAGGATGAGAACTGAGGGATACGTGGAGGAGGAGAACTGAGGTAGTGGAGGAGGAGGACTGAGGGAGTGGAGGAGGGAGGCGAGGGAGTGGAGGGGAGAACACTGAGGTAGTGGAGGAGGAGGACTGAGGGAGACGTGGGGGAGGACTGAGGGAGTGGAGGAGGACTGAGGGATTGGAGGAGGAGGACTGAGACAGTGCGATGCCACTATAGAGACGGTAAAGGTACTGGATTATGTACACTCCTGTTGCAACCAGTTCTCTCGAATGGTAGCATTTTGACGTACCACTCCCCTAAGGCCAAAAATGGTGTACTAAATCATCACAGCGGCGCACAAAATTGCAACCCGTTCCTCGACTCAAGTCCCTTACATCCAGCCGTCGCCCCCCACAGACGCATTCATAAATTTTAACATGCTGTTCATTCAAACAAGAACTTTTCTCAAATATAAATTAATATTATAATATATTAGCATATTGCTGCATATATAGGCTAGGGTAGGTTAGGTCAGGTGTTTAGGTTCGGTTGGCGATTTTATATAATATAATAACATTTAAGTATTTTACAATGGATTCATAAGTAAACACACACACACACACACACACACACACACACACACACACACACACACACACACACACACACACACACACACACACACACACACACACACACACACACACACACAGAGTCTTGTTTGACGTAGACCGTTTAACTTAAAATCTGGCGGGTCAAGTGTCCCACAGTTTGTGTTCCATAGGTTGTTGTGCTGTGAAGTTAGCTTTAAGTTAGATGACTTTAACACTTGGATTTAAACATCGCTGGTGTACAAGGACACTAACCTGACCGGACCTTTACCCAGGGGGAAGAACACGCTCGAGTACCGTTCAGTAAACGGTACTGTGTCCACTTGCTAAGCGTTTACACAGTTGGTTACATATCTCCAGGGGATACATTTAATTTTCGTGTAGTTAATTCCATAGTGCATCGTTAGCGCGATGAGAGGACACGTGGAACCACAGTGTGATCCTTGCACACAGTGATCAAGAATGTATATACACCCCCAGGACAAATAACGTTGATGCAACCGTAAAACAACGTTAATATAACGAAACAAACGCTGTTGCAACCATGAATCAACATTTATGCAACTATGAAGCAACGTTGATTCACGAAAAGCTCCGAGGTTCACTAAACGTCACTCGAATCCATGTTCCGCCCACTGGCTAACCCAGCCCCTGTTATGACTGCTATAAAAATATGATGACATTATATACGAGTGTTATAGAAAAATATATATGTAGGCGCGCCAGGTCTATGGACAGACCTGTGGCACAGGTAGCGAGGCCTCCCCAAGGTCACAAGAAAGGTCTCGGAAGGGTGAAGACCGAACAACTGCTACATCTATGTCGTCTACATCAACCTAATCAAGATCTTAGAAGAACAGTCAAGGCACCAGAAGAACAAACAGCTCAGAAAAACAATCAGGCCTCATAAGGGCAAACAAGTCTTCATTTATGATAAAGATCATGAACAATTGAAATCTCGATAACAATTAAGATTCCTGTACAACAATTAAGAGCTACAAATCAAATCTTCTGAAGAACAATCAAGACTCCCATACAACAACCAAGAGTTCAAAATAACAATCAAGATCTCAGAGGAATAATCAAGAAATCAGTCAACAATCTTGAAAACAGTCAGCCAGTGCCTAATTCCGGTTCGTTGACCACCTTTTATTTTGTAAACAAACAGCTAGACCAATAAAAAAATTTGCAAAGCGTTTGCATGTTAAAATATTTAGTAGTAGATGATAAATAAATTACACTACATCAGGAATCAGATATACTGATGATAAAGTTAACGTTAGTTCGCTGCATCATGAAAGCGCAAAGCCAAATTTGGCACATATCTTCTTAATAAATTATGTGAAATAATTCATAGCGTCATGCACAAAAATGATTCTCATTAGCGACTCTGCGCACACGTTGACAACGGGGCGGGGAAGGGTTGAAATAGCCTAAGCTACTTTATCCCTTTGAAATGTATTTTCTTGTCTCAATAAACGTACTTGAACTTGACGCAGGCGACGTCACCCACCGTGAGAAGTGGCAGGTTAGAGGGTGTGTGTGTGTGGGGATACATGATACAGTTGTCATTCTCCTCAGCAGTATAGCATGTTACCTCATAAAACATGTATGTGTTTCAGTCTACAATTTAGGCCTGTTGTCTAGTGTATGGTTCTATGACCTGTGTGACAGTAATTACCTAAGTGTAGTTACAGGATGAGAGCTATGCTCGTGGTGTCCCGTCTTCCCAGCACTCTTTGTCATATAACGCTTTGAAACTACTGACGGTCTTGGCCTCCACCACCTTCTCCCCTAACTTGTTCCAACCGTCTACCACTCTGTTCGCGAAAGTGAATTTTCTTATATTTCTTCGGCATCTGTGTTTAGCTAGTTTATATCTATGACCTCTTGTTCTTAAAGTTCCAGGTCTCAGGAAATCTTCCCTATCGATTTTATCAATTCCTGTTACTATTTTGTATGTAGTGATCATATCACCTCTTTTTCTTCTGTCTTCTAGTTTTGGCATATTTAATGCCTCTAACCTCTCCTCGTAGCTCTTGCCCTTCAGTTCTGGGAGCCACTTAGTAGCATGTCTTTGCACCTTTTCCAGTTTGTTGATGTGCTTCTTAAGATATGGGCACCACACAACCGCTGCATATTCTAGCTTTGGCCTAACAAAAGTCGTGAACAATTTCTTTAGTATATCGCCATCCATGTATTTAAAAGCAATTCTGAAGTTAGAAAGCGTGGCATAGGCTCCTCGCACAATATTCTTTATGTGGTCCTCAGGTGATAGTTTTCTATCTAGAACCACCCCTAGATCTCTTTCTTTATCAGAATTCTTTAAAGATTTCTCACATAATATATAGGTTGTGTGGGGTCTGTGTTCTCCTATTCCACATTCCATAACATGGCATTTATTAACATTAAATTCCATTTGCCAAGTGGTGCTCCATATACTTATTTTGTCCAGGTCATCTTGAAGGGCATGACAATCATCTAAGTTTCTTATCCTTCCTATTATCTTAGCATCATCAGCAAACATGTTCATATAATTCTGTATACCAACTGGTAGATCATTTATGTAGACAATAAACATCACTGGTGCAAGAACTGAACCCTGTGGTACTCCACTTGTGACATTTCTCCAATCCGATACATTGCCTCTGATCACAGCCCTCATTTTTCTATCAGTCAGAAAATTTTTCATCCATGTTAGAAGCGTACCTGTCACTCCTCCAATATTTTCCAGTTTCCAGAACAACCTCTTATGTGGAACTCTGTCAAAAGCCTTTTTTAGGTCCAGATAGAGCAGTCAGCCCAACCATCTCTTTCCTGTAATATCTCTGTTGCTCGATCATAGAAACTGAGTAAATTCGATACACAGGATCTTCCAGATCGAAAACCATACTGTCTGTCTGATATTATATCATTTCTCTCCAGGTGTTCTACCCATTTAGATTTAATTATTTTTTCCAGTATTTTGACTATTACACTTGTCAATGATACCGGACTATAATTAAGGGGGTCTTCCCTGCTTCCACTTTTGTAGATTGGAACTATGTTAGCCTTTTTCCACACATCAGCTACAACTCCTGTAAACAGGGATGCCTGAAAAATCAGTTGAAGAGGAATGCTGAGCTCAGGTGCACATTCTCTCAGAACCCATGGTGAAACTCCATCCAACTGCTTTGTTCTTATTTAGCTCCTTGAGCATTTTTTCCACTTCGTCTCTAGACACCTCTATGTGCTCTATGTTGTTCTCTGGAATTCTTATTGTATCTGGTTCCCTGAAGATTTCATTTTGTACAAACACACTTTGGAACTTTTCGTTTAATGTTTCACACATTTCCTTTTCATTTTCCGTGAATCTATTTCCCATTTTCAACCTCTGAATATTATCCTTTACCTGCAATTTGTTGTTTATGAATTCATAGAATAGACCTGGTTCTGTTTTACATTTGTCTGCAATCCCTTTTTCAAAATTTCTTTCTGCCTCTCTCCTCACTGCCGTGTAGTTGTTTCTCGCATCTTTGTATCGCTGGTATGTTTGGGGTGAAGTGAAGATGAGCAGCACCTCACTGTAACAAGGCCTAGTTGAATTACTCAGATGAGGCAAAATGTTATGTTTTTGTCAATAAAGATGTTAATAGTAATGTGTCGTTATCACCACCATCACCGCCCTAGTTGTCACTATCGTCGTCACAGTCACCATCTTCAATATGTAGCTATCACCATCAACAATCACCATCCTTCATTTGTCGCTTGCAGTATAGCGTCAATATTTCAGCAATGATGATTATTTGCTTCTCAAGTTCCATACACAGACTTTATATACATTTCATCTAAAGATATATTTAACTGAGAGTTCACGTTTTTGGCAACAACGTTGTTTATGCAAAATGCATTCTATACAGTCATCCTACATGTAATACAGTCATTCCTTCTGAATACTGTATTGTTGAATAAAAAAATGCAATAACACCTTCAGGTAACAATGATTTAGATGAGTAAAAATTAGCTAATAAATTCCAGTTAACACCGCCATGAAGGAATATAATGTTGAACATTGGTAATACTGCTGCTAGTTAAGAAGGCAAACTACGGTATTCTCGCTCGGTAATACTTCTTCCCACTTCAGTCAAAATACGATATTCTCTTCTAGAAATATACCTGCGAAGGTAAACCAAAATACGACGGGTTTACCCTGACATTACTGCTACTGAGGCAAAGTATCACAATCTTTTGGCAATACTGGTAGGAAGTTCAAATGTATGAATCGTTTTGGCGTGTCAAAATGCAAAGATCACTTCTGGCAATGCTGTCGTTGATTCTAAATACATTGCTCACTTTTGGTAACACTGTTGCTAGTTGTTATTTAATATAAGACAAACTACTTGGAACATCGTTGTATGGTTCAATTCATTAATCATTTCTGATAAGACTGCTGTTGATTCCAATATCACTTCTGGTAATACTGCTGTTGATCCAGTATCAATTCTGGCAATACTGCTGTTGATTCCAGTATAAATTCTGGCAATACTGCTGTTGATTCAAGTATCAATTCTGGCAATACTTCCGCTAGTTAAGACCCATACTGTACAATGTAAGAGGGTGAGAAATAGCCTCAGCTACTCTATCATTTTTTGATATGTATCTTATTATCTCAATATACGTACTTGAATACTATACAATACTGACTTCTGGCTGTACTGAATGAGTTTTTTTTAACATTTCTTCTGTCAATACTATAGTCACGTTCAGGAAGCCTATAGTAGAGTATTCAGAAAGTAAATACTGTATTATATATATTTTTGTCGTGTGTCCTATATTAGTCACTGCCAACGGCATTTTATGTTTTTCTGATATTTCTCGTTTATCCGTTGTCTGCCGTTTATACAAGCCCGTCAGGCTGCTAAGCGCCACTCAGAAGAGGACTTGCCGTTGCTCTCCGTTGTTCCTGTTGTTCGTAATTTATGCAATCCGTTACATGACGTTGTCACTTCTGTTGCTTGTTGCCACTCTCCTGTTACTTGGGGTTACTTCCGGTAACTTAACGACACATATTCCTGTAGTATACTCTGTACGCTGCCGCTTTCTATGGTATATATGTATTACAGACCCCGTCACCACACCCTCCCCACCGTCACATATCGTCACAGGTCCGTTATTGATCCGTCACCTAGACAGGTGGTCACCTGTTACTGTCACTTTACCAGTTGTCATCGCACGTCAACCCGGTGTCACCCCCTCGTCAGCTTTTGCCATCCCTCGTCAGCTGGTGTCACCCCTCGTCGGCTGGTGACACCCCTCGTCGGCTGGTGACTCAAACGGAGGAGCGCTTGGTCTTGAGGTAGTTGGCTACCATGAAGGAGTCGTGGAGGAGAGGCGGGAACTGGTCGCCCTGGTGGGGGCCGCCCTTGTACCCTGACCCTTGCTCCAGCAACAGGTTGGAGATCCTTGACGGTGACCTGTCGTGGAACCACAAGATTAGTCTCCGCGATATATATATATATATAATAATAATAATTAATCATTCATTATCTCGGGGGACAGGAAGCCATGTTATACATACAGTACATGTTAGGATTAAATCGAGGTCCCCCCCGCCCCATAACCACGGTCGTCTCTCTCTCTCTCTCTCTCTCTCTCTCTCTCTCTCTCTCTCTCTCTCTCTCTCTCTCTCTCTCTCTCTCTCTCTCTCTCCTCTCTCCTCTCTCTCTCTCTTTCTCTCTCTGTCTGTCTGCGACGCACCTGACAACGGAGTAGCGGTGGGAGGTGTGGATGGGACTGTGGTGTGGCTTCGGGTAGCAGGTGCAGGAGCAGACGGTGGCGACGCTGGTGAAGGACCCGACGCGTCCCTCCCGGCCCTCAGAGTCGTGTGTCCCCGCCAGGAGCTTCCCGTTGATGGCCATCAACTCTCCGTCAAGAGTCACCACCGATTGTGAGGCGTCCTGCATCTCGTAGTCCCCAGCCTTCACATCCTCCGTATTCCTGACGGAGACGATCAGGAGGTGGGTGACTGGTGGTAGGGTGATAGTCAATAGGGGTGGATGATGTAAGAAGTGGCATACTAAATTTCGCACTTGGAAGGAGCTGGGATAGGACGGAGGGTGATGATGGTTGGTTGGGAGTTGTTTGTGGTAGGGATTCATTATGGTTTTTAGCAGATGATGGTGGTTGGTCGGTTAATGATTACCTATGAGTACTCACCTATCAGTGCATCTCACTTGTTGGCCACCTGTAGTAGTAGGCATCCAGTAGTCATAGGAGACTATGGAGTTGCGGTCTGGTTGTCGGTTTGGAGTGGTCCTTAACCGGACCAATTGGGGCCCACTCTTCTTGTGGCCACTGATTCATATTTGCCACTTTCTCAAAGTGCTCAAAGAAGCCCTCCACCTGCACAATTGCTCGAGTACTACCTACTCTGACTCATCTGCATTACCAATCTTCAATATCCTATTATTCTTTTCTTTCCTCGGTATTTTAAACGTTGCTATTACATTTCCTCTGTTTTTTCTCTTCTTAAGATTAGTTAACTCGGGTTCCTTCATCGTATCCTGGTAGCTTAGTTCATGTCCCTTTTCGTCGTATTCGAGGTGCGGCTTCCACGTCAGTACTGCGTATTCTAGTACCCGTCTGACAGTATCTTACCTTACCTTGCGGTGGTTCAGAGGTAGGGTACTGTCAGACAGGTACCAGAATACGTAGTACCGACGTGGAAACCGCACCTCGAATACGACGAAAAGGACTAAGCTACCTTTACACAGTAGGCTGTGTAAACTGTCTTGAAGGAATCCATGTTTACGTTGTCAAAGGCAATTATAATATTAACCAGCTTGTCATATGGTGCCCATGATATCTTGTGTGGGGTCTACTTCTGGTGTTAGTGTTTTAACCATATAAACTACCAGATTTTTTTTTTCTTTCAGTTTTATGTAGTTACCTTTTCCTTATGGTGTAGATTCCTTCCGGTCCCCTCTCCCATTTTCCACCTTCATTACCTTACACTTGTTGTGGGTGAACTTTAGCAGCCATTCATCTGCCCTCTGCGGGAGGTTTCCAGTGTCTTCTTGGACACTCTTAAAATCCTCCTCAGCTTTTGCTCTGCGTTAGAAATAAAAATCATTCAGATGGGAACCAAAGACGACAACTTCGATTAGGCTTTCCCTGGAACACGACCCACCAATGGGTTTACATCCACGTCTCTAACTTCTGTTGGGTGAACAGAGCTTAGTGTTATATTCAAACACTAACATGTACAAATGAACCCCCAGTGGTAGGTCATACACTTATATTTTGAGCAGAAGTAGGGCTTGCTTCTTGTGGCGGTCGGTGAAAGTTGACTAGAGAAATGGAGCCTAAAATATTCTTCACCTGGCAATTCACTGATATTTAAACGGGACAAAACGGGATTTGGTTAAAAAATAAGATTCACGTGGTTAAGAAGTGGGACTCACATGGTCATGAAGCGGAGGACGAGCAGGTTGATGGAGGCGGCGACGACGGTGAGGCCGAAGAGGATGAAGACGAGTGAGAGAGCCACGTAGCCAGGCTTGGTGGTGAGGGCGTTATCCTTCTGCAGGAAGAGTATGGTAGAGAGTGAGGCGCCTCTTTAAAGTTACATGAGCCACCTACAATGTCACGCTGTTCTTAAGTCACACGAAGCAACATTCCTAATCTTACCTGTATTTAACCCAAGAAAGACATCTTCATAACGGTGCAGGAGCCTGTTGTCGGACAGTCATCCATGTTTCTTTAAAACAACTTTGAAAACGATTCGTAGAAGTATCCGAGATACTTCAGAGATAATTCCACCAATCACATCTCAAAAATAAAATCCAAGTGAACAACTGAAACTGCGTTTCGGGCGAGACCGTTAATACCTACTGCATCCGCAGACGACAACGGATTGAGTAGATCTCTATGACTGCAAGAGGAATCTGTTTATCCCATATAGAAGGTTGTGTAGCTTTATATTCCAGAAGAGTAAGACTTCGAGACAGCTAGTAGAACCCGACGTGATCCCGCCTCACTTACATCCAACTACGATCTCCAGACAAAAGTGAAAGTTGAGGAAGTGATTAATTCGTCAGCTGCTGAATCCAGGAGTGGCGATTACACAAAGCACCATGTGACACTACTGGCCGATACGTCGCACTGTGGTCTGTGACAGTCTAAGTCATGTGAAGAAGGCACCACAACAACAACAGAGAAGAGTTCAAAGTTCGATGTCCACATGGCGAACGGGACGAGCAAGAAGAACAACCATTTCGCCAAGACGCGAGAGAGATGGATTCCAGAGGGTAAACCATGCTGAAGTAACGTTTGATAAACTTTAAGTCAACATTATCAACGTTGATTTATTGTTGCATCAGCGCCCTTTACTCAGCTCAGTCAGTGAGCTCGGAGAGCACTCTATGCCAATCTGTAGTCACGAAAAATTATTGTGGCCTATATTTCCTCAGTGATTTATTAATATCTAAAAATCGATAGTTATAGACAGTAAGTTGTAATAATAATAATAATAATAATAATAATAATAATAATAATAATAATAATAATAATAATAATAATAATAATAATAATAATAATAACAGATCAAACTGGTAGTAATAATAACAATGTAACATTAATTTTGATGATAATATACAATGCTTGGTAGTAAGAGCGTTCTCATTCTGCAAGGAGAGAGAAGAGTGAAGTTTTGTATCCATAAACACTAGCCAAGGATTACGATCCGTCCAATGATGAGTGTCTACAAAAAGCCGGCACTGGTTCCTATGTCTGACTGGAGGTTACAAAAATACGAGCTCTGATAGACATCAGCAGACGCTGGCAGCAAACAGTACACATATACACCTATGTGAGCGAGCTGTTCACAGCTTCATACTTTACTACTACTTTCCAAGTAACCATCAGGAGTGAAAGGTGACGGAGATCGCAATCCATGACTAATGAAAATGATTTATGGCTCTTACGAAGTTATACATTTGCGCTGTTATCGGGAGTACCTGGAGGGCTACGAAGTCGCCGAAGCCGATAGTGGTGAGGGTAATGAAGCAGTAGTAGAAGGCGTCGATGTAGTTCCAGTTCTCGTAGTGGGAGAAGACGGCAGCACCGGCGGTCATAACGATAGAGGAGAGGGTACCCGTTACACACAGCTGGTTCACGTCCGTCGCCTCCGTCGTCGCGCACCCCAACATCTTCTTCATCTGCGGCAGGTTGGTCATCGTCAGTAAGTTAAGATGTGCGAGGCTTACTACTCTTACGCATACAACATCACTTTCCTTGTGCACCCCCGACTCTCACCTTCACTGTACACCCCCCACACTCGTCTTCCTCGTTCGCCTCCCCAACCACCCCCAACACTCACCTTCTTGATAATGATGGAGGTGAACTTGTTGAGTCGTTCACCAATGGACTGGAACATGACCATCCCCAGGGGGATGCCGACCACAGCGTACACGATACAGAAAGCCTTCCCTCCTACAGTCTCAGGAGTGGAGTGACCGTAGCCTAGCAACAAGTATACAGGAAGGTGGGATCTGTAGTTATACATGCATACAATGTTATATAAATATAAATTTACACAGTAGAAACATTTATTTGACAATCGTATAAATACTACATAATATATAAATGAAAGAAGATATAGAATGTGAAGCCTACAAATACGTGATCCAATCCCACTGCCAACGGTGCTAGAGTGCTTAACCCGGCGATTGTGTCTTTTGTGACTATGTTAATAAATAAATGAACAAATGAATTCGAAATATACAAATTAGCTACAAATACAATTACATTGTGCCGGAGTACAGACTTTACCCACCACTATAAAATATACGAAAGTTTGGTAGGCTTATACTGTCATCCGGGACAGTAGCCCAGTAAGGCTTATCGAGGTCTCCCTAGGCAAGGGCGTCGAGGCTGTCTGCTCGGTCACCCATCCAGACACTGGCCCAGTAAATTAATGAGTAAGAAAATGAATAAGATATAAACAAGTACACGCAGATCAAATTATCGGTGGTACTATTATACTCGACCCAATTAACACACGCACCAATAATTTAATAACATTGACAATTAAATATAAGTAAATAATTTGGTAACAAAATGTTTTCCTATATAATTTAGTTAATGTCGACTAATGTCCAACTAAAAACTATATATTATTTTAATGCACAATATTCCAGTATATCATGGTTGACATGCACTTTGAGGGTGTCTGAGCCTAATTACACACACACACACACACACACACACACACACACACACACACACACACACACACACACACACACACACACACACACACGCACGCACGCGCACGCACGCACGCACGCACACACACACACACACACACACACACACACACACACACACACACACACACACACACACACACACACACACACACACACACACACACTACTCACCAATCATGGCGACGACCACCGTCACGAAGTACAAGGCTCCCGCGAACTTCCACTGGGGTCCAGCCTTGTGTGGCTGGTTCTCAATGATTACCGTCTCTATCAACTTGTACTCGGACCCGCTTATGTTGTATTTGCCTTGTAACTGCTTCCGGACGCCTGGTTAGAAGGTAATTGTTTATGTTACTCGCACGCCATACGCCTGACAAGGCTGTGTTTCTTTCAGGGTTGTCTTATGACCCCAATATGAAGAGGAATGGCAAAGCTGTTTGAATGTTGTAAATCTGGAAGCAGAAGGGTTCGGCCGCCAAGGGGCGAAGTGTGTAAGGGGTTGTCTTTTTGGTAGTGTATTGTTGTGCTGATGTACACTAGTGCTGCTTGATAGGCAGACAACTGCCTGTTAAAAAGTAGCCTCACCAAATGTTTAGTAATGAAGATAAAATAGAGTAAATGAAGGCGAAGGGGAATCTACATTTTCAAAACAAAAGAATGTTAGTATATTGTTGTATGTCTGAGGGAGGTAATGTGTCTACTGAAGATTTTAGTTACGAAATAAGATTAGCAGGTCAGCCTGTTCTCTTGAATAATACATGGCATTTTGACGTCAAAATCTCCAACGGACAAATATGATGTTCTATATAGATTCTGTCACTACACTACGTCGAGGGCTGGCAAACCCCTTCGACGATTTATATATATATATATATATATATATATATATATATATATATATATATATATATATATGTGTGTGTGTGTGTGTGTGTGTGTGTGTGTGTGTGTGTGTGTGTGTGTGTGTGTGTGTGTGTGTGTGTGTGTGTGTGTGTGTGTGTAATTAATTAATGTCGTTTCATATTGATGTATATTTCAATATTAACATTTAAGTACCATACCCCTAAACTGTATAATTTTATGTATAAATATAAATATTATGTACAATATATGGACATATGAAATATACCATTAATATTAACACGAGTCTGTAATCATTTAGTGTTTTCTGCTTAAATGCAAACAAATTAAAACTAAAACATGCAGGAGCGTCACGTGGCTCAAACAAATCTTGCATCACTGGGCAATATCATTATTAAAATAAATATGCAGACGACTCGACATAACAAGGTTTAGAACATTTGAAATCACTACAACTAAATTGCATTTTTGCCTTAACTGCTCAGGAAAACCACATATATAACTTCAAGTCAAGAACTTTTCATAGAACAAACTTTCACTGAGAATATATCATGCAATTCCACCGTCATTGACAAATATCGATCACTGTGGCGCCGACATAAAGCCATTCTTATATCTTGCACATAATCTTCCTCTATCAGTGATAACTATAAGCCAAACAAGCAAATATATTTCTAGGCAAACTCTTAAGAACTTGGCACATAAAGGCTAACTTTCAATAATCCGTAGTCTCTCGGCTTCGGTGTCGGACTCGAGGGCATCGAACACGGCGGCACCGATCAGGAGGTAGGTGAAGGTGCACACCACCAGCGACAGAGTCCGAACATTCTGCTGCCGCATTCTGGCCTCGGCCTCCACCTCGATCTTCAGCGTGGAAACTTCGGGTCAAAATCTTGCAACAGGGACCGGTGTTGTGCTGCCTCTTTCTCTCACTGCTGACCATCCAGCAAGATGATGAACGCTGGGGACAAGTTTCTAAAACCGAAATTTATTATTTCACGAAATTTGTTGTCGCTTGTGTCACTTGATATATTATACTCGCAGCGATAACTTGAAGCCAAATTCTCACTACGAACAAATCTTCAATACTGCAGTACCGACGGGACGCGAGCTGATGGCAGAACAATTGGACTTTCCTTTCAAAACTGCTGGGCGTTACATGGATACTTCAGAATCTGGCGTTGGAAGATGGAGGCGAAGGACCCCCGGCCACGTCTCAACAGCAACTGTGGACTGAGGGCAAGCTCGGTGATGCACTCAGATGTGTGGCTGCAGCAGTTGAGTGTCCTCGGGTGTCTGCTCCAGCTGAGTGTGTTTACATGTTGATACTGGCACATGCGCGGAGCCTCGACCCCGCACGATCAATACTCGCCTCTACATATTACCATCCCCCTCCCAGCCTGCTTGCTGGAGTTTTAATATAACAACAACAATATTTTCTTTCGGTCAAGATATTAATTTATTTACTATTTGATCTCTTTAGATTTAAAATACATTTACATAAACCAAAATATATATGCACAAATATTCTCCATTGGTAATACGTTAAAAATATAAAGAATGAAAAAAAATGATGTAGCTATTTCCAAGATTGTTACTTGCTTAGATTGATTGATTGATAAAGATTAAACCACCCAAGAGGTGGCACGGGCATGAATAGCCCGTAAAACTTGCTTAGATTGATTGATGAAGATTAAGCCACCCAAAAGGTGGCACGGGCACGAATAGCCCGTAAGTGGTGGCCCTTTTGAGCCATTACCAGTATCAATAGATGATACTGGAGATCTGTGGAGGTGCGGCTGCACCCTGCGTGACGGGAGATGTCTCACGTGGTTACTTGCTTAGCAAAACGAACCTATATACTTCTGTAACCATTTCCACCACCGCCCACGGGTTTGGATGGGGTGCAGAATAAATGACTAAACTAAACTAATTATTGGTTCTACTATCAACATTCCTTCAGCTTACAGAGGCTGTCAGCAAGACGAGTATAATCTTGCACAAGAGCTGGGAATATATAACCCATATCCTCCTATAATTACGAGGATGGGTTTTATATTTCTTTCGACAAGCCGCAGGAAGTATTTAAGATATTCTATCGTTTACAAGAAAATGATTTGCTATTTCATGCAACGCAAGTTTAGTTTTATCTCTAGATAGCTACACTTTTATACAGTGTAAAATGTAATGATGTAAAGTGTCTTTGTCCACACACTTTACACTTCACTTCATTTAGATCCCCATACAAACCGAACTGCCAGAGATCAAGTTCAAGTTCAAGTATGTTTATTGAGATAAGCAAGAAATACATCTCAAAGGGATAGAGTAGCTTAGGCTATTTCTACCCCCCTGGCCAGAGATACTTGTTGCTAAGTTGTATTCTAGCTGTAAGATCTTCTCTCAGTCTACTGACTTTGTTACTGCATATAAATGTTTTGTCACATTTCATTGTAATAAACGTTGGATCTGCTAGTTAATGTTTGCACTCTTCTGCTTTCTTCAAATTCATCAAATAGTTCTCGCTAATGACACTTTAGAGTTATATTTAATTGCCCAAGATTATGTTCAACATTGTGCTTATTTCTGCAAGCTTAGCAAGAGCGTCAACATTATCATGTTCCTGCAGCTAAATGTGAGAGGAGAGCCACAACAACTTGACTCTGACTATCCTGCCAAGAATCGAACTCGGAATTCCGGCCGATTGTGAGTCAAGAACGCAGTCTCGATTGAAATCAAATACTGTGATTTGGAATGAGTGATTTTTCACAAACCATCGGCTTCCCAGCGCCGGAAGTAGTGTTTATTATCATGTAAAGGCAGATAAATATAACGAATAAAGAACTTGGTAACCCCATCAGCCTTCTTGTTCTATGTTCTAGTGCTACCCAATACCCCAATATTTGTACCTAAGCCATATTACTTTACCATTGTAATCTTAGATATCATCTGATATCATGGTTGTTGTATTGAGTGCATGTTCTACCGCATTATTGCTCGAAATGATCCTCATATTGTGCTTCAGTGAACCAATGTATAACCCTGAAATGTTATTCTAATGTGCCTACCTTGTTCCTTATTGTGTATTGTTATTATTGTGCATTATTCTAATCTGCTTTTGTGTCAAAATTTCTTGCAATCTACCTGTAAACATTTTTTGTCAATTTTACTGTAATTATTCTACTTAAAATGATCTGTACCTGTAAAGTAAAGCTGAAAAGTACCTGTAAACATTTTTTGTCAATTTTACTGTGAATTATCTAAAAATTATCTGTTAGTTTAAGGGCTTGTGGCTTTACAAGAGTGTAAAATCAACTTAATTTCTATGTTCTTTGTTAACCCCCAATGTACCTTCTTGTATATAAATAAATAAGGTAGTATACCATTTTTCTTTAAACAGTTCATTTTCTGTTGTTATTTTATAAAATAATGTCACACTGGTGAAGAAGCGACGTACTGAATGTAAACAAATTTCGCCTTTGGCTTAGACGCGCCGTTACACGTGCAGTCATAGGGACGATAAATCCTTCATGAAAACGGCAAGTACTATCAAGAAGGTCACTCTAGTGATCCTTTATGGTAATTGCACGTTCACAAAGAATTTACCAGAAGGCCACCATCTCTAGTGACTGACGGGGACAGGAAGCCGGCGGCTTCAAAGGTCTCTCTTTTTTTATCTCTCGCTCTCGCTCTCGCTCTCTCTCTCTCTCCTCTCTCTCTTCTCTCTCTCTCCTCTCTCTCTCTCTCTCTCTCTCTCTCTCTCTCTCTCTCTCTCTCTCTCTCTCTATCTCTCTATTCTCTCCTCTCCTCTCTCTCTCTCTCTCTCTCTTCTCTCTCTCTCTCTCTCCTCTCCTCTCTCTCTCTCTCTCTCTCGCTCGCTTCGCTCGCAAAAAAAAAGAGGTTACTTCAACTGTAAAAACAATAGGCTTTACAGTCATATAAAGGTGCACCCATGACTCACATCACTGCTCATTCACAGGCTGCTGATTGAACTTGATGCCGAGTGGAGTTTTGATTCCTGCTCCGCACAAGTTTGCCATAAAACGTGCTGCAATTTTTGTCTTTGGGGCTCAATACTACAGCAAGGTATGAAAATACGAATAAATGAAACTGTATAATGCCTATTGGTCCATGTGAGGCAGCTCTTGTTTATACTCTTGCTAAATTTATTCATGTATAGTACTGTAAATGTCTTACTTCACTTATGCTGCATTTTTCTTATACAGCCTCCTTTCCTAAACAG
>WNGS01005680.1:8693436-8703436 GCA_020271785.1 Procambarus virginalis
TCTTCAACAATCCTTTTTTGAACGTTAAACAAAATAGTTACATAAACACTATAATTTAAAGTATGTGTTTCTTGTTAATTGACACAATGTATTTCTAAATTCTAGCTGCACCACTTGTATAGAAGAACGAGTAGATCCCAGACATGACCACAAAGAAATCTGATCCACTATATTGTTATATACGTTAGTAAACTAACTCGTGAATGACGGTGTTTTAATTGATAAGGTTGTATAGGCCTCACTGATCGTCCCAGATTCCAGATAAGAACGTATGATGCAGAAGTCACTGTGCCAGAAACGGAGGAGGGAGGGGGGGGGGTGGTTTGGATAATATAGGCCTATTAGAGAGACCAAAGCGAGCTGAGACCACACACGCCATCTCGGTGCCTCCTGCCGCTTGTCACTGGTTGTAAAGCTAAGTGCCATGAAAGAGAAATCGACGATTGCCCAGAGGTAGGTACAGGTGCGTGGTCTGGTCTTACCTGGGACAAAGTGAGACACTCGGTTATAAAGTAAGTCACTCAGTCCTAGATTAGGCTAGGCTGAGATTCTAGCGTCACTCTTCTGGAGAAGCCAACTTTGTTTTTGGTTTGTAGCGCTCAACTGAGCTCTGGCTCTCAATCACTTGTAGCGCTCAACTGAGCTCCGGCTCTCTATCACTTGTAGTGCTCAACTGAGCTCCGGCTGTCTATCACTTGTAGCGCTCAACTGAGCTCTAATTCTCCTAGTGTTCCCCTTCGTCTCTCGCCTCTTTCACAGCTTTACACACGATAAGTCAAGTAGTTACAGTAAGACGTTCACTTCATAAACATGATAGAGACCTCGCTGCCAACCTTCATGAGGCGTGCTGGCCTCTACCTCCCGGACTTACAACTTTTTTGCTGAGTGATGGAAGTAATGTACTCACCTCACCTAATTGTACTCACCTAAGTGTGCATGCGGGGGTTCAGCTCTGGCTCTTTGGTCCCGCCTCTCAACCGTCAATCAACTGGTGTACATATTCCTGAGCCTACTGGGCTCTGTCATATCTACATTTGAAACTGTGTATGGAGTCAGCCTCCACCACATCACTTCCTAGTGCATTCCATTTACTAACTACTCTGACACTGAAAAAGTTCTTCCTAATGTCTCTGTGGCTCATTTGGGTACTCAGCTTCCACCTGTGTCCCCTTGTGCGTGTGACACCCGTGTTAAATAATCCATCCTTGTCCACCCTGTCAATTCCCCTGAGAATTTTGTATGTGGTGATCATGTCTCCCCTAGGTCTTCTGTCTTCCAGCGACGTGAGGTGCAGTTCACGTAGTCTGTCCTCGTAACTCATGCCTCTTAGTTCTGGGACTAGCCTAGTGGCATACCTCTGAACTTTTTTCAGCTTCGTCTTGTGCTTGACTAGATACGGGCTCCATGCTGGGGCTGCATACTCCAGGATTGGCCTTACATATGTGGTATACAAGGTTCTGAAGGATTCCTTACACATGTTTCTGAAAGGAGTTCTGATGTTAGCCAGCCTCGCATAGGCCGCTGATGTTATTCTTTTGATGTAGGCTTGAGAGACAGGTTTGGCGTGATATCAACTCCCAGATCTTTCTCTTTGTCCGTTTCGTGAAGGACTTCATCTCTCATTCGGTATCCAGTGACTGGCCTTCTAGTATCATTACCTTACATTTACTTGGGTTGAACTTTTGTAGCCATTTGTCGGACCATTCCTTCAGTTTGTCTAGGTCATCTTGTAGCCTCATACTATCCTCCTCTATCCTGATCCTCCTCATTATTTTTGCATCATCGGCAAACATCGAGAGGAACGAGTCAGTTCCTTCTGGGAGATCATTTACGTATATCAGAAACAGTATAGGTACAAGGACTGATCCCTGTGGGACTCCACTGGTGACTCTCCGCCACTCCGAGACCTCACCCCTCACGGTAACTCGTTGTGTCCTGTTGCTTAGGTACTCTTATCCAGTGGAGTGCCTTCCATTTCACTCCTGCTTGTATCTCCAGTTTGTGCACTAGTCTCTTATCTGGTACTGTGTCATATGCAGCCTGCCCAACCCTTTCTTTCTTGCATGATTTCTGTTGCCAGGTCATAGAACTCAATTAATCCTGTTAGGCATGATTTGTCATCTCTGAACCCATGCTGATGTTGTGTTACAAAGTTTCTTTGCTCCAGATGTTCCACCTAGTTGTGCTTGCGGGGGTTGAGCTTTGTCTCTTTGGTCCCGCCTCTCAACTGTCAATCAACTGGTTTACTGACCATACTGACTGTGGTCAGTGTGTGCGAATGAGGGAAGGTTCAAGGTGTGGTGTTGGCGAGGGAATTAACACTCTGTGCAGGGCGAGTGTGGGAAGCAACAGGGTGTTGGGGGTAGTGGATAGTGGGGGTGTGTTTGATGAGTGAGGGTGGAGGAGGAGGAGAGAGAGAGAGACGCGCAGGGACCATGCTCACAACCCGTGCTAGTGTAGCCAGTTTCACCCGGACATAAACACTTGCCATAATAGTAAAAACCAACACACAAACATTGTAACATGTGCTCAATACCACAGTATACGCACACCACCACAGTATACACATATGGTTGAATTGTGACTGCCACACATTTGTTTATTGCGAATATTACCCGAAATATATTACTACGTTGGGCATTAACAAAATAAAAGAAAGTCTGGGTTTCACTAATAATTAATGTAAGATCACGAGTTCAGCGTCCACACCTCGTAATTCGAACATTTAATATAAAATATAATTCCTCGTGTACATTTTACAGCTTTAAACTAAATCCAAATTTATAGTCTCAGTTTTTTAAGTGTCATTTTTCGTAATAAGCCATTACGGGAGAGGATACAAACATAAACATTGTGGTCGCTGACGACGGAGACGAACACTGAGTTAGCGCCAAAGATTTATGTGTCAGTGACCAGCTTCAGGACCCCGGCGCTGAGACGAGGTGAGTGCCCGCTGTTCCACAGACCTGACGTTAGCCACTCACCTGGGAGTGTGGCCCTGACGCTAGCCACTCACCTGCGAGTGTGGCCCTAACGCTAGCCACTCACCTGGGAGTGTGGCCCTAACGCTAGCCACTCACCTGGGAGTGTGGTCCTAACGCTAGCCACTCACCTGGGAGTGTGGCCCTGACGCTAGCCACTCACCTGGGAGTGTGGCCCTAACGCTAGCCACTCACCTGGGAGTGTGGTCCTAACGCTAGCCACTCACCTGCGAGTGTGGCCCTGACGCTAGCCACTCACCTGGGAGTGTGGCCCTAACGCTAGCCACTCACCTGGGAGTGTGGTCCTAACGCTAGCCACTCACCTGGGAGTGTGGCCCTAACGCTAGCCACTCACCTGGGAGTGTGGTCCTAACGCTAGCCACTCACCTGCGAGTGTGGCCCTGACGCTAGCCACTCACCTGGGAGTGTGGCCCTGACGCTAGCCACTCACCTGGGAGTGTGGCCCTGACGCTAGCCACTCACCTGGGAGTGTGGCCCTGACGCTAGCCACTCACCTGGGAGTGTGGCCCTAACGCTAGCCACTCACCTGGGAGTGTGACCCTAACGCTAGCCACTCACCTGGGAGTGTGACCCTGACGCTAGCCACTCACCTGGGAGTGTGGCCCTAACGGTAGCCACTCACCTGGGAGTGTGACCCTGACGCTTGCCACTCACCTGGGAGTGTGGCCCTAACGCTAGCCACTCACCTGGGAGTGTGGCCCTAACGCTAGCCACTCACCTGGGAGTGTGACCCTGACGCTAGCCACTCACCTGGGAGTGTGGCCCTAACGTTAGCCACTCACCTGGGAGTGTGGCCCTGACGCAATAACATAAGAAGCCCTAAACACATGAGCGGATATGGCCAGCTTGGTAAATGTAATGACCGAAGTGTTCCTACTGTTGATGACTGAAAAGCGACGACAATCTTGGGATCAGGCTCCCCCCGGCAACCCGACATCGGGAAAAGGCGAAGCAGGATGAGATCGCCGCAGCCTCTCCAGACCACGGGCGCATGACCAGTGAAGCGAAGTGTGGCGAAGGATGTCATACCCGGTGTGTTCGTATCTTGCCCCAGCTCCGTCCAGGAGAACGGGAACAATGATGCGGGGAACATATGCAACCTGCGTATAGACGGACGGGACTCTGAAGCCTGACGCGGGCGCTATAAAACCGAGGGCAGTGGAGAATATGGCGTTGTTACTGAAGCAGCAGTCACGGGCCAGACATCCTCCACAGACAGCTTGGTCCGGTTGTCGCCTTCAAGACACATTTTATTGGTGATTACAGTGTTCAGAAGCGTATAAAGTTACGACTACATTGGATATAAATGTTGTGAGTGCATAAGTTGTCCTTAAATCATATTTAATGTGGTCAATTATAAAGTATAAGTTATAGATGTAGTGTGAGTCATGGGGCTGGCGTCAAGGCTTACAACACGTGAACAACAAAGATATTTTACTTTATATTTGGATATTTGTAAATTTCATCGCTCATTTGTTTTAGTGGTAGCATTACGCACTATGAAAACTGGTGAGAATATTGATGTATACTGTACATCGGACTGACACATTTCTTGCTATCTCTTATTTGTTTGCATGGTTGTGTACGTGTTGAGTCATACGTTTTCTTTATATTAACAAGTAACCGTATGTTTTTCTTTATTATTAATTACAGACTAATTAAGCTCTGTTAGTTCCGAATAGTAAATATAAATGAAAGAAAATGGGACGAGGGTAATTCCGTTTTCTTTTGTAGTTGCATTTCGCAACCTGTCCTCAGTGAGATCCTTTAGACTAGAGATAATGGATTCAAAACCACTACGTAATTTGCTCTGTTATCTACTCTCTGTGGTTACGTTAGGTTGAGATTTGGTTAGGTTTCATTGCCTTTTGTTACATTGATACATTGTAGTATTATCTGAAATGTGAAATAATAATAATAATAATAATTTTTATTCAGAAGAAATATGGAATTCGAAAACTATTTATGTGTACCCTTCAACTTCGTTTACAGGAAATTAAGTTATTCAGACCGTTAAAAAAAAGGGTTCAGCAGAGGCTTTTTATATTTTAAACCACCGATTTATAATACAAAAAAGTTATAACATGAGAATATTCTCTGTTTGGGACAAAGAAAGGTTCACTTCCAAGTTTACATGTACCTATACACTATTACTGGAACCATAATATGCTTTCAGACAATCACAAATATCTAGATGACTATCCAGGTAGTTTGATGGTGGTGGTGGTGGGGGGGGGGTTATCTCAGTGTAATGGATTCTCGGAGAATGGGCTGGTATTTCCTTATAAGCATTCCACTTTGTGCTTATTTAAGTGTGTCTACGGGGAATGAAATTTTAGTTATCTAGGTAATTTTAACATTCATAACGTTCTGCCATATTTGCTTTCGTAGTTGTGCATAGAGATGGCTTCCAGGGCTCCAGCGCCTTCTATCTGTTTACTTTGTGCACTGAATACCAGTATTTTCATTTCATTTTTAAGTTTCCAACTGTGTCCTGGTTCTGTTTTCCATAGTGTGCAAAAGATATATCTTAAGTATCCATTTCATCTATTCCTTTCAGTATCTTATACGTTGTGATCATATCACCTCTGGTCCTTTCGTCTGGAGTGGTTGAGTTCATTTAATCCGGTTCTCGTAACTTCGCTGTCCTGTCTCTGGTTTAAAGTCTGGTAGAAAGTGACAATCCTCGCTATAGTGAGATGTCTTGTTTTTCGTAAGGTGCCATGCTAGAGTTGCATGTTCTAGCACTGGCCTGATATAAGCTACGTGTAATGCTCTTTTTTGAGTTCTTCCTTAAGTTTATAAATGTGGTTCTAATGTTTCCCATGTGGTGGGGGATGTTGTTATATGTTGCTCTGGTGTTAGTGGTGGCGTTCTGTCCATTTCCAGGGCCTTCTCTGTCTATGACTCCCAGTAGCCTTCCTCTTATGATGTACTGTTCTTCAGGCCTCTTCCACTCTCCAATTTCATTACTTATACATGTTGGAATTTATCTCTAATATCTTTGACTTAAGCTTAATTGTAGCTTAAGTCCTGCTGTGGCATTGTACAATCTTTCAGTCGTAACCCATCTCAGCAGTCTTGCACCATCGGCAAACAATGACAAGCGAGTTATTTCCTCCTCAGATAGATCATTCGTATCTAAGATAATGGAAAAAATGACGAGGAGAAAACGCTAGGCCAATATGCCTATAAAGCACACGTTACGTGAATGAGAAACAGGTTAGGTAAGGCCAGTATGAGGAGGAAACACGATTGATTGATTGATGAAGATTAAACCACCCAAAAGGTGGCACGGGCATGAATAGCCCGTAAGTGGTGGCCCTTTTGAGCCATTACCATTATCAATAGATGATACTGGAGATCTGTGGAGGTGCGGCTGCACCCTGCGTGGAGGAAACACTAAGCCAGTTCGACTATATATTAAGACAAGGAATTGGGATAGGACTTACGGGCTATTCATGCCCGTGTCACCTTTTGGGTGGCTTAATCTCTATCAATCATCTGGGATAGGACGCAGGAGGGTACCCACCGGGCCCTGGCGGGTAGCCCCCTTCTAATACAATATATATGAGAACATGGCAGTACTCATTACTTGGAGACATCTCCCGTCAAGTAGGGTGCAGCCGCACCTCCACAGATCTCCAGTATCATCTCTTGATACTGGTAATGGCTCAAAAGGGCCACCACTTACGGGCTATTCATGCCCGTGCCACCTTTTGGGTGACTTAATCTTCATCAATCATCAGTACTCATTAAGATACGATGCTGAACGTCTGAGAATAAATAACATGATTGAACATTGCATTGCTAGTATGGGCAGCGCCAGGTGACTGACCTCTGCTATGTTTACAACACATGGCCACCTTTTACTAAGTGCGGTTTGCGTTCACTTTACAAGTTGGCTGCAATAATAATCTAGATTATTTAAAAGAATAAAGTAAATAAATAACAGATTATTTATGTGAACGTTTTCACAGAATTGTATTTATAGATATGCACATAAGTGTGCAATCTAATAGATGTTAATCACGGGAAATCTAAAAGATGTCGAATACAAAATATTTAACGCGAGTGAAACCCGACACTTCAGCCAAGGCTGTGAAGAATGTATTTATATGACGTAGGCTGAGAACCAGTTCCTTGTGACGTCACCCGTCTACTTGGTCTTCCGCAAGCGCCAGCTAGCTGCGGTGAGCAACAGTGGCTGCCTCGGTGGTGAGTCTGCACCCTCACTTCTCAATGATGATCATTATTAGCTTCTTGTACTGATGGCAGCAGTTGTTTCATATTTTAACAACTACTGAACTATTGTTATCTCAGTATGGCAAGCAAAGAATGCTGTATTTAAAAAGCGAAGGAATAACACCATGTAACAATTTTTGTATCTGCATAGTATTATTTTCTAATTGCTTATGCCTCGAAAATATAGAAAATGGCTGTTATTCCCTATCAACCTTTTCTTTGGCTTTTGGTTCAGACAGCTTAGGGAAGACGCCTTGCAGGTACCAGAAAGTGCAGACTCCTTATCCGGAGATATAACAGTGTATCACAGCTCTAGATAAGGAGACGGCACCCTTCAAGTAACCTTCAAAACATCCTCCACAAACTAAGGCAAAGGCCAAAGCAAAGTTTGAGGGGGCCATAATCAGCCTGTCCTCTTTATAGCACGTCGCATTTTGACGTATACTTATGCCAAAAACTGTCATACAAAAAATAGGCAGCGCCTCGCTGAAGTGACCTACTGTCCCGTTTTCTGTTCGTGGGTCCTCCTGGTAGGTTAGGATAAGGCATTTTAATACGACAGTTTCTTGACGTTGGGAACGCTCACTAGACCGGGCTGGGAATAATAGCAATTTTATAATACTTCGGGGGCATAATCAGTTAAAAAAATAACACATACTACCCAGAGAAAAAAAAATTATATATTTTTTTTATTTCATAGTGTTATACGCGTGTGGTTTAGGACGCTGGGATTGTGAAGATCTGCCAGCCCTACAGTGGCCCCGCGGTGGCGGGAAGCGCGGGGCTTGTGAAGGCTCTTCCCTTCATGATGACCTTCCCATGTGTATTATAATTTCCAGCATCAATCGTCGATGGTTTCCAGTGCTTAGGCTGGTCCATATAGGTCTATTACTGTTTTGGAAAGAATATCTTCGTTGTTCTGCAATACGGCTCGGAAAAGGTTTTATTTATCTTGAATGTATTATGCTGGATCTCTTGAAGAAGTGGTCGAGATTGACGTTAGTTAACTTATTCAATATCTTGAATGTCTCAGTAAGGTCACCATTACCTAAAGTAATTTAACAGCTTATTGGTTCTTGGGTGATATCCGTCGCATTTACTTTATTTTTCCATAAGATAATGTGAGGCTTCTATGCTTGAATGCATGCGGAGTCAAGATGGGGACGCACTGTATAGAGATTTGTAAAGCTGCATGACCCTTTTATTGACTGTATATTTGTACTCTTGATTATTCTGACCATTGTTGCCTATTTTAATGGCTACTAATTTAACCCATTAGGCCAATGTAACCTGGGACAGTAATTCTAATAGGTTCTACTGAGTAACGGACAATGCCTTGAGCAGGCATTTAGACCTAGGATTTGACGTCGGCGAACCTGTATGCAGATTTATTAAGTAGACGTGCCGTCTGATTTCTAATTCAAAGGGGGAAATTTGTAATGTGAAAATGAGATATGCATATTAGGGCAGCGCCTGTTCTCGATCGCTCCTGAACTGGGTCACCCACCACCTGGACGCCCTCTACCTCCCAGTGCCTTCAGTGGTCGATACTGCTCTCGCCAACTGCGTCCTCTGGAAACGTTCCTGGAGAGAGAGAGAGAGAGAGAGACAGAGAGAGAGAGAGAGAGAGATGTATGTCCCATAAATATATCATAATATGAGCTGGTTCAGAATTTACGAGGTAGACAGTTTTGTATCTGCTTTGTTTTAGTGAAGTATAGCAAATAGATTTGTACAATTCATATGTAGATTAAAGCTGTGCTACTTCTCAGGCATTTACAAAAGGTTTAGTCACTGGGGGATTCACATCTGTTACTAGACATGCTTGGGATTACATTAGGCCTACAAATGTGTTTGATTGTCACTCCACACTTGCCAGTATTATTGTCACAACACCACGGGTGAAAATATGCTTATAGCGGCGTTAGTGAAGGGAATGGTAGTCAGTAGACGGTCGCTGACAGCCTGAAATGGTAAGGGAATAACATGGATGTACAACTGCTGTGAAGAGTGAACATATTGACATTTTTCTTTGATAAGCAACAGGATCCTCCATCAGGTGGTACCTGCTGTCCGGGTGATATAAGATGGTGTTATATATATATATATATATATATATATATATATATATATATATATATATATATATATATATATCCATATATATATATATCCATATATATATATATCCGGGAGATATAAGCTATATTTGCATGTAATGCAAGTAGTAATAAAAGAGGAGTTAAGGTATCAACCACAGGATTATAAACCCATGGAATCCCCATACCCGGCGAAGCCGTAAATGCCAAAACTCTGTTAAATTTTAAAGTCCTATTGGAAAAGATCATCATGGCAAATGGGGGGGGGGGGGCCTTCGACAAGCCGCCGACTTCCTCTCCTCGTCGAGACCACTAGTGTTAGTGGCCCTCAGGTAAATTCAGGTAAAGTAGTGTTAGTGACTACCATTTCAGCATCCAGGCGAAGTAACAGAGTCCCTGGATGCCCTCCTCATCATGGACCAAATATTCACTAAAACCGTGAATATACCCATGAGCGAAGTTCACAAGTTAAAATTAGCTGCAAGGTGTGTACTGGATGGCATTGGGAGGGAATTACAAGGGGAAAGCGCCAAGCCATTACACCTATATAGCACTGGGAAGGGATCAGGATAGGAATTTAGGATGGGACCTAAATGATTTATGATGATCGCACATCATAAAAATTTTTGAGAGAGTGCTAAGAAGTAAGATCAC
>WNGS01005680.1:8719241-8746464 GCA_020271785.1 Procambarus virginalis
GACTTGACAACAATTACTATTACTTTCATTTTCCTTCACAGCAGCAGTCTTTAACAGAGCATCTTGCTTTCCTTGTGTCCAAACAGTTCTGCTATTCTCCTCTCATCTTTCCTCATTGTGAATGTCAACTCATGGAATCTTTCTTTCTTGTGTATTATTTGATTTTGTCAGCATGCTTTTTCACGCTGGATAACTCTTTTGTTTATTTCTCATTTTCCCTTTTTATTTACTGTTAATTAGTCTTTGTAGGATGTTATGTCCTCACTTGCCCATAAGCAGTTTACCAGACTTAATATGGCCGATAGCAATACTTTCTT
Organism: Procambarus virginalis; assembly: GCA_020271785.1. Classification (NCBI taxonomy): domain Eukaryota; kingdom Metazoa; phylum Arthropoda; class Malacostraca; order Decapoda; family Cambaridae; genus Procambarus; species Procambarus virginalis. The sequence continues at coordinate 8,719,559 of WNGS01005680.1, forward strand.
CCTTTCTAAACTTGAGCTTTTCCTCGGGAAAATAGGCGTTCCTCGTGTCTAATATCAACTGTATTTGTTGTGCAAAATGGCCACTAAGCAATTCCTTGTAACGATCCCCACCATTTCACCAGTATTTAACATTCAAATCCCCCCCCCCCCCCCGTACGTAACAGGAGAGGACCCCATTATGTGAGCGTCTTAATTCGTGTTCCAATAAACATTGTGGTAGCTGAAACCTTTATTATTTGGTGTTCCGCTTGAATCTGAAGTTGTGATATGAACCTCTATGGTTGCAGGGCGTAAAAGCCATCTTTTCCCCGTCCCTGTTAGTAATGGTTGGCTCATGTTAGAAGGGCAGAGCACGACGGATTGAGGAAACAGGCAGCCAGCCACACCAAGACCTTGTTTTGTTGTTTAGGTTCAGCTATTCGGAACAAACGTTCCAAGGAGCACGGGCTATGGCGAGCCCGTAGTGGACTTTTAACCCCACGAAGACGCATAGATAAGTGCCTCAGCGGCCTATCAGCGGTGTATGGTATCATATATCATACTGTCCGCTGTTGTACTATACCATACTGTGTCGTGCTGTACCATATGTACCCTATCATACCGTACCGAGCAGTTTGCCAGCCTTGGCGTCGACAGAGATCTGGGTCAAGTGACGTCAGCGGCCGCGGCGTCACAGTTCCCATGTTGTTGTTGTGTTGTTGTTGAAGGTTCAGCTACTGGAAACAAAACGTTCCAAGTAGCACGGGCTATGGTGAGCCCGTAGTGGACTTACTTGGCACAGGAGCGGGGCAAGTAGCACGGGCTATGGTGAGCCCGTAGTGGACTTACTTGGCACAGGAGCGGGGCAAGTAGCACGGGCTATGGTGAGCCCGTAGTGGACTTACCTGATACAGGAGCGGGGTTGTAACTGCACAGTCCCTAGGTATCTGCACAGTATTGAGTCGAGCGAAGAACCCATATTAGGGCTGCGAATGTGGTGTCCCATGTTTAAGGTGGATAGGTCCCTGGGGACCAACTATCGACCAATTAGCTTTTGCGGGAGGACAGATCGGGCGTCAAACATTAACTGTTCACCCAGCAGTAAATGGGAACCTGGTAGTTAATTCCGACTGGCGGGTCGTGATCATCACAATGAAATGTGTCGAGTAAAACACGTGTATGGGGCAAGTAACAACATCAGCAGACTAACAGATGTTGTCACAGCTCGAATAAGACTTGGCTACAAGTATCTCTGGCAGATGGGCTTGTATAGGGATCTTATGAAGTAAAGTACAAAGTGTGTGGACAAAGACAGGGACACTCACTCGAGCATTATATCTCGGACTGTAATACAATTGAGCCATTTATTGATAAATCTAAACTCAACGCTGCATGCAATGGCAAACCATCTTATTACTAAGGATAAAATATCTGAAATCCTTGCACTGTATCCATATTTCGCTTCCAGTAGATAAAGGACATATGTGATGACTTTAATGTGATGTATCGATGAGAAAATCAGTAGGGGCGTGAAGAGGACTCGAGTCTATGCTCTGGGTACTGGCTATTTACTGTTAGGTGAACAGAGGTATTAGGTGAAAGGAAACATGCCCAACCACTTCTGACCCGGGATTAAACTCGGGACCCCGATGGTGAGTCGAGGACCCTCTAAACCCACTTTAAAACAACATCAGAGGTGCTCGAGGGCCTTAACATTGTGGATGGAGGTGGCTTCCACAACGTCTTTCAGTACATGGCACATGTTGACCACGTGCACAGGGTGTGATGGCCATATGGGTCTGCTGGTCATAAACAACAACAGCAACATTCATAGAGAGTAATCACACTAACTTAACTGCATCAATGAGAAAATATTCTCATTGATGTAGTCACGTAGTGTAATGCAGTCACGTTATTGAAAGAGGAGCGCCAGAGGTAGAACAAGTCCTAGATGACAGAGCCAGAGTGCATGGGCGGGATTGTGTGAAAATCCTAGTCGGGCTTCAGTGGAAGCCTCAGAAAATCCTTGTGGGCTCAGTAGAACTCCAGGTTACACTTCTTACACCATGTTGTGGTATAATCGCTAGAAGCGTGTGCGTGGGGAACACCCACCGCATAGGTTCGAACCCTCGTCACTGCTCCTACGGATTTTCTCGACAGCAACATTGATCAGATCACTAGGCAAGTCTAGGAAGTCTGGGTTGAGTGTAAAAACTACCAGAAACTAGCAAGAGGCAAATAGTTTAAATAGAATGTGGGAGAAGCCGGCAGAAATGCCCCCCAGCAGGGAAATGATGCCATGTTGTGCAGAAATATTGACCTGCGCGCGCTGGGGGCCTCAGTTAAATTAATCAGTGAAATCGTAACAAATTTGGTAGTTATTAGTATGTATATCGTATGTATATGTGTGGTTATGTGCATGTGTACTTTCCTATCAGTGTCTACTAGACTTGTACTGCCTGTTGCGTTATAGTTGAACAATTCTGTCGGTTGCTATCTTTCATTATGCGCCAGTTGAACACCTATCCTCTCTATATGGTTAGGAGACGCAGCTCGTCACCATACACTCAGTATACGGGACAGCGGCAGGAAGCCCCCTCATTCTTAACGAGGACGAGCGCGTGGCAACATTAGCGCCTGCAGCAGAACCTACTATATATACGGAGCCTAGCATCCGTTCAACCACGGGAGACATCTCCCGTCGCTTCATCTATTGATACTGGTAATGGCTCAAAAGGGCCACCACTTACGGGCTATTCATGCCCGTGCCACCTTTTGGGTGGCTTAATCTTCATCAATCCCATTCAACTCCCTGGCAGTCGAGCATCACTATGTCGGGGCATCGTAAGAGCGTGTCGTAAGTCCTAGGTGTTGCAGCCTACTGAGATCAAGATATAATTAATAGCTGTGTACTGCCCACCGGGTAAATTGATATATATATACACCTTGTACTGTATATACAATAGAGGATGAGGCCATGGATACAGCTGGCTTCCATTACCTTACCTGTGGGTGGACTCTGTAACCTTGGCCAGAGGTGAGTGGACCGGGAGGTAGCAACGAGTAGGACCACGCGGTCTTCTGCCCCCACTGTTTGTTACACTCCCGCCACCACCTGCATCTTGGCACGACTACCTTCGTTGTTTGCAACGGTCCCGCCACCACCTGCATCTTGGCACGACTACCTTCGTTGTTTGCAACGGTCCCGCCACCACCTGCATCTTGGCACGACTACCTTCGTTGTTTGCAACGGTCCCGCCACCACCTGCATCTTGGGACGACTACCTTCGTTGTTTGCAACGGTCCCGCCACCACCTGCATCTTGGCACGACTACCTTCGTTGTTTGCAACGGTCCCGCCACCACCTGCATCTTGGCACGACTACCTTCGTTGTTTGCAACACTCCCGCCACCACCTGCATCTTGGGACGACTACCTTCGTTGTTTGCAACGGTCCCGCCATCACCTGCATCTTGGGACGACTACCTTCATTGTCGTGCCTTTCGGATATGGCCATATTTCTGTTGATATTTGCTGACAATCCGGCTACAAGATCATGTCAGTGACTATGGACGATGATGGTGGAAAAGCGACGCAGGTTCACGTCTACCATATAGCCTCCATATTTGTTCAAAGATACAGCCTTTTGTGATTTCAATGTGCATGAAAATTGCAGTTGCCTCGTATGTTACCAGATGCAATTAGCTCATTTTAACTATAATTTCAGACCAATGTACAGAGTGCCACATAGCAACCAACATTTACTGTGTATTTATGATTTTAAATTAATAAATAACATTAAACCTACTTCTCTACACTGATCAAATGTCCGAAACAAACTTGTTAAAGCAAATAAACATTTAGGCAATCTGTCCTCGGGGAGGAGGTACCCCTATAGGTAAACACTTCAAAATCACTATGTAATTAATGCTATTATCTTCTCTTAATTCTATTATCTTCTCCCCTCTCATGGTATGGTCAGGTTAAGGTGATGTTAGGTTAAAGTTAGTTTAGGCTTCATTATGTTTGGTTAATATGGTGTATTACGGGAAATATGAAATTTGAAAACTATTTGAGTAACTCCTAAAATTCCATTTACTGAAACTAAAATCTTCACACCGTTTAAAGGGAATCGAGTTAAGCATATACTTTTTATATTTTAAACCAATATTTATAATTCAATAATGTTATAACTTGAGAATATTTTATTTAGGACAAGGTTCACTTGTTAGTTAACAAGTAGACTATTATGGGAACTGTAATATGCTTTCAGACCATCACAAATATCTAGTTGGTGTGATAATAGGTTTGGTGTGTTGGGGTAATCACTTTACCCTAAGGACGGGCTTATATAGATTTGTAACAGATATATATATATAGGATAAATAACAAAAATATATAGTATTTGTAACAAAGAAATATATAGGAGTTGAAACAAAGAAGTATATAGGATTTGAAACAGAAGTATAGGATTTGAAACAAGAAGTATATAGGATTTGAAACAAGAAGTATATAGGATTTGAAACAAAAGAGTATATAGGATTTGAAACAAAGAAGTATATAGGATTTGAAACAGAAGTATATAGGATTTGAAACAAAGAATTATATAGGATTTGAAACAAAGAAGTATATAGGATTTGAAACAAAGAAGTATATAGNTCCCGACGCGCACATGTTTGCCAACCTGGGCCCGGAACGACGCCAACTTCTAATTATTCATTAAATGTGCATTTTGCTAACAAGAACTATCGTACGGTTTTATTCAGGACATACAGAACAAACACACATCAATGACTTCATCTACCCCTCATATTTAAAACTATTAGAGTGAGTGTTTGGGTGTATGAGGGCGTGGGAATGTTGAGGCGAGTGGCGGCGTGTGGCAGGTGTGGCACCACAACAAACATGAGGGAGACGCGGGCGCTCTTCTTCACTCACTCACACACACCCGCCAGCACCCGAGCGACGCACCTCACTCCTCACACACGTTCATTCATCATCCCTGTGTAGCCAAAGCCCACCCATGTGTAACAAGGTTTTACTGCAGAAATTAAGTGTGGGCCAAGACACATTCCCATACCACAAAGAGTACGGATTAACGGAAGGTTATAGTGACTCCGTCGTGCTGTGGAGCTTGTAGGAGTTACAGAGGTACTCTCCAGAGATTCCTGCACCATCTCTACTAGGGGTTTTGCACGGTATTGCTACTCACAGTACTGGCCAAAGACATATTTTGCAGTGTCAGAAATGCAACACGCATTATAATCTTTGGGAAACCCACTTCATTTTCGAGTCCGGATCTCTTATGCATTATATCCCTTAGATAATTAGTATCTGCGTCATAATATAAACTTATTAACAAATATAGACCGAGCAGCCTTGTGAGTAAACAAGAACCAGCAGCAGCATCTTGTGCGACCAAGTGTGATAATTTCCACTTAAAAAGTTTCACCTTCAAAGCAGAAGGAATTCCTATAATTGGTGTAGATGCTTCCGACACTATAACAGTGTCCTTTGTGAGTGTTAAGGTCGCAGTTGATCATCGCGCGTGACAGGTATATATAAACGGCTCACCTGAAGGCAGAAAGCAGTTCCATCCTGAGGAGAAAAGTGTGGCCCACAGCCCAGTTCACTTGCGCGACGTCTTCAGTAGCCTAACAGAAAATCAAAGAATCACAAAGACGAATCACGACGGTTACTGGGACAAATTAGCTACAGCATATTACCCAGTTTTCAGAAAACTTGAAAAAGCTAACTCAGTGTGGCGAACGGAGGTTGTTGTCTAGTCCTGTGTGGCAGTGGAGGAATGGCACCGACGCCTACCATGGAGCCAAGCGACGGCCAGGAGGAGTGGCAGCGCATGGCTCGCGAGCATCCCGTCATGAGGATGACCAGGAATGACAAGGGTGAGTACTCATCCTTTAATCCTTTAGCCTTGTCCCTTGATAAGGATGATCTCTACGTCATGTACAAACTTTCAGTACAAAACTTTCAGTGTTTTGTGAAATTGCGCACCACTCCCCCTCCCAATAACTGAGAACAGTTGGGAATATGAATTGTGAAACCCCTCTATGAATGAAAAACACTTTACACACAACTTACGAGACTGATGACGTTCGAATATTTCTTTAACACTACTTCGCTGACAACCTGTTCGAGTAGTACTTCCAGTAAATGATTCACTCACGTACTGCAAATACAAATAATTGCCAACAGAACCTAAACACCTAACCTAACCTACGCCTAATTTTGCACAAAATTCTAAAATATAATATTAATATTTGAAAAAATACCGATTTTGAATACATAGTACGATAACATTTATAAATGCATCTTTTTAGGGTCGGGCGCGGCTTGTACGAACATAGCCTAAGGATTGGTTAAAAGTTTGAAAATCTTGATTTTCTTTTGAATACGGGCTGCCACCTGATTTTACGTTGTTCTGACTGCCTTGTCCAGCCCACCATCAAAACAAAGGACCGCCCTGTTCTCAACGCCCAAGTTAAATACTAACATTAAAATCTACACAAGTCAGTATTTGATATATGGCTCACTTGACCATGTTCGAAGCTGTGACTCGAAACGTGCTTCGTTCACTTTCACCCTGTATTGTAAATAATCTCGAAATCAATGTAATCTAAATGCCTTCAATCGATCTAACTATACATAAATCTTTAAATTATTGCAGCCACCCTTCTAAAATAATATTATGGTACTGATATGAATTATTTTGTAAAAAAATGTTTAAAAGTGGACTGTTGGATTCAAAAAAAGTTAGTTTTATGTTATTGAATTAGCCCAAATGGCATTTTTAAAAATGGTAAATTAACTAAACTCCTAACCTAACCTCTCCAAGTAATCCCAGACCTGGGATTGTCTGTTATCTGGGATTCATACGTTATCTGAAGCCTAATATAGAACACTAAAAGAAGGGGGGAAAGGGCAAGGTACCCGGCATTGCTTGGGTGATGGACGCCACATCTCTATTACATACTATCTTCATTGTAACCAGATTCACTGAACACTATTTTCTAAACTGTAACCGTCTGCTGCATACTCTCCACTTTCCATTTTCTTTGCCTCTTCCCTCCTCTTCAACACCGTCCGTATTCTTTACCACCCTCCCTGCCCCATCACCAACTTCCCTATTCTCACTAACTTTCCTATCCTTCACCACCTTCCGTATTGCTCACCAGCTTCCTTATTGCTCACCAGCTTCCTTATTGCTCACCACCTCCTCTATTCTTCACTATGCACGTTAAGGAGGAGGGGGGGGGGGGTGAGGCTCGGCCCCAACCTCGAACAGACAGACATACAGACATTCTCTTATATCGATATAGATGTATTAGACATTGATATGCTGTATTAGACATTGATATATTTTTTTGTCCCTTACAAAATTAATACTACAAAACGTGAACATTATTGACTGCAACAGTAGATTTTTGTACGTTCGACCAAATAGTTTCTGTAAGTATTATCGTTTTAGGAGGATGTAAGTTGGTTGTGGAAAAGTTAGATTAGTATACAAGGAATCTGCAAATTAACGTAGGGGTCTTCGAGTTCGACGTTGGCTTTTATGATTTCTGTCATAATATTTGATGATACTGTATTCCGTACAAGGGCTTACTTGTAGGGCATACTGGTAAGGGCTGGATATAAACAAAAATGGTCGGTTGTGTTGTTTATTAGTCCCAAACACAGGTGGTCCATACGGCAGTGGCTGCTACTCATGCCAGCCCTCTATTTTCACCTGTGGGTCTGGTCGGCTGCTTAGACCTGTGACATCAGAGACATAGAGCCTTGTTATTGATGGAGACTTAAATGTCCACTTGATTTATCGGCTGAGACCTACATTTATGACGGAATAAAGAAGAATCACTAATTCAGTGACCATAGCGAAAATCTTGTATGTTTAGGTATAAATGGTAATTACATTTAATTTTGATGTACATTTAATCAATGACATTACAATTTAAATGAATCAATCAGTCTGTCATTGCCACGTTGCACAGATGAAACCCTAAAAAATAAAGACATTCTTGGGTTTTGGCCCTAGAGAATATAATTTTAACCACGCAAGATATTACGTAATGTAGTTTATGTTTTTGCTATTGCTTCAATTAATATATTATCTTGAGACCGTGTGTTTAATAGTTGTTAGAGCCTTCGGTCTCTGGAAGCTAGCCTTGTAAAATAATGTGTATAAACATTACTGTCAACAGAGACTTGAAGGGAGGATGGTAAATTATTTCCTGGTGTAGCAGGTGATCTGCTTAGCTCATCATTTGCCGAGTTCCTATATGTTAGGGCTGATAAAGACGCTTGGTGGGGAAATTTTATTTTGTTATTGAAGTCAGCCCTCAACTTGTTTCTCTTTATTACAGAAAATGAGACTTGGTGGATACCTTGATATTTATCGGACAAGGAAATATCGCGGGTTCTATCCTATCGCATTGCCTTGATATTTTGCTATAACAATGATTATTTTATTTTTATTTTTATCAAACCGTTTCAGTTGGCTCACATTCTATTGGACCGGAGTTTGATTCCAATCAGGCGAGGCTGTGTTAGTCTCGGCGAGGTTATTCGGGACATCACACAACTCCTCAGATCACATCCGAATATCACCTTAATTGTAGACTTCTTTTGTAGAACCTAAATTTCTACAATTAAATTAATTGTAGAGCCTTCTTAATTGTTGACTTGATCTACTTCTTCAGTTTGTTTTCTGTTATCGGGAAACGGGGCAAGACTGTTAGGTTAATACATATTCCACTAAATTCGAGAACGAATGAACTTTCCCAAGTATACAACTCACGTTTGCCTAACTCTCAAGTACTTAGGTATTGCTAGGTGAACAGAAGCATCAGGTGTAAGGAACAGTGCCCAAAGTCTCGCCCTGTCTGGAAATCGATCTTGTAACCAATCGGTTGTGAACCGACTGCGTTACAACTCTGTAGTCCCCATCTCCTTTCTGCTATATTAAACATATTTAGCAGGCTTATTTAAAATTGTTGTAAAGTCATAGATAAGTCAGTCAGGTTAAGCAACGTTTTGCTTGTCAAGTGTTTGGACGGGTGCCCTAAATATTCCAGCCTCGCCCTTGGCTAGACAGCACTCCTCACTAGAGATCTCGTACAACAATTATATTATCATTGTTATACGCCTGAAGAATAATTTTGTGGAATGTAACTAGTATATTAAATTAAGATTACCGCAGGGTTAATGCGTTAGTCAAGGTCACTAACGAGGGACGTTTTGTAGTGAAAAATAGTTTGTGTTGGGTAGAGAAGGGAGAGAGAGAGAGAGAGAGATAAGATAAGACAGGAAGAGGATGGAGGACTGACTTGGGTGTACACAGTCCGTCCTACTTTCTCTTTGAATCTTGTATATGTCCTATTATTGCTACAAGGCTGGTGTAAGATGAGATGTGATAAGTTGAGATGTGCTGGGCTAGGATGAGCTGAGGTGTAATTGACTAAGATAAGCTGAAATGTGCTGGGCAAAGACGAACTCAGATGTGCTTTGCTAATAAAACTGATGTACAGTATTATACAATTTATTGGCACACTGGAAGGGAATCGAAGCAAGCAGACAGGCAAATAGGTAGACAGGAGGGCGGGACACGGGCAGGCAGGCAGAAAGGAGGGCAGGGCAGGGCAGGCAGGCAGGCAGGCAGGCAGGCAGGCAGGCAGGCAGGCAGGGCAGGCAAGGCAGGCAAGGCAGGCAATCAGGCAGGCAGGCAGGCAGGCAGATGGACACATCAGATTGATCCTTGTGCTTAAATAAGCTACGGGTATTGATTTCGAGCTGAATCTCACCCCAATTGAAACAAGAATCAAAGAGGGTAATGATCACGAATTCTAAGGAGCTTATGTGAATCGAGTTGATATTTATACAATGTTTCCTCGGAGAGGGACCAAATGGAAAGTATTGGTTACACCCAACTGTCGTAGAGTTTTAAGAAAGAATTTCAATGTAATATCGGCTGGTTAATTAAAATTCAAAACTTTCTTCGCGAACGGTTGTTCATTTCATTAACTTCGTTAAAATTTTAAGTACATTATTATTTTATACAAGAACCAAAATAATAATAATAAGCCTAGCATTGAGTATAATAAACTATATAAATCGGCGATTTTTTCTATGCTGTAATTTTAACTGTCTTATAAGGGCTATATACGTTGGTTTAAAAGCAGGCATGCTTGCATATAAGTGTGTTGTAGCAGCTACAGCAGAAAGGCTGGACCCAGGAAGTGAAGCTCAACCGTGGCACCCACAGACATAAACAGGACAACCGGTTAGTGCAGACTGCAAGGTCACTTTCATCATATATACAAGCACACGTCCTAACCCAACTGACTTGTTTTGCTCATAGCGTTATCTTGTTTCGTTGTTAGCGAGCATTATACTTTTATTGATAGATCTTTTTCTAGTTTCATAGCTAGAGTGTTTTCTGTTTTCATTACCAATTGGTTTTCTAGTTCTAGTTACTTGGGTGTCTAACGTGAAACGAACCTTAATTTGTTAAGGCTCGCAAGCTTCTGGGAGTAGGCTAATTTCATCTTAAACAGTATCCTCATATTGTACCCAAAATGTGCCAGTGCAAGCTACAGAACGTATGGCCCTGTATGACCAACCATCCTGCGAGATGGGGAATTTCAATATCACTGCTGCCTTATTCACTCTTGTGTTCATGATATCCTCATGATGCACCCAGAGTTTGCCAGTGCAGACTACTTATCACATGCCTCTATATGACTGACCATTCTGTGTGATGGGGATTTTTAGCATCACGTAGTTATTTTTTGACACTGTACTCCCCTTCATATAGCCTAGGGTAGTTACATAAATAAATATGTACCTAAATGTGTTAATAATAATAAAAACTAAATAAACAGTATTCTTAAAAGTATGCCAATGATAGCCCATTCTTGAAAGCATATTAGTAATAACTCTCTTAAATAGTAAACGTTATTTTACTAAATTTTATTGAAGATGACGTTTTGGCCGGAATTCCTTTATTGAATCTTTATTTATAAAATCTAAATTTTGGTAAGGCTATAATTGACGATATGCTATATCTCTGAATGGCCGTACTTGATACCCTCTAATTCAACACGCTCATTCTTCAATTAAAATAATAAACATATTATGAAAGCATATATATATATATATATATATATATATATATATATATATATATATATATATATATATATATATATATATATTGCTTTTTAATGCATCATATAATGGATCTTTAATACTAATGAATTAATATACTAATCATTCTATTATACTAATACTAATAATAATCGTTATTGAGAGCTCGAGAATTAATATATTTTTGCCAGTCGAGGCATTTTCCATCAGTAGGCATTTTTCAAGCAGCTGTTTTGATTGATGCATCCCAACAGTGCCTTAGAAATGTTAGCATTTAATATTTTATAATTCATTTTGTGGGGAACAGGAAGTGTCACACATATATATATATATATATATATATATATATATATATATATATATATATATATATATATATATATATATATATATATATATATATATATATATATATAAATATATATATATATATATAAATTATACATTTTTTAGGCTTGTATCGAGGTTCCCCCCCCAAGGTCGAACTACTGCCCGTCTCCAGGATTTAGTTCCACAACAGTTGCCAAACTCTCGGGTAGCCATTTAGTGCTAGGTGAACAGAAGCATTAGGTGAATGAAACGTATCCAACTATTTATGTCCCGCTCAGGAATCGAACCTGGGATTCTCTACTGTAAGTCGAGACCGAATCTAACTGTACCAAGAGACCCAGGTCACATCCCAGGCGTTCTTGGGCACATCAGTCACCTCTCAATAGTTGTTGGAAGCCTGGCCACCTCTCATTTTATTAAGATTAAACCACCCGAGAGATGGCACGGGCATGAATAGCCCGTAAGTGGTAACCTCCCATTTGATGATGGAATCCTCGTCATATCCAACAACTATTGAAAGCGCCTCAGATGCCACGGGCTCACCATAGCCCGTGCTATATGGACATTTCGTTCTGAGCAGCTAAATCTAAAACAACAACAAATAGCTTCAGAGGCTGGTGACGTCAGTATATATTATGTCATCATTGTGATAACGTTGTCTTTGTTCGCTGGCCTTGGTGCTTTGCTGCTTTCAGGAAAAAAAAATTCCTTGATTTTTTTTGTATATCTTTGATGATAGAAAATTACTACTATCCGTCTTCGTACATCATCTGTTGCAACCCGTTCTCGCACTTGCTTATAGGCAATATTGGCTTATTAATAAGTGCATATGTGACATACTAATGTATTGTGAATAATTTAGTTTAATATACCTTGAAAAGCTGAATAGAAAACACCGACCTAACCTAACCTTCTTAGTATGTTAAGATAAGCATCTTATTGCTTCTTAATTACAATTAGTACTTAACCTATACCTATATTGATATTACAGTTTTATTAAAATAATAAAAAGAACCAAAATATTTAAATAAATTGTAAAGTAACTCAGGATATTGTTAAATATTGAATAAAATCTATTGTTTAATAAAACTGAAAAAGAAATTCCTAATATTAAAACTGGTGTCTAACAGGTCTATATGAAGAGTTTATACCTTAAAACAAAATGTAACTTGGCATATACTACATATGTACTTATTAATCATCCAAATAGTGACTATAAGCAATAAGTCAGATATGTACTGTCTTGTGCGAGAGCGGGTTGCAACGTTATTGCTCTAGACTTCATTATATGCTCTGGTACTTCAAAGACGCACTTGATCGTAGAACAATACCTGTTGCCGAGGTTGAGATAAATTCCATGTGGGAAATGGAGCTTTATCGTTTTCCTCAAGAGTTTTTCAAATCTGAGAATAAGAAGCCACTCGGGTGCTTATATGTATGCTATATATGTAGAGTGATATAAGGTAACGAGGTCACCTTCATGAAAATGAGTTATAGCTGCAAGTCATCTATCTAGATGATGTATCTGGAGGTTACAACTTGCGTCTTCCCAAAAGTAACATATCCGGCAGTAATGCGATTTTCAAGGACCCTCGGTTCTGTTTAGTGGTGTTAATGCTTCTGATGATTACGTCTTAGTTTTGTTTACATCTGTCATCTTTCAAGGCTTATTTGGCATCATGCCAGGACATAACATGTGACCCTTAACGCTTCGCCTTTTGAGAGAGTGTAAGTAAGATTCCTTTGATGCTAGACTTTTATAAATGGAAACGGTTCTAATTAGCTCGGTGACGCTCTCAAAAGCTAGCATCCAAACCAAAGTCTCGCACTCTATTACTATTATGAATATTTATAACTCAGACTGATAGTCAACCAGTTAGTCACTGATGTAATTTTAGAGTTGGGAATGACATGCACAGCCAGCGAGTGTACTGTTCACCTAACACTGTTGACCTTATGGCCGCCATCATGACACAATATCTGTATCTTATCACCATAGCAACAAGGCTTCGTTCCTTGAGTATTCCCTTATACAGAATTCTATGCTGTTACTTCAAATGCGACTTGCTGTCACGTTCATCGCGTCTGGTCCAATACAAGCTAAACCTACTGTGTCTCCTAGATGCCTAACACACTACTTCCTCCCCCTCTCGGTCTAATTTTCCTTCTTCTGTTAATCCTTTTGATATTGTTCTCGTCCACCTTTAAAAGTACTTCTTCCTCTTACGCCTTGTTTCGTGCCTATTCTCTAGGCTACCTCGTCACTTGCCTTCTGCTGCTTACGCTCCTCTTTCTCCCCTTCACTTGCAGACATTCCTCCTTCGCCCGAGGACATGCTGCCTTTTCCGCTGCTGCACGTTTAACACCATCCGGCCCTCGTGTTGACTATCGACCTGCATTCCATCCTTGCCACAACTTGACTTAACCCTTTCCATTAACATTCGATTTGTACCGTTTTCAAGTACAAGTAAATTATTGAGATAATCAAATACATCCCAAAAGGATCTAGTAACTTAGGCTATTTCTACCCTTCCCTTTTGCCCTTCTCACTTTTGCTAAGTTCAGTTACCTTTTGACTCACATTGTTTACATTTATGTGTGTAAACGTGTTATAAATACCCGCCATTCTGTAGACTATTGCGCATTTGTAGTTAACCTCATATTTTTAGACTGTACTAAACTTGGCCACGTCCGCATAATTACCATTATGAAGCTCTGTACGGTATGTTGTTAGCTTCGATCGTCCGGGGAATTCGAATTAGGTGAAGTGTTCTGGGAAGGGTCCAGGTATGTGTACACACAGTATAGCATCCCTGGAATTTTGCGCAGCAGTCTTTGTTGTACTGACTCGCGCAGGTCCCAAGATGCTGTATTTTTGAAGTAAAGAACATAAACAGAATCAGCTCACAGGTCAACCAGGTTTAGTGCTGAGAGGCTGAGAACTGCGAAGCCTAATTTTGAAAATAATAGCACTGAAATATGTACATATAGGGACTTTACGGCTATTTTTTATGTAAAGTAATTCTGAGCAACAAAGAACGTCGCATTTCGATCGTATGCGTTACATGAGGCTAGAAATTGTCGTACTAGAAAATGGAAGCGGCTGGCGAAAGTGACGTACTGTCCCGTTTTCTGTTTTAGGTTCTCTGGTAGGTTAAGAGAGGACACTTTACATTGACCGTTTTCTTGACGTTGGGAAACCTTAGGAGGACGGGCTGCTCTTGAGGGCGCGCATTGCGTGAACCTGAGCTTTAATGAAGGTATTTTATGTCTTGGAAGCTGTGTTATGTGTGTACTAGGTGACCTGGCTCACGACACCCACGCTAGTCTGGCTGCCCCAGGCGAGCAACGCACAGTATATATATATATATATATATATATATATATATATATATATATATATATATATATATATATATATATACAAAATATATATATATACAGTATATTTATATTAAACTATGCGTTGCTCCATCAGCAAGTCGCCTGGGGCAGCCAGTCTAGCGTGGGTGTCGTGAGTCAGTATGGTCATCCTGCCCCTCCCATCCTTGCCAGCAGCGCCACTCTCGTGTACATCAGACACAAAAACACTCGGGCGCCACATTAATGCGTACAATTAGCCCGTGGTCCACCCCACCACGCCCAAAACCCTAGTTTCCGAGTAGGGTTCAAAAAGGACCCCAAATTCCAATCGATCAACATCATCAATACTTGATTAATACAATTGTTTGTTTTTAAGCTAAATCTACAATATAATAGTTTTCAATCGTATTTTATCTTGGCAAATACAGTGAAGGTGAAACACCTTCTTGCTCAACCCTAAGATAAATTTGTATATTTTATTTTTAACCTGACAGAGGTATGTGATGTATTTGTATTTTTATGATGTATTTTATTATTGCAATAAACTTGATTGAACTTTCAGGTGGGTGTAGGTGCTGTGAATGTTGTATTGGTAGTGTAGGTGTTAGCGGTAGAAGTTATTTCTGGACCTATTCCCAGTGACCTTAATCGTTCCCGTGTACCTTTCGTACCCTACTCGGGGTTGGCTGGACGGGCTAGGGTGCACTGGGTCCGGGCTAGGTGCAGCATGGCGAGGTCGAGACCTTTTGTGCTCTCTAATCCTTTTTGCGCTACCGCTCACAGCGTGAGTATGAGGTGCACAATAAACTGGCGAGATGGCGTGGGTGTGAGCTTAGCTAGGTTATCTCCTAGGTTATCTCCTAGGTTATCTCCTAGGTTATCTAGGTTACCGTTACAAATATGATGTATTAGGTTGGAGGACGGAATGCCCAATTAGTGGCTGGCCGGTTGTATTAGGTCACTCAATACCAGGAATTGGCCGGAAGGGGGTCACCGGCATAATCCGGATAGGAAGGTGTGAGGCAGGTGGACGGAAGGTGTGAGGCAGGTGGACGGAAGGTGTGAGGCAGGTGGACGGAAGGTGTGAGGCAGGTGGACGGAAGGTGTGAGGCAGGTGGACGGAAGGTGTGAGACAGGTGGACGGAAGGTGTGAGGCAGGTGG
Source organism: Procambarus virginalis (assembly GCA_020271785.1). Lineage (NCBI taxonomy): Eukaryota > Metazoa > Arthropoda > Malacostraca > Decapoda > Cambaridae > Procambarus > Procambarus virginalis. The sequence goes on from WNGS01005680.1 coordinate 8,735,561, forward strand.
ACGGAAGGTGTGAGGCAGGTGGATGGAAGGTGTGAGACAGGTGGACGGAAGGTGTGAGACAGGTGGACGGAAGGTGTGAGAGAATTTGAGTGTGGGTTGGCTGAGCTACGGATGGGAAGGTTGGAGGTGGGTTAGGACAGGTGGGTGTGGTGAGGGTTTGAAGAAAGCAGGTGGGCGGGTGGAATAGATTTGCTTAAACATGGGCGCATGTGGGTGGGAGTATGCGCTATGCGGGTGGGAGTATGCGTTATGTGGGTGAGAGTATGTGTGTGGGTGGGACGAAATGATGTTAGGTGAGCAGGCCAGAAAAAGCTCTTGAACAATTAATAATGTACCTTTAACCTTCAGGCCGACCCGGAACTTCTATTAATGGCTGTGCAACACTTGACTATTGCAAGGACTATCAACGTTGATTCAATGTCAATAACTCATAATTAATAGACCTGTAGTGCAAATACAAAAAAAAAAACACATTTGTTGATGTCTTTGCAAGACCCCCCTCGACTAGCTGTGGCGGACAAAGAACCAAGTTTGGCAGTCTCTGCCCATTTATCCAGCAGACTGCAATAATTCCTCCCTGGTCACGATGCGCAGCAAACTTCTGCTCTATTTATTTACGTCTGTCAGATCCCCCGGTCGTTAAGTCTTCAGTATTGCCAACCTTTTCCACGGACTTGACAACAATTACTATTACTTTCATTTTCTCTTCACAGCAGCAGTCTCCTAACAGAGCATTCTTGCTTTCCTTGTGTCCAAACAGTTCTGCTATTCTCCCTCTCATCTTTCCTCATTGTGAATGTCAACTCATGGAATCTTTCTTATCTTGTGTATTATTTGATTTTGTCAGCATGCTTTTTCACACTGGATAACTCTTGTTTATTTCTCATTTTCTCTTTTATTTACTGTTAATTAGTCCTTCGTAGGATGTTAATGTCCTCACTTGCCCATAAGCAGTTTACCAAGACTTAATATGGCCAATAAAACCAATACTTTCTTCCTTTCTAAACTTGAGCTTTTCCTCGGGAAAATAGGCGTTCCTCGTGTCTAATATCAACTGTATTTGTTGTGAAAAATGGCCACTAAGCAATTCCTTGTAACGAGTCCCCACCATTTTACCAATATTTAACATTCAGAATTCTCCCTCCCCCCCGTACATAAACAGGAGAGGACCCCCATTATGTGAGCGTCTTAATTCGTGTTCCAATAAACATTGTGGTAGCTGAAACCATTATTATTTGGTGTTCCGCTTGAATCTGAAGTTGTGATATGAACCTCTATGGTTGCAGGGCGTAAAAGCCATCTTTTCCCCGTCCCTGTTAGTAATGGTTGGCTCATGTTAGAAGGGCAGAGCACGACGGATTGAGGAAACAGGCAGCCAGCCACACCAAGACCTTGTTTTGTTGTTTAGGTTCAGCTATTCGGAACAAACGTTCCAAGGAGCACGGGCTATGGCGAGCCCGTAGTGGACTTTTAACCCCACGAAGACGCATAGATAAGTGCCTCAGTGGCCTATCAGCGGTGTATGGTATCATATATCATACTGTCCGCTGTTGTACTATACCATACTGTGTCGTGCTGTACCATATGTACCCTATCATACCGTACCGAGCAGTTTGCCAGCCTTGGCGTCGACAGAGATCTGGGTCAAGTGACGTCAGCGGCCGCGGCGTCACAGTTCCCATGTTGTTGTTGTTGTTGTTGTTGAAGGTTCAGCTACTGGGAACAAAACGTTCCAAGTAGCACGGGCTATGGTGAGCCCGTAGTGGACTTACTTGGCACAGGAGCGGGGCAAGTAGCACGGGCTATGGTGAGCCCGTAGTGGACTTACTTGGCACAGGAGCGGGGCAAGTAGCACGGGCTATGGTGAGCCCGTAGTGGACTTACCTGATACAGGAGCGGGGTTGTAACTGCACAGTCCCTAGGTATCTGCACAGTATTGAGTCGAGCGAAGAACCCATATTAGGGCTGCGAATGTGGTGTCCCATGTTTAAGGTGGATAGGTCCCTGGGGACCAACTATCGACCAATTAGCTTTTGCGGGAGGACAGATCGGGCGTCAAACATTAACTGTTCACCCAGCAGTAAATGGGAACCTGGTAGTTAATTCCGACTGGCGGGTCGTGATCATCACAATGAAATGTGTCGAGTAAAACACGTGTATGGGGCAAGTAACAACATCAGCAGACTAACAGATGTTGTCACAGCTCGAATAAGACTTGGCTACAAGTATCTCTGGCAGATGGGCTTGTATAGGGATCTTATGAAGTAAAGTACAAAGTGTGTGGACAAAGACAGGGACACTCACTCGAGCATTATATCTCGGACTGTAATACAATTGAGCCATTTATTGATAAATCTAAACTCAACGCTGCATGCAATGGCAAACCATCTTATTACTAAGGATAAAATATCTGAAATCCTTGCACTGTATCCATATTTCGCTTCCAGTAGATAAAGGACATATGTGATGACTTTAATGTGATGTATCGATGAGAAAATCAGTAGGGGCGTGAAGAGGACTCGAGTCTATGCTCTGGGTACTGGCTATTTACTGTTAGGTGAACAGAGGTATTAGGTGAAAGGAAACATGCCCAACCACTTCTGACCCGGGATTAAACTCGGGACCCCGATGGTGAGTCGAGGACCCTCTAAACCCACTTTAAAACAACATCAGAGGTGCTCGAGGGCCTTAACATTGTGGATGGAGGTGGCTTCCACAACGTCTTTCAGTACATGGCACATGTTGACCACGTGCACAGGGTGTGATGGCCATATGGGTCTGCTGGTCATAAACAACAACAGCAACATTCATAGAGAGTAATCACACTAACTTAACTGCATCAATGAGAAAATATTCTCATTGATGTAGTCACGTAGTGTAATGCAGTCACGTTATTGAAAGAGGAGCGCCAGAGGTAGAACAAGTCCTAGATGACAGAGCCAGAGTGCATGGGCGGGATTGTGTGAAAATCCTAGTCGGGCTTCAGTGGAAGCCTCAGAAAATCCTTGTGGGCTCAGTAGAACTCCAGGTTACACTTCTTACACCATGTTGTGGTATAATCGCTAGAAGCGTGTGCGTGGGGAACACCCACCGCATAGGTTCGAACCCTCGTCACTGCTCCTACGGATTTTCTCGACAGCAACATTGATCAGATCACTAGGCAAGTCTAGGAAGTCTGGGTTGAGTGTAAAAACTACCAGAAACTAGCAAGAGGCAAATAGTTTAAATAGAATGTGGGAGAAGCCGGCAGAAATGCCCCCCAGCAGGGAAATGATGCCATGTTGTGCAGAAATATTGACCTGCGCGCGCTGGGGGCCTCAGTTAAATTAATCAGTGAAATCGTAACAAATTTGGTAGTTATTAGTATGTATATCGTATGTATATGTGTGGTTATGTGCACGTGTACTTTCCTATCAGTGTCTACTAGACTTGTACTGCCTGTTGCGTTATAGTTGAACAATTCTGTCGGTTGCTATCTTTCATTATGCGCCAGTTGAACACCTATCCTCTCTATATGGTTAGGAGACGCAGCTCGTCACCATACACTCAGTATACGGGACAGCGGCAGGAAGCCCCCTCATTCTTAACGAGGACGAGCGCGTGGCAACATTAGCGCCTGCAGCAGAACCTACTATATATACGGAGCCTAGCATCCGTTCAACCACGGGAGACATCTCCCGTCGCTTCATCTATTGATACTGGTAATGGCTCAAAAGGGCCACCACTTACGGGCTATTCATGCCCGTGCCACCTTTTGGGTGGCTTAATCTTCATCAATCCCATTCAACTCCCTGGCAGTCGAGCATCACTATGTCGGGGCATCGTAAGAGCGTGTCGTAAGTCCTAGGTGTTGCAGCCTACTGAGATCAAGATATAATTAATAGCTGTGTACTGCCCACCGGGTAAATTAATATATATACACCTTGTACTGTATATACAATAGAGGATGAGGCCATGGATACAGCTGGCTTCCATTACCTTACCTGTGGGTGGACTCTGTAACCTTGGCCAGAGGTGAGTGGACCGGGAGGTAGCAACGAGTAGGACCACGCGGTCTTCTGCCCCCACTGTTACACTCCCGCCACCACCTGCATCTTGGCACGACTACCTTCGTTGTTTGCAACGGTCCCGCCACCACCTGCATCTTGGCACGACTACCTTCGTTGTTTGCAACGGTCCCGCCACAACCTGCATCTTGGCACGACTACCTTCGTTGTTTGCAACACTCCCGCCACCACCTGCATCTTGGGACGACTACCTTCGTTGTCGTGCCTTTCGGATATGGCCATATTTCTGTTGATATTTGCTGACAATCCGGCTATAAGATCATGTCAGTGACTATGGACGATGATGGTGGAAAAGCGACGCAGGTTCACGTCTACCATATAGCCTCCATATTTGTTCAAAGATACAGCCTTTTGTGATTTCAATGTGCATGAAAATTGCAGTTGCCTCGTATGTTACCAGATGCAATTAGCTCATTTTAACTATAATTTAAGACCAAATGTACAGAGTGCCACATAGCAACCAACATTTACTGTGTATTTATGATTTTAAATTAATAAATAAACATTAAACCTACTTCTCTACACTGATCAAATGTCCGAAAACAAACTTGTTAAAGCAAATAAACATTTAGGCAATCTGTCCTCGGGGAGGAGGTACCCTATAGGTAAACACTTCAAAATCACTATGTAATTAATGCTATTATCTTCTCTAATTCTATTATCTTCTCCCCTCTCATGGTATGGTCAGGTTAAGGTGATGTTAGGTTAAAGTTAGGTTAGGCTTCATTATGTTTGGTTAATATGGTGTATTACGGGAAATATGAAATTTGAAAACTATTTGAGTAACTCCTAAAATTCCATTTACTGAAACTAAAATCTTCACACCGTTTAAAGGGAATCGAGTTAAGCATATACTTTTTATATTTTAAACCAATGATATATAATTCAATAATGTTATAACTTGAGAATATTTTATTTAGGACAAAGGTTCACTTGTTAGTTAACAAGTAGACTATTATGGGAACTGTAATATGCTTTCAGACCATCACAAATATCTAGTTGGTGTGATAATAGGTTTGGTGTGTTGGGGTAATCACTTTACCCTAAGGACGGGCTTATATAGGATTGTAACAGATATATATATATAGGATAAATAACAAAAAATATATAGTATTTGTAACAAAGAAATATATAGGAGTTGAAACAAAGAAGTATATAGGATTTGAAACAGAAGTATATAGGATTTGAAACAAAGAAGTATATAGGATTTGAAAAAAGAAGTATATAGGATTTGAAACAAAGAAGTATATAGGATTTGAAACAAAGAAGTATATAGGATTTGAAACAAAGAAGTATATAGGATTTGAAACAAAGAAGTATATAGGATTTGAAACAAAGAAGTATATAGGATTTGAAACAAAGAAGTATATAGGATTGAAACAAAGAAGTATATAGGATTTGAAACAAAGAAGTATATAGGATTTGAACAAGAAGTATATAGAATTTGAAACAAAGAAGTATATAGAATTTGTAACAAAGAAGTATATAGGTTTGAAACAAAGAAGTATATAGAATTTGAAACAAAGAAGTATATAGGATTTGAAACAAAGAAGTATATAGGATTTGAAACAAAGAAGTATATAGGATTTGTAAGAAGAAATACATAGGATATGTAACAAAGAAATATATACACAAAATACAGGTAGCAAACTTGTGCTAGAACGGATGTTGACAGGAAAGACATGATATGTGTTTTCCCAGGGATGTGTTGACGTGGTGAGTTGTTTTCCCAGGGATGTGTTTGAGTGGTGAGCTGTTTTCCCAGGGATGTGTTGACGTGGTGCAGCTGTTTTCCCAGGGATGTGCTCGCATGATGTGGTGTGAGGGATGTGCTTAACAGCAGAGCACACAGCGATGTGTATTCCCCCTCGAGTATTGCAGACAATGGTAGCAATGTAGGCGAGGAGGCGTGCTGGAGAATCATCTCAAGGCTCTGCAAACATCTTTGTTGATGAGTAAACACACCGCCTTTGTACCCGCTTCTCTCTCTTACACCATCTCCTTGACCCGAGAGTATATGATCTGGGAGTGTTGATGCTGTGCCTCCACCGAGATGATACTCATTGATGCTTGAGCTAAGTCTAGATCTCCGCCTCCACATCCGCCTCCCATTAGCCTTGACCGCTATAGAATATCGTTCACTGTGACCTCGGTTTCCTGTCAAGTCTGAACCAATATCCCGCTTCGTCATTTTGCTGCCATTGTTAGAGATCGGGGGATAGCACGTTCTGTTGAGCGCGCCTCGTAAAAATGCGACGGTTTAGTTTAACGAGAAACGTCAGAAGCTAGGCTGCCCAACCTCCCCTTACGGAGCCATTAATCATTTGGGACCGGAAGCGTTAGTACTGCGGTGCTTTTAATTTGCCTAAACCACAGCAATTTTAACGCTGGGGTCGATTGTATTAAAAAAAGATAGTGGGTTCAGGAAGAGGACAAAGTTACTCAGTAATATACAATGAAATTAAAAAAAAAAACAATTTACGTAAAAAAAACGCGGTAATTTCAAATTACCTTTTTGACAAACTTCCAATAGTTGTATATTATTGCGCTGTTGTTGTATAAGAGGCTGGAGGTGGTGTTAAGTGTGGACCACCATTGTATTGTGGTGATGACAAGAAGTGTTTTCCTGTCTTCCAATCTGATAAAGAGTCCTGCGCCCGAGTCTCCATCTGTGGTGTCTTGTTCTTCTGCGTATTTTAGGAGTCTAATTGTGTCTTCCTTTTCGAAGCCTCGCGGTATTTTATACGTCAAAATCATGTTTCTGCTGTTTTTTTTAGAGGTTGTAGTATATATATATATATAGATATATAATATATATATATATATATATATATATATATATATATATATAGTATATATATACACATACATACATACATACACTACAATATCATTGTCCTCACAGGTCAGATGTGTCTAATTTCTGGTAATAGTGTTGTTCGAAATCTCTGACTCGTTACAATTATGTTTTGGTTAGAGAAACGTCAAGATGAGCGTAGAATTAATAGTGAATGATATATCGCCTTTAGGCCTTGAGCCAATTTTGTACTGACCCTGATCGGCTCCGCTCATTCTCCATCTCTCTCTCTCTCTCTGAATGTCTTTCCTCTCACTGTGGCCCTCTGCTTCCTTCTTAAGAGGTAATCCCTTCCCCATACTGACAGAGAGGAGAGAGAGAGAGAGCGAGGAGAGAGAGAGGAGACGGCTCTGAGAGGCGGAGACTAGATCGGCTCGCTCGAGCGAGAGGCGAGAGCTCGTGGGTGGTGTGTGTGGTGTGTGTTTGTGTAGTGGCCTGAAGCCATACCAGGTCATCAGTTGTCCTTGTTATCATATAGTATCCAAATAGACACCCATGATGTAGAAATGTGATTGGCTAAGATACCGATGAGTGAATTATATAAGCTTAACGTGTGAGGTAAGCAGGCTGGTGGAGACTTAGCAACGACGTCTGCCGTTAAGACAGTCACCACACCAGTCCAACAGGTTGGTAGTCAACAGGTTGCCTCCTAAATATAGCACAACTACAGGTTGTGTGCACGCTATTGGCAGTTTAGTTGCTAAGTAACCAGATTGAACATTTAAAACTAGGCCAGAGTTTCGGTCAGATAGACGAAAAATGTACATCTTTTGTCAATCATGGATGCTGTGTTTACACATATTAAACAGCTTATGAATTCCAAGCGGTACGAGGATGTGTGTAGCAATATTAATCTTAGTTTGTCACTGAAGCACCATGCACCTGTGCCACAAGCCGGATGAGAGACGTGTCTTGGTCCGTGCCCTGCCCTTCGCCTGGCCGGCTGTACCTGCAGGATGCCCTGCTCTTCGCCTGGCCGGCTGTACCTGCAGGATGCCCTGCCCTTCCCCTGACCGGCTGTACCTGCAGGATGCCCTGCCCTTCCCCTGGCCGGCTGTACCTGCAGGATGCCCTGCCCTTCGCCTGGCCGGCTGTACCTGCAGGATGCCCTGCCCTTCCCTGACCGGCTATACCTGCAGGATGCCCTGCCCTTCCCCTGACCGGCTATACATGCAGGATGCCCTGCCCTTCCCCTGACCGGCTATACATGCAGGATGCCCTGCCCTTCCCCTGGCCGGCTGTACCTGCAGGATGCCCTGCCCTTCCCCTGACCGGCTATACATGCAGGATGCTTACCTTCCTGCTGCCGGCGGCTCCTCCGGCCAACTACTAGGAAAAAAGTTATGAAGCATTCGAACACTGTTGCAAACTTACAAATTCCAATGTGCCAAAAGGCATTAAAATGTATATTATATAAGATATAATATATCATGTCTGTCAACCAAAAAACACAGCCTGCGCCAAGAGCTGAAGCTCCACCCCGGCAATGTAGGCCTAAATGAGTAAGGCAAGAGGTCATCCATGTTGTGATGGCGGAAGAGTTGGCAAGCGTGTGTGATGTGGGTTGGTTGCTGGTCCGCGCTAGATAGAGCCCAGTTATGGTTGTTATGGAGCCGCCCGTTCTTTTATTTGCCACAGAGTAAACATGCCAAACCTCCCTTAATCCAGGGGGTTTTCAACCTGGAAAGTACCCCCCCCCTGGGGGTCTCTTGTTTGTTTAGGGTGAGGTCTGGGAAGGTTAATTAACATGCACTTAACACAACGTAAACTTTAGAGTAATGAACTCAATACTTTTGGCAATGTTAGTTAATACTGTCAGTGTGGGAGGGAGTCTGCTGTATGTCAGTGTGTTGTGTGTGGGGGGGGGTCAGCTTGTAATTCACCTAGTTGCCCTTGCGGGGTTGAGCTCTGCTCTTTCGGCCTGCCTCTCAACTGTCACTCAATCAATTGTTACTAACTACTATTTTTTCTCTCTCTCGTCGCACATACACACACACACACACACACATCGACAGGGTTGATAAAGACAGGCTGTTTAACACAAGGGGCACACGCACTATGGGACACAGGTGGAAACTGAGTGGCCAAATGAGCCATAGAGATATTAGAAAGAACTTTTTAGTGTCAGAGTGGTTGACAATGGAAGTGATTAGGATGCGATGTGGTGGAGGCTGACTCCATACACAGTTTCAAGTGTAGATATGATAGAGCCCAATAGGCTCAGGAAAACTGTACACCTGTTGATTGACGGTGAGAGGCGGGACCAAAGAGCCAGAGCTCAACCCCCACAAGCACAACTAGGTGAGTACAACTAGGTGAGTACACACACACACTCACCCAGGAAGCCGCCCGTAACAGCTAACTCCCAGGGCAGTCTAACTCTAACTCTAACTGTCTAACTATGTACTGCTAGGTAACAGGGCATCAGGATGAAAGAAACTCTGCCCATCTGTTTTCGCCGGAGCCGGGAATCGAACCCAGACCCTAGGATAACGAGTCCAGAGCGCTGTCCATTCAGTCACAGTCCCCATTTGCCTTGTATGTCAGCGTGTGAGGGAGAAATGCCGGCTGGGTTATTTTAGCACTAATATTGTTGAAGGTGACCCTGGTATACAGGAGGGGGAAGGGAGTAGTGAGGAAGAAGAGGAGCGGTAGGGACGAAGTGAGGAAGAGAGGGGGGAATGGAGAGAGGGAGGGAGGGAGGGGGGGGGAAGGAAGGACAGTTTAATATTACTAAACTCGAAGGTGAAGATAGTGATAATTTAGGTGTTGGCAAGACAATAATGTGTATGGTCGCACAGATGGTCGAGCACGAGACACATCTTCAGTCATAGTGTGCCAGAAGGGCACACTATGCCTGCTGGCATAGTGTGCCTCTGACTGATCGCCGGAAAATTCGACCCATCACCTGAAAAATTTGATCGCCGGAAAATTAGACCCATCACCTGAAAAATCTGATCGCCGGAAATCTGACCCATCGCCGTTTTCACTAATTGCCATATTTTCGGTATAAAAAGTCGTAATTTCAAACTCCAAATATGTGCATTATGTGAAAATATGTCATAGTTTTTTTCACGAGGGCAAATGAGAGACGCTATCATTTACAACAATGATAAAATGCATCTGCAATATGAACAGCAGACAGACTAACATCAGAATAGTATACAAAATGCATGAAAACCATTCTCTCTGTAGATCATTCTCTCTGAAGATCATTCTCTGGGAATGTCTCGCACCTACAGACATCATGTAGGCTGGATAACAAGAATATGCATTTTTATGCAAATGTATGAAAAGTATGCATTGAAAGTCATGCAAATAATGATATATACAGAGAACATTCACCTCCCTCATTCACGTGGACAAAGACCTCGCCCACTGATAGGTATGGGGTGCATAAATGACAAAATGAATCCTCTTGGTTTGTTTCGTGTCTACCGGTGAAGCCGAGCGTGGAGGTACATCACCCTCACCAGGCCACGCGCGGGGAAAGCACTAATTTTAGTGTTGCTGGCCCCGTGGGTCGAGTTTACTGTGCACTTCCTCAACTTGGCACTTATACACGCTGGCACCCCCGACCCCCCACACACACAGGTGTCTCGGAGCAGGAGGTCACACCTGCAGTATACCTGGCACCTGTCACACCTGCCTCCACACCTGCAACCACGACACGTCCCTCCAAGCTATACACTCCCTCCCATCACCAGCCTGCCCTCCTACATCTTGGTTGATCACATGCGATTAGTGGGTGGAGTCGTTGCACACGAGAGTGGATGGGTGGGCGGAGGGACCTAATGAACAGCGAACGTGGGTGGGAGTCAGTTGGCAGCCGCCCGACACAAACTAACCCTCCCTCCCCTCCAGCCGCCCATCTCCACATCAGATGCCGCCATCCCACGGACCCTGCCAAGAGCAGTGCTGATGATTGGGACAATCTGTGGGAAAGTAAGAGTCTATGGAAGAGGAGGGAAGGTGGGGGG
>WNGS01005680.1:8746489-8780062 GCA_020271785.1 Procambarus virginalis
TAACCCAGCGATGTGACAACAGCAGGACGGACCCATTTGGTCACCATTTGGTCCGGGAGACATCTCCCGTCACGCAGGGTGCAGTTGCGCCTCCACAGATCTCCAGTATCATCTTTTGATACTGGTAATGGCTCAAAAGGCCACCACCACTTACGGGCTATTCATGCCCGTGCACCTCTTGGGTGGCTTAATCTTTATCATCATCAACAGCAGGACAGTACAGTCTCGAGTCAACAATGTAGCACTCGGCGTGTACAGTCCTAATCGACCCAAGACGCTACAGCTTCACACAGAAGCAGGCAGCAGACTACGACCTCATTCAGCTACAACGCTCTCGCACATAGAGCTCCGCGACTCCGGCCACACTCAGCTCTCTGCGCTGCTCAGGCTTCGTCTCAACGTCTAAACACTGCTGTATCCAGGACTACTAAATAAATATGAAACTCACTAAATACTGTGTATCTAATCTACCCAACAACGTAACATAAACGTACGTTACAATATTATTGATCTCATTAAGCTAATGAGAGTTTGGAGCGAGTATGTTATTGATATAATATACCCGCTACAGTGTTTTAATCATAAACATGATTGCGGCTGCTGGAATAACGAGCATTTGCTAGTGTCTTGAGAATGGACTGGGGTGAAATTGGCAGTTTGTTTAGTTTAGTTCATTTATTATGCACCCCATACCCATCTTGTGGGCGGTAGTGGAAAGGGTTACAGAGGCACATAATGGGCTCAGGGACTGAACCCCACAATTCATTTAGCTAAGCAAGTTGCAATCTTGGTGAACTAGTTACAAAATTCAATATAAGTCGTCACATCAACAATGAGTTCGAGATCGACCACAAGTACAGTTTCCAAATTAAGCAACTGACATATGTGGAGAGCTAGTGTTTGTGACCTCAGCGTATTCGTTGTTTTGTCGTGAGTAGGACGGGATCCGGTACCATACCGTCTCTGCACAATTCTGAGCACGTGAGCGTGTGAATGTGGTGGTGGTTATTAACTGCACAAGGGTTATAAGGCCGTGACATTAATTAGCATACTTGTCAAACACCAAATATACCTCAGTCCTCAACATAGCACAGGACTAAAGTATACTCACATGGCAACAAAAAAAAAAAAAACTCAGTCAAGATTATACGGCGAGCCTAGTCACATGTCTGTACATTACTGTACTTGAGTTAAATACCGCACTATTTTATTTTAGTCATCTACATGTTTAGTATGTATTGAAGGTTAGAATAAGGTAGATTGAGGGATTAATGATGCTGGCAGTTGATGCACCTTAAAGACCTGCCTAACCTGGTGACAATACATTTTTCCTGTTGCACATTTGGAAATGATCAGGCTATTCAGTTGATGGGATCTGTCTAGTCAAACGAAGTGATTATTGACAGGTTTTGGCTTAAGAATTGTTAGAACTGTACCATTTTAGCCTAGTGGTTAACCAATTTTGGCTTGTGCATCCCTAGATCAAATTAATTGTGCCCCATGCTCCCTACATCAAGAACGTTATTGATGCATTCAAGAGCCTCAAACTGCCAACCCACATATGCAGTAGGCAATATGTGCCTCATACTTTGAGGGCCCCGGTTTGAATGTCCAATGATCCAAGCGATTGAAATACTGAAACTATAAAAATAAATACTGTACAAAATAAAAATACAAAATACCAAAATTTTGTAAATCATTTATGTACTTTTCCTAAATAATTTTTTTAATTTAATTTAATAATAATTTAATAATTTAAATTTTAATTGATTTAATTTATTGGATATACCCAGTAATTATATATTATTTTATATTTATATACTGTACAGTATTGTCATATCTAATTATACAGTATGTAGTTATTTAATTTGTCTTGAAATAAACTTTGACTTGCTATCAACAATATACTGTATTGACATGCAAAGTACAGTACATGTACTATTGTTTGCATTCTTTCATTAATTTCGTATCATGTCACAATAGGGATTGCCATAAATGCCAAAATACTACTGAATTTCAAACTCCCAATCAATAAAATCATCAGGGCAAATGGGGGGGGGACCTTTGACAAGCTACCAGCTTTGTGTCCTTGCTGAAGCCACTAGAAAGATAGTGGCCCTCAGGTAAATTCGGGTAAATATCTATGCATAATGTACTGCATAATGTACCCCATGGTGGCTGGGACAACCCCAAAATGTTGTGCCATCTAAGTGCTGAGAGGACCCCCCCCCTAAATAATATATTTTTTATTAACACAATTTGGTATATCTTCATTTGTGCAGGTCGCCTAGACTGTATGCAGGGGGAATAAAAAGTGTGTCAAGAGCTGGTTACATGATGCTAAAAATACCCATCACACAGAATAGTTAGCCATACAGGGCCATGTGATAAGTAGTCTGCACGGGTCCGTCTAATTACCACAAGCTACTACAAGCTTCACAAAGCTTCCTGGCAATACATTAGTAATGAATAAATATGATATGTTAGGTTAGGCTGACCTAACCTAACCTAATCTAACCTAACTTAACCAAACCAAACCAACCTAACCTAACCTATCCTAACCTAACCTAACCGACACTTGGATCGTTGACTTAATTTGGCGTCACCAGCTCTTTATTTTTGTCTAATTTCTTTATAAAAGATACTTTTTCAGATTAAAATTTATGTTTTTTTCGTGTTGTACATTCAGCACCAACATTATAATGAGTAAATACATCATATTTATTCATTACTAACGTATTGCCAGGCAGCTTTGTGAAGCTTGTGTAGCTTGTGGTAGCTTGTGGTAATTAGACGGACCGGTCTGCACTGGCAAACTATGGCTGCACAGTAGAGACACACTAGCCCGAAATACTGTGTGTGTGTTTGTGGCTTTGCACAAATATAAGAACACTGTTATGTACTCTCACAACCCAATACACCTGCTTGTATAAATAAATAAATAAATAAAGAAAGAAAGAAAGAAAGAAAGAAAGAAAAAAGTAAAGACAAAATATAAAACTGTGGATTCAACCCAGAATGTTTCATCTTTCTCCTTCCCATGACCTTCCTCCTACACCTAGCAGTCCCCTGCAAAGTTTCATGTGCTTAGCACCAAGCCTCTGGTCTCCAACCTTGGACAGACAGACAGACATCCTTTTTTATAGATATAGATAATTCTAATGATTAGAGCAGGTTATTATTAGTACTGTACATATTTTTGGTGTAAGGATTATGAATGTACCCAGAGGGCTCCTTTGGCAGACTTTGCTTACTGTTTACAATGTAACGTGGTTACTTTGTAGGAGGGCAAGTATTTGTATTCTCCAGGTGTGTTCAATGTTTTATAATAAAATTATTTCTTCTACAGAAGTGGGTATGGATTATGTCAACACTCCTCATGTTGTGGCAATGGTTGGCTTGCCTGCCCGTGGCAAGACCTACATTGCCATGAAGTTGGCACGGTATCTCAACTGGGTTGGCCTTCCCACTAAAGGTTTGTTACTTTTTATGCCAGCTTGCCATTTCATTTTTATAAAAAAAAAATCATTTTCTTGTGGGAGTCTTATTATTCAATATTGTACTGCATAGTACTAGTACTGTATTTTCATTTTCATTATGAAATACTGTGTATGTAAATGTAGATCAATGAATATCTTATTTAATTTTAAGTATTATGCCAATAAGCATGTACTGTATCTGTATAAGCATATATTCTCTTAATTTTTTATGTCTGAAACACTTCACACTTTAGTGGCTTGATGCATTGCATTTGTTTTATCATTACTCCTCCAATGTTCATATATCGTATGTATATACTCAGGGCCAATGCTACCATTGCACCAACTAAGCAGCCACCTGGGGTGCAGACCTCAGAGGGATTCAGTACTGACCTTTTCAGGTCATAGTTTAATATAAATTTGTTGTTTTACATAAAAAAAATTGATGTGTTACATACTCTTGCAATTTAAACTAAATTTAGCAGTGTCATGTCTTGTGCTGCTTAATTTTTCCTAAAAGAAGTTCAGTTTTAAAAACGGAGAGGATTTATTTATTTATTTTTTATTTTTTGTTTGCAAGTACAGTGCAGTAGTTGGTCTTGCTTAGGGCATGAAATAATCTGGCACGAGCCCTGTATGTACTCTTGCATAAATAAAATATTACTATTATGGTTATCATCGCCATTATATGTCATATATATACTGGTAATAAATGCGTACCTTGTTTCTCCAGTATTCAATGTTGGTGATTACCGACGACAAGCTGTGGGCAACTATCGGGGTCACGACTTTTTCCATCCCAGGAACAGAGAGGGAACCAATGTCAGAAACAAATGTGCACTTGATGCACTCCAGGCAAGTGAACTATGACCTCTCAGCTATGTTGTAAAGGTCAATGTTACTCATTATCTTTGGTAGCTTTTGAGATAATGATTTGCTGTAAAGAAATCTTTAATTTTTAATATTTTTAGATAATTTTGCTTTTCTTTGTGATTATAACAATTATTCATGAGGGTGTAAGGGGTAAAAATCAATGGACGAACATACTGTTCTATATTTACAGAGTTTATGGTATGCTGCTCTGTATATTGTACATCAATGTGTACAGTATATGATTCTTTCTAGGAATTGTAATATGAATTACCCTTTTCCATTAGATACATATGTGGTCTTCTCATCCATCTGAAACTTTTATTTATTTATTTATTTATTTATTTATTTATTTATTTATTTATTTATTTATTTATTTATTTAGTTATTTATTTAATAGAAAGTACAATGGGTTTGTGAGATTATATAATATTGGTATTTTTACATTCTTGCAAAGCTACTAACACGCATAGCGTTTTGGGCAGGTCCGAACTAGTATTAGCTTAAAAATATTACAATGTTAGCATATTTTGTGGTCACATGGTAATGTTCTTTGCTGCTATGAACTTTAATACTGTTACTGACCATTATACCTTCTAAAATACTGAAGAAAATATTAATAAAATGACAGTGGAACATCTAGGGAGGGCTTACTTTGTAATTGAGAGACTGCATGGCCTTAGACATGGATATAGACATGCCTTAGCTAACAATTCTATGACACGCTAGCAAAGATGAGTAGATTACATCTTTGCATGACTACCAAAAAGCTTTCAACACTGTCCCTTGAAAAAGGCTGACCCCACAAGTTGTAAAAGTAGACTGGTAACTGGAAGACGCTGGACTGTATTACAGAATATCTAACAGATAGGAAACGGGAGGGTTGTAGTGAGAGGAGGAGTCAGGATGGAAGGAAGTCGCAGGTAGAGTACCACTTGGCTCAGTTCTGTGGACCACAACTGTTCCTAATTTGTGTGAATGACCTGGAGAAGGCAGGATCACATGTGTTAATATTTTCAAATGGTGCTGTATATAATAATATGGGAAAGGAATAAAGTGATGGACAAATGAACAGAAGCCCATGGAGCCGGGAAAGGAACAATTTAAATACAAATTTAAAATGTAAAGTAAATATTCGGAGAGGGATATTGATACAATATGATAAGCATTAACAAAGCAGGAGTGATAATTCTTACTGTACTGTACATGTGCATTAGCTCAATAGCTCATGTCATGCTCTTTTTTCCCAGGATGTGTGCGAGTTCCTCCAGTCAGGAGGAATGGTGGCTGTGTATGATGCAACAAACTCGAATGAAGAGCGCCGTCAGTTGATCCATCATGTTATCTGTGAGCGTATGGGCTACAAACTCTTCTTCATCGAGTCAATATGCAATGATCCAAATATAATTGAAACAAATATTATGGTATGTCCTTTTATGCTTTAGAAATATATATACTTAATTTACAAATGTATGACTGAAACAAACACAAACACGTATAACGTGAACTGAAAATGACAATATCTCGACTTGTTAAGGATGCAGGATTGAATAAAACCACATTTATTTTATATCCTATGTGTAGGTTGGTTTATTAGTCTTCACTCACATTGTGACATTCTTTGTACATGTATAAATTTTTTGTTAGTTTTTCTGGGGGAGTCTTTTGTTGCTCTCTTAAGCTATATGTTTAGCATGTTGAAATGGTTACCATCTCAGCATGTAGGACTCTATGGCCTTGTGGGCCATGGAGTTCTATAGGCCTAACAACGATTGGAGCCAGAACCCGGCCGCTTTAGAGACGCAGGGAATAGTGACATTTATCTTCGCCACCTCATTGATGAAGGCAACCAGAAAGACAGCAAGTCGAATGAGTGGGAGAGGTGGGGCGAAATTGCTCGTGTTAGTTCAGAGAGAATTCGATCATTTATTTACATGGTAGCGGGTATTCTTTCAGTCAGTTTTGAGACTTCAGTCTCTCTTTAAATCCAGCAATAGTTTGTTTTGACTCAGACTTTCTGTTGCCTCCCCTAGTGAGGTGGCGAAAATAAACATCACTGCTCCCTGCACGTCTATGAGGGGTTCCGGGTTCTGACATGTGTTCCCAGTAGGCTTCTAGAACTCTGACTGCTGTGACCTAGTAGACGGTGACCATCTTGGCATATAGCTTCATTGAGCTCACTTAGAAATTGGCATTTCATTACATTCAATGTTTGTTTTTTGTTGGATTAATATTGTAAATTAAAATGCATATCAGTACCTGTAATAGAAAATTTCATAATAAGATAATATTAATTTCATAGTAAAGTACAGTTGACTCCTGCTCTTTGCAGGGATGCATTCCAAGACACCTTTGATTTAAACAATACACATAGTGTTTTGTTAAGAATGTTAAGTGAGAAAATTGGATGCATTCCAGAATCAAAAATTTTATATTATAAAGGACAAATAATTTATATAAATGGCTTAAGTAATTAATAAACTGTACTGTATTATGCTAACAATATATATTTATTGAAAAAAATTTAATAAAATAAAAATCTTAATTCTCTCTGGTTTGTTAGAAATACCATTACTCGAATTTCTGAAAATGGTGTAAGTTAATATGAAATTAACAGTTATTAATTTCAATAGATTTTCTTACCGCAGTTAAAAATGTGTCTTTTTGGTTCCGACAGCTCTCTAATGAGATAAACTTGGGTAAAAGTGATTGCTTGCAAGTAGTCTCTGTTGCATCCCATTGCATAGCACTGTTAATCAACTGTTCTGGACTGAATACTTTTTTCCAAACAAATACAGAAGGCTTAACCTGTGGCGGACATTATTTTTATATTTTTATTTGATTGAGGACTCAAATATATATTGCACATCAGTAATGTCCGTATATAAATCGTGTAGCATATTCTAATCTGTATACAGTACAAGTACTGACATTTTATTGGGAATTATATTCTTGTAAAGCTGTATGGCACATTAGTTGTTTTAAATGTTATTTATATTGAAAATGTTTTTTCTTATTTGTGTCTTTTTCACATTAATTGCTGAAGAGAGGAGGAGATTACTTAAGGCTATACACTATTTAAGAAATTATTAGGATCTGTTTTTGTATTCCAGTATCAGAGATTCAGAAAATATATATATATATATATATATATATATATATATATATATATATATATATATATATATATATATATATATATATATATATATATATATAATATATATAATATATAATATTATAATATATAATATTATAATATACTCAGTATAGTTATAATCCAAACTATAGGAGTGTAAGGTGACAAACCCAGACTACACTAACATGGAGAAGGAGGATGCCGTGAAAGACTTCCTCAAGCGTATTGAGCACTACCGCACTATGTATGAGCCGCTCGATGAAGACAAGGAGAGTCAGTACAGCTTCATGAAGATATTTGATGCAGGTAATGTATGGCTTCTGACTATTGATGATGGTAGTGTGTTCATAGTAGCTCTTAGGGAGATTTTATGCTTTGTTTTACCCAGTTTGAAATGAAATATGGTTCATTGATAAGCATTAGCAGAGTATAACGGTAGATAGACAAATAAAGATGAATGCAACCCAAACAGCTTTAATAGGCTCCTTCCTCCTCTCATGTACAATAACATCTACTGTATTCTTGTGGAAGTACCAAAAATATGGGTTCATGATTTTCCAATTTAAGAGAACTTTAACAATAAATATGACCAGACTCGTGAGGTGACAGAACCTTAAATTTTTTTTCTTTCACCCATAAAACACTGCATCAGAAAGTCTCTAATTAATAATAAATTATCACATGAGATCCCTCTTAGTGATATTTTATAATATAATTTGCATTGAATAGAAGCAGAACCTTAACAAACTGGTGCATGCCTTATGGTCCACTGCAGTTAAAGATGAAAGCAACTGGGGGGACCTGGACATAGAGTTTCCAAGCCCTAACATCATGGGGAACGATAGGTGTAAACAGAGCACAGCTGAGCACTGCAAAGAAGACCTTTAGAAAAGGAGCCATCTCCTTCCAGTCAAGTCCTTCAGTATGACTGCCATTTATCCAGGAAAACTGTGTTGTATACCAACCAGGAGGAAGCCAGGAGCCATGCATCTATCTTAGCTGCATGGTTTCAGTCCCAAAGCCAGAACCGATGTAAGTCTGCTAAATCCTCAGTTGGGGGAGAGACGAGATGATGGAAATCTGCATAATAGGTTTATATAAGCTATGAGCTGGGGCCTGGAAATACACCTGAAGGGAAGTATAAAAGGCATCCAGCTCAAATGCAGATGGGGGTAAGAAAATTCATCCCTATTGAGCAACAATTCCTATGGCCCAAGAACCAAGCACCAAAGAGGCTCAAAGGGCCACCATGGACTCTCCTTCATTAAACTACAAAAATCTAGTGTGGTGCCTTTTTCCTGAGCTCATGAGTGTAAAGGTAGAGAAAAACTGGCCATTCGATTGCCAAAGAATGGGAGGTCAGTGTATATTAAGCACAATGTCAAAACCTGATGCTGGATAAAGCTATGCTGCACCACCTGGCTCAACCAGAGGCCACAAAAGCCAATATTACTCAACATACCACTGCATGAGAAGACTGCTTGGCAGAGGGTGAAAGTACTAGTACTTCTGAACCCAGTAAACAGTGATGGAGACAGCAGGATTGACCAGTGGCATCCAAAAAAACACTCATTCATGTGCAGCACATAGGCCAGACTAATCATATTGGCTGAACAAATCCAACTGAACTCCCCAACCTTAACCACTCGGTGAGGGACAGTGCAGGGCTAGACCATGGAAGGGGCAGAGCCAGGCATGATAGCGACATACACAACTAACTACAATCATTCCTCATCCTTGCAGTGAGGAGCAAACCCATGCTCTACTCATTAGTGAAAGGACATGAGGCATCAACTCAAAGAGGAGAAAACCCGAACCCCTCTCAGAGAAGATAACTCTGGTGGGGCAAGGAAGATGCAAGCCGGTATCAGGGAAAAGAACCCTGGCACACAACTGGAGTGAAATGAAAATTCAGGGCACAAGCAAGGTGGGAGGCACAAAACACAAATGTTAATGAACCAGGATCTAGATATGAGTTCTGAAGGTGTTATCCAATACACAAATTTATTAGTGTTGTCATATAGATGTAGTGTATTCATTATATAGAGGGTTGTATTTTGGATGTTATGGATGGAGGAATACATAAATACATATACTGTATTGTACAGACAATGCTGCCCTTAGCCATGCAACAGTAAGCTATTAGCTTGTTTGCCTGTTTTTTNTCTGGATACAACGTTTTAGTAAGCTTCACCAAGCGTTATTATTGCCTATATACTCGTTCCTAGAATAAAAGTAATTCATAATTGGAAATATGATATATAGTTTTATATTATATAGTGAGAGAGGTTATCTTGAGATGATTTCGGGGCTTTAGTGTCCCCGCGGCCCGGTCCTCGACCAGGCCTCCACCCCCAGGAAGCAGCCCGTGACAGCTGACTAACACCCAGGTACCTATTTTACTGCTAGGTAACAGGGACATAGGGTGAAAGAAACTCTGCCCATTGTTTCTCGCCGGCGACCGGGATCGAACCCGGGACCACAAGTCCAACGTGCTGTCCGCTTGGCCGACCGATATATATATATATATATATATATATATATATATATATATATATATATATATATATATATATATATATATATATATATATGTATATATGAGATGTACAGGGCCTGACAGCTGATTGGATAGCGTTCGGGATTCGATCACTGGTGGAGGTGGAAACAAACAACAAATATTCATTAAAAATCGTCTGGGAAAGGGTCTCGTGTAAATACTAATATTTCATAAGGAATGTAATGTAGGCCGACCGCAATCAGCCTGTCAGTTCCATACCCCCAGACCATTCCTCCTGCAAATTTGGGTGTGGCTAACCTTAAGCGTCTGTCCTCCAACTTTTGACAGACCCATAACCAATCTCTTGTAAATTGGTTATCGGTAGGACAGTTTGATTCGTTCTTGACTCTTCGTCAGGAACCCCGAATTCGAATCCCATACGGGACAAAAACGGTTGGGCTCACATTCTATCACCTACTGCCTCTGTTCACATAGCAGCAAATAGATGACCGGGACTTAGTCAACTGTGTCATTATTGTAAGTAAATTATTATGATTATCGTAACATCATTGTATATTAATGTGTTACACTAGGATTTGAGTTAGGAAAACACTATTTGTCAAATATTGATACTGTTCTTAAAAGATTCCCCCATTTTGCACCCGCAAGATAACGTAAGCTTTTAAGGGTTGACAGATGTTAATCTTCTTGTTTGAAGAGCTGTTCACTTGAGACAGTTAAGCAAGTCCCAGCTGTGTCTGGGTACAAGTGACAGGATGAACAACCCAGCGGGTTTTCTTCCTATTGGGGAGTGTTGTACATGCTGCTATGGCGATATGTCCACTCACAGGATGAGTGGCGCTGCCCAATAAACTCGCCCGTCGGGGCAAAATTTAAAAAATTAAAATTTACCAGGGCTACAGAACATTGCGCAATATAATGACGGTAAGAGTTCGACCCGGACCTGGCAAGATATGAAGCCCTATATCGACCTACAGGATAATGCAAGCTAGACCATCAGTATAGCTCACAGACCATCTTGCAAGTATTTTTCGGTCTAGAACAAAGTACAAGACGAGTATGTTCTGTGTTTATACAGTGATTGACAGGCCGCACCTCTTGCGGTTGCCATATATATATAATGCCATTTTGAACAGGTCAACGACGCGTTGTATGCCGCGTCATGATGGCTTGGTGCCGAGGCGAACACAACCTCTTCTAACAAATAGTTGCATCATTATTTGTTTCATATTATGCTGACTTCATTAGTTTAAAAATACTTATTTTATGATTTCAATAATTAGCGTATGATATGAATTAAAAGTATAATTTTAATGTACTTTGGATATATTTAATGCTGTGTTTGTAAACAAGAGCTGCCCAGCTGATCCAGCGGATTGCCATATACTTTCCAAATGCATTTCAAACAACATAACTAGGCTAATTTAAATGTAGCAGACCCTGAACAAAAAAAAATTATTTTATAAATAATAATAAGATACAGACATTCATATTGTTCCGCACATAGATGCTAGAGGAGATTAAAGAGGGATTACTAAGAGTGTGTGGCAACGCGGCGTGCGGGGTGACGGAGGATGGTGTGACGCACCAGACACAAGCCCTCACCCTCGCCACGGTCTCCCTCTGTCATCATCCTCCGTCACTCTAGAACCTCGGCGAACACTCTACCAGCGACTGCGAGCTTCGATTTCACTTATCATCGTTGAGTATATATGGTGAAGGCGGCGCGAGGAGGAGACACACACGTTTGTGAAGAGTACTAGTGGTTGGTGGTGAGCGCTGCGGACATCTTGCCTTTACAGATTTCCTGCGACATTGTTCGTCTTACTCGCGGTAAGTGGTGACTTCAGGTCACATATGCCTGTCTTAGTGTTGTGTGGGGGGACACTTGTCCACGGTGGCTGCTTGTAAGGGCGTGTAACTATAGAGACTCGTTCTTATTTGCGTAATATGCTACTTGTTCATGTGTATCTTCTTTGTTCCAAGAAGCAGATTACTCTTTAGATTTAAAGACTAATTTGAAAGGCATTGTTGCAACGGAAAAATATACACATTATCTGCATGTCGGTTATCAATATTGTATAGAACTTAATTGTATTGGTTAGTTTGACTGTATTAATGTTTTGGTTGACTTGAACACACTATATTTGTCCACCCTAAGAAATGGTATCAATGAATTTTTTGGTATACCATTTTTATATTTTTGATATGCCAGTACGTACTATGGAAATTCAAAAGATAGCAAGGTAAAATTTGTTTACCCACATTATACTAGCATTTGTGTATGCTCCCATGTTAAAATTTATGCATTTTGATATGTAAGATGCATTTATACATGGTTTAACTTTGTTAAATCTAAAACATGTAAAGAATGTCCTTACAGTCTGCAGCATTTCGTTTGAAATGCAACAATTCATGTCCAAATTGAACTGATACTGTAGAATCATTTAAACATTGAACCCCTTCACCTTACCCGAGAACATGTCCATGTTGGAAATGGGCTCGGTTGTTAGAAGATAATGTAGTCAAAATTGTCAAAGTGATTTTTTTTTTTTGGACCTTTATTCAAATTCTACAGTTCCCTATGAGACCATTTCCAATGTATCCAAAATCTTTAGGTCAAGTAAAAGGCTCATTTTTAAAATGGAGTAATAATTGGTGCATTATTGACAAAGTAAGTATAAGGACAATATTAAAGTATAGTAATTATATAATTATAAATAATTATAAATTGTAGTTATCAGGATAAGTGTAAAGTCACTAATTATATACTACCTTAACACTTAAATTAATATTTGTTTTAATATTAACTATTGAAGGAGGACTAATTTCTGTATGTATATACAGTATGCAAATAAAATTGTCTGATTTTCAAAAAAGTGTTAATGCATGCGATTTTGAAGTTTTTAGTGGAAAATAATTAGATCTGGATTTGAATTTATGCAGAAAATAGACATGCTAATACAGTGTGTTGCTATAATGTTTTAATGTACAGTATGCAGTCAAAATTTCTATAAATTTAATGTTTCTGGAAGTCTGAATGCTGTACAGAACTGGCGAATTAGTTTGAATGGCTTTAATTAGTTTGAATGGCCCTATTTTCATTGTATCATTTTGTTTACAACCTGGGAATATTTTTGATCACTGATATATATTTTTTTTCCTGTACATCACTATAATTTAATTGGTTTTGTTTCAGAAACTTGAAAATTATTCATCATGTCAGAGGAGAGGAGCTTAAGTATAAAGGTATACTTGGATGTGGGTGGCGGCCGGCAGGAAGTCCGCAGGTTTGCTTTCCCTGAGAACCTGGCCACAAACTTCCGTTGCTTGAAAGAGAAAGTAGCTTCAGTATTTACTTTAGGAAACAAGGAATTCACCATCTCCTGGAAAGGTTAGAAGCACAGTACTGTTTATTAATTTAGTTTTCACTACAGTACAGTTGGACATTTTCAATATAGTACAGTATTTACTCATTCGTAGGATCTCTACAATAATCTGTGTGTATACTCAATTTGAAGTTGGAAAGTGGTTAGTAAAGTTATTCATTGTATTTTTATACTTCAAATGTTTAAGTTCAACCATTTGGGCTGGACGGTAGAGCAACGGTCTCGCTTCATGCAGGTCGGTGTTCAATCCCTGACCGTCCAAGTGGTTGGGCACCATTTCTCACCCCCCCCCCCCTCATCCCATCTCAAATCCTTATCCTGACCCCTTCCCAATGCTATATAGATGTAATGGCTTGGCACTTTATCCTGAAAATTTCCTTCCCTTCAAATGTTTAAAGTGTTAAGTGCTAAATGGAGAGCTAAAAATCAATAATGAAATAAGGATGTACTGGAATCTGATTATTAGTTTCAGTACCAGGAATATTTGAATGTCAAAGATTTTGTTCAAGTGAAATTAAAAATTTATTGAGTAGGATAAGGAAGTGTTCACCTAACTCATTCATCTACACAGACCATCATGTGATGATGGTCTGTGTAGATGAATGAAACTTGAGGACATACACACAGAGTTTGTTTTCTTTTCTAGTTCATTTTACTGTATTGTACTTATTTTTTTTTTCAGATGCTGAGGGAGATTTGATTGTAATCTCATCGGATGATGAACTGATGGAGGCCCTCGCTGACTCCTTGAGCAATCAGAACCTCCAGCTCTTGCGGATCACTGTTACTGTGGGTTCTAGGCCAGATGTGGGCCCTAACAACTCAGTGCCAGGTATATTAAAAGTGTCTGATTGGTTTATCTTATTGGTTGTGGATTGGTTGCCTGAACAACTGTCTTGTCTTTGTATAAACTGTGATGCTTTCTACCCCTTTGTAACTCTTTCTGTGGTGATAGATTATAAGCTCTAATAACTTGGGGTGACAGCCTAATGGGATTTTGCTTCTTTTTTTATGAGCAAAGGATAGGTGGCAGGCTAAAAATAATCCATCTTTTAGGAGACAAAATCTGTGATTCTTTATGCCATTCTTTTATCCCCTTCAGTCCCATCTTTCCTGTTACGGAATCGAATCGAAATTGTAAATCTATCCGAAAGATGAATGTCATGGTTTTTTTTTACCTCGGTGACCTCATAATGGTGCCAGAGGCGTTATCAGTCAGATTAATTTTCTATATGGTGAGAAGGACATTGTACGTCATGATGACCTGTCTGCTAATATTAATCTCCACCTTTCTAAATTGGGAGACTGTTTACTAAAATCAAAACTACAGTATGTGAACCCATTCGTGACAGGTTTGCACCCTCTTTAACAGTACAAGGATTTCTTCAATGATGATCAGCATGGTCATAAAACAATCCGAAGCCATTGCAAGTCTTAAAAGATAACTTTCTGATGGATTTTGTTTTTACCGACTCTTAGAACATTTAACAAATACTGTATATGGTTCACAAAACTTTTAATATTTCTGGCATATCAGGCCCACCTAATTTACTATGATATTTTTTATATTTTGTATTATTTAAGCATGTTTCTTCATACATTTACTTATAGCGATTTTCAGTGATATTGTATGGATATACTGTATGTGATTTTGTGCATGTAAATATAATATATATTAAGCTGGTGGTTGACCAAAAACACACATCCTATCCACTCTAAAATACAGTATACAGTATAGTTATAATTCTTTGTGGTTACCATAAGTGTTTAAATACATTGTAAAACAATTTTAAATGCTAAATGTACAATTCAACATTCTCTTCTTTTAGGTGAATGAGTCTTATAGTTGATAATCGTGTGTAACATGTACTTGCGTGCTATAAAAAGGCTTATAGTTCAGAAAGCACAGTACTGTATATAGTACGAATTGAAACAAAATTGTGCTTCAGTAGCAGTCTCTTGCATTGTTTAATATCATAGTTTAGCACCATTGTTGTCAGCATTGTAGCTGTTGAGATGATTGTTTTGTGATTTTAAACTTGCATATCATTGCTCATTAATTTTTTGTTAGATATGAGAGTTTTTACTTCATTAGCTGAACAAAAATTATCAAGAGTGGATTAACAGTGCTTTCAAGTTTCTCGTCTCTCCTATACTGTACCCAACTAGGTACTTGTATTGGTTGGTACAGTGACAGTTTCACTTCTTGCAGTGTGACATTTAATCTCCAGTTGTCCAAGTGGTTAAGCAAAATTCCTTCCCTCTATCCTATCCCAGGGCCTTGTCCCCATATGCCTTCAAACTGCTAGTTGTTCTAGCTTAGTGCTTTCTCCTCATAATTACTACATTTTACCTTTCCTATACAGTGTATTTCTATGCAAATTACTGTGGTGTTTATGGCATTTATGGCATTGACAGAAAAAATTATTTTCAACTTATTTTGATTTTTACTGAAAAAGAATTGGAAAAAAAATGGCAGTGCTTCTAGGATGTTTAAATTAAGAAAAGATTACATTTACTGTTAATTTTTGAGTAGATTGTAGTGAAATCTAGATAATGTTAGACTTTTTGAGTAGGTAACATTCCTCTCCCAATTACCTTCTTTCCTTTTAAAGTTTACTGCAATATTAGAGTGAAACTAACAAAGGAGGCAAAATAAAACCCATCTCTATTTAAATTTTTATTTGTTCAGGTAATCAGCAGGGTCCTCTCCATGAAGGAATCGTTTGTGATAGCTGTGAGGGGCCTGTCCGTGGGTTCCGATACCGCTGCGTCAGCTGTGAGGACTTTGACTTGTGCGGTGCCTGTGAAGTCAAAGGAATACATGCTGAGCACAAGATGATGCGCTTGTCTAAACCACTTGCAAAGGTAAGGAGCTAAATTGTTTGTAGAAACACTGTACAGTTTTAGGGGATTGCAAGCTTGTAACTAATTTTTATAATTTTGTTGCAAGAAATTTGTTTACAGCATTAGGTATTCACAGTAAGGAAGGAATTCTGTTGTTAAATCACTTTGGTATGATTATATAATGAGTTTTCCTATTTAAATTAAACAATGTAAGTCCTTGGTCTTCTCTTTCTTTAGACAAATATATTGTCACTTTGTAGTAGGTTCATCTGTGTAATGCACTACAATTTAAATCTGCTTAAATAGTGTCTTAACAAACATTCTGCATAAATGCTCTGATATCGGGGAAGCTCCAAGTAGTCTATTTGAATTGGAAACCCGGGAACATTTTGCTGGAGCCAATTTTCTGCATATATTAACACTTTACGTGGTCCACCCCAAGGTCGGCCTGGCGTTTTCCGTGAGCGCGCACCCACACTAAAATGTGCATACTCTTTCCGGAAGTGTTCTGACCTCAATTTTTGTGCTACACGTTCACTTTGATATTAAATTGTTTGCAATCGAAAGGCGCACATTTTTTAACTGATAATCGAACAATAAATTAAATTTTAACAAATATGTTAATTTTGTACACAACATTCGTCCCCGCCAGACATCTGTAGTTATATTTATGGATGCAGTTTCCATCCCTGCCTACCGAAAGTGTTAAACTAAAAGTGGTGTTGGAGAATTCCTTCATTTACACATTTTCATCATGGAAATCCACTGGTAGCCATTTTTATAAACTAATATCTCATAAATTGGCTTTTGAGTTCTTTAGTTAATACAGTATTGCCATGCTATCATGGTATTATACTTATTATTATTATTATTAACCTTGGCTAAGGGAGCCGGTCGGCCGAGCGGACAGCACACTGGACTTATAATCCTGTGGTCCTGGGTTCGATCCCGGGCGCCGGCGAGAAACAATGGGCAGAGTTTCTTTCACCCTATGCCCCTGTTACCTGGCAGTAAAATGGGTACCTGGGTGTTACCCCGAAATCATCTCAAGATAACTGGCTATGTTTTTTCATATGAAAATATTAGTATATTAGAGAGAGATAAGGGGAATAAGTTTAAAAAAAAGAGGCATTTAATTTTTAATTACTTCATATTGTTTGATTTGCTAGATATATTGTTATAAGAAATCGGGAATACTTTTTTGTGATTGCTCTTGCTATTTAACCATATGTACCTTTGTTTTTTTATTTTAATTACTAATATAATATTTTATTGGTTCAGGGATCTCCTTGGTTCTTCTGGAGGGAATCTGAAGATTCACCTGGAAATTTCACTTCGCATTTTGGAGTAAGCGGTGGCACTGGCCCAACGTGCTTTACTTCAAGTTCTACATCTGGTGCAGGAACAGGTGCTGGTGCCGGAGCAGGTGCCGGTGCCTGGAGCAGTTGGGGTGGTCGTGGAGGTCGCTTTGGCCATAGGAGAGGATGTGGAGTCAGGGGACCTGGAGGATGGGCAGGATGGTGGGGTAGAAATTGGGGTGGAAAAACTGGAGGAGGCTGTGAACAAAGTCAGTCTATGGGTAGTGGCTTTGGACAGCAGCACCAACATCACCACCAACAGCATCATCGTCATCATCATCAACAACACCAGCAGCAGCATCAACAGCATCATCAGCAGCAACAACAACAACAGAGTCAACAACAAGGAAATATGAATAGCAATATGCACTCTGAATTTCCCTGGACAAATGGATGCCCTTTCATGACTGGAGAATGCAGTCCCCAGCATATGGCAGAAGATGCTCAAAAAATAGCTGAGGATGCTCAGAAAATGGCAGAAGAGGCTGCACAGCATGCCCAAGAGTTTGCTTCACAGATGGCTTCGGAACATGTTGCCAATGTAATGCGTGGCATCTGGACAGCTTGGACTGGCCACCAGGGACCTGGTCATGTAAAAACTGCTACTGCTAGTTCATCTTCCTCATCCACTTCATCTTCAAGTTCAAATGGAGATACCCAGCAACCAAAATCCAGCAAGCCCGTGGGAGAAGATCAACAACAGAAAGATACAAACATGGACGCTAATCAAACTGCTGGAGAAGAGTACCTGAAAAATGTTGGAGAAACTGTTGCAGCAATGTTGGACCCTATGGGTGAGTGGAATGAGCGTAGCGGGCTAATACTAATTGCCTTCACCATTGGTTCATCAACATATCTGTCATTTCATTTTAGGTGGTCACTCAAAAATGCATTATTGTGAGGAAAGTAATATGACTTTTACTCATTAATTAATGGGTGCTTTCACATTAATGGTACTGGCTTGGTGTTACACATGTTCTTTCATTCACAAATCATTTTGTTGTAGATGGTTAAAATGGGATCCAGGAGGCAGCAGTATGTGCTAAAAACCAATGCATTTTAAAATGATAGTCTTTCTTCACTGCTTCATGACAATATGGTCACAATTACTCTTGGGCCGTTTTCTTGATGAAATTATATTAGTTTCGTGTTGTTCCTGCAATACCTTGTCTTAAAATTTGTTGCCTCAGATAATTAATATTTTTGCTTTTAATAATAACGATAATTGAAAAATAATATTCTAATTTACCAAGTTATCTAAATACCCATGTAATCTCTGATAAATAATTTTAGTAGTTTTGCTCTAGTTATGCTATGGATCTCATCATGTCTAGACATTTTGATTCATTTCTGTTCTTTTTTTCTTCTTGATATTGACATAGCCAATTTTTAATTAAACTTAGCCTAAAAGTATGGTTCTCTACGACATAGCTCAATTTGAAAAATTACTTAATGAAGAATCTTTAAAACAGATCATGAAAAATTGCTTCAACTTGTCATTGATTGATTTCTATACTGTCCTCAAGCCGTCACTGCTGCCTCCTATATTAATGCTTTATCTTAGCTTCATTGTGGTTATTTTCAAGATTTGATGATGATATCTAGCCATTATTCACATATTCTTTGTTTTAATGTAAAACATGTGCAGTAGAAAAAATTGCTCCAAAGCTAATACTGTATACCATATATTACACGTGCTGACTAGCCTATGAGGTTATAGTGCTTGGCCTTATGCCTAAAGTCTCATTTTTTCCGTAGTGTGATACTGGTAAAATTGAATAAATTCACCTGAATTAATTTATTTTTGTTTTCCAGGTATTGACGTTGAAGTGTCTGTAGAGCACAATGGAATTCGTCAACGCTGCAGTCTGAGCAAGGATGATGTGGAAAGTCGTAGGAGTCCAACAGCTTCATTTTCTCCAAGTCCTCCTAAAGAACCAGAATCATCTGAACAGCCTTTGGCATCAGAGACGAGTGCAAACATGGAAGTACAGAGTGATGCTGTAAGGCAACGAGAAGGCAGTGTTGGTGTAGCAGATGTTATGGAGGTCTGTAGCCCTCAAGCAGGACCAAGCCAAAACTCAGGAGAGCAGATGGAAGCTGAGCATTCATCTTCAGACATAGAGGACTGGACCCTAGTGAACCAAGATGCTAATTCAGTTTCCCAGGGTGCTGTCAAATCTAAGTCACCACCTACTGAAAGGAGAGTTGCCTACCCAGATCTGAGTGTGGTTGAGGCCCATCCAAGTAAGTAACTGACATTGATTTTTGTGTTTACAAGTTAAGGAAGTTGATTAATTTTTTAAGCTATTTTTGTTATGAATGTTACCAACTTTCTAATGTAAAACTTACTAATTATATGTTTTCCCCATCAGTGGGAAATGTAATATAGATAAGTTGAAGCATAATTTCTCTTTCTCTATGAGAGTCCGGAGCATACAGATTTAGACTAACGCCGTTTTTTTTTTTTTATTATTATTATTATTATTAACACCAACGTTCATAATGTGCAGTGGATTTGTTCACCTGTATGCAAGTTGGGATATGAGGTTCGCACAACCAGAGCATCATTTTAGTGTGTGACACTCGATTGCTAATTTCTGATCTTGTGTTTTATGCAGTTACAGTTTTTGCATATTACCATCAAGTGGACTTTCAAGTCAAAAGAATCAATGTATAAATGTATAGAATAAGGCAAATAAGATTCTGCTAATCTTAACTAGCAAAGTTAGCAATATAATGATTCATTTTATTCTTTAGCTTTGTCTTTACCGTGTTGAACTCCCATTTAGATTACACAAGTTTGGTTTTAGTCACTGTACTATGGAATGGAATGTTCTTTTCTGGTTCTATTACCAACTGAATGTTGCAAATTTATAGCAATGTCAAATAATACTTTTCAGCATTAAATATGAACAGTACAATAATACAGTATATGACATTTCCTCTGCAGATCCTGTCATTCAGCGTGCCCTGGAGCAGATGCAGTCTATGGGCTATAGCAATGATGGTGGCTGGCTCACCAACCTTTTAGAGATAAAGCAAGGGGATATCAACCAGGTGCTTGACCTGCTTCAGCCAGTTCATAAGTAAATCTCTCGGTCAAAAGTGACAATTTTCTGAGAGGCAGAAAAAATTACTGTTGTAAGGAATTTTCATAGTTTGTATTTACTGATGTCATAATCGTTTAAAAGGTTGCATGGTTAAGTAGGGTAGCCTACTGTATGACCTTTCTCTGCATCGGATATTGTTCTTCTTTAACTCTTACTATATCTTCCTGTTGACCCATCTCGCCAGAACAGTACAACCAGACGTTGAAAAATGAAAGTACTTACTATATCACTCCTTTAGTGGAGAATGAAGTGGAAAGCTGAAATTGCTATTTAATTTATATAGAATTTTATGTTTTTGAGTTGAATAAATGATCAGTTTTTGTTTAAGACTGTTGGATATACATTTATGTTAAAGCACTATTATTTATTTTTTAAAGTATATCATTACAAAGTGGTTGATGCAGACCTTGAAATTCCTTTTAACACTAAATTCCATTGCAAAACTGAAATATGATGTTGACATATTGAAAGAATTACCATTCTTTGAAATTGGGTTCTAATTCACATGTTGAATTAGTGTTATATAGGAAGGACTTTTGATATATAATCTATTGATGGAAGTTTGTGTAGCAGAAGACTTTAGTGAGCACAGTTACAAGTTTTCCCTGTAATCAGTTGCTGTATGTTGTTTATATATAATCATGATGTATAATCCATTTCCTAAGAATTGTTGTATAATCTATTCCAAAAGAGTAAGATATGCTAATTTAGAAAGGGTACAGTATATTTTTTGCTCTGGTATTTTAAAAGCACTAGATATATTCTCCATAGTTCTGTACCAAATATTTATCTAGTGTGAGATTGCATGAAAGAAATACATAGTTATGTATTACTACTGTGTGACCTGTAGCAGTGAGCATATTTTATGACTTAGATAGTTATTTGGAAATGCACTCTGCACAATATATTTTTGCCTAAGTAGATGAAGCTCTTATTAAGAAATATATAATGGCATACTTTAAGTATTTAATGATTTTTTTAATGGCTCCTTCCTCTCCCAAATGTGTGTATGCATATAAAAATAATGTATATGCATACATTATCAAATATGTAGTATATTATAAAGTGTACTCAAATATGTTTTAATTCATACTTGAGAATCCTGAGATTCCTATCTTATTGCTGGCTTTAAAATAAAAAGTCTAAAGAAGTCTTGTCTGGTTTTGCTAGCCAGGGAATTCTAAACCCTACTCCATTATTTGATCCAAGATCAAATAATGGCAATGACATTTTTTAACAATTATGAAATGGAGCATCACATGCTAGTTAAAAGCAAATAATAAAATAACTATATATTTTGCATACAGTGCTATACAGTATGTTAATACCTTATTTTAATGAATACTGCACTATAATTATGATTGGATGAGCAATGCTGGCACGTCTCATTTACAGAGTAAAAAGATCTATCTAAAACTCAGCGGTGCATTGGTAATGCTATAATAAGTTCGCTTATTTTAACTTGCCGCTGGTGGTTGAGGCAGACATTTGTATGATGAACATGGATATTTGTTTATTATATAGTTCTTTGCTATTTTAAAGTTCATTATGGAGTTCTTTGCTATATGTTGGTTCTTATTATATTCCTTAAAATTCTTGTCTGATTTGGAAAATAATGTTTTATTTTTTCAATTATTGGGTAGTGAAGAGAGAGAATGTGTGCATTGCATAAATAGATGCAATTAATTACTTTTCTCAAGGTAATAATATATTTGCATGGGTTAGCACATATTTAATGGTGGTATAAGTGTGTATTATATGGAACAAACCAAGTAAAATTTTCAAATGATTTTTCTGGAATTGGAATGATGTTACTGTATAACCAATGAAATGAAATAAAAGTATTATAGTATGTTTTCTTTTTTTAATTCCTACACTACAATGTAATGTTTCCATACAAGAGTTTTTTGTTTTTATTTACATATAATTGTAATGGTTTATGTAAATTCAGTGAACTGGTGTGTTAATGCACACTTATGTGCCACACACACATATATTTAATCAAATGGTGTACAAATTCTGGATTAAAAGACGTGCATCTTTAGTACATAATGAATTTCACATAAAAATTACATGTTGGTCAGCACTTCACTCTTGGATTTCACTTTCATGTACCAAATTGCTGACCACTATGGGGTGCAATTAGCTCTACATTTAGATAAAAAAAAATTCCTGCATTTCCTATACACCGCATGTACCCCAAAAACAGCCTTAGTGAATTTGGCTCATTTAACTATCTTGGGTGTTTTTGCTCTATTGGCATCCTGAATAATATCTAGGAACTTGTGAATATTCTGTACCAGTAAACTGCTATATAGACATACTGGCTTAGTGTGTTTTTTATAACGGCTTATTTTGCATCCCTTGTGTTGTAGGGAATTCTGTCTTCAAATTAAAGGTGTAAAATAGCCTTGACTCTGAGGCCCATAAATGCTTAGGCCTGAAAAATGTGGATTGCAAGATGAATAAAGAGCAATGTGGGAGCTGAGGAAATTAAAAAAAAAATCAATATGCCAGGTTTATATGAGAAAGATAAACAGAAAAGATGAGTGGAATGGAGTAAATATATAAATAAGAATAGGGGTTTGTGTGTGAAATCTAAATTAAAAAAAAACAAAGGTGGTGATTGTTACTGCATGTACACAGTGATGACAAGCAAAACAATAAGATCAGGTTGAAACCTGAGTTTACAATAAATGTAATTGATTATCTAAATGATAAGAGGGAATAGATATTGAGAATGGCCCAATGAGAAGCAATGATACTCTTAGGAAAATTTTTTAATAGCTGTGGACTGAAAGATTTATGCAATGAAAGTTATGTATTGCCAATAAATATATAAAAATATTTTCATAAATATACAGGGTATAGGGTAGATAGTGGAACTACAAAGAGTAAGTGCTTGTCGAAAAAAGCATGCACAAGTATATGAATGATACAAGATAAATGATAATTGAAGGTTTAATCACACAGTAGAAGGATTTTTTATGAATTCAAATGATGAAAAAATGAATATGGAAAACTGAATAAGAGAGAACTTAATGAATACATAAATAAATAGAGCACAAGTTGGAAATTGAGGAAATGAAAAAGAAATTGATATGCTAGGTTTATACGAGAAAGATATGGTAAGACGTTACCGGTTTTAGTATTAAAACGTGTAGGCCTATCTATAGTAATTAAACATAAATATTAAATGGAGGTATAAGATCGTAGCAAAGTCAGGCAACAGGTATTATTATTGTTGTTGTTATTGAGCTTAATGTTTGTGAACTACAGTATAAATATCTGGTTATTATTACTTAACCAAAACATTTACTACTAGGCATGTATGCTCTTTCTTTGTATTACCCAAGGCGGATACTGTAAGACAGACAGCTCATTGCATCATGCATCTGGCTAAAAACGGCCTTCATGACAAGCATGAACGTCCACCCAGACAACACACCAGTGAGCAGCCAGTATGACCTCTGCCCCCCCCCCCACTCCACCACCCCTGCACCACCACTATTAGACCAGTACACAGCCACTTCACCGCTATTCGACCTCTACACAACCACTACTCGACCAGAGCACAACCACTACTCGACCAGAACACAACCACTACTCGACCCGTCCCTTATCGAGATCTCTACTCGACCGCCACATGGCAAATGGGTTCAAGAAATGTAAGGAAATGTATCCTGAACGAGTGATCAGGTTGGAATGCCTTGAGAACAGAGGCCGTGGAAGCCACCTCCATCCACAACTTTATGGCTAGAATTGGAACGTCAGGAAAGGTAAATTACAACGCAAGTAAAACGCTTGCATAGAGAGCTAGACCTCACTTTCTCGTAGACACCGTTAAGAAACACAGTCGTAGATGTTGTTGTTGTTTAAGATTCAGCTGCTGGGAACAACAAGTTCCAAGTAGCACGGGCTATGGCGAGCCCGTAGTGGACTTACCTGGCACAGGAGCGGGGCTGAAACTGGAAACAGTGGTAGGTAAGCACGGTTAGATAAGGCGGGACCAAAGAGCTAAAACTCAACTCCGGCAGATGAGAATAGGAGTGTAAGAATAAAGCAGTGTTGCATCAGGTTACCAGATGTGCGCCACGGACGGCTTGTTGCCACCCGGCTTGGTGGCTTGGGGGTTGCTCGCTCACACACACACACACACACACACACACACACACACACACACACACACACACACACACACACACACACACACACACACACACACACACACACACACACACACACACACACACACCAGACTAGTACCCGAGCTGAGAGGTATGAGCTACGAGGAGCGACTGCAGGAATTAAACCTCACTTCGTTGGAAGACAGAAGAGTTAGGGGGGACATGATCACCACATTCAAGATTCTCAGGGGAATCGACAGGGTTGATAAAGACAGACTGTTTAACACAAGGGGCACACGCACTATGGGACACAGGTGGAAACTGAGTGCCCAAATGAGCCACAGAGATATTAGAAAGAACTTTTTTAGTGTCTGAGTGGTTGACAAATGGAATGCATTAGGAAGCGATGTGGTGGAGGCTGACTCCATACACAGTTTCAAGTGTAGATATGATAGAGCCCATTAGGCTCAGGAAACTGTACACCTGTTGATTGACGGTTGAGAGGCGGGACCAAAGAGCCAGAGCTCAACCCCCGCAAGCACAACTAGGTGAGTACAACTAGGTGAGTACACACACACACGCTCACTTACTCTCTCACACGCTCACTTACTCTTCTCTCTCTCTCTCTCTCTCTCTCTCTCTCTCTCTCTCTCTCTCTCTCTCTCTCTCTCTCTCTCTCTCTCTCTCTCTCTCTCTCTCTCTCTCTCTCTCTCTCTTCCCTCGAGGGGGGGAGGCTATTGGGGGACTGATTGTGGTCATGATGATGGTGGTTGTAATGATGATCTTGTGATGGTAATAAGGCAAAGTGCGTGTTGCTAATGTGACGATATTGGTAATGCAACATTATTGATGATGACACGCAACCATGACACTGTGCAAGCCGTCGACATATACTAATTGTTCCTTATATAATTAACATACATCTCTATAATACTAATATTTATTTGGATACACTTATTTGGATATTATTTATTTGGATACTTATATAGTTTAACAATTAAACTGCTCATCATCGCAATAGGCTCTAATAGTTATGCTAACAACAACAATTCTCAATAATAATATAAATAAAATAATAATAATAATAATAATAATAATAATAATAATAATAATAATAATAATAATAATAATTCAAAGAAAGACCAAGTTTCAGATTTAGACTAATTTTTTAATGGTTCAATTGATGTGAGGTGCGCGCGCGCACGTACCCGCACTAACCTCAGGTGCGGGTATCTCAAGGATGTTACAGTGAGAATTAGCGTGTTCCAGGGCCATCAACTTCTTTCACCTGTATCCTGCAGGGTACAGTAAAAGGTAGGGTACATTGTGTAGTGGGTGTTGGTACATCTGCATGTTATGGTGATGGCAGGTGT
This sequence comes from Procambarus virginalis, assembly GCA_020271785.1. Classification (NCBI taxonomy): domain Eukaryota; kingdom Metazoa; phylum Arthropoda; class Malacostraca; order Decapoda; family Cambaridae; genus Procambarus; species Procambarus virginalis. The sequence goes on from WNGS01005680.1 coordinate 8,772,706, forward strand.
GTGTGTGTGTGTGTGAAAGAGTATTTCACACATCTGCGGTTCGAAGCAGGATGACGTTGAACTCTGAATGTGGGAGTTCCTTGTTAACAACGGATCCTGTAGTACAGTGGTCTGCGTCCTCGACTCACAATCTAGGATCCAGGGCGGAACATAAACGGTTTGGCACGTTTTCCTCTTACCGGATACCTTTGTTCATGTGGCAGTAAATAGCTACCCTGGAGTTAGGCAACTGTTTTATTTTTTTTATTTATATATACAAGAGTTCTACATTCTTGTAAAGCCACCAGCACGCATAGCGTTTCGGGCAGGTCCTTAATCCTAATTTTCCCTGGAATACGACCCTCCAAATCGTTTAACAACCAGGTACCTATTTACTGCTGGGTGAACAGAGGCGTACAGTTAAAGATTGGTGCCCAGTCAATCCTACCCGGTCAAGATACGAACCCAGGCCAAAACGCTCACGAAGTGTCGGGCGAGTGTTTTACCACTTCGCCACAGGGACTGACTGTTGCGGCTTGTATCTTGAGAAAGGTCAATAGTTGGCCTAGAGGGGACCTCGGTAAACCTCCGTACAGGCTTTCTGTCCCCGACAACGATGAAAAGGTCATCACTACAGAACCTGTCCTATTTATACAAATCTTGTACCGGAACTTTATTCAATGGCTCGCATTAAGACAGGAAAAAATCATGAAAGAGAAGCAACAGAAATGTGATGTCTACCAAAACTGAAGGGAAGATGTAGCTCTATTTACTTACCAAAAATAAGATCACCAACTTACTCATGAAGAACTCTCCCAACACTAAACGTCGAGCGCCTTGAGAGTCGAATGTTGCTTATATTTGTAAATGCCCACTTGGGGACTATCAGTCCTAATGCTATCAATATATAGTCAAGACGGCAACGTCTCTTCCAAGATATCTGCCAACCATTGAATATCATATAATAATTTCTACACCCATCCCGACATATCCTGCCTAACAGACACAATCGACCAATACAGCAACTATAAGATCTAAGAGAACAGAAGCACTTCACATCAAATACTCTCATACAATTATCAACAGCTACGCCTATGTACCATCTACAAGATTAAGAAAAGACTAGACAGGAGAAATAATATCATATATAGCTAATATCGCAATGCTCTCATCGACATAGCCCTTCAAATAATTTAATATTTCGGCCGCATTTGGATTGAAAAAAAAAACAATTTAATTGTCGAATGATTGTTTATTCTTTCCGTGTGTCGGGGGAACTTGTTGGAAAATTCCCAGCTTACGTGGGTGTCATGGCGGCCAGCGACCATGACGCCGAAGACAGGGTTAATGACAGGAAGTTTATGAAGAAGGGAATACCGTATGTCAAGCTCAATGTTTGTTTTGACTGCACTAACGAGAGGAGTTTCAATCCCGTAGAGTAGAGGCTAGAGTGAGTAACGTATTGACGAGTAAAAAGCCTCTTGAAATAAAATTGTAATTTGATTGGTCGGTCTTAGGCTATCCTCTGTATAGTGATGTAATAATTTGTTAACGTCTTGATAATTTTTTCTTGCTGCACCTTCAGCTTTACTTAATATTTGTATACTCGTATTCATTTCCTTCACTGCCAGAGTTTTATACAAGTCAAAGTCAAACATATTAAAGCATCCTTGTTAAGTTGGAGTAAAGTTGTATGTGATGGTTAGTGAATGGAGGTTAGTATTGAATTCACACTAGCATTAAAGCAATCTCTTATACTGTGTACTTGAGCCACTCACTCTCACCTCGTTGTGTCATGCTGACGGCCTCGCTTCTAATTGTAGGGCACCATTCAGTTCCCCGACCGTCCAAGTTGTTGGGAACCATTCCTTTTCTTTCTATTCTAAATCCTTATCCTCTATCCATTTAAGTGCTATATAGTCGTGATGCCTTGGTGCTTTCGCCTGGTAATCTTACCTTACCTCAGGGTTTCACATCGATGTTGTGCCCATGTGAGGCTTTTCATAGTATATACCTTAGGATAACACTTTTGTATAGGCTTTGCTAACGCTTATTGTTGTGCTTGCTTGGTTACCTGCATTATTGATGGTGGGTTTACGCATCATTGATGGTGGGTTTACGTTAATTATTGATGGTAGGGTTACCTGCATCATTGATGGTGGGGTTACCTTCATTATTGATGGTAGGGTTTCCTGCATCATTGATGGTGCGCTTACCTTCATCATTGATGGTAGGGTTATACCTGCATCATTGATGGTGGGTTTACCTTCATCACTGTTGTCTAGAACATTTGTGTGGGTGGTGAATCATCAGTTGGCAAGACCTGAGGAGAAGTGACAGGCGAGTGACCAAAGGTTACTCAACCAGCCACCAGCTCGTGACGCTGTTCTCCATGAGTTCTGAAGTCCTTATCATTAGATAACACGATGGACTGGCTTGTAATCTGCAGGGGGGCACGGTTGAATGGCTTGTAATCTGCAGTGGGGCACGGTTGACTGGCTTGTAATCTGCAGGGGGCACGGTTGACTGGCTGTAATCTGCAGGGGGGCACGGTTGACTGGCTGCTTTGTAATCTGCAAGGACATATGGGTATCGGGCTAGTATAAAGCAAAGGATTACTTTAGTCATTAGTTCAGTTCAACACTGCAACGACTATCAATGGAGTTTGAGTGTACATAAACCCTGGAGGTAGTCTGGAACGGTTTGTGAGGAGAGTACCCGCGCGAGGGAGTCTGATATGAAGCTGTTGTCAAGTGCTCTCAGTACTTGCACTGGTCAGTAGAGCAAAGTTCTGCAGGGTCGGTGTTCGATCCCCGATAATTCCAGTGGTTGAGCACCGATTCTTCACTCCATTCTCAAATCCCAGCTCCTTATCCTCATATCTCTTGAAAGTGATATACAGGTATACTGGTTTAACCCTTTATCCTCATAGTTACCTTACCTTGCAGAGTTTCTTTCATCCTATGCCCCTGTTACCTAGCAGTAAAATAGGTACCTGGGTGTTAGTCAGCTGTCACGGGCTGCTTCCTGGGGGTGGAGGCCTGGTCGAGGACCGGGCCGCGGGGACACTAAAGCCCCGAAATCATCTCAAGATAACCTCAAGATATACCTTACCCATATTTGCGTACATTGGGTTGTGAGATAATATAAAGCCGGAGCGAAGGGACACGCAGGTGAATGATTAGGTGGTAATATCTTCAAGGTGTGAGCTATTTACAAGAAGTGATTCATCATATAAAGGCAGTGAATCGCCTGTGAAGGCTGGTTGGTCGCTCACCGCGCCCTTCACTACACACTTGTCATGCCAGTCTCAACGTGCTCACCCAGTCGTGACAGCAGGGGCTACCTGTCACGCCAACCTCCCCAACGTCAATTGAAATTGAAATAAGTTTATTGAGGTAAAATACACACAAAGGGATGAGGCAGCTCAAGCTATTCTCACCCCGTTCAGTACATCGTGTTAATACATACATAGACACACATCACAAACAATAAACATATTACCAAACATTCTGAGAGATAAACATATACATTTCCTCCCAACGTCAAGAAACTGTCGTATTGAAGTGCCCTATCCTGACCTCCCAAGGGACCCAGGAACAGAAAACGAGCCATTATGTCTATTTCGCGAGCCTCTCCCATTTTCGAGTACATTATCTTGTGTTGTCTCGTTCTAAGCGTCACTGCTTATCACCACAGCTTATCTCTCGTACTCTGATAAGATTAAAGTTACATCCCAGCCCCAGATGCTGGCAACAAGAGACTGGCATTAATGACATTTCAGGCCGTCCTCCTAAGGTTTCCCAACGGCAAGAAACGGTCGTACTAAAGTGACCTTATCCTAACCTACCAGAAGACCCAAAACAGAAAACTGGATAGTACGTCAATTTCGCGAGCCGCTACCATTTTCTAGCAGGACGATTTTTGGCCTTAGGTAAAGTATATGTCAAAATGCAACGTTCTATTAGAAGGACGGGTTCATCATGTAGCAAGAGCATTTAGAAAACGGGTTGTGTTGGGACGGATATCAGACAAAGTTTTGTAATTGCGATAATTTCATTGCTTATTGCAGCTTGATAACATATTAGACGTGGGATCAATGGGTTGTTTCAAGCGTAGGTTAGACACATATGAATGAATTTGGGTGGATATAAATAGGAGCTGCCTAGCATGGGTCAGAGAGCCTTCTGCAGTTTCCTGTATTCTTATGTTGGCGTTAGAAAGTGTGGAGGAAGAGTGGCGACAGCCTCGACGCGGCAGAAATTGGAAGTGTTGCTCTCACAAGGCGGAGTCTGTAGGGAAGATTTCGCTGGGCTTGCTTAAAGGTCTATATAGACCACAGCCAAGATTCCGTACTGACCTACTTTATCAAGTTTATGCACTAATGGAAGGGTTATCATGGACATTATTGTTACAGTATAGGGCTGTGGGTGGAGGCTCCATCAGCCGTCACTCACTGGAACAAACAGCTCCATATCTCCAACGATAAGGGGATGGGGAGACGCGTCCAGGGGAGCGGCTCTTCTCCCTATTAAAAAGTCTCGTAAGTTGTGTGGTTTAAAAGTGTTTTTCATTCATAGAGGGTTTCACAATTCATTTCCCATACTGTTCTAAGTTATTGGGAGGGGGAGTGGTGGCGCAATTTCACAAAACACGAAAGTTTTGTACTGAAAGTTTGTACATGACGTAGAGACATCCTTATAAGCGGACAAGGCTAAAGGATTAAAGGATGAGTACTCACCCTTGTCATTGCTGGTCATCCCATGACGGGATGCTCGCGAGCCATGCGCTGCCACTCCTCCTGGCCGTCGCTTGGCTCCATGGTAGGCGTCGGTGCCATTCCTCCACTGCCACACAGGACTAACAAACAACCTCGTTCGCCACACTGAGTTAGGCTTTTTTCAAGTTTTCTGAGAACTGGGTAATATGCTGTAGCTAATTTGTCCCAGTAACCGTCGTGATTCGTCTTTGTGATTCTTTGATTTTCTGTTAGGCTACTGAAGACGTCGCGCAAGTGAACTGGGCTGTGGGCCACACTTTTCTCCTCAGGATGGAACTGCTTTCTGCCTTCAGGTGAGGCCGTTATATATACCTGTCACGCGCGATGATCAACTGCGACCTTAACACTCACAAAGGACACTGTTATAGTGTCGGAAGCATCTACACCAATTATAGAATTCCTTCTGCTTTGAAGGTGAAACTTTAGTTAAGTGGAAAAATTATCACACTTGGTCGACAAGATGCTGCTGCTGGTTCTTGGTTTAGACTCACAAAGGCTGCTCGGTCTATATTTGTGTAATAAGTTTATAAATGACGCAGATACTAAATTGAAGATCATAAGGAGATATAATGCATAAAGATCCGACTCGAAAATGAAGATGGGTTTCCCAAAGATTAATGCGTGTTGCATTATCTGACACTGCAAAATAGTGTCTTTGGCCATACGTTTGAGTAGTAATACCGTGCAAAACCAACCGTAGTCAGAGATGGTGCAGGAATCTCTGGAGAGTACACTCTGAACTCCTACAAGCTCACACAGTCACGACGGAGTCACTATGAACCTTCCGTTAATCCGTACTCTTTGTGGTATGGGAATGCTGTCCTTGCCCACACCTATAAATTTCTGCATAAACACCTTGTATACACATGGGTTGGAGCTTTGGCTACCAGTGGATGATGAATGAACGTGATGTGTAACGGATGAGGTGCGTCGCTCGGGTGCTGGCGGAGTGTGAATGTGAGTGTATAGTGAAGAAGAGCGCCCGCGTCATCAACACTCATAAAGTTTGTTGTGGTGCCACCACTGCCACCGCGCGTGGCCAACTCGCCTCACAATTCCCACGTCCAACATCAATACAACCCAAAGCAGTCAACCTCTAATAGTTTTAAATATAGGTGGTCGAAATGAAAAAGTCATTGATGGGTGTTTGTTCTGTAAATGTCCTGAATAAAACCGTACGATAGTTTCTGTTAGAAAAACTGCACCTTTAATGATAATTAGAAAGTTGGCGTCGTTCCGGGCCCAGGTTGGCAAACATGTGCGCGTCGGGACGATACACACAACGTAACCAAAACATTACCTTTCATTATCGATTTTTTAAATAGAAACTTCCATACTACATTACTGTGGCAACCGAGATACCAGAATCACAAAGGCACTTCTTTAAGGATCAAACTACACCTAGTCAACGATGGAATAGAACGTATAAGATACCACAATAGCGAAGAGTGGGCGCTAGTTAAGACAGGCTTGGCAGTGCAAGCCTCTTTCTTATTCCACCAAGTTATTAAACTATACAATATATCTTCATATTTATTTATTTTAAGTATTCACAAAAAATGTAACAAGTAATATTTATATTAGTCTGCGGGACAGAAAGCCTGCTATAGGTTCACCCAGGTCAAGGTGTGCTCGGTCACCGTCTAAATACTGGGCCATCCAATAATGCTTAACCTGACTGTGGAGTGCACGCGCATGGCCTCTACTGTCGTGCACTACTCCTAAATTGGTCTATTTTCTATTGTTGACTCAATTAATGCGTCTATATTGATTGAGATTATTAATGTTATTAATAAATATTAAACATTCATACCCCCCACATCCTGCGTTTGAACTTAACAGACAGGAATACAGAGACAGATTTGTGGAAAATATTAACCAACTTGCGAAATTCTCTAACGATCATATATAGATAGATATATATATATATATAGTAGATAGATATATTATATATATATATATATATATGTATATATATATATATATATATATATATATATATATTATATATATATATATATTGCTTCTCACACACTCGCTGTGGTGCCACACTCGCCTCACAAGCCAAACAAAAACTTGGTTCGAATCCTGGGCAATAGGCAAGCGGACTAGACACTGTTCTTTCACTGTACGCCCCTGTGTACCCAGCAGTAATTGTGGACCGACTATATAGCACTTGAAAGGAGTGGGACGGAGGAAAAGAATGGTGCCCAACTTGGACGGTCGGGAATTGAACGCCGACCTGCATGAAGCAAGACCGTCGCTCCACCGTCTATAAGCTCTGATGAAGGGACAGCTCGCATAGTCTGTCAGTATGAGCCAGAGAACTGATGTGCCCTTCACAATGGCAAAAACATTGACGGAGAGAGTTCGATAATTGCTGCATTGTATATTACATGATAAGTGATGGGAGGAAACCTAGCTGGCTCTACCAGCTCCCCCCCCCCACTGGCTCTACCGACCGGCTCCCCCCCCCCACCTTCACCCCCACCTGGCTCTACCTACCCCACCTGCTCTACCGCACCCCCACCGCCATCATTACCTGACTCTTTACATCCTTCCATCTCCCCATCTTCAAGGGGAAGGGAGGACCTAGAG
>WNGS01005680.1:8781062-8793432 GCA_020271785.1 Procambarus virginalis
ACATTGAAGCCCTAATTATCCAAATCAATTGGTATTAGTGCCTCCTGTTTCATCCAAGGTTCTGTTCTAACCAAAGGAAGAATTAACTAATGTAAAGATCAAATGAAAATGTGGCAGTTACGTGAAAGTAAGCAGTTTAAAATATTGTTATTCTAGATACTGTATGAACAATATAGCATACCTACTTTTCAGGTGGAGTAAAAACAAAGGTAGAAGCAAAGCGTAGTTACTCCAACTATGTCTTGCCTTACAAGAGCTCCAACGCATCACGAAGGAAAGTAAGTTGCTATGTGTAAACGTTCTGTGCCCAGATAAAACATAAAAATAGAGGAAACTGCAAGACCTATTAGTCAATGTATGTTGGCTTCAATTTATGCCAACTAAACTCATTCACATATATACATACTATATGGCTAACCTCGAAACAATCCAGTAGTCCCATGTTTAATATGTTACTCGGTAACTTGTTCCATAAATCTACAATTCTATTCACAATCCAGTGCTTCCCACTTGTATATACTTTAGTCATGTCACTTTTATGTAAAATTTTCTTAATATCTCTTCATAAGGAAAATTTCAAATTCCTGTGATTAACTTTGTCATCATATATAATACATGTTGCATGCAAGAATGACATAAAGACGACCTCTCACAGTCATACAAATTCACATGATACATAGTATTAGTTGTACAGTATGGCCAGCCTTGGAGCAAATGTGCACCAAGTAGAGAAAGGGGGGGGTCACTGCATATACTGTAACTAAAATTTGATATAGTAAATATTTTTATTAGATTTATTTTTAATAGTTTTTCATCACTGTACTTGAGTATAGGAAGAAATTTGCTCATCGAACATTGCAGTTGTTACACAAAAATACACACACTTCTATATAATATACTTCTATAGTATACAAATATATTTCTATATGATATATTTGAAAATTTCATAATTTAATCTGATTGTAAAAATTACTATCTCTGACTATTTTTTGCAGACTTCAGTCATCCAGTCACTGCACCTTGGTGAGGCTGGAGATGATGGCAGTGAAGAGGTAGCTGGTGTAGATAAGAACTTGGAAGAGCTCTACGTTTTTCGACCTGGGATGATTCCGCCATACCGACAAATGTTTTATCAGGTATTGTTAAGATTGTTATCAGTGTGCAGAATATAAATTTAGCCATTAAGTGTTGACAGTGATTTAGGGGCGACGACAATTGAGGGATCGGTTGTGCCCTGCCATTAAGTGCATGTAGCAAGTGCAATTTTAAATTCTTGAATTACTGCTCACTACTGTGATAAGTGAATAGTGGCATTATAATGTGTCTGATTATTAAAAAGTGTTTAAGCATTTTAAACAGTAGTCAATACAAGGTGATAACCCATAGGCAAGAAGATTTAGTTGAATCCATGGTCTTGACATGACAGAGTAACTAGAATGCTCATCATAGAGCCATAGACCATCATTTTCCCCAAATCATGTGATCAGGCCCACATATCAAAGTTTGGGAAGCAAAACTGCATTACTGTATCATCAATCATAACTCATAACTTGCATTTCCAAGTTTAGAAGGCTACAGCATTTCTTAACTTTTCAGTACTGTGACATCCAAGTTCCTGAAATTCAGAAGCTTCTGGAGGAGTCCATACTGAGTGGAGCTAACAAAGTATGCTCAGAGAAATTTGGATGGTTACCTGCAGGTGTTGAAGCCAAATCACGAGACATAATGTCACATCTCATAGAGAAAACTATTGCTGAGAGAAGTAAGTGTTTTCTTGTATACTAATATTCTTGTAAATAATGAATTTTTAAGAATTTAAGAATAATAACAAGGCTTGTCATTTTATTAGGTAATAATATCCAGATATGTCAAATCTTAGTAATTATATGGATTTAGAACCAAACCACATTTCCTTAAATTTCTATAGTGAAAAAACTTAATATGACATGCTGCTTTTAATTCAGGTGACTTCTTTATAAGTTATATGATGTAGGCTATCATCTATGAGTATTTAAGCTGTCATCTGGTATTTAGAAACCTGTTAGAAGGGGGTACATTTAATGGAGAGACTATGCTATTGAAAAATCTTATGTCTGCATCTTTATCTTAATTTCTAAATGTGTCGATTACCTGAACTTCCAAATTATGCCAGAATATTTCATAGCCTGTTTCATTACAGCAGCCCAGGGACAGGGGCTGGACGAGGAAGAGCTACGGTCCAACTCTGATACGGATTCCCCTACCGAGGGAAACTCCACTGAGGAGGAGACTGGGGAGTAGACAACTAGATAAGATACAGTGGTACCTCGGAATGCGAGTGTCCCTGTATGCGAGTTTTTCGGAAGACGAGCAGGATTTCCTCGAAAATTATGTCTCGGAACGCGAGGGTTACCTCGGGACGCGAGTTTGTTGATACGCGTACAGGCCGACCTAGCGCGTGGTCGATCGGCGATCGTCGCCCCTCCGCCCCTCAGTTTACCATTGTCTCGTGCCCAGTGACTATCCCAAATCAATTCTTCACCTGGATTTTCAGTGTTTTGTTGGATTTTTGGTCATTTGACTATACAGTTTGTTATTATATATCTCACCATGGGTCTCAAGAAAGCCATTGATAAGGTTCAACCTAAGAAAATAGCTGTGAGTAGAGGCAGTAGAGGATGTCCCTCCTTGATTAAGAAAATATGTGAAGTATGGGAAGAACTGCAAAGTTTTGTTGAAAAAACTCACCCAGATAAAGCTGTAGCAGGCCGTTGCATTGACCTTTTAAATGCTTTACAAGATTGTAATTACCATATTATATATTCTCACATTCCCAATGTACCTTCTTGTATATGAATAAATAAATAAATAAATAAATAAATAATGATAATGTGATGTCTTACTACAGACAAGTGTTAAAGTGTAGGGAAAAACAAGTGTCTTTAGAGAAATTCTTAGTAAGACAAGCAAGTCCTAGTGGTATGCAGGCAAAATGTGCCAGTGTGTGCATACCAGTGAAGTCCTCACTGCCTGATGTGATAATGGAAGGGGACTCCCCTTCCAAACAGTAACTCCTCTCCTCCTCCCCCTCCTCACCATCTTCCATCCGCCTACAGCATTCAAGAGCAAGGTAAGTAATAACTTGAACATAGTTTTGTAGGTTTATTTAGATGAATTAGGTACAAAAATTTAGTTTGATATGGGGTTTTTGGGGTAGTCAGGAACGGATTAATTCATTTCCCATTATTTCTTATGGGGAAATTAGCTTCAGAATACGAGTTTTTCGGAATAAGAGCTGTCTCCAGGAACGAATTAAACTCTTAAACTGAGGTACCACTGTATACTTATCTAATATAAGTGTATTATTGAATATATATTCATATATTCATAAATAAGATATACAATCATTTTATATAAGATATACTGTATCTACTATGTGTATGATTGAAAAAAATCCTAAGAAAATATTAATATTTTGTATACCTGTAATTACATCTTTCAATAAATAAAAAGTAAAGAGTGTACTGTTATTAGAGCTGATAAATCCTTTGTTGTTTATATTATAAATACTATATATATATTGTTACGGTAATATCACTAAGAACAGTGGCTTAGGGCAGATGGAATGCTTCGAACATATAAACAAAACAAAAAAGTAAAAGCAAATTAAAATAAAACTGCTATGTTGACTTCACGGTGTGGTAAATGCAGGATAAAACATAGGGAATGGAAAAATTCATTTTTCTGAGATCTGAAATCATCCAAAGGTAAGGGTACCTTGTAGAGATTGTAATGAAGTCTATGTGGTGGAAAACAGGGCATAAACTGGAGATCAGAATTGAAGAACGTAAGAAAGCATGTAGAATTATGAATGGTAACAGTGCTGTAGCTAACCATAGTTGGGAAAAGGATCACAATATTGATTTTAAAAAATGTAAAATAATCTATAAAAGTAATAATATTAAAACTAGAAGGGTAGTGGAAGGGATTCTAATAAATACTCTGAATACTTTCGTTGGTAACTAAAGCTTCACTTCGGAGGATAGCTTTACTAGGAAAATGATTGAGTGAATTAAAATTAGATCTCAATAAATGGATGAATGAAAGCAGTCCCATTAGCCACACTTTTTTTTGTATGGAAAGGCTTACGATGGATTGCATCCAGATTGATGATTGATGAAGATTAAGCCATCCAAAAGGTGGCACGGGCATGAATAGCCCGTAAGTGGTGGCCCTTTTGAGCCATTACCAGTATCAGTAGATGATACTGGAGATCTGTGGAGGTGCAACTGCACCCTGCATGACGGGAGATGTCTCCCGATTGCATCCAAATGAACACCTATATTTATAACAACACCAGTTTCCAAAATAGTATTATAGAAAGGACAAATGACCATATTTTTGTAGAAGGCTTTACCCCAGGTACATCGGCAGTCGGGATTAGAAGTGACCTAGTCAGGTCAAGAAGGATAAGAGGACTGGACATAGGATAGCAGTCTCATTAGACATTGAAATGTAAGTCTTGTCCTAATCACACACTCAGACCTTGACAAAGCTCTCAGGAGAGACATAAATTTCACACATACACAAGTGTGGGTTTTTATGCTATGTTATTATGTCTGAGAAGGCATTACCATTAGTAATTATTAATTTTTTCCTTGAACTGAGTATCCATATTCCGTAGCAATACTGGTAAGATTTTTTTTTTCACGGGAGACATCTCCCGTCACGCAGGGTGCAGTTGCCCCGCCACAGATCTCCAGTATCATCTATTGATACTGGTAATGGCTCAAAAGGGCCACCACTTACGGGCTATTCATGCCCGTGCCACCTTTTGGGTGGCTTAATCTTCATCAATCAATCTGGTAAGATTTTCGAGAGTGCCCTTTTAGACTGTAACTCCTCATGGTACGGCAGCAGCCCAAGGCTCTACCAGGGGAAGGTCAACGGGGCACAAGTCACCCAGCAGTAATTACGAAATTGTAAACTGATTAACGGGGTCTTGTTCCAGAGAAAACTATAGCAGTGTAAGGCTTAACGTGACCTATAGGATGGGAAAGCTCTAGGCTTCAAAACAAGAGTCTCAAGTTGACTACTGAGGTATTCAACTATGTAAAAAAAATGGTGTATAAACAACTTGATTGCAAAAAATGCGAGGAAGAGGCTGCACACGTGCTGCATCTTCTCAACATGGTGTAAGTCTTGGGGCATGCATGTCCTCGTTACTTGACCTTTTTATATTTGTTTAATGATTTCATTCTAATGACATAACTTGATATGTCGCTCTTGAGGTTTGAGTTTTGCCTCCAGTAAAGATGGCTACGGTTTATTGAGCACCTCCCACATGTGACTTGTATAATGGCATTAATCCAGAACTCATTAATACAATAATTCAAGCAACAGCTGTAGATGAGACTATGACGAGAACGCAAGGTGTTATCAAATTTGTCACATACCTCTCAAATTATTGACTTATTAATGTTATTCAGTAGAACAAGTTTACTTTTTTATATGTGTATTAATAAGTATTTTAGGCACAGAGCAGTGTGCTGTGTACTCAGTTTTGTTAGAGTATTTCAAGAGAACTCATCTAATATTCCCACCCCTCAGGATGGTTAGTCATACATGGTAATAAAGAAGAAACATGAGATGTAAGTCTACTCTACTCTAGCTCCTGCACTACCAAACTTTGGGTACACTATATGAGAGAGAATATAGTGAGTGAATATCCGCTAGTGAATGAAATGATCACAAAGCTCCATGTACCTCATGCCTCATGGTCCAAATTCAGACATGCCGGGTTAATTTTTGTTCGATTTGTCCTGAAATTCAACCAAGCCGAATTTTTTTCATAACTGTATAATTTATTATATACAAGAGTACAGTATATTGCGAGTTTTGATCAACATCGGGAAAATACTGATACTAAGCAAATAAGTGCACTATACGACAGATGCAAGAGAAAGAATTAGTGAGAATTATTTATTAAAAATTTTAGACAAAATTTTATTCCAATATTTCATCACATTACGGTGAAGGAGGCGGTGACGTCATGAGGTAGACCATGAGTCAGCCTCACATGACCACACTGTTGCCACCTCAACTCTTGCACCACAGGGAAATAACATTCATTTAATTATTATATGATAACTTTTGTGGCTGGTAACCCCTTACGGGGGACAGTTTGACCTGCGTCTGTGTGTATAGGGTGAAGAGTTACAACTGTATACACAGGTATACTATATTAGTAATGTATATCTTGTATACGAGTCGTGAAGTACGCCGTGTTCGATGTACAACAGGTGTTCGTCCACACGTTCAACAGGTCAACAGGTGTTCGGCCACACGAAAACCTGTGTTATATACATCTATGTGTTATGTATTTTTTCTGAAAGTTTTTGCCATCTATTTCAAAGACAGCTGTTGTAAGTTTGTTTTGATTTTAGTTAAATTGTATTCTTAATGTCATTGCTTTATTGCATTACAGGTGCTGAACACCTGCTTATATTCCTCTATTGCTGGATGTAGCTGACGTTGTTGTTATTAGGTGTTGATGAGTGTAGTTGACCTTACTGTTGATTGGTGCAGTTGACCTCACTTGTTGGGGGTAGTTGACCTCACTTGTTGGTGGTAGTTGACCTCACTTGTTGGGGGTAGTTGACCTCACTTGTTGGGGTAGTTGACCTCACTTGTTGGGTGAAGTTGACCTCACTTGTTGGGTGAAGTTAACCTCACTTGTTGGGTGAAGTTGACCTCACTTGTTGGGTGAAGTTGACCTCACTTGTTGGGTGAAGTTAACCTCACTTGTTGGGTGAAGTTGACCTCACTTGTTGGGTGAAGTTGACCTCACTTGTTGGGTGAAGTTGACCTCACTTGTTGGGTGAAATTAACCTCTGTTGTCTGGGTGTAGTTGACCTCTCTGTTGTTGGTTTAGCTCACTCCTTGGACGGTAGAGCGACGGTCTCACGTCTTGTAGGTCTGCGTTCAATCCCCGACCGTCCAAGTGGTTGGGCACCATCTCTTTCCTCCGTTCTATCCTAAATCCTTATCCCTTTCAACTGCTATAAAGTCGTAAGGGCTTAGTGCTTTCTCCTGATAACACGAATGGGTCCACATACTGTAGTTTTGATTTTAGTACACAGTCTCCCAATTTAGCAAAGGTGGAGATTAATATTAGCAGACAGGTCATCATGACGTACAATGTCCTTTCTCACCATATAGAAAATTAATCTGACTGATAACGCCTCTGGCACCATTATGAGTCACCGAGGAAAAACAAAAACCATGACATTCATTCTTTCGGAAAGATTTACAATTTCGATTCGGATTCCGCTAACAGGAAAGATGGGACTGAAGGGGATAAAAGAATGGCATAAAGAATCACAGATTTTGTCTCCTCCAGAAAAGAGGAATTATTTTTAGCCTGCCACCTATCCTTTGCTCATAAAAAAACGAAGCACAATCCCATTAGGCTGTCACCCCAAGTTAGTAGAGCTTATAATCTATCACCACAGAAAGAGTTACAAAGGGGTAGAAAGCATCACAGTTTATACAAAGACAAGACAGTTGTTCAGGCAACCAATCCACAACCAATAAGATAAACCAATCAGACACTTTTAATATACCTGGCACCGAGTTGTTAGGGCCCACATCTGGCCTAGAACCCACCCAGTACAGTGGATCCGCAAGAGCTGGAGGTTCTGATTGGCTCAAGGAGTCCGGAGGGCCTCCATCCGTTCATCATCTGATGAGATTTACAATCAAATTCTCCTCAGCATCTGAACAAAGAACAGTACAATACAGTACAATGAACTAGAAAAGAAAAACTCTGTGTGTATGGTCCTCAAGTTTTCATTCATCTACACAGACCATCATCACATGATGTCTGTGTAGATTATGGAAAAAGTAGTTAGGTAAACAATGATCCTTATCCTACTCACTAAATTTGTAATTTCAGCTTGAACAAAATCTGTGACATTCAACTATTCCCTGGTACTGAAACTAATAATCAGATTCCAGTACATCCTTATTTCATTATTGATTTTTAGCTCTCCATTTAGCACTTAACACTTTAAACATTTGAAGGGATAGGAAAATTTTCAGGTATAAAGTGCCAAGCCATTACATCTATATAGCATTGGGACGGGGTCAGGATAAGGATTTGAGATGGGATGAGGGGGGGGGGGGGTGAGAAATGGTGCCCAACCACTTGGAGACGGGTCCAGGGACTTGAACACCGACCTGCATGATAGCGAGACCGTGCTCTACCGTCCAGGCCCAAATTGGGTTGAACTTAAACATTTGAAGTATAAAAATACAATAGATAACTTTACTAACCACTTTCCAACTTCAAATTGAGTATACACACAGATTATTGTAGAGATCCTATGTCATGAGTACATACTGTACTATATTAAAAATGTCCAACAGTACTGTAGTGAAAACTAAATTAATAAACAGTACTGTAGTTGTAAACAGTGAAAACAATTAAAATTTAAAAAAAATGATACACATCTTCTAACCTTTCCAGGAGATGGTGAATTCCTTGTTTCCTAAAGTAAATACTGAAGCTACTTTCTCTTTCAAGCACACGGAAGTTTGTGGCCATGGTTCTCAGGGAAAGCAAACATGCGGACTTCCTGCCGGCCGCCACCCACATCCAAGTATACCTTTTACTAGCTTCCTCTCCTCTGACATCGATGAATAATTTCCAGTTTTCTGAACCACAACCAATTAAATATAGTGATGTACAGGAAAAAAAATATATATCAGTGATCAAAAATATTCCCAGGTTGTAAACAAAATGATACAATGAAAATAGGGCCATTCAAACTAATTAAAGCCATTCAAACTAATTCGCCAGTTCTGTACAGCATTCAGACTTCCAGAAACATTAAATTTATAGAAATTTTGGCTGCATACTGTACATTAAAACATTATAGCAACACACTGTATTAGCATGTCTATTTTCTGCATAAATTCAAATCCAGATCTAATTATTTTCCACTAAAAACTTCAAAAGGCGCATGCATTAACACTTTTTTGAAAATCAGACAAGTTTAGTTGCATACTGTATATACATACAGAAATTAGTCCTCCTTCAATAGTTAATATTAAAACAAATATTATATTTAAGTGTAAGAGAGAAGTTATACTTAGTGACTTTCACACTTATCCTGATAACTACAATTTATATTATTTTATAATTATATAATTTACTGTACTTTAATATTGTCCTTATACTTTGTCAATAATGCACCAATTATTACTCCATTTTAAAAATGAGCCTTTTACTTGACCTAAAGATTTTGGATATCTTGGAAATGGTCTCCATAGGGCACTGTAGAATTTGAATAACGGCCCAACAACAAAAAAAATCCAATGACAATTTTGAGACTACATTATCTTCTAACAACCGAGCCCATTTCCAACATGGACATGTTCTCGGGTAAGGTGAAGGGGTTCAATGTTTAAATGATTCTACAGTATCAGTTCAATTTGGACATGAATTGATGCATTTCAAACGAAATGCTGCAGACTGTAAGGACATTCTTTACATGTTTTAGATTAGACAAAGTTAAACCATGTATAAATGCATCTTACATATCAAAATGCATAAATTTTAACATGGGAGCATACACAAATGCTAGTATAATGTGGGTAAACAAATTTTACCTTGCTATCTTTTGAATTTCCATAGTACGTACTGGCATATTCAAAATATACAAAGCATGGTATACCAAAAAATTCATTGATACCATTTCTTAGGGTGGACAACCTAATAGTGTGTTCAAGTCAACCAAAACATTAATACAGTCAAACTAACCAATACAAATTAAGTTCTATACCAATATTGATCACCGACATGCAGATAATATGTGTTATATTGTCCGTTGCAACAATGCCTTTCAAATTATTCTTTAAATCTAAAGAGTAATCTGCTACTTGGAACCAAAGAAGATACACATGAACAAGTAGCATATTACGCAAATAAGAAACGAGTCTCTATAGTTACACGCCCTTACAAGCAGCCACCGTGGGATGCAATGTCCCCCACACAACACTAATACAGGCATATGTAACCTGAAGTTCAACACTTACCCGCGAGTAAGACGAAACATGTCGCAGGAAAATCTGTAAAGGCAAGAGTCTGCGCGCCACCCACCCACCACTAGTTAATCTTCCCAAACGCTGTGTGTCTCCTCCTCGCCGCCGCCTTCCACCATATGATACTCCCACGTGATAAGTTGAAAATCGAAGCTCGCAGATCGCTGTAGAGTGTGTCGCCGAGGTTCTTCCTAGAGTGATCGGAGGATGAGGACCGTAGGGAGGACCGGGGCCGTGAGGGTGAGGGCTTGTGTCCTGGTGCGTCACACCTCCATCCTCCGTCACCCCGCACGCCGCGTTGCCACACACTCTTAGTAATCCCTCTTTAATCTCCTCTAGCATCTATGTGCGGAACAATATGAAATCGATCTGTATCTATTATTATTTATAAAAATATTTTTTTTGTTCAGGGTCTGCTACATTTAAATTAGCCTAGTTATTGTGTTTGAAATGCATTTGGAAAGTATATGGCAATCCGCTGGATCAGCTGGGCAGCTCTTGTTTACAAACACAGCATTAAATATATCCAAAGTACATTAAAATTATACTTTTAATTCATATCATACGCTAATTATTGAAATCATACAATAAGTATTTTAAACTAATTGAAGTCAGCATAATTATGAAACCAATAATGATGGACAAAGATTTTTTAGAAGAGGTTTTTGTGTTCGCCTCGGCACCAAGCCATCATGACGCGGCATACAACGCGTCGTTGACCTGTTCAAAATGGCATTATATATATATTGGCAACCCGCAAGAGGTGCGGCCTGTCAATCACTTATAAACACAGAACATACTCGTCTTGTACTTTGTTCAGACCGAAAAATACTTGCAAGATGGTCTGTGAGCTATAACTTATGGTCTAGCTTGCATTATCCTGTAGGTCGATATAGGGCTTCAATCTTGCCAGGTCCGGGTCGACTCTTACCGTCATTATATGCGCAATGCTTCTGTTAGCCCTGGTAAATTTTAATTTTTAAATTTGCCCCGACGGGCGAGTTTATTGGGCAGCGCCACTCATCCTGTGAGTGGACATATCGACCATAGCAGCATTAACAACACTCCCCATAGGAAGAAATACCGCTGGGTTGTTCATCCTGTCACTTGTACCCAGGACACAGCTGGACTTGCTTAACTGTCCTCCAGTGAACACTCCTTCAAACAAGGAAGATTAATCATCTGTCAACCCTTAAAAGCTTTCGTTACTTGCGGGTGCAAAATGGGGGAATCTTTTAAGAACCAGTTATCAATATTTGACAAATAGTGTGTTCCTAACTCAAATCCTTAGTGTACCCATTAATAGTACATGATGTACGGATAATCAGTAAATAATTACCTCTACAATAATGACACAGTTGACTAAGTCCCGGTCCATCTATTGCTGCTAGGTGAACAGAGGCAGTAGGTGATAGAATGTGAGCCCAACCGTTTTTGTCCCGTATGGGATTCGAATTCGGGGTTCCCGACGAGAGTCAAGAACGAATCAAACCTGTCCTACCGATAACCAATTTACAAGAGATTGGTTATGGGTCTGCTCACAAAAGTTGGAGGACAGACGCTAAGGTTGCCACACCCAAATTTGCAGGAGGAATGGTCTGGGGGTATGGAACTGACAGGCTGATTGCGGTCGGCCTACATTACATTCCTTATGAAATATTAGTATTTACACGAGACCCTTTCCCAGACTATTTTTAATGAATATTTGTTGTTTGTTTCCACCTCCACCAGTGATCGACCCGGAACCTTAGACTCGAATCCCGAACGCTATTCCCTCAGCTGTCAGGCCCTGTACATCGCATTATATATATATGATATATATATATATATTATATATATATAGATAATATTATAGATATATATCAATATATATAATTATATAATATATAATATATATATATAATATATAATAGATATATATATACTATATAATATATAATATATATATAATAATATATGTAATATATAATACTAAAGCCCCGAAATCCTCTCAAGATAACCTCTCTCACATATAATATAAAAACTATTATCAATTTCCAATTATGAATTACTTTTATTCTAGGAACGAGTATATAGGCAATAATAACGCTTGGTGAAGCTTACTAAAACGTTGTATCCAGAGACTAGTAGAATGTTCCATGAGTGACGGGGCAGAAATGTCGCCCGCACCATCCTCCGCATCTTCTTTATCTTTTGCATTTTGGCCAGTTAGGATTAGTTTAGTGAGCAGCGCAAGTGACCCCCGCGCCACACACGACAGCGACTACATTAATCAGTTAGATAA
>WNGS01005680.1:8794432-8830838 GCA_020271785.1 Procambarus virginalis
TCCCAAAGGTTCCCTCATTACTCACGAGGATTTTTTCCAACTGGAATTTTGAACTAAAGAACAGTAATGCCTTAGCATTCACTGCTTTGGCAGATAGGCAGTGTCATGGTTTATCACGCTATGGGTGAAAAAGCATCTCCTATTTGTTATTCCAAGAGGTTATCATAGCTAGGGGGTGGTAATAGAGGACGAGCTTCCATGACCTATAAAAAGCTCCCGTACGGTGTGCATCTCAAATAGCTTCTGACAACCAAGTCCAACTCCTGGCCTGCACGGGTGGCTTAATCTTTAAGTCCAGCTGAACAGCTTTTACTGACAGGAAAAGGGGCGAGGGCGAGCCTCTGGCGCCTTAAAACAAGCTGCTCCGGGTAAATGGGACTCGTTAGCCTGGGAAGGCACCTCATCTAGGGGAAGGAAAACCCTGATTTTAAACCTCCGCTGCCTTACGGCCATACCCCTCTTTTGGGAAAAGCTTCAAGAGTCAACCTCGAGAAAAAATCAAGAGCTGGAGCCCCTAAGGTAGTTCATTGTCGACTTCGAACTAGTAGCTCCTGCGACGGTGCTAAAACCATGTGTATTGGCATTTGCCTTTCCATTGGATAATTTCAGCAACGTGGAGAGGGGGGACCTGCTGCATGGGTAACAGCTTCTCCTCCATATCGACCTACCTAGGCTTTGCACCCTGGAGAGCAACCAGAGCGCAACTCCATAGTCTCCTGAGACTGAAGGATGCCTACTATTTTCTTATACATTGTGCTTGTTAGACTTGAAGCTGTTGCCCCTTGTTTTTGTTACATTTGACCTTCTAAAGAGGCGGTCTGGATTAATATTCTCAAACTCGTTCAGTATTTTAAGTCTCTTATGAGATATCATTTGGAAGGAAATAATAATAATAATAATAATAATATAATAATAATAATAATACTGTATTAATAATAATAATAATAATTATAACAATTCTAATTATTATTGTATGATAATAATACAGTAATTAAAGCATACAGTAATTATATTTTATTGAGAAAATCTACCAGAGCTGTGGTGGCACAAACCTATGACCAAGGAATTGCCACACGCATACTCTTATCACTGCTGACTTGTAAAAGTCAGCCAAAGTAAAATTTGGATTTGCTTCAGTATGTTTCACTCCAGACTTATTGTGATTTCAGTAGAAATCTGGTTGCATGACTTTAACAAGTCATAGTGGTAAAGTATGCAGCTGGCAATGCCTTGGTTGTAGGTTCTCGCCACCTCACAACCCTGGTGGATTTCCTTTTAATATATATATCACGTTAGAGTGATTTCTGTATTATTATTATTATTACTCCCAAAGCCTATGCCCTGCTACAATACAATAGGTATAGTAAACATGTTTACTATCATATTTTTTTTCTAATACTGTATAGTAGTACAGTACTCGGTCTCTTTCTTCACAATTCTGCTCATTTTTGCATTACTTTCACCCAACATTTATGTAATGTGAATTTAATCTCAATTAGTATTAAGTTTTAGTCTTGAGTATTTTTCCTGTCTGAAACGCTTTGCGTAATAGCGCCTTTGGCATTGTATGTACTAGCTCTATCTATAAAATCCATCAACTTTTGTATCTTGCCTTGTATGTACCTTACCTGAATAACAATTTATTTATTATTTATTATTATTTAAATGTATGGTTCTTATGCATTGTGTGACCAAAGGTATTAAAAAAACATGGTAAAGTAAACATTTTATTGTCATGCACAAAGAAATTAGCAAGCACGTATAATACTGTATATATAAAATATAATTACTGTATATGATACTGTATGACTTAAAACAAACTTCAACGTATGATTTTCAAAATTCCTCCTCTTTGTCAAGATGTATCGAGAACCCAGTTACATTTAAGTAGTGATTAATGTGTATATATACTATATTTGCTGGCATATAGGATGCATCTAATTTTCAAGGATATTTTGTTGTAAAAATTATTTTAGAATGTTTCACTATAAATTTATTGAATAATTTTCCAAGAGCTCTGTAGGAGAAACATAATTTTTTGCATATAAATACAGTACTATGTACTATATATATATATACAGATATATATTATATATATATATATATATATATATATATATATATATAATCATAGATACATAAATATATATATATATAAATGCAACAATGATCACAAAAACACTGATCCAAGTATGCAGAATAATCACATGTGAAAAATAGAAAATGCTTAACGCGTTTTCGGCTAATTCGCCTTCATCAGAGCAAAAGTAGAATGAGATGAATCAATGATCTTCATTCTACTTTGCTCTGATGAAGGCGAATTAGCCGAAAACGCGTTAAGCATTTTCTATTTTCACATGTGGTTATTCTGCATATATGCACACATATATATATACATATACATATATATATACATATACATATATATATATATATATATATATTATAATATATTATATATATATAATACACACACACACACACACACACACACACACACACACACACACACACCACACACACACACACACACGATTGATGGTGGACCAAAAATATGCACCCTATCTACCAAAAAATACATTACTTACAGCAAGATATTTCTAATCATACAAGACATCTTATTTTAGGCAACAAGTAATTCTTATGGAAGATACATAAATATATCATGATATCATTGGGAATTGTAATCCAAACAATGGGATCCTGGGTAAGAAATCAATATCCAATTTTCCATTTTGGACAATGAATAACCTAAATTAACCTTCTGCAGACAAAATTCATATACAATTAGTATATCTGTATTCTAAAGTTTATTTCATGTGGAAAGCAAGTTCTGTGCTGTGAATGACCATTTTCATGCACTTGGAAATTGTCAATTGTGATCAATACCATATTTATATTGTCCTGCTAATTACTACCTCTGATACAGCTGTAGATGACTCACATTTTTAGTAAAGGCACTTAGCCTGTGGAATGTTTATGATATACAGGTATATAATTAGAAAAATAAACAATAAATTTTTGCTTCGGAATTACTTCAGAGTAGAATAGGTATGACAAAATGCCTCATTACCTCATATTAATAGGTTGATCACTACTGTAATGACAATGGTAATAAAATACTCATATTTTACTTTTAACTTTATTTGTAACCGTGCAAATGAGATGGTTAAGGTCTATATTCTGTACTTCAAAAGGGTGGAGTCAATGAATGTGTGTACTTGCCTGTTGACAGCTTTCTATAGTGGCTTTGTTGGGAACAAGATCACCAATTTTCTGCCATCTTCTAGCTTTGGTATATTAATGCATCCAACCTCTCCTCACAGATCTTGTTTTTCAGTTCCAGAAGCCATTATGTAGCATGAATTTGTCCCATTTCTAGTTTATTGATGTGCTTCTTGAGATATTGACAGCTTCAATCATTTGCCATTTTGGTTCTGCCTCTTAACCTTTAATCACCTGATGTATAGGGTTCCAAGTCTATTGGGCTCCGTCATGTCTACATTTGAAGCTGCGTATGTAGTTTGCCTCCACCATTTCACTCTTTAACATATTCTATTTATTTAGTGCTCTGACACTAGAAAAAAAAGCAACTTCACTACAAAATAAATGAACAAAAACCAAAAGATGGAGGCAGTAAATAAAATAGAGGACCAGTAAACCCAAACATCGAAGGCCTTAGGGTAGAGAGTATACTCGCCTAACACATGGCACAGGAAGATAGCACAAATGACCATCAATTTTTAGCAAAACTGATGAACCTCCCTGAAATTCACAACTACCGAGTGCAGGTTCAGTGGGTCAATCTATAACAAACAACATCCAAGACCCATGGAGCTTAACAGGGCCTGAAGGAAAGAACCTAGCAGAACTCCCAAGCACAAGGAATACTCACCAAAAGAACCAACTCCAAATGCAGCTTTCAGGATAAACATAGCTATGAAGGGTGTCAACAGTATGCTATATGTACAAGCATACGAATCCTAGTGCACCCCCGTACCTCACAGCCCCTCCGCCTCAGAGTCAACGACCTTTTGTACTACTCAGGGTAAGGCACCCTACAAAGTAGGCCAACCTTTATGAGACAAACTCTCAAACTCACCAAGGAAGTCATCCTATCATCCTATCATCACCATTACTAGGTAAGTGCATAGAGAAGGGCTTCCCTAAGCACATGAAGCTCAAAGTGAACAAAATCCAAAGCTCATACAGTGAGCTTGTAAACACACCATGAAGCTAACATTAATCTTGGACACAATACACAAGCAAAGGATGGCCAACATTTATCTAGATCAGTTAGGGACCGGCTAAAGTTGGCAACTCAAGCAGTAATCCATACAGGTGGATATCAATTAAAGAACTGAGAAGTTGTTGACATGGGAGCCAGTAGCTCCCAGAGTGTTGCCACCTGGTGGTGGAAAGCTGTAATTAGGAGGGTTCAAACTACCTAGTTGATGGACTCATTGCTGCTTCAGTTCTCTCGGTGAACCTTGTAGTTATCTGTTTTGCTTTGCTTACTTCTGGCACATTTCCTTGGTGAGGGTGATTGTAAAAACTCTGCTCCTATGGCTCTTTGCGTGGTCAGGTATTTGACTTTGTTCTCTGGAAGGCTATTAAGGACTTTTATTTTTTTAAGGGCTGAGTGACTTGGTGTGTGTGTGTGGAGCTATCTCAGTGGTAGCTTCAGAGACCACAGTTTGGACCCTCCAGAAGTTATGATGTCAGTGTGTAGCTCATTTAGGTGTCAGTTTCTTTTTATTTCCCTCACTTGGGATGCAATTCTGTCTATTCAATGTCTCAAAAAATTTGTATATTGTGATTGTCTCCTCTGATCTTTTCTCACAATCAGAAATTACAGGCTTCTGTTGTTTTAACCTGCCTTCTTAATTCAGATCATTCATTTTTGGCAACAGCCTCATATCCAATCTCTGAACTTCCTCACTTTCTTGGTATGTTTTATAGGCTGAGGGTTTCTCCATGCTGATACTGCTTACTCTAGGAAGTATTGTTGAGTTTTGAAGGATTTTTTGTTTAGATACAGTTTTGAATTTGCTGCTGCTGTATCCTGTTTGTATGGATTTCCAGTATAAGACCGCCAAGCACCAGCTTAGACCAGCACTCACTAAAGCAGGCCAGGGTTGTGGTCTCCTACCCCTTTGTCGGGCACACAGTAGGTTTGACGTGTTGTTAGCTCATGTGTCCTCCTCCCATCCTTCTGATGAGTTCCCACATTTCTTCCTTCTCCAGGGTTTTAGCTTCAGGGAGTCACACAGGGTCCTTCCCCTGAAACGGTGTTTGAATGTAATGAAATGATAAATTCTGGGCAAACCCCGGTGGCTCCTTGATCCCCCACCCCCTCCCTCCCTTTGGAACTCAGGTCCCAGCAGGCAGTGGGTTACCTTCCCTCCCTCCAAATGAGGGGGGGGGGGGGGAAGCAAGCTCACACTAGTTCTGAGAGAATTAGATTATTTTACATAGTTGGGGGAGTCATTTAGCCAGTTTTACGAATTCTGTCTCTCTCCTTAATCCAGCAGTAGTATTTCTGACTTGTTGACTTTCTGGTTGCCTTCCCCAGTTGAGATGGCAAAAATAAATGTCACTGCTCCCTGCACCTTTGTGAGGGGGGTGGGTTCTGGCTCCAGTCCCCTGTAAGCCTCTAGAACTCTATGGTAAATGTAGAGTACAGTGAATGGTAATCATCTCAACATACAATTCAGGGACCACAAGGTTCACCAGAAATTGTGATTTCATTACTTTCAATGCTGAATTTTTATGTTCTTGTGATTTTTGTATTGTTTATTGGAATTTCCAGAAATGTTACTGCATTCTGAAATGGTGTGAAACCATACCTGTATAATTCTTAATTATTTATTAGAACAAGTTCCCAAGGTATTTCATAGAAGATCTTGAATCTAAGAAAAAGGTTTAGGGTGCGAGAAAATTGATAAGCCAGGTTCACTTGGTGTCATGATCCTATCTTTGAAAATAGGCTATAAGGGGCTGGAGCCTGAGAAATACTGGCAGAGAGATAGAACTCTCTTTGCTGATAGGTTTTCTTGATAGTGTCTGTCATATGGTAAGTTGAAATTAAAATTTTGCTCAATGAAATTTGCCCACATTGGGGAAATAATAGGGTATGAATGGTAACTCCGTTAATATGGCTCTAATCACGTTTTAATTATTTTTGTAGATGGACACTATATTAAGAGACATATAATGGAGCCTTGCAAAAGCCCTTGAGCATATTTAAAACTAAATTATATTGGTTTGTTTTCATTTTGAGTTGGGCCAGTTTTTTTTTCATTCATACAGGTATGGACACTTGCTTCCTTGAAATTGAAGTTTCAAGGCTGGGGTGTGGGAAACACGCTTGATGTGGTAAAATCTCTTTTCACACGGGTTTTCCTGGTAGTTGCCATTATATTGCTCAGTGAACTTAGCCCATTGAATGTGGGAAATATTAGGTTATGAATGATGACTCTTTATGGGTCTGATTAGGAGATGGTTACAGTAGTGCCTTGGAAACATCATTGAGCATACTGTAATTAAAACAAAATTTATTATTCTATATTGATTTTGAGTTTTATATAAAAGAAACTAGAAAATTTGGCAATAAGCATCCAATAATGGGCAAATTTGGGGAAATCTGATCTTTACACAAATCCAGATTGGGTCTGGAATGATATAATCAGGAGTACTGAGGGGCTTGTATATGGTATGGTGCCAAGATACTTGATGCCCAAATTTGGTTACATATCTTAATTGGTCTTGCAATACTGTATATATAACAAACTCTATAGATATTGGCTCTGTAGTAAAAATTCATTTGCAAATGAGATTACACACTAGGATTATCTACTAGCATGAGTACTCACCTAGTTGTACTCACCTAGTTATGCTTGCGGGGGGTTGAGCTTTCTTTCTTTGGTCTCACCTCTCAACCGTCAATCAACTGGTGTACAGATTCCTGAGCCTACTGGGGCTCTATTACTAATTGAGTGTACAATGCTGTACCGTACATTTATTTATTTTTCAAGGTTTTGCACAGATCCCCCTAGCCCCTATATTTTAAGACAGTTCAAATAATTACTACTCATGGACCAATAACAATATGCGACCTTATTTGCACCACCATACACAAACAAGTCTGTAAACATTTAAGGGGACGTGAAAGCATTCTCCAGATTCTGCACGACGACTGAAAATTAACACAAAAATAATACAGTAATTATTTTTACGTGACTGGAGGGTATCATTACCGGGAATTCCGAGTTATAATATGAACTTTGATAATGTACAGAGAAATGCAGATTTGCTGAACATAATATATTAAATACAACTTTTAAAGTACAGTACCAGTACTACTAAGGCTATATTCTTATATTGTATTGCCTTGAGTAATTCCATCATTATTAAGTTGTATTGCATTGCTATGTAGTTGCATTGTTCAGTCATTATTAACTTATATTGCATTGTTCAGTCATTATTAACTTATATTGCATTGCTATGTAGTTGCATTGTTCAGTCATTATTAAGTTATATTGCATTGCTATGTAGTTGCATTGCAAGTACATTGTGCTATTAGGAAACTACCAAACATACAGTAGTTCTAAATCAACTTGATATATCTAGCAATTATGATTATTGTTAAAAATTAATTAATTTAACAAAACTACTGTAGTTTGTTACTGTATTAACAACTAGGGATACATCATGGAGCGAGTTAAAGACAAATTTGAACTACAGTAGTTCACTTATTCAGCACTCTTGTAGTACATCAATAATACAGCATGTACATAATAATTCAAACATATGTATACAGCTAAATCAGATTGAAGTACAGTACTTAATAAATTAATAAAAATACCCATCAAGATGATTAAACATGGAACATGACCTGGTCTCATACACTTAGCATGATGCTTTTACAAATATTCTATGATAAGTTAATCATAAATTATTAATTTTTTGTTACACAGGAGGGTAAGCCCCCTAGCCTCTATCATATTCTGGAAAGGAGCAGCCCCTGATTCTGCTTCTGCCACTCCTACAATCACTGGAGATACCAACCCAACCACAGCCCAAGGTCAACAAAACCATGGCCATCCCCAAACACACATTGCAACTGGTAATAAAGAACAAAAGCAATATGCACATGAATGATGTAGTGAGATATGTTCAATGTTAATTTGCAAGGAAATAGCCTACCATACAAAACCAGCATGGCAGCCAATGGAGGAACAAGCCATTGGTCAATGTCAATGAATATGGGCTAATGCCAATGGTATCACAGCACAAAACAACTAAGCAGCCTAGACCAAAGGAGATAGAGTTGCTGAGTGAACCAAAGCTGGTTGAACTGGCAGAGGCAGCTGGCTGGTATAAAGTACACGTGGCAAAGAATGACCACTCGTAAATTTCTTTAAAAAAAACTGCGAAGGATCAGCATTCACACCAGCTACTGAAAATGGACTGCAAAACCTTCATTCTGAAGCCCAGAATTAGTAAGGTAGCTGCAGCCTGGTCTGCTACCCAGCGAGAAGGTAACTGCCAAATCTAAAATCCAGCGCCAACTAACAGCACATACTCATGGGTGAAAGGACACAGAAAATAGAAGGCCACATAACAGGCAACAAGAATGATCATTTGGGTAAAAAAAAAAAACAGAAGCAAATCCTGGGAAGCTGCAAGCTACAGTTGGTCACAGAATCAGATGAGGAAGCTATAACCTAGATAAAAAGATGTACAGCACTACAAAACAATAATTTTTCCCATGGATAAGGGAATATGCTGATGTGACCTGTTATACAGACAAGCAGGGAAAGCATCTCTGCAAATCAATCACCAAATCCCAACCTTCGAACACATGGAAAGGAAGGTCATTAACAGTCACAAATCATGAAGAATCACATAAGTGATCAAATCTCAGTTAAAGTGCCAAACCCCTAACACACACCAAACCAGACCCTCATGGTAGGAAGATTTTGCTGTGCACAACTGAATATCTCGTAGTAATTTTATTTGGTATTTTTGTTTCAATAATTCTCATACACTGCCCAGAAGCGACATGACTTGAGAAGAGTCAGTTCATAGAGGAAGTAACCCATAACTCCACAGAACAGGCATCTTTTATGCAGTACTGTACACAAGCTGCAAGCTGATCCCAGGAAAAGTGACCAAGGTCACAGTCAGAGCAAAATGGAATGCTAGGGCACACTCAGTGTGGCTGGCATAAACACAACCATGAATCTGGATACTGTACTAACAAAAACCAGAGCAACTGCTTTTGGTGGAACTAATGTTTCAACGAAGGCCATAATCATTTAACTGAATAGCAAAAAGTAGGTGATGAGCCCAACATAGATTACAAGTGCTGGATTAATGACACCAGGCAGAAGTGTGTTGGGGAAGGTTGGCCAAAACTTCAGATGGCCTGGGCTGGCATTTGGAAACAGTCGGTGCATCCCATTCAGGGTATTTACACCAAGGCAATAGTCGTGTGCTTTATTTACCTAGGGGTGCCCAATTTTCTTCAAGCAATTATTTGGTTTGTTGCACTTATGATTTCAGGTGGGTTTTCCCCAGTTTTGTGGTTGATCTCTGACCTGTTGTTCACTTCACCACCTACAGTTAGCCAGATTCTAGTCCTGGCTCACAGTAGGCAACAGATGGGTCATGGAGCCCTGATGGGTTGGGCTAAGGCTTGGTGGTACCAGTTCAGCTCAGAGCCACTGAAAGGTCACTCCTATAAAACAGATTTAATTGTTGCTACTGCTGTGCACATTATATACTGCCACAGTTGAGGACCTCCCAGATACAAATAAGTGATTCTTCACCTGCCACTGCCCTTCCATGTAACGTTTTATGTTTGTATAAATATACATTATAGAACTTTTTATCTTTACTTCCCCAACAACCTCAAACATGAGAGGGCTGGTCATGGAAATATTAAGATTTTTTTTAATCAATAGAAGGTTATTATAATAAAGCTTTAGATAAATTTTACTGGTTATATTTTCAGTATAAAAACTGAAATACAAAAATTACAGTTGCTTAAAGATTCAAGCATAAATGGTAAAAGTTTTGAATAAAAAGTAACAAATAAATACATGTATTATGCTAATTACACAAAACCTAGTAGCTAGGAAAAAGTGTAGTTTTGTCATTGTTTAAAAGACTATGTTACTCATTCATCTCCACTTCTTAAACCTAATAGTAAAAGTTCTTGGTTGGGGAAAAATTATTTATGTATTTGCCATAAACGACATGTCTATGGACACACACAGCCCACCAAGAGGTGGGAACTCCTGCGTGGTGCAAGTGCCATGGTGGGATACAAAGTTAAGCCCTTCAAAAAAATATGACTGTTTCCTTTGTCAAAAGGTGGAAGCACATTTAATGGCACTATTATATTTTGAAAATGATGCAGTGGACAAGCAATAATAATTTAGTGCATCAAGTTCATATTATTCACACATGTAGGCCTACCTATTTTACATCTCAGCAGTATGTATCTTTTTGCACTGCGGTATTGTACAATACCTGCGAGCATAAAATAATCGTTAGTAGATACTGTTGCTCCGATGATAATTACACAAATATGTACATTAAATAAAGTGATTTAATTCAACATTTTTAAAAGACTGCTTGCTCCAGGCTATTCTGTACTCTTTCTGTGAAGAAAATTTCCCCTAAGTAACTGTTAAACATATTTAACAGTAAACTGGAGTTCTTCAACCACAATTAATTTGCTTGAAATAAATAAGTGCAGTCCAACTCTTAAATTAAGATACATTATTGAATAAGCAGGTAAAAGAAATAATTCTGTACTTCTTCATGTTCTCCAACAGTATTTCCAAAAAACAATTTTTCAAACATCAACAAATCACAAAGTGTTTGAAATAAAAGTATATCTGTAAAATACGATACAACACACAACCAAATAACACGTTAATGTTCTTAAGGACACTGTAGTCAGTGTCTTCTTTATGAATTACAGAACTGTAGGTGAAGTGAGCTTTTTTACCATACACTTTTGCCTGCTTTCTCAATTTCTCAAAATTCATATGGTGTAGGCTAAAAGTAAATACAATGTATACGATTCTAAACATGCAAAGTTCACCAGGAATTTTTACCCGAATCTCATTCACATTAACTAATTTATTGTTACGGGCAGTCTAATAAATGCTTACGTAAGATTTTGTCCTTCAGACGACATTTTTTTTAACTAATATTACAGTACTATGCTACGAAAGTTATGCATCTATGCAACAGACACCAAATATGTTATAAGAAATTTAGAATCTGCATAAAGCAATTGTGGAATTCAGAATTTTGAAGAATTATCTGTACAGTACAGTGTGGTATATAGCTCCAATACATTCAAGTACTGTACTGTATTGTATGTGCATTCATAAACACATTTATTGTACAACAAAATTCAGTGTAAGCAACTTGGAAGATTATTATTATAATGATCAAATTTGGGCATATAGAACTCAAGAGTTTTTCAGTGCAGACCAATAATATGATTTTTATCATTCTAATTATTATTTAAAAAAATTGTGTATTTTAACTAGGGGTACACAATATGAAATCATACCTGCAGAATTTGCTAGATTCTAGAAGTAATCTAACTTCTAATATTATATACCAAAAACACTTCTTTTGTAGGTAAAGTCATTTACTGTATTATTATATATGATAAATGCATCTGAAGGAAAATATAAGGCTCAAGACTATCAACAGAGAGTAAAGACAAACCAAACATATTAATAACCAAGGAAAAGCTATTCTAAAATATATGTAATAAAATACAGTTTGTCAATGCAGTACTGTATATTATTTCACGATGCAAAGAAGACCACGGGAAATATGTGTGGCTGAAACACGTTAGAAAACAAAC
This sequence comes from Procambarus virginalis, assembly GCA_020271785.1. NCBI lineage: Eukaryota > Metazoa > Arthropoda > Malacostraca > Decapoda > Cambaridae > Procambarus > Procambarus virginalis. Next base: position 8,806,338 of record WNGS01005680.1, read on the forward strand.
TGTCACCCTTTTCTATGAAGCAATTGTGCCACCTAAATTCTAACACCACCTATGCTTTCCTACTAAACAACTACGTATATACATTAATGTACTATGAGCTGTTTGATACGCCAACAAGATTATGCTCAATACTAGATTTTATAAACTCTGCAATCACACAACAAATGTTTATTCTAATTGTCTCCAGATGGAAGAGCAGTCTTTTTTTTTTATTTCATAAACTTGTATGTTTGATTATAATCAAAACTTTTTTTTTTTTCCAGAGCCATGAGTCTGCTTCCAAAGTCAAACTATACATTATGTTAAGTTAGAAATAGGGCCTCTTGGCCCTTTTATCAAACCTAGAAATAGGGCCTCATCAATAACACACAAATAATTTACAAACCTCTTCCTTAACAGTCAATTCTATTCATTATACCATACTTAAATATGTTAAACAAAGAAACCCTAATTACTTTATTTGTACTCCATTTCTCAAGTCATATTGACTTTAGATTTTCATATACTGTACTCTCAGGTCCATTTTACAGTACTGTATCCCTAAAGTACCTACAAAAATAGCTATTTTTACACATTTTCTTAATTCTTTCTCAAACAGATGAATAAATTAGTATGTACTGTACTTGAAAGCAAAAAATACATGTACACAGTCTGGTGAACATTGTCATTAGTATCTATTGTACTCAAATGCAACAAGATGATTGTGTATGATATGACTGAACCCGCATTCCTGAACCTCCTCAGACACACGCACAAGTCCAGGAAAACATGTTCAATCCCATTGACCAGCTACAAAATTTTCTCATTGGTACATCACAGGTGTGCAAGATGACACCTATTCATCACAGATGATGCAGACTGTGCACATACAATATATATGTATGTGTATATGTATGTGTGCGCATGTGTGTGTGTGTGTAATTACCTAAGTGTAATTACCTAAGTGTAGTTACAGGATGAGAGCTACGCTCGTGGTGTCCCGTCTTCCCAGCACTCTTTGTCATATAACGCTTTGAAACTACTGACGGTCTTGGCCTCCACCACCTTCTCCCCCAACTTGTTCCAACCGTCTACCACTCTGTTTGCGAAAGTGAATTTTCTTATATTTTCTTCGGCATCTGTGTTTAGCCAGTTATATCTATGACCTCTTGTTCTTGAAGTTCCAGGTCTCAGGAAATCTTTCCTGTCGATTTTATCAATTCCTGTTACTATTTTGTATGTAGTGATCATATCACCTCTTTTCTTCTGTCTTCTAGTTTTGGCATATTTAATGCTTCTAACCTTTCCTCGTAGCTCTTACCCTTCAGTTCTGGAGCCACTTAGTAGCATGTGTGTGTGTGTGTTGTGTGTGTGTGTGTGTGTGTGTTGTGTGTGTGTGGTGTGTGTGTGTGTGTGTGTGTGTGTGTGTGTGTGTGTGTGTGTGTGTGTGTGTGTGTGTGTGTGTGTGTGCGTGCGCGCGTGCATGCGCGCGTGCATGCGCGCACACATGCACATGCACGCTCACGTGTAATAAACTGCTTGAAGTGCAGTTCTATACATTTCAGTTACAGTATTTGACGGCATACAAGACACTTTTTATTTTTAAATGTATAAAAAAATTGCCCTGCATCTAATGCAGCCATATTACGGATGGGAGACTGAGCGCCGTAGGCTAGGGAGCCGGACGAGCATACTGGGCAAGTTCACTAGGCACAAAAATCTTTGCTAATAATGAAAGTATTGAAAACATGCCAAATTATTACAGTAAATTATGTTTCTAATAATAACATATTGAAAACAAGCTGAGTTATCACAGTCTGTTATTACAGTACAAACTTAGGAAACGTCGGCAGTTATGAAGGAAGCTCACATCATCTCACCACCTTACCCAGCATACATAACCAACACCTGATATATGTCATATATTATTTTACGACCATGTTACCTTTAAGAACCCAGAGCCCATGAGTTACAGCCCTGCTCCTGTGCCAGGTCATAGCTGAGCCACTACGGGCTCACCGTAGCCCGTGCTACTTGAAACTTATCTTCCAAGTAGCTGAACCTAAAACAATAACAACTTTAAGAAACATTTATTCATTATCTAAATGAAAAATGCTCCTAGAAATTTTAAAGGAATGTTAAACTTTCATCCGCCTGTCAGGCATTTGCAATGAATGAATGACAACAAATCCAGAACACTGTGATGGTGCACCAGGACGGGGAGTGCTACCCTGGTGGCCTGATGCGGCAACACAAAACATCACATCCAGAAATACAAGTTTCACATCCTGTTTAGCAATCTCTTGCCCAAAATATAAACAACTATACAGCTGATCTTAGAGGAGGTAAGAGTTGGGGTACAAAATCCACTTTAAAATATATTTCAATACATGTATGATGAAACATGCTAAAATAGTTTTTTCCACAAAATATCCTTGTAAAATAAGTGTGTCCTATGTGAGAGCGAGTCTTTTACACCGGCAAATACTGTAACTATGTAATTTTTAACTTGCATTTGCATCTTTTGTTTTAATAGCAACAATTTACTTATTAAAGTTTAGTTTCTACACACAGAAACCATGGATATTTCATCATTTTACTACGGTTATCTCTATCCCATTTCCCACTGTCAATTGGTGGGAACTGTTATAGTAACTGAAAATTATGCTTTTGAGATATGGTATCTATTTTAATATTGTTTTCAATATTATCAATAAATATTTCATACATTCAAGACAAGACCACCTGCAGCAGCTCTATCAAATTTTGGGGAGCTAAAAATTGGCTAAGACTTGAAATCTAATCTAGTGGGGTCTATAGCTTCAAGCAAGGGGCTACAGCCTCTCCATAAAACTGGCACTAAAAGATCAGAGCAATAGAACTAGCTTTGTATTTTGTTCCACCACCTTGTGACCCCTTAAGAAAATATTGTGATCAACCTGTTCTCTCACTTAATATGTTGTATTTTTGACAGAAGCGACCAATCTGTCAAAAATGCAACGTATTAGAAAAAAATTAAAGCAGAATAATTTTAAAGTTTTCTGTGCATCGACCACGTTAGGTCTGGTGGGTTGCTAGGGTTCGTACATTTCTGGTTGGGTGAACTAGTTATATTCTTCGACAGCAAATCGAGAGAACAGGCAGAATCACAAGCAATGCATTTTTGGAAAGTTGAGCAGCTGTTGATGTTTTGCGTCAATGTCAGCAGTGATGTGGAGCTCAGTAGTGGGTAGGAACAGTGACGAGAGCATCCTTGGGATTCCTTCCAATGCTGCAGTCCTGTGGGGATAAAGTATTACAGCCCATAATGTTGGCTGTGCACTGATATAAAAACTCAAATATAGCTTCACATGAGTGTTTTTATGAGAAATCATCTGGAACCGAGATTTTATAACAAATATATTCAATGCAAAACTTAAATATGCCTTTCAATATTTGAAATTATTTGTTTAATGGATATCTTGCTTTAAATCTGTCATTATTTTGTTACTAAAAAATTATTTTACTAAGAAAATATCTAATAGCTTCAACTGTTGTCTAAATATGCCTACATAGATTGAGAATTTAAAAAATACAGTAAAAGAAAGTGTCAGAGGAGCTGGAAAATGCGGCATGTTTTATAAAGTCAGAACATCAGACACCTGCAAAGCATGGGGTATCAATGCATAAAAAGCTATATGTATATGCTTAAGGAATTCCTGTTAATTGCACTGCTGTGACACTTATGTTCAGTTCCTAAGCAAATAATCATTAAACCACAAAGAAAAACAAATCAGGAAAACTAATAAGCATTATTATTAATTTCATGATTTATTGCACAAAGACATATGGCACATAAAATATTGCTTATGGAAGCCACTAAATTTTAACAATTAGGTAGTTCATAATCTATAATTTTATTGCAGATACGTATTAACAATTTCTACTTGTAAGCAGAAATACTGTGCCACAGTAACATCTATGACATGGCTCTAATTAGGATGATCAAGGGCCAAGCTTAATAATTTCTCTATCTCTGATGCCTACCTCTGAGGAAGCAGCTCCAGCATGTCTTCAGGCAGGCATTTTATAACAAAATCTTAAACCGTTTTATGTCGTGTACCCTCGTATGTTTTTTCTTGTACTGTATGTATGCCAACAATTTTCCTTTCTATGGTGCTGGTTGTATACCAATCATTAACTCCTTGGCATTCACTTTGAATATACAGTATGTCTTTGCAATTGTGTTCAACAATCTCTGCATAACCATACCATTCTAAAGAACAGGCATTTGTGCCGGTCAACTCACTACTCTACTTCTCGTGTCTTTGTCTGCCATTCAGCATCTTCCATACACTTCCCCATTACTGTATTCCACCCCATTTACTGATACCACAAGTATTTCATAAACAGCTAATTTCAACAGCCTGTATTAGCTCATTATTTCATAATTATGTATTGCTTCCACACATTGGGGTTGGCAGGAGTGTCATGTCACAATCATATTTTTTCTATGTATACTTTAGTAACAAACCTATGTAATTAAATTCCTTGACCTTACCAAAGCTTCATCCTCCATTTCAGTTTAACATGCCATCATATTGTGTTTGTGTATTCTGCAAGGTGTAGTAGTGTAGTAAAATCCCCAACTCTACAATGTCATTTTTCAAAAGCCACCAACTCACTTCTACAGTACTATACTGACATTTAACAATACTGTATATTTCTTCCACTGAAGAATGTGCTGAACTCATCACTTGCACTCTCTTACTACTGATTCATAACCTAGTCTTGCTCCAATGTTTACTTCATGCCTTCCATTCAATCTCCCAATCACTTTTACACTTTTTTATTTGTTACAAATGGACTGTACTTCACCTAGCAGTTCCCTACAGTATACAATTTTCAAATCTTACACAATCTTTGTTTAATAAAGTTCTTATCTGCACGTTCTCGACATTTCCTAAAACCTCCTTCCTTATCTTACCTCAATTCACTTACCCTCTCAACATAAAACTTCTTTCATGCATTATTAGTTCCTCACTCTCCTATTTTTTATATAATTTATCACTGTTTATTTCTACCCTTAACATTCCTTCTCTACACATGCATACAAAGCTACTTTCTGAATAATCTAGCAATGAGGCAATCAAAAGTGCTTCCTATCTTCTTGCTAATAAAATTATTTATCATTTTACTATAAATCTTGAGCATAAATGGTATGTGAACTACTACAATGCCAGTAACTCAAATGAGAAGGATTAATTCCATAAAAGTCAAGATAAAAGTAAGTTTATCATTAAAAGAATGTGCTCAGCTAGTATGGCTTTGCAGAACTGCATATAACAGAATATAAGAGTTCCTAGCAATCATATGGGATGACAATACGAGAGCGAAAGACATATGATGAACAATATCAACAGAGTCAAATTCACAAGGATTTTATCGAGGGACAAACGATTCGAAGGAACAACATTAAAGCAAAATTTTTTCCATCCTCAAAATCGGGATGTAAGGTGCAGGCATGTTTCATTAAATGCCTATGAGTTAATCATGTTTGGCAATAAACATTTCCCACTTCATGTTTCGGAGAAAGGTCATGGGAATAAATCACATTTAATAGTACATAATTTGTTTGTAATAGCCAACCATCTATCTTTCCAACAGCTGCAGATTCCTTCATTAATGATAGGGTAAATATCTGAGTAAGGAATTCATGTTTGGGAGATAGGCCAGGCACAACAGGGCTCTAGCAGTGGCATCCATGAGATTATGGAGACAACACTAATATGGATGGGAACCCATCAAAAGTCAATCTTCTGTATATGAAAAGTAACTCTTAGAGCACACAAAAAATGCATTAAGCTCTACAGTAACAATACTTGTCTGTGGGAAGGCAGCACATAAATGTTTTCATCAGGAAAAATTGAAGAATGCCAATGCCATCATATTTCAATCCATCTTTACATAAAACAACAATACATGGATGACAGTGAAAGTGTTAAAGGAAAAGGCATTTTAAGACAGAGACTTACAGTACAAGCCTTCACCATAAGGCTGTAGCAACTACATCAGATTACTGTAGAAGCTACATCAGCACTGTTAGTAAGTACTACTAGCTCCACACACCTTCACCAGTCCAACAAGCAGCGTTGGTCTGAACTGAGCCAGTGGACAGATACACAAGGTCACGAGAGCACAACATCGAGATCATTGCCAGTTCATCGCCAACAGTACCACCACAGAGCAGCCAGGAGCAACACCACCTTGATATGCCTTTATCCAGCCGTCTCAGACAGATAGATTTGGCCTACAGCTGCCAGCCGTAACCTGACTGCCACCAGCCGAGATTTGACATAGCTGTCACCTTCACTGTACAGTCTCATCTTGTGGCACGCTGTGTTCCAACACCATATATCAACCATTTTGACCATATTTTACCATACTGTGTGTTTACTATTCTGTCAGGGGTACCTAAAAGAATTCAGACACCCTCAATTTATAGTCAAATCATCTCCACAGTACAAGGCTTTAACAAGTGGGGTTCTCCACTAGGGCACAGTGCGAGGGGACATATCAGAAGGCCATGCAGAGATGAATTCTGGAATGCATTTAAGTGAATTATGTTCATCCTTTGGAACTTCATTCTCAGTGTAAAGTAGCTATTTTCTGGTGGATATACAAAATGTTTGTACATCGCTGTACATTGTATACCAAAAGAAACATTTTTAGTTTATGCTGCTGAAATCAGCAATAGTCTTCTTTTTCTTGAGTTTATCATTATATTTACTATATAGCTCCTTGGTACCTTGTACTGAAAGATAAGTGAGTGTAATTACAGGATGAGAGGTGTCCAATCTTCCCTGTACTCTGTCATATATAACTTTAAACTACTGATAGTTTTTGGCCTCCACAGCCTTCTTACTTAACTGGTTCCAACCTTCTACCACTGTTTGCAAAGGATACCTCTAATAATTTTTGGCACCTTTGTTTCCTTAGCTTGATTCTATGATCTCTTTTTTCTTAAAGTTACAAGGTTCAAGAATTCTTCTTTATAAATTTTGTAAATTCTTGTTACTATTTTGTATGTAATTATCATACTGCTATTACCTCTTTCTTTTATCTTCCAGCTTTGGCATACAGTATTTAACTCCTTAAGCCTTTCCTCATAGCTCTTGTTTTTCAGTTCCAGAAGCCATTTAGTGGCATATCTTTGCTCTTTTCCAGTTTCTTTGTGTGTTTCTTGAGCAGATCAATATGCATACAATACACAAGTTACCCTTACTAAATCATCTGTATGTGTGGGGGGGGGGCACACTGTTATCCAGTGGCATTGCCATGGGAGAGCTGGTATGTGGCTGTATTTATTTGTGTGTTATTTGTTTTGGTCACAGGCTACCCTCACGCTTTCATGTCCTTGAGGAAAGAGATTAAATTAGGCTTGGCCACCAGCTCTTGCCTTGACATTTAAGCCTCCTCTTGGTATTGTACTAGGCCAGATATCCTAGTTCCAGCCAATAGTTTTGCTTCATGTTAATTATTGTATACAGTAACTATACAGTGACTGACCAAAGGCTGCAAAGTGCAGCATTTACATTTCTGGATTTAGAATCAGTTCTATCTTGGTGCGAGTTCTATTTGCTGCATGTAGGTTACAAACCTGCTCGAATTACCTTCTCAGCAGTCTGCTTATAAAGCCACCGGTAAGCTGCAGCTTGTGCAGTGATGCATCAATGCTGGAGATCTCGGATTACAGATTTCTGAGGACATGGCCCTTCTGGTTCAGTCAACTTGTAAATTGAGACACCTCAAAATTGAAGGGGCTCTGTTTGAACCCTAAATGACTATGGTGTTATCTTTAAAAGAGCTTGCAGGATGCCTGCAAGCCCTGCAAATGCCCTGGAACCTTCTTTCCTGCAAGCCCTTTTAAAGATAACACCATAGTCATTTAGGGTTCAAACAGAGCCCCTTCAATTTTGAGGTGTCTCAACTTACAAGTTGACTGAACCAGAAGGGCCATGTCCTCAGAAATCTGTAATCCGAGATCTCCAGCACTGATGCATCACCGCACAAGCTGCAGCTTACCGGTTGCTTTATAATATATATATAAATAAATAAGATGAAATGCTATGAGAGAATGTTTGTCAAAGTCTTCAGTCAGATAAGTGCCAACTTTTCAATTATACACCAGGATATTTTGTGTATATACAGAGTCATATGTTCATATACAGGTATAGTGATTCACATGCTCATATATAGTGACTCACATGCATATATAGAGACCCGCATGCTCCTACTGTATATTGTGACAACACTACCAACACCAACTATAAAGTTTCAACAAAAATGATACATTTGGCAGTCTAGAGTTAAGTGCATCCCAAAACAATGAGCAAACTGCAAATAAATTTGAAGTGCTACTCAGGATTCTAATCCTGGCCAGCTGCTGCTGAATATGCTACTTGGTTATCAGTTACAGATCATCTAGCAGTGCGCTTTAATAATTTTCTACTTCATTATTAGTTCTAAGCTTTGCCTGGTCAAGAAAGTCTTCTTGAGCTCAAGAAAGTCTTCTTGAGCAGCAGACTTTTGCTGAAGTGCAGGAGAATGTCTGCTGATAGCATTCTAGGTGGTGAAAGTTTTAATGTGCCTGACTATATTACATGCCAGTGACCAAGAAAGTTTTCATGCATATATGACATGCATAATATTCTGATCATCTGAAGGCTAATTTGACTAATAGTATAAACTTTTACTACACCTTCAATGATTAAACCTGCTGACAAAAATACTGAATGCATATACAAACAAATGTTGAAATGAAATACAGTAATGTAATTTGAAATACAAAAATAATGAAATACAGTAATGCAATTTGAAATACAAAAATAATGAAATACAGTAATGTAATTTGAACTAAAATATTCGTAACTATAAAATTTACTGAAACAAATAATATGAGGATAAATTTTCCTTTATCAGTCTTAGGGTTAACTTCATATGGAATTAAATATTAAAGTCACTGACGAAGTTTCAGGTCAACTGGCTAATAAGGGGTTCTTAATTCATATTTACTATGGTAAGCAAGCCCCAAAGAAATAGGGGGAGAAATATATGAAATATAGATTAAATACTAAAAAAAAAGATGCCCCCATCTAATTTATGATATATGTCACACTCAATAGCACTATCATGCTCCAGCTGGACATCCACAGCAGCACCAAACCTCTTCCTACAACTAAATGCATGTTTACTCCCTCTTAAACATATTTCCTCTAGCCTCATTTCCTACCACTTGTCAAACATTGTTCATGTCTGAAGTATATGATGCATTCTGGTTACCTAAGAGCAAGTAATGTGAAGAGGCTGCATGTAACAAGGCTCACGACTGACTCAGATTATTTACCAGAACATACCTGAGGGCGACTAATACTAGTGGCCTCGACGAGGACAGGAAGCCAACGGCTTGTCAACGGTCTAATTATAGCCCCTAACAAACAGCTACTTCACAAAATCTGGAGAAAGCACTAAGCCAGTATGACTGTATAGCACTTAGAAGGGATATGAGGACAAGGAGTTAGGATAGAATGGATGAAAGGAATGATGCCCAACTACTTGGACAGTCAAGGACTGAATGCCAAACTGCAAGAATTGAGGCCGTTGAATTCAAAGTCACTTGCCACATGTACAACTGGCCACTACCACCACCAGGTGTAAGCTTATCACCATCACCTACACAAATGGGTTTCAACAAGTTGTGTATTGTTTTATACATTGTTTTTTATTCATGTGTGTCAAGCAGGGAGGTGTAAATAGGACTTTGGGGGGAGGATGGGGAGGGGTCCTGAAAATTATAAGTAACCAACGAGCCTTGTAACCATTTAATGGCTCCGATAATTAAAAGTTGAACATCATGGTAAGCATGTCAAATAAATCATTGACAAAACTAATTAAAAAATTTGGAATATGGCGATTCAAGCACAGGAGGTAATCGTGTACTGAGATTGGAGCCGTTTAAGGGTCAATGATTACTGAAAGTCACACTACACATACCTTACAAACTAACCCACAACCATAAACAACAATGTTTTAAGATTGTATATCTTAGCATAATAACAATATAATTCAATATTTTATGAATCTATATACTGGTATTTAAAATATTTCATCTGAAACAAGATTAATTAATACAATAACAAATATAAATGCATGATAATTCTAACAGATCTCAGAGCTTTAAGACACTCTGCACAATATTGTATTTGAATATTATCCAAGCTTCAAGTGGTGTTGCAAGCAATGCATTGTGGGATGCGTACCACAGTTTATACTGTATACATACTGCGCTTAACATTAAATTAAGAAAAGGCTTTATTGAAAGCAATGGCCTGGAAAGCCTTTACCAAATCTAATTTCCTAAAGGCTTAATAATATAAATATCCATGAAGTCCACTGTGCTCATAACAGAACCAATCAAAGTATGACTTACTTTTACATCAAAATAATGTATGTTGTACTCTATTGTAATTATAAACCTTATATATTAACCAGAAGCACTGAACTAATTTAAATGTTTGAAGCATTGCACTGTGGCCATAAACGTAAAATGTTAGTGTACATTACTTCTATTTTGTATTTAATGTTTTGGATCTCAAGAGTAACCTATGTTTACCATAAGATAATAAACATTATACACACAGAAATCACAATAGCGTGATGCATCAAATGAGCAAATCCACAAGAGCCGTGAAGAGGATTCACGATTCAAGTAAATTCAGTAGAATTTATGGTTGCAATTCTTTTACCATGTCGCAGCTCAGTCGATTAGGGCAGTGCCTGGGATGCTCTCGGACGCAGGTTCGAATCCTCGTCACGGCCCTTGTGGATTTGTTAATAAACATTATATGTTTCAGTCTCACATGGAGCCTAAAGAAAAGGACCCCTCCCCCTGTAGAACCAAAAATCTACTGTGTATATGGTATATTAAACACACACAATTTCTATACAGTAATACCTATTGTACTAAATCACCAAAGAATATTAGGTAATCACAGATAATGGGGTATGGTTGACACAGTGATCATTTGCACAGATCTAGTAACTCGAGGGAACAGATGTTGATAACTCCTGAATAGGCAGTTACAGGTCTAGTAACTCAAGGGAACAGATGTTGATAACTGCTGAATAGGCAGTTACAGGTCTTGTAACTCAAGGGGTACAGAATTTAATAATGGCTGAAGAGGCAGTTACAGGTCTAGTAACTCAAGGGTACAGACTTTGATAACTGCTGAAGAGGCAGTTACTTCAAATGTGGTTTATATTAGTGTCCGGACTTTTGTACGTTAAAGCCATGCTACTTCTAAAAACCAAACTGGTTAACAAACATTAACCCAAACGAAGGAAGTATTACTTTACGCCATACACCATCTGTGGTAGTAAAAACAGACTCGTGAATTGGCCAACTTGTAAATACTACCGATCTCTGTATTGCGAGTGGCCATTTTGTCCTAGCTGGAGACCTAGATCATAAAAGAAATAGAGATAGCGTTTCAAGAGTAAAGTCTGAGCTAGGCTATTATATAAAGTACCCAGTTTGTTGTAAATGACAACAAACTATGTTTTGCTACATTCAGTCAATCAAGTTTGATGTTTGTAATATAATTAAGATTATAACAGACAATAAACAATCTGTTTAGAAAAATTTTTACTAAACATGATGAAATAATATTTGCAACTTTAACCCTTGCATTTCTGACAAAACCACTTTTTCTTCTAAATTAAAAATAAATAAATATTTGCTTTTCTGTGACTAATTTTAAAGTAAAATTTGTTACTGGCTAATTGTTAATGTTTACTGGCTAATATTTGTACCATCACAAGATCATATAAATGAGATGTATATAGCTCTAAGTAAGAGAATTCAATGTTCTTTCCAGTTCACATGGTCATTAAAAAATAAAGCATAGTGTAATGAATTCCTTAATTTTCCTGCAACTTTCTGGTGGCTATTATAAACTGGTATTACTTTGCCCTATAAAACCAAAACTGCACATGGAATGCAAAATGGCCCCTTGGAAAGTAAAATGATAGTTTACGGTTGCATACAACAGCACAAGAATTAAGATACTGTAATAGAATGCATGAGCTTGACAAGGCACAGTGGCCATCCAACCGCTGTACCTTGGCATGTCAATGGTTTGGATTTTGCTGCCGTGAAATGGTATACCGACTGAACTGGGGTGATTCAATGAGTATAAAGTTGGAATGTCTACAGGGAACGTTGCACAGATGGTGTGTTGCATACAGGGTGATGTAGTAATGGTGTGTTGCATACAGGGTGATGTAGTAATGGTGTGTTGCATACAGGGTGATGTAGTAATGGTGTGTTGCATACAGGGTGATGTAGTAAGCATGGAGTGGTGGTGGAATTTGTAAGGGTTGTACTACAGTAGTTATAGAGGTGGTAGTATTCTCTCAATCACAACAGCAAAATAGACATCATAAGGTGAACAAATTCAGAAGAACCAAGTGTATTTAAAGAGTCTCAGATTGCTCTGTGAACAGTATCTTCACTTGTTACTCTATTTAGTTTCCAGTATCAAGAGTCAAAGATTCAGTAACTCTATAGGAATGTTTTATGGTGTTTGTAAATAATAGTCTGATTATTACACAAGCATTGACGATATCACTTACTAGTCCTAAGATATAAAGTGAGAAAGGAAAAGAAGTTTGTTTTATAATCAAAAGTTGCATGTGGAACAAAGAAATTTTTGTTTTGAAAAAAAAAAAATGAGGCGTTATAAGCAGAATTGTGTTAGTGGCATAACATGTATTTTTGCAAAAATATACTAGATTTTTCATAAATATATTTTACTAATAAACATTGTGTAAAATTCTAAAATATCCTACATGTTATATTACCGAGTGAATGTGGAGCAATTTCCCACAATGCATAGCTGACATTCACCATCATTTAACATTTTACCCTGAAAAACAGCTAGTGTACTATGGTTCATAAAATATATGCTTTTTCTACCTCAGTGTCTCAGTTATACAGGATGCCATTATCCAGAGTCTCCATTACCCAATACATAGTACAGTATTACATTATGATCGCTATGTTTTCCTTCTTCACTGGTAAATATTGGTGTCAAGAATACTCTCCCACATACTTAAAGGGACGTCACATTGGGGTGATAAGTATGTGTAGGAGAGACTCAGTGTCGTACAGGGCTATGTCATTTCATCAACAGAAGTTCCCCCCGACACTTCTAGCGACTTTATTCAACCCATCAGACAGGGTTCACTGGGACCCATTTGAACTCTTGGAATTCAAAATCCTAAATTCCATCTCCTTCCATTTTTATCTCTTGATAAAAACAAGACAGAACACACTAAATATACATTCAAATCTTGGCGTAAAAACCACTAAAACTACCACATTTTAATATCTTAGTGCAAGTAAAACACACGGAAAGTAGATGTGAAATCTCCTTCCATGCACAGTTTTAAGAGCAAGAAATAAAACGTCTTAAAATGACAAGAAATATAAATGCAACAGGTACTAATAGTTGAGAGGCAGAGTTCAAGAGCCAAATCAAGCTCCCTGTAGGCACAGATAGGTAAGCACGTGTGAGAAGACTCATTATCTTGTTATGGAAATAATCTATTCAGTTTGAGCAATTTTTAGAAAATTTTGTTAATTACAGTAAATACAGTTTACATAACTCACTCCCTATTTTATATTGCGGTAACTTAAAACTTACTCATTGAATACTTTTAAAAATCAAAGCAAGTAGGGCTGGCTGCAGTAAATCAATTGGACGAATTGCTTCCAATCTGGCTCCACGTTAAAGCAATCTACTCTAGTTTTCTCAAGAAAAACTTCCTTCTAACAAAGCCAAACCTGTGAAGGCTTGTCATAAACCAACACAGACTTGCAAGTAAGTAATTATCAAAAAAAGGCACCAAGCCAGGGAGGTTATGTAGCACCATCAAATGTGCGGGAATTTAAAGGTGCTAAATATCACTAAGGATGCCAATACGAGAACAAAAGAGCATAAGGCAAACAACATCAAAGATATCCGATTCACAAAGGATTCTATCGGGGACAGGTGTGACTGCTAGGGGCAGTCGGGAAGCAAGATGCATGCACATCCTGGAAGCCAGGACATTCAACAAGGATATGCATGACCGTAAGAGGGACAATGCAGTTTGGACAATAAGGAGCAGGGCGGTGCTCCATTAAATGTCCTTGAGTTAAATGGGTATAGCCAATATGTAACCTCGCCAGAGCTGTTTCCCACCACCAGTTACCAGTTGCCAGTTACGGTGGTAGAAGGAAGGCCACAGGGCATGCTACCTTAAGAGCACCCAGTTTGTTACCGGTAACAGAAGACCAGCAATCCTGCCAATGGGCTCGGATTGAGAAATAAATAACTTGGTAGAAGTCGAAATAAAGAACACTTTTGCAGGAAATGGGATAAGTGAGAATAGCCTCCTTTGTGGCAGCATCCTCACATTCATTATAGGAAACACCAATATGGCTGGGAACCCAGTAAAACTCGACTGTCTTAAATCTGCTGGAGATTAGAAACAGCCAATATTGAATTTTGACGATCACAGGATGGACAGGATTATAACTACCAAGGTATTATATTTACGAGAAAATCTTTTGGAGCAGTGCGGTGAATCTCAGGTTACTAGTCTCACCACATAAAACCAGAAGGCATGGCAGGATATGCAAAATAGTCCCATTGAAAAGGAGAGGTGCTTTTCACAGCAGGTAAGCTGTGAGAGAACTCAATCAACATCAAAAGCTCAAGACTTTTCAACACTCTACCACTACACATAAGGGGACACATGACAGCATATTACTGGCCGACCTCTAAGTGTTCAAAAGTCACATCATACATCGGGATGCGAGCTACTGCATCAAACAGCCTTGTAGACCAGGGGCCAGATTCACAAAGCAGTTATGCAAGCATTTACGAACCTATACATCTTTCGCAATCTTTGGCAGCTTTGTTTACAATTCCTAAACAGTTAATGAGCTCCGAAGTACCAGGAGGCTGTTTATAACAATACCAACAGTTGATTGGGAAGTTTTCAAACTTCTAAACTGTTTAATAAATGTAACTAAAGCTGTCAAAGATTGAGGAAAGATGTACACGTTCGTAAGTACTGTACTTGTGTAATTGCTTCGTGAATCTTGTCTTTGGCCACCAACCAGGAGACCTGGTCAGAAACCAGGCTGTGGGGACGTTTACCTTCAAAATCTTCGTAAGGTAACCATAAGGAAAGGTCACCCCAAGTTGCATGCATTACCCACTAGACCATTGTGAGCTAATGGGTAATGCATGAATATGGAAGTCATCTGCTGAGATACGGATTCAGTTCCACTGCTTTACTTATAAATACTTTCTCACAGATATATCACGCTATTGTGTTTTAATTTTGTATGACGATTCTGTTACGACAGGTCCTGTATTACCGAGTCCTGGGTAGAGCATATTTTTATTTAATTATCTATTACATCTGTTACCTATCAAAACCTTTTTGTAACAGATAACATTAAACAATATAATCAAGATTAAGACATTTATATGATAAGATAATTACAAAATATCAACAGTAGGAGAGATACCATGTTTATCTTAAAAGTCAATCTGAGCTAGTAAGCAATTCCAAATTTATTATAAAAAATATTCCCAGTTTTATAATTGTTATAATAAATTTTAGTTAGTTTCACTTAAATGTATATTATTATAATTTATTATGAGCACGAGTGGAAGTCTGTGATTAATTCTTCATGCTCTACAGTATGAAGAATTAAATTTTAAATTTTATTCTCGTGGTCGCCTAAATGCCGAGAGGGCACGGGCTGACTCTGGTAAATGAGCACCTCCCACTGCCCCAAGTTGACTATTCATGTCATCTTCAATGCTGAATGGTCTATTGTCATGCACAGACAATCCCTCCACTAGTCCTTGTAACACACTGACTTGCACTCCATCTATTACGTCTCCGTCACTAGATGCTCCCTGCATGTCTTCCTCCTTGCCTTCATCACTGCGCGTCATCTATAATAACACAGGTGCCCGGGCCATCACGTAAACATGAGGATAAAAAGGGGCAAGCCATACAAAGCTCATTCATCATATTCACAAAGTTACTGTCTTGTAAACAGTTTTAATATTTTCCAGTATCATTAAATGATTAATGAAATTCTTTCATTCATCTATGGGAAAACAATAACATCAACCACATGACAGCAAATTACAGAAACTATACGCATATGAAGAATGAGTTCAAAGTATTTCAAAATGACTGCAAATTGTATTAAAAAGTAATGCAATTCAAAATATTAACAGAACTACTGTGCTATAAATTAACACATACAATTCCTGCTCTGATACATAAAGATATATATTTTGTTCTTACAAATTAGGAACATCCAAGATCACTAATACCCAACACCAGTACTTTCCGAAGAACAAATGCAACAAACTTCAAATACAAAGTAGTCACACCAGTTTAAAAGACATACCAAGCTATTTCCCCTCATTCCTACATCAAAACTCTTATGCACCCCAAGAGCCGTCACACAAATATTGGTTTTACACTTATGATTGCATAAAGTAAAGTCCTTGAGTGGGGGCGAGAGAAACATTTCAAAAGTTAATGTCGCTTAAAAAGGCTAGACAAAACTGATGATAAATCTGGTGGCAACAAAATGTATTTAGCCATTTACATGGTATTTCTCATTAGAACACAAATATTGTTCATTATTTTCCCCCTATATTGCCCCACATTTTTCAATGCAGTTTGCCACTAAGCAGGTTATTTTTCCATATAGCCTTTTTCCATCATAATGTCACCTTTCTCATTTTTATTCTACCTCTTGTAATACATTACTGCAATAAGAATCTTTTAAACTATAACTTAACCATACATTTTACCGTCCCTACAACTCCCTATAATTCTCCCATTCTGCTCTTTCAATTTAAAGAAACAACTGAATTCATCCAATCCAATACAAAGGGTAACTTACTCACATACCAAGAATTCCTGCATCGCACACAAGAATGAGGCTTTGAATCACTTTAAAAAGAATCTTCAGTGCCATATCATTTACGATCCTACCAAGTCTTTGGACACAGATCGTACATTCGGACACTCGGGCATGGCAAACATCAAAGGCTTCTCTTACATTTCTAGGCACCAGATCATCACCTGGTATCTTTTTCTATTTCACATTTTCCAGAATTTCCCTTTATCTACATTCCATACCCTCATTATCTTCTCCCAGATAATACAATAAAATTATTGGCTATCTTAGCCATTTAATGCCTTCAAAAATATTTCTGTATTGTTCTATACATAAGTATTTAACAGTATCATGCAGTACCAGGTACAACTCTTGACACCAACTCCTCCCTGCTTTCGCCATTTTTCAATCTTACTATGAGAAAATCTGTAGGAGCCGTGATGAGGGCATTTTCATTTATTCTCATACAGATTTTCTCATTAATGCATCACGTTAGTGTGATTACTTTCTGCCTATTCAATCTTGCTAATAATATTTCTGTATTACGATGGGATTCAGGGGATTTTTTGTTTATCCTTTGACGTTAACTACAACGACAAACCACTTTTAAAAATCTACTACCCTTAATACTCTCATCTATTGAAAGTACAGTTCTAAAACTGGAAAGGTGGTCACCTCAGACACTGATGTAACCAGAAACATGAATAATAAGCAAGAATATACTTCCAGTGTTCAAAGAAGGATATCCTCTGTTCGCAACACCAATATTAAAGACTTCATTGATAGTGCAGGGACATGGAAATACCTAGTTGGTCTGACAACGCTGCACTTAATAGCTAGACAGGAAGCCAATATTACTTTGCTCCCTATCTAGAGCTTCAAGATAGAGAAAATACAGACAGCCTACCCAATTTTAGCTAGAGAATACAAAAGTAGATATTAATGAGTTTATCTAAACTGAAGATAAACTCATTTGAGCACATTTATTAAATCTTGGATAAATCCAAGATTAAAAACAAAATGTGTGGAAATAAGTGCAAAACCCACTAGATCAGACAAGCATTTTCAGTTCTCTGCAGGACCCCATGAGATAATACTAATATTAAATAATAATCACTGCATACTATGCATACAATACTGCACTGTACACTATTTATACAGCGAGACTGGCTGGAATAAATCCCAATCCCAAGACATTAAATGTGTTGGACAGGATAGAGTTAATGTCCTAACATTTGTAACAATTCTGAAACAAGAAAAATTACACTACAAAAATAAAAGTGGTGAATAAATGCTGCACTAACAAAAAGAGAAACCCTGAACAAAGAGAATGCTATCACTGACAAAACAAAAGCCCCTCAACGGAGAGAACGCTATCACTGACAAAACAAGAGCCCTCAACGAAGAGAACGCTATCACTGACAAAACAAGAGCCCCTCAACAAAGAGAACGCTATCACTGACAAAACAAGAGCCCTCAACAAAGAGAACGCTATCACTGACAAAACAAGAGCCCCCCAACAAAGAGAACGCTATCACTGACAAAACAAGAGCCCCTCAACAAAGAGAACGCTATCACTGACAAAACAAGAGCCCCCCAACAAAGAGAACGCTATCACTGACAAAACAAGAGCCCCTCAACGAAGAGAACGCTATCACTGACAAAACAAGAGCCCTCAACAAAGAGAACGCTATCACTGACAAAACAAGAGCCCCTCAACAAAGAGAACGCTATCACTGACAAAACAAGAGCCTCTAAACAATCTAAGTCTGGGCCAATGCCAAGGCACTAAAGAAAAGCTAACAAACCAAGATAAATTAACAATTTCTGTTTCAGATGGGATGCAAATATAACTTCCTTTAGTTGAGGGAAACTAAAAATATTGAAGTATAATTCACATAAAGGCTGCAAGGTTTCACTTATGTGCTTATAAGATTGAAGAGGGAGAATTTTGTGCATTTATTAAACTGGTGTTGGGCTGTCATTTGTCTGTGTCGTTATGATTCTGACAAAACATACAATCTACGCAACATTGATAGAGCAACAAGATAGTTTTAGAAATTACTAAATCCCCAGAGCAAAACATATACAACTGCAGTGTTTAATACATTATAAACAATACCAATCTTTTCATAAAGCAACATGTGTACTGTAGACCAATGTTTATTTAGCAACAACTATTGCAACATATACATGCAATACACAATTTAAAACAAAAATTGCATCTAAAAAATTCATACTAACTTATACATGCCTTCATAAAAGCAACATTTCACCAAAAGACACTTCCTATATTTTTCTTACTACAGCAGTACATTGTCACATAATTCCCCAGCATAACAGAGGAAACTGCCCCTTCCTTCTCACCTTCGTTGTTCATCACTCTGAATATCACGCATTATGACCAGTATGGAGTTCAACCCAGACATGACTGGAAACTACCACCAGTACACCCTCCAACCAGTCCAAGAGCCCCAGGCAGGTGGCAGCTGCAAGACCTGCCGGTTCCGTTACATATAGGTAACCACCAGTTACGCCGCCGGCTCATCGTTCCAAGCCTCGGTGACAAAGGATGTGACATCACCATCAGGGGTATAAATACTCATGACCTCGGTCACCTGATCAGTCTTCTCTGGTATTCAACAAAATCAACACCAACACCTCAACGCCTCTGTACGTTGTTTGCCACCTGCTTGTTTGTGTGCAGGTTTTAAGTGTGTTAAGTGTATCACCTTTATTTTTCTACTAACATAAGTTTGTGTATATGTACGTACATTTGTCTGATTATTATTTCCCGTGTGTGCTAGCCAAGTATGTCAACTCAGGGTGCTATATATTTTTCATATGTTGTGTGTTCATTTTTATATTAGAGTAAATAAGTCATAATTTTTCGCTTAAGTATGCCTTCATACCAGTGCAATTTTCACAATGCAAAGGTCAATGCAGCCTTATTTTTTTGGGGAGGGGGAGTTAATGCAAAATGCATGCCACATTCCATCTGCCAATTATAACCGCACTACTAAGTCATGTCACAGCATCAAAACCCTCGTTCTGAGCCTGCTTATTACGTTGATCCTATTTGAATTATACTTGGCTAGTTAGGCTGTTACTTATAAACTTCTACTCAGTAAATTTAATAAGCCTCAGAGTACTAAATATTTATATGGGATATGAAAATTGTCAGACAAAATTTTGAGGGTAGTTTTGGACATTTGGAAAGTACAGTGGGGCCTTGCCTTACGATTTTAATCTGTTTCCAGAGACGGATTGTAAGTCGAAATATCGTAAGTCGAAACAAATTTTCCCATAAGAAATAATGGGAATTGAATTAATCCATTCCACACCCCCAAAAATATTAACTTAAAAATACATTTATACTGAATACAATTTTTTTCTCTAACTACAATACAGTACTGTACATATGTTTATCTTACCTTTATCGAGGACTCTTGTTGGCGTATAGAAGATGGTGAGGAGGAGGAGAGATGTTATTGTTTGGAAGGGGAAGGAAGGAAAGAATTATCAGGAAAAAGTGCCAAGCCATTACGACTATATAACACTTGGAAGGGGTCAGGATAACGATTTGGGATGAGACAGGGGGAAGGAAAGGTGACCAACCACTTGGACGGTCTGGGATTGAACGCCGACCTGCGTGAAGCAAGACCGTCGCTCTACCGTCTAGTCCAAGTGGACTGTCCTTCCATTATAACATCAGACAGTGATGACTTCTCTGGGGTACACTCTCTCCAAGTTTTGCCTGCATACCACTAGGACCTGGTTGTGGTTCACTGCTTGTTTGTCTCTCTAAAAATTTGTCCATGGAGATTTGTTTTCTCTTCGTTTTAACATTTGTCTGTAGTCGTGCATCACAGTGTCATTGAAAAGGTTCACATGTGTTTTCATATGTTGAACCTTACCACTGACTTTCTTGGGACCCATGGTGTGATATATATATTAATTACTTTTATGTTCAAAAAACACAAAATCATCAAAATAATGAAATTTCTTACGAGCGTGATTGTCACTAAGCGGGCAGCTCTGGTAAACTGAGGCAGGTCGGCCTGTGACACCAGGATCCATGCGCTCTGTCGACCCGAACGCGTATCAACAAATATTGTTAGTCAACGACACGATTGTAAGTCGAGTTGCATTTCCGATTAAATTTACGTCATAACTCAAAAATATCGTAAGTAGGGGCAATTGTAAGTCGAGGTGTCACTGTACTGCATATTCCAAACATAAGAAGGAATGTTATGTGTAGGTCTAAGCAAGTTGTGCTATATAATGCTGCCATTTCTCATATTGTATGAGAAAATGCTCCGATATCATGTTCCGTGTACCTGCTCTCAACGCTTCTCTTTTCTTGGGGCTGGGGCAAAAAACAGTTGGAAAAGAAAGCAGACAGAATTCCAGTTTACAAGAAAGACTCATGGTTTGAATCCTTAACAGTTGTGTTGCTTACACTGTTTCCCACACACTATGCCACTTTTACATCACTACCATTTTCCCGTATCTTTGTTGTTACTGTTGTCCTCGCCTACACCTCCTTTTTGTTAATTACGCCCTCTCCACCTTCACTTTGATCCTGTTACCATATGAATATATGTTCACTGGTCAGATTCCCTGGTCATTTATATGCTTTTAAACCTCTGGCATTGTATGCTGCAGTTATACTTACTTCCCTCATTCTTCATTAACTTACTGTACTAAGTTCTCTTATCTTATCAATTTATGTTTTCTTAATTTAGTGGTCAGCATTATTTCATTTAGACAGCTTTAAATCTTTCAACATTCTTTATATTTGTTTTAATTTCATAATTGCTATTTTACATTAATGTCCATATTCACTTTAAATTTATTATATAATTTAAATTTGATGTTATTTACATTTTAATTAATAAAATATAACCACTAGCACTTACTACCCATTACCAAATACTCTTTTGCTTTCCATGCATCCTAGAAAATTATCGAAGCTTATTATCACCAAGTTTAACACCGCAATTAGACACAATTCGGAACTATAAAACTATTGGGGTTATAAGGATGAAAATGGGCGTAGAATAGCAAATGCTACGGTCCCAAGATTTACACATACAATGTAACACCTCTATATTGAAATGTACTTTAATAAAAATTGAAAAAATTCTAAGATGTGTACCATTAACAACCAAGATGACTGGGATTACACCCTATCATTAGGGTACAAGTATAAAAATATTGGAGCAGCTACATGCTTATTTGTTTTATGGTATTGCTCATTGATTGTCTGCCAACCGCCTGAGGTATCGAGCTGATATATGAAGGCATTCTCCACATGCCTTGGATAAAAAACCAGCGTTGAATGTAATGAAACGCCATTTTCTGGGTGAGCCCCGGAGGCTCCCTGGAGCTTATCGGCTAATGTATGTTATGTTAGACCGGGACACTAGCTATGGAGTTCAGACCTACCAGGGACCAGCGCCAGAACCTGGCCCCTTCAGAGAGGTTTCAGGGAGCAATGGCCCTGGAAAACCCCATATGGTTGGGGGTTTTCCTTATCTGCCATCGACCGGGGTTAGGCACCCAGAAAGGTAGGCGTAACAAAACAAACCCCACATGGTAGAAAACTACAACAAACCGAACAGAGAGGTAGAAAAACTCCCTACAATCACAAGGAAAACAATCAAACAATCACTTTACTGCCGCGCCGGTTGTCCGCGCAGCCCTCCCCTCCCCGGGAGGGGGAGGGGGGGGCCCGGACCTCACCGCGCCGGCTGCCGTCAGTTCGGAAACTAGGCTTCAACCAACGCGAAAAATCCGCCGACCGGACGGGAGGGAGGGTAGCCAGGGAGCCTCCGGGGCTCACCCAGAAAATGGCGTTTCATTACATTCAACGCTGGTTTTCTGTGGGGAGCCCCTACGGCTCCCTGGAGCTAATTACCCAAAGAGAAGGAAAAAAGGGGACGTACCCGGGAGGCGGCGGCCACAAAATCCTCAACGCGAAGTCGAGACAACTGGCTGCAACCTGCGACCCAAAGCAACACAAGAACGCCGATGAGCACGGACGTTCACCAAATAACGGGCGGCCAGGACCCTGTTCGAATCCAAAAACCACGCGCCCGAATATGTGCCCAAGACATATTACCAACACAGCAGCCAAAGCCGCAAACTTCCTAACGGCATGGGCACGAGGATAGACCGCAGGCTGGCTAGATTTAATAACCCTGCAGACAACCTGGGAGACCCGAACCCTGGAACAGGGAACGAGGGAAACTGGATCAACCCAAAGCGCATCCCCAGCCATACCGGCCGAAGCGCGCAAGCAACGGCGAAGTGCCGCAACTGGACACAACACATGATGCACCCCCGGCCGAACCAACCAAGCATCAATGACCCACGGACCCCTCCGGAAAGCAGCCGTCTCGTTCTTCGCCAGAAAAGAAGGCGAAGGCTGCAAACGGACAAACCTACCCCCAGGACCAAAAGAGCAGAAACCCCTGCGCCGGAGGAGGGCATGAAGCACCCCTACCCGGCCCCAGAGGCCAACGCCAACAAAAACAAAGCCTGGGAAAAATAATCAGGAACCGAAGGGGCCACCACAAACCGAGGAGAGGAAAGATAGAAGAGCACCCGGTCCAAGGACCAGGACGGCTCAGGAGGCGCATGAGCAGGCCGGAGGTGAAACATAGCACAGGAAAGCTTACTAAACGGGGCGGATGTAACGTCGACCCCGAAAGCTAGCCCGAGCAGCTCCGCCAGCGCCGCACGAGACGAGGCGACAGTATCAGGCATCAATCGACCGTCCTGAACAAGCCAAGAAAGAAAGGACAAAACCCTGATCCGAAAGAAAGACAACCTACAAAGAGCCAGAAAATGGCGAAAAGAACGCCAGGAAATCCATACTGTCGCCGAAACGAAGCTCTCAGGTGGGACACCATCAACGAAGCCACCTGATCACCATAGAATTGGTGATACACCCGCGTCAAAAAACCCAGACGCGAAGAGCAGAGGAGAAGGTCGAACCAGCCCGTACCAGAGCGGACCGACCTGCTGAAAGAGGCGGAGCCGCGGTAAACGTCCCGGGTTCGGGCACCGAGTCAACAGCACCGGAAACCAAAGCCGGGCCGGCCACCAATGGGCCACAAGGAGTACTCTCCCTGGGAATGTCTCCAAATGAACCAGAACCCGAAGCAACAGCTGGACCGGAGGGAAGAGGTACAGGGAACCCCCTTTAGACCAGTCCCGCCGAAAGGCATCCACCGCGAACGCTGCGCAGTCGGGGAAGGCGTCACATCGGGAGACGCCGAGACCACACCGACGCGAAGAGGTCCACATCTGGGAGACCGTAAGTCTGGCAGATCCAACGAACGAGTCGTCGTCGACCGTCCACCCGTGGAGAGGGGAGCGAGACAGACCGTCCGCCAGAACGTTGGACACTCCCCGGACGTGAACCACACGGAGAGCCAAACCCCGGGAATCCAGCAGACGAGCCACTCGCAGGGACCCAATCC
>WNGS01005680.1:8830938-8883291 GCA_020271785.1 Procambarus virginalis
TGGTGGGGTTTTCCTTATCTGCCATCGACCGGGGTTAGGCACCCAGAAAGGTAGGCGTAACAAAACAAACCCCACATGGTAGAAAACTACAACAAACCGAACAGAGAGGTAGAAAAACTCCCTACAATCACAAGGAAAACAATCAAACAATCACTTTACTGCCGCGCCGGTTGTCCGCGCAGCCCTCCCCTCCCGGGAGGGGGAGGGGGGGGCCCGGACCTCACCGCGCCGGCTGCCGTCAGTTCGGAAACTAGGCTTCAACCAACGCGAAAAATCCGCCGACCGGACGGGAGGGAGGGTAGCCAGGGAGCCTCCGGGGCTCACCCAGAAAATGGCGTTTCATTACATTCAACGCTGGTTTTCTGTGGGGAGCCCCTACGGCTCCCTGGAGCTAATTACCCAAAGAGAAGGAAAAAAGGGGACGTACCCGGGAGGCGGCGGCCACAAAATCCTCAACGCGAAGTCGAGACAACTGGCTGCAACCTGCGACCCAAAGCAACACAAGAACGCCGAGGAGCACGGACGTTCACCAAATAACGGGCGGCCAGGACCCTGTTCGAATCCAAAAACCACGCGCCCGAATATGTGCCCAAGACATATTACCAACACAGCAGCCAAAGCCGCAAACTTCCTAACGGCATGGGCACGAGGATAGACCGCAGGCTGGCTAGATTTAATAACCCTGCAGACAACCTGGGAGACCCGAACCCTGGAACAGGGAACGAGGGAAACTGGATCAACCCAAAGTGCATCCCCAGCCATACCGGCCGAAGCGCGCAAGCAACGGCGAAGTGCCGCAACTGGACACAACACATGATGCACCCCCGGCCGAACCAACCAAGCATCAATGACCCACGGACCCCTCCGGAAAGCAGCCGTCTCGTTCTTCGCCAGAAAAGAAGGCGAAGGCTGCAAACGGACAAACCTACCCCCAGGACCAAAAGAGCAGAAACCCCTGCGCCGGAGGAGGGCATGAAGCACCCCTACCCGGCCCCCAGAGGCCAACGCCAACAAAAACAAAGCCTGGGAAAAATAATCAGGAACCGAAGGGGCCACCACAAACCGAGGAGAGGAAAGATAGAAGAGCACCCGGTCCAAGGACCAGGACGGCTCAGGAGGCGCATGAGCAGGCCGGAGGTGAAACATAGCACAGGAAAGCTTACTAAACGGGGCGGATGTAACGTCGACCCCGAAAGCTAGCCCGAGCAGCTCCGCCAGCGCCGCACGAGACGAGGCGACAGTATCAGGCATCAATCGACCGTCCTGAACAAGCCAAGAAAGAAAGGACAAAACCTGATCCGAAAGAAAGACAACCTACAAAGAGCCAGAAAATGGCGAAAAGAACGCCAGGAAATCCATACTGTCGCCGAAACGAAGCTCTCAGGTGGGACACCATCAACGAAGCCACCTGATCACCATAGAATTGGTGATACACCCGCGTCAAAAACCCCAGACGCGAAGAGCAGAGGAGAAGGTCGAACCAGCCCCGTACCAGAGCGGACCGACCTGCTGAAAGAGGCGGAGCCGCGGTAAACGTCCCGGGTTCGGGCACCGAGTCAACAGCACCGGAAACCAAAGCCGGGCCGGCCACCAATGGGCCACAAGGAGTACTC
The DNA here is from genome assembly GCA_020271785.1 of Procambarus virginalis. Taxonomy (NCBI): domain Eukaryota; kingdom Metazoa; phylum Arthropoda; class Malacostraca; order Decapoda; family Cambaridae; genus Procambarus; species Procambarus virginalis. The sequence goes on from WNGS01005680.1 coordinate 8,832,552, forward strand.
TCCCTGGGAATGTCTCCAAATGAACCAGAACCCGAAGCAACAGCTGGACCGGAGGGAAGAGGTACAGGGAACCCCCTTTAGACCAGTCCCGCCGAAAGGCATCCACCGCGAACGCTGCGCAGTCGGGGAAGGCGTCACATCGGGAGACGCCGAGACCACACCGACGCGAAGAGGTCCACATCTGGGAGACCGTAAGTCTGGCAGATCCAACGAACGAGTCGTCGTCGACCGTCCACCCCGTGGAGAGGGGAGCGAGACAGACCGTCCGCCAGAACGTTGGACACTCCCCGGACGTGAACCACACGGAGAGCCAAACCCCGGGAATCCAGCAGACGAGCCACTCGCAGGGACCAATCCCAAGAGCTAAGGACTGAAGAGAACCCCCGCGGTTCAGGCAAGGAACCACTGGAGTACAGTCCAAACGGAGGTAAAGGGCGATCCCCGAGCGACCCGAATCCTCCGAAGCGCGAACCAGACAGCTGCGAACTCCCGAACCGTGCTGTGAGCCCGATGGAAGGACGAACCCCACCGTCCCTGGCCTGCCTGGTGAGCACTGGTCACAAAGCCCCAGCCAAGAGACGACGCGTCCGTGAACACAACGAGCGAGGGCTCGGGAAGGTGCCAAGGCACCGAGCCCTGAAAAACCCCGAAGAGGAAGCCGGTGACGCAGCAACCGACAAAAGACCCCCGGAGGGAGAACCCAACGATCGCGAGAGAGGCGGAAAGGAAATCCCCGAAGGAACCAAAACAGACGCCGCAGCCAAACCCGACCCGGCGGGTAGACTAGCACGGCGAAGTTCAGACTCCCGCACAACCGCTCAAGCAACCGCTGAGCAACCCGAGACCGTCTCATGCACCGCCGAAGGCGGGACCACAGCTGCAGGAACACGTCTGGAGGGAAAGAATGAGTGGCCCAATAGCCCTAAACAAGGACCAGGCCCGAACCCGGGATGGAAACATATGGAAAAACCTCCCGATCACCAGGACACCAAACCCGGCGATCTGGAAGGAACCACACCCCTGGCGAGCAGACATGCGGACTGACTGGGAGCCCACACCAGCCAGACGTCGAGGTAGGCCATACACCGAATCTCAGACAGACAGGGAACCAAGATCCGGGAAAGATGCAAAAATTTCAAAGTGCTCAGCACAAAATAGGGCAGGCAACAAAAGCAGCCAGCCGGAAGCCCCACCACCAACCGTGCCAGACCCAGAAAAACCTGGGAGGAACGCGCCAAGAGGTGACCTGGAGGTCCAGGGCCACCATCCAGGCACCCGGCCCCCAACAGAAGCCGGACCCCAGAAGGAAGGGACGGACCGACCACGTCCAACGTACCCACGAAGATGACACGACGAAACGCAGGGGAAGAAGCCCCCCCGCCAGCTCTGAACCCCCCAAAAGGGGGAGAAGCCGTCACCGATGCCACCAGAGGCCGGAAGACGACGCAAAGCGCCCAACAGCAGGACCATGCGAGAGGCAATAGAGCAAGCTGCTCCCCCAGCACCCCGCCAACAGAGAAAAAAAAAAAAAAATATAAATAAAAGTACACATACACATTATGCATATACATATACACAAACAAGATATGACATGTATACAAATGCATGCACACACACACACAGCGTACACATGCACAAGCATACACCCAGGCATTAGGAAGCAATGTGGCGGAGGCTGACTCCCTACACAGGTTATAGTGTAGGGATGATAGAGCCCAACAGGCTCAGGAACCTGTACACCTGTCGAACGACGGTTGAGAGGTGGGACCAAAGAGCTAAAGCTCAACCCCCGCAAGCACAACGAGGCGAGTACATACAATGTAAATGTAAAGTACAAGTTGCCGACCAGTGGGCAGAGCACCACACCGGCTAGGCAAAGAAGGCACTAAACTGCATCAAAAGGCCCACCTCGACAGCAAAACCCCAAAGGCCCAGCACAACAACATGTGCCTAGACCCAAAAAGAGCAGTCTGCAAGCCAGGAAGACCCCGGAACCCCAGAAGGCAGAACCAGGTCACATGAGGAAACAAAGCCCCCTGAACCCACAAAAAGGGGGCCCAAGAGGAAGAAACCTCTGGAACGAAACCAAAGAACCCAAAGGAACCCAGAATCGAACCAGGGGGAAGCCAAACCACCACAATTGCCGGCGGAGAACACCACAAAAGGCAAGCGCAGCCCCCCTACAGAACCCTCTGGGCAACAGTCAGAACAGACCGAAAACCGAGGGACAAGGTGTGGGAGCAAGCCTAACAGCCAGAAACACTGAGCCCAAACCCATGGGCCCAGAAGCCCGGTGGAAATAAACACCCAAAGGAACAATAACGGGCAGAAAAAACCAGAAAAGCAAAAAAAAAACGGCAACAGGAGAAGAAAACCCCCTGAAAAAAGGGTGAAAAACTCACCCCAGACGCTCGCTCGCACACCCAGGCGTATGTAAACAAACCGCAACGCCGCCCTGGTGGCCACGCCGGGAAACAGGCAGACGAAAATGGCCGCCAGCAGGGGCTGTGCTGGACGCTAAGAGACAAAACACGCCAGCAAAAGTGGGAAGCAAGCAGACTGGATGGGCTAAAAACTCCGCCCAAAAGCAGAAAAACCCCGGCAGGGGCAAACCGCCCCAGAACTGCTAGCAGGCATCCCCCACAGCCCCGGGAACCAGCAACAGAGGCCCCGGGGCAGAGCCGTCCTCCAAGCCCTCCGCCCTTAAAGAAAAGAAAGAGTCCATGGGAAAGGCAGCAAGAAACGGGCCGCTGGTAAGCCCCAGAAGCCTTGGCTGGAGGAACAGGCTCTAAAACCTCCGTCCCCCAACCCGAATGGGGCAGCCCCCGAAAACCGCCCGAGCCTCTGCCCCAACTAAACCCCGCCCCGACCCCGAAACCCGCAGACAGTCCGGAACCGGGAACAGGGAGGGAGGAGGGCGAACAGCACCGAACCAAAACGGGGCGGCCTCGGGGCATCCGAGTGGGAAACCAACCTAGCATGTTGCAGCAACCTAACCTAGCTTGCAACACGGATGCCGCCTGTACTCTGAATAGCAATAACATCAGGAGTACTGGAGAACAAGCAGAGAAACTCTCTCGCAAGACTCCGGGTCAAGGTGTCAGGGACCCAACAGGCAGCATGACGGAGGTAAATGGCGACTGTCACCTAGAGACAAAGGCACAGCAACCAACGATCCCGTACAAGACGGGTTGGTACCCGGAAGACACATGCAATGGTCTCCCGAGCCCAGACAGGGGTTTCCAGGGCCCGTAGGTTAGCAACTACGGGAAGCCCGGGCAAGGTGTTGCTAACCGGTTAAGAAACCCGAAAACAAGGGTAAAGATTAATACTGAAAACCCCCGGGACGTGTACAAGCACGGGGGCCTAGCAGAGGGCTGCCAAACACTACTAGTGGAACTATAGCCACACTATGCAGACCCCCACCAGGCAAGAAAATAAAAACAAAAGAAAAACCCCGCAAAAGTACACCGTCCCCAGAGGCAACAGGAACCGGCCGCCGCGTAGGTGGCAGGCAGTGCAACACCTTGGCGCCCTAACCAGCACAACACCAACTCCCTACCCAAGGCCAAACAAGGGCCCCAAGCCCCAGCTGGCCCCAAGGGCGAGGCAAATGCCGAGCAGCAAGAACCCCTACGGGAGCGGTTCCCGAACGCCCCAGAGAAGATAACCCTGACACGCAAGGGCAGTACTCACAGGGCGCCTAGGGAAGGGAACCCCTAGACTCATGCAGCCCCGGCACTGATGAAATACTCCTGGCCACCGCAAACCACAAAAACAGCAGAGAACGCCACACGAGGCAAACACCGCCAAGGAATTGAGGCCAGAGAAGCGTGTATCCCGGTTGACACTAGCTTACGAACTGACGGCAGCCGGCGCGGTGAGGTCCGGGGCCCCCCCTCCCCCTCCCGGGGAGGGGAGGGCTGCGCGGACAACCGGCGCGGCAGTAAAGTGATTGTTTGATTGTTTTCCTTGTGATTGTAGGGAGTTTTTCTACCTCTCTGTTCGGTTTGTTGTAGTTTTCTACCATGTGGGGTTTGTTTTGTTACGCCTACCTTTCTGGGTGCCTAACCCCGGTCGATGGCAGATAAGGAAAACCCCCAACCATATGGGGTTTTCCAGGGCCATTGCTCCCTGAAACCTCTCTGAAGGGGCCAGGTTCTGGCGCTGGTCCCTGGTAGGTCTGAACTCCATAGCTAGTGTCCCGGTCTAACATAACATACATTAGCCCGATAAGCTCCAGGGAGCCGTAGGGGCTCCCCACAGAAAAAATCATCAAACAAAAATGTACAGTTAATTAACTGAAATCTATAAGGTGTGATCAAATGAAATTTTTAACACTTTCGCACGGGAACGACGCAGCATTGCGTTATTTTTTTAGTAGACGTAATCTCGGCAACGACGCAGCATTGCATCGTTTTCGGCGGCAAATTGGCGGCGGCTTCGGGAGGGGCGCACAGCGGTTTTGGATATTATATGCATATACTCTTGTAGGGAATTTCATTGTGAATACATTGATACCAAAATGAAAGACCTAGGACCAGAATTGAGGTAACAAAGTTGAAAATAGTATACCCATTTTATTAGCGCTCACTGGGATTATGCTCTGTCACTTTCTCTGTTTGCTGTGGGTGGTATGCCTGGCTTTTGGACTTTATATTTGCATATACTCCTGTAGGGAATTCTATTGCGAGCACAATGTTACCAAAATGAAAGACCTAGGACAAGAATTGAGAATGTCCAAAGTGAAGAGAGTGTACACATTTTATTGCTCTTATGCGCTCCCGGGTAACACGCAATCACTTTCTCTGTTTGTTGTGGATGGTACACCGGGCTTTTGGACTTTATATATCTTTAGTCGTGTAGAGAATTCTATTGCAAACACAATGATACCAAATTGAAAAACCTAGGACGAGAAATGAGATGACAAAGTAGAAACGAGTATACACTTTTCAGTATTACCTCACTCTCTAGTGTAATGATACTTAATGGCGCAGTGCTCTCTTTCCGGGCCACATTCATCTGGTCGGCGGGTGGAGCGTGCTGCGGTTTTTTACTTCATATGCATATGCACTTGTTGGGAATTCTATTGCGAACACAATGATACCAAAATGAAAGCCCTAGGATGGGAATTGAGGTGACAAACGTGAAAGGAGTGTACGCATTTTATCGCTCTTATGCGCTCCCGGGTAACACGCACTCACTTTCTCTGTTTGTTGTGGATGGTACGCCAGGCTTTTGGAGTTTATATGTCTTTAGTCGTGCAGAGAATTCTATTACGAACAAAATGATACCAAATTGAAAAACCCTGGACGAGAATTGAGGTGACAAAGTTGACACTTTTCAGAATTACAGCGCGCTCCCGTGAAACGCTGGGGCCCACTCGGCCTACTTGAGGGCTGGCGCGCTGGGGCCGCCAAAGTGTTAAGTTATCCCTTCAATGGCTGCTTAATTATCACAATGGACATGATCCACAACCAATGCTCTTTCACTATTGTTTGCAATGCCCCTTTTCTTTCATAACTCTCAGACATCTGCCAATTTTGTCCATAGATTACCAATTTCACCTTGTGTCTCTTCAATTCATATCACTCCTTCCTCACTCAACATACATCCTCCTTTACTCTTAATTTAAAGGCTTATTAATTTTCTAAATCCTTACGGTTCTCATATTTTACTGATCTTTGATGTGCTAACTCAAGGGTTATAACCATGCGTGACATCCAATATCAGAACTACAGCACTTCTCACTCATTTTACGGTTCAATACAAAAATTCATATCCTATGAGCCTTATGGTTTTACCATCTTATGCAGAGAATAAGTTACAATAAAGTGGCTGAAAATTAATACCAAACCCACACACATAGAAAGTGAGAGAAAGAAAGGTGACGAGGTTTCGATGTATCGTGCACCTTTATCAAGGAAGATAGGGAAAGAGAATGAGTATAAGGCAAAAGGGAAGGTGAGGTGTCACATCGTCTACTTTACCCCTTCTCTCCACTACTCCTCATCAATATCTATACTAAGCATAACTCCAAGTTAATTAAACATAGCTTCCAACTTTCAGCACTTTTAATAATTCTGAATGCTACTGACACTGAAAGTAAACAATGAACTACTGCTCGTTTTATGCTGCAGCATTAATATCCTTGAAAGTTATCAAAAAATCTGACTTACAACATGATACATGTATAATGCACACAACACTCCTTTGCCACACTTCCTCTACTTCTATTTACAGAGAATGGCATAGATGTATGGAAACTATAAGGGAGATATAAATCAAGTGTTATATGTATCAACATAAACTACACACCAAAAGTTTTATGGATATAAAGTGGAAGATTTTAAAGTCAGGAAAGACCTGGGTAAATACTAGTTTGTAAATAGGGTAGTTGATTAATGGAATAAACTGCTGGGTAACATAATAGATTTGGTATTACTAGATTGTTTTAAGTGTAAAACATACATACATACATACTGTAGTGTATATACAGATGAATGAGTTCGGATGAATATAAATCGGAGCTGCCTCGTATGCCCCAAAAGGACTTATGCAGTTTGCTGTATTTTTATGATTTTAAATTCCTTAATATCCAAAGCTCAAGTGTAGCAATATTGAAGATCTGAGCATCTGTACAGTATCATTAACACATGTCTTAGCTGAGCAGCCATGCATAGTACGTTACTTTAGTAATACATTTAGATTAAAAGAAGGTATTAATTGTTTTAATTTGTTCAGGCTAGGGAAGAAAGAGTCAAAGATCATAGTAAAAACAATATTAATATCTTATACAGCAACCTTAACAGGACTTCTGTATATGAAGCATGCAACCACCACCACCACCCTCAACACCTGCTCTATGACCTGCATTTGGAAAACACAGCACTTGACTGTAAATACTGTATGCCTTATGTAAAGAAAGTTAATAAAATTAAATTATAAATACAATGCTTTTGTATTTTGGAATTCCGTAAGTAGTACTTTAGCCATAACTCGGGCTTTTAGCATACCAAAAAAGCATATACCTCTGCACCTTCAGATGCCGCAGCAGGACACTCAATTGCTCTCGAGGTTAAGGTCCTACTGGTCCTGTAAATAGCATGTTGAACTAGTTGGTGCCTATCTGACCCACAGCCCAAGAAAAATCTACAAGAACTCAGTTCAAATCCTTGCTCAATGCCTCCAGAAAAAAAGTCTCCAGAGCAAAGGTATAGGGACCAGCTACCAAGTTCTGCAAAGAAGCAAAAGCCATCCACTGAAGGTGGTTTACTGAACCTGAACTGGAAGAATGAGTTGGACGAGTAATCTGTGCATGCCACTATCTCCAATGTCCTGAAACAAAGTTCCTGTGAATGCAGTGGAAATCTTGAGAAGGAAACCACCATTTTGGACAGAATCAAACCAAACTAGTACAGAGAAGTTAACCCTGGGCAGCTGGTTTCTTACAGTCTAGTGACAAAAACAATTTATACACACACGAGAAGCATATGCATAGAATTAACCCACAGTACAATGAAAAAGTTTAAGGATAAACATGCCAATTGAATTCTGGTGTTTGTATGGCCACAACTAACATGGGGGGAGCAATCGAAAAGCATGTGAAGTTAACAAATAAATTGTGATGTAGGTACTGTGGCAGGTCTGGGTAGTGACCTGGTACGCCATCTCTTAGTGCTTGCAAAAGCCGAGAGCTGGTTTAAATGTACCATTCTAGAGGTCATTTTAAAATTAATTGAGCATTTTCAAGTGTCCCACAGCACCAGTATGACCAGAAAGGGTATCTGGAGAGATGCTTACATTGTCTTGCTTTGACTGCCCAAGATCTTATTCATGGGTTTTGTTTAGTTCATTTATTAATCACCTATGTTTGGCTTAGTGAATCTGAGCCTTGATAAGCTAGTTATTCAGTTTGATGTATATATTAAATGTGAGGGTCCCGGCAGTACAGTCAGGTTTCATTCTCGACACTCAATTGAGAATTCAGGGTTCGAATCCCGGGCGGGACAGAAATCGTTGGGCGCATTTCCTATCACCTAATGCCACTGTTCACCTAGCAGTAAGTAGGTACTCATGAGTTAGTCAGCTTATTGTGGGGTTGCATCCTGGGCGGGGTTAGTATTTCGACCTGGAGGGAGGGGAGACCTCGATATAAGCCTAATGTGTATGAAGCCTTACGATCTAAGCCTAACGTGTGCACCCTGGCTGCCTGTCCCCCACACAATGATTATTATTATTATTATTATTATTATTATTATTATTATTATTATTATTATTATTATATCAACAATCAGTTAAGTACAGGACCACAACAGTTAATAAACTAAGTAGTCGGCATGGTGTAGTGGTAAGACACTCGCCTAGCGTTTTGTGAGCGCTTTGTCCTGGGTTCGTATTCTGGCCTGGGAGGATTTACTGGGTGTCAATCCTTACCTGTAGCCTCTGTTTACCCAAAAGTAAAATGGGTACCTGGTTGTTAAACGATTTGGCGGGTCGTATTCCGAAGAATATTAGGATTAAGGACTTGCCCAAAATGCTATGCGTGCTAGTGGCTATACAAGAATGTATATATAAATAAAAAAATAAAAAATAAAAGCAATTTACATTTGTGATGAACTAGTACCAGCAGGAATTTCCTATAAAGAGCAACTGAGAAGATTGTCTCAAAAGATGCTATTGTAGTTAAAAATCTTCAATATCTACTCAGATAAAATTAAAAAAAAAAAATTGTATATTTATATTGATAAACATTAGCACTTTCACATCCGATGACACTAAAATGTGTCGTCAATATTCCCTATAATAAATCTTTGATCATGCTAAAATACGTCATCCGAATGCTATTCATAAACACTCTTATGTGCATAATCTGTTATAAATATGCACACTTTTTTTTACATCTATTCTCTAGAGAATTCATTTGCGAACATTTTGATACCAAATTTAGTTATAACTCAACAAATATCTGAAAAAATAAAATGCTTGCAAAAATTGCATTGCTGAGCGAGATCCACTGAGCAAGTTATGTTTACATTTGGAAACATACAGAGAGGATCATAATCTATAATTAATACACTTTTCGTTTTGCATCTATTGTCTAGACACCAAATTTATAGTTATAATCCAACAAATAAATTTAAAAGCATAAATTGATTGCAAACATTTTCCGCATCACTGAGCACCCCGGGGAAGTCCGCAACACTTACTGTCGGGAATGTGGGGAAAGGCTGGACCACAAAAGTGTTAAGAAAATTTGTTCAGATGGCTTATAAATTATATTTAGAGTATACAGTAGTAGAAAACCTCCCAGAGGTAATGATGTCCTTTTACAGAGGAAGAAGAGCATGTAATTCAATTACTGGATGATGTTCGGTAAAGCATTTTTATACTTAATAATCAAATCATAAGGAAAACCTACCTTCATTTGAGTTACCTAAACATTTGACTTAGCTGAACAGCTTATCTTTAATAGATAGCATAACTTGCTTCCTTTTAACCGTCCACATTGATTGCTGCTGTACCAAACAATGTCTTAGTAAAATTAATCTAAGTTTCTATTAAACTAAAATTTAAAAAGGAAATCTTTCAATAACAGTAGCATGAAGTAGAATCCCCAAAGGAAGAAAACTTGGTTGGGGAGAAATTTATCAGATGTATCAAAAGCCTTTTGACAGTCTGGCACAGTGGGCTAAAATAGAAGATATCCAAACTAGGGCTCCTACAGACTGGCTGGCTGGCCTGGCTATTGGTTACTATTCTCTCCTGTCTCCTATTCCTTGACATCTTCCACTCCCCCATCCTTTCAGCAACTTTGATACTGAGAACATCTAACTGAGAATGATTGCCTGCTATACAACAACAAAAGCATGAGTCCATGAAGAAAAAACACAAGACTCATGTAGAGATGTGCCAATGGCCAGTGATGGCAAGTGTTGTCAAGGAAACCAACCAAGTAACCTGCCCATTACAAACACGTTGCATCAATGCTCACAGGAATTTACCCTGCCCAATTAAAATTCTGAAAGTAAAGAGTTTAAGCACTTGTAACTAAATTGTTATCAATAACCCAAATTTCTATTAAACAATCAAGAACTCGTACTCAAATTTATTAGTCTCTCGCTCCTAAAACTTTTTAACCCAAATTTCTATTCAGGCTAAAAGATACAAAGAAAGGTAAAACCTCGAATGTAAATTCATTCGGAGAGATTCAAATTACTGGAATGTGAATTAACGAGCTCTTACAGTATGGTGTGCTTGTATTACCAGGGTGGCTCAATGTTTAATTTGCTTAGCAATGATGAGGTATTCTAGTGACAAAAGGTATAATTGTATTCCAGGTATATAATATAGGGAAAAACAGTATTAAAGATGTGTGGATGAGTGATAAGAAGAAAGCTGGATACAAAACTAATTTTTAGTAAATCTTCGGAGGTGCAGTAATCTACATCCTTGTCTCATGACCGAGGTTTCTGAGTTCAATCCCTGGGCAGCACTGTCAGATGGCAACATATTCTTTCACTTAATGTCTCTATTCACCAAGCAGTAAATAGGTACATGGGAGTTAGGCAACTGCTGTGGGTTGAATTCTGGGGAAGGACTATAGGAATTAACATGCTCTTTGTTCCTCAACTATGGGAACCATAAGGCATGTGGGGCTTAAAATGCTTCTTTACAAAATGTTTCTTCAGCTCTGCTCTTGTGACGTTCTATAAGCATGCCCATTTTTTATATTTAAAACACTTAAATTTTTTATAGATTCAATGAATTGGATGAATGGCGAACACTTTTTATCCAGGTTCAGTTTGTATAATATTTTAAATTTACCTGCACAGGAGTCATGCTAATCTTCTATGTAAAGTTCCAATTCTAGTACATGTGTCTTATCATTTTGCTTGAGAATTTAACAATTCCTTTATTGATTTTCTTCAACAATGTCATATAACGGAAATTAACAATTCACACATTTTAAGCAACAAATATTTTGATAAAACTGTAGAATGTGATAAATCCTCAATGATACATCTGGTACATAATCAAAATAAAATTACAAAATCAAAGACATATGAATGTATCTCCCCTATATGATACTTTTATCATAATATACTATCTAACACAGTGCAAGCCTAGTACCCAAAAAGCAACCATTAGTGGGAATCCCAACAAAACAAGATACTGTACTGTATTTCTAAAAATGAATGATGATAATCAAATCAATGAAAAGTACAGTACTGTAATGCAGATTCATTCAAAAATATCTTAAAAACTAAAACAGTGAGAAGCAACAGCATGCTGACAAGCGGTAAAGCAGAAAGCTCAAGCTGGGTTCAACACGTCAACAAGAGGCATTCGATAAAAAAAAAATAAAGCCTTGTAATCATATTTGTTATGCAATGCTTGGGTTAGTTTTTGGCAGCAATCAGATATTATTTACCAAGACATTGCAAGATGTTTTAATACAATTATGTCAGTCATGGTGATGTTATAACACACAAGTCACTAATGTACTAGGTCTTGTCAATTAGAGATAAAGCTTGCACATCTTAAGGAATCTTGGGAAGATTTAAACAAAATCCTATTATACTGAGTATTAAAACTTAATATTTAAAAAATTACAGGTGATAATAACAGCATTACACCAACAAAATTAATTGGAAAAATTGCAAAATAATTAAGTCAAACAAATTTCTACTCACAACAGGTTTAGCTCGATGCGTATCCACACAGTCAATAGGAATCTTGAAGAACTCCACTTTGCAGCCATATGCTTGTGGTACGAGCTTGATTATTGTGTGCAGAGGCACCTTCAGGTAGGGAAGCTCAGCTGGAAGCAGGAAAAGATAAGAATCCAGAAGGAAAATAACTCACCCACTACAGCGCTATAATTAAATTAACTTTAAATACTAGTCAACCAATGTTTAAATATTGCATTTTTTATTAGAAAAGTGGTAATTTTGTGTTGTAACTTCAGCATTTAAAATAAACATATTTTAATGGCCCAGCAGGAAAGAATCAGGCTTTTCTTACTAGATACTGTATGCAATAAATATGACTTTCCACATTTAATTTTTCTGGCAGTATTTCATCCCTCGGGTAGGGTTGAAAAATAAAAAAAATTGCCGTCACAACCAAAGGGTCAATACACCTGGATTTTCTACTTTGATACCATAAATATATTAATATGAACCAACCAGCTTAGTACATGCTCATCATCTTAAACAATAAATTATCAATAATAAACAATAATAATAATAATATAATAAAACAAATAAATTATTACCAATCAATAATTTTAAGTATAGCCAATAAAGTGATTAAGCTGTAAATAATTTCCTCATACCGGCACTCTTGTCAAGGAAGTAGGCCAAAACACATCTGAGAACTGCTTGATGGCCCACAACCAGCACATTCTCCTGTCGTTCCAGCTCCATTATAACACTCTCCAGGCGAACCAGCACACCTCATATGATTCACCCCGCGGGTATCTGGAATACCAGTACATCACAAATTGCAATAACAAATTTACCATTTGAACATTTATTACTTCCTACTTGTTATGTTCATTACATANTTTTGTATCTTACCTTGTATGTACCTTACCTGAATAACAATTTATTTATTATTTATATTATTTAAATGTATGGTTCTTATGCATTGTGTGACCAAAGGTATTAAAAAAACATGGTAAAGTAAACACTTTATTGTCATGCACAAAGAAATTAGCAAGCACGTATAATACTGTATATAATAAAATATAATTACTGTATATGATACTGTATGACTTAAAACAAACTTCAACGTATGATTTTCAAAATTCCTCCTCTTTGTCAAGATGTATCGAGAACCCAGTTACATTTAAGTACAGTAGTGATTATGTGTATATATACTATATTTGCTGGCATATAGGATGCATCTAATTTTCAAGGATATTTTGTTGTAAAAATTATTTTAGAATGTTTCACTATAAATTTATTGAATAATTTTCCAAAGAGCTCTGTAGGAGAAACATAATTTTTTGCATATAAATACAGTACTATGTACTATATATATATACAGATATATATATATATATATATATATATATATATATATATATATATATATATATAATATATATATATATATATATATATATATAATATATATATATATATACATACATACATACATAAATATATATATATATAAATGCAACAATGATCACAAAAACACTGATCCAAGTATGCAGAATAACCACATGTGAAAAATAGAAAATGCTTAACGCGTTTTCGGCTAATTCGCCTTCATCAGAGCAAAGTAGAATGAAGATGAATGAATGATCTTCATTCTACTTTGCTCTGATGAAGGCGAATTAGCCGAAAACGCGTTAAGCATTTTCTATTTTTCACATGTTGGTTATTCTGCATATATATGCATACATATATATACATACATATATATATATATATATATATATATATATATATATATATTATATATATATATATATATATATATATATATATATATATATATATATATATATATATATATATATATATATATATATACACACACACACACACACACACGATTGATGGTGGACCAAAAATATGCACCCTATCTACCAAAAAATACATTACTTACAGCAAGAATATTTCTAATCATACAAGAACATCTTATTTTTAGGCAACAAGTAATTCTTATGGAAGATACATAAATATATCATGATATCATTGGGAATTGTAATCCAAACAATGGGATCCTGGGTAAGAAATCAATATCCAATTTTCCATTTTGGACAATGAATAACCTAAATTAACCTTCTGCAGACAAAATTCATAAAACAATTAGTATATCTGTATTCTAAAGTTTATTTCATGTGGAAAGCAAGTTCTGTGCTGTGAATGACCATTTTCATGCACTTTGGAAATTGTCAATTGTGATCAATACCATATTTATATTGTCCTGCTAATTACTACCTCTGATACAGCTGTAGATGACTCACATTTTTAGTAAAGGCACTTAGCCTGTGGAATGTTTATGATATACAGGTATATAATTAGAAAAATAAACAATAAATTTTTGCTTCGGAATTACTTCAGAGTAGAATAGGTATGACAAAATGCCTCATTACCTCATATTAATAGGTTGATCACTACTGTAATGACAATGGTAATAAAATACTCATATTTTACTTTTAACTTTATTTGTAACTGTGCAAATGAGATGGTTAAAGGTCTATATTCTGTACTTCAAAAGGGTGGAGTCAATGAATGTGTGTACTTGCCTGTTGACAGCTTTCTATAGTGGCTTTGTTGGGAACAAGATCACCAATTTTTCTGCCATCTTCTAGCTTTGGTATATTTAATGCATCCAACCTCTCCTCACAGATCTTGTTTTTCAGTTCCAGAAGCCATTTATTAGCATGAATTTGTCCCATTTCTAGTTTATTGATGTGCTTCTTGAGATATTGACAGCTTCAAATCATTTGCCATTTTGGTTCTGCCTCTTAAACCTTTAATCACCTGATGTATAGGGTTCCAAGTCTATTGGGCTCCGTCATATCTACATTTGAAGCTGTGTATGTAGTTTGCCTCCACCATTTCACTCTTTAACATATTCTATTTATTTAGTGCTCTGACACTAGAAAAAAAAGCAACTTCACTACAAAATAAATGAACAAAAACCAAAAGATGGAGGCAGTAAATAAAATAGAGGACCAGCAAACCCAAACATCGAAGGCCTTAGGGTAGAGAGTAATACTCGCCTAACACATGGCACAGGAAGATAGCACAAATGACCATCAATTTTTAGCAAAACTGATGAACCTCCCTGAAATTCACAACTACCGAGTGCAGGTTCAGTGGGTCAATCTATAACAAACAACATCCAAGACCCATGGAGCTTAACAGGGCCTGAAGGAAAGAACCTAGCAGAACTCCCAAGCACAAGGAATACTCACCAAAAGAACCAACTCCAAATGCAGCTTTCAGGATAAACATAGCTATGAAGGGTGTCAACAGTATGCTATATGTACAAGCATACGAATCCTAGTGCACCCCCGTACCTCACAGCCCCTCCGCCTCAGAGTCAACAACCTTTTGTACTACTCAGGGTAAGGCACCCTACAAAGTAGGCCAACCTTTATGAGACAAACTCTCAAACTCACCAAGGAAGTCATCCTATCATCCTATCATCACCATTACTAGGTAAGTGCATAGAGAAGGGCTTCCCTAAGCACATGAAGCTCAAAGTGAACAAAATCCAAAGCTCATACAAGTGAAGCTTGTAAACACATACATGAAGCTAACATTAAATCTTGGAACAATACACAAGCAAAGGATGGCCAACATTTATCTAGAATCAGTTGGGACCGGCTAAAGTTGGCAACTCAAGCAGTAATCCATACAGGTGGATATCAATTAAAGAACTGAGAAGTTGTTGACATGGGAGCCAGTAGCTCCCAGAGTGTTGCCACCTGGTGGTGGAAAGCTGTAATTAGGAGGGTTCAAACTACCTAGTTGATGGATCATTTGCTGCTTCAGTTCTCTCGGTGAACCTTGTAGTTATCTGTTTTGCTTTGCTTACTTTCTGGACATTTCCTTGGTGAGGGTGATTGTAATAAACTCCTGCTCCCTATGGCTCTTTGCGTGGGTCAGGTTTTGACTTTGTTCTCTGGAAGGCTATTAAGGACTTTTATTTTTTTAAGGGCTGATGTGACTTGTGTGTGTGTGTGGAGCTATCTCAGTGGTAGCTTCAGAGAGCCACAGTTTGGACCCTCCAGAAGTTATGATGTCAGTGTGTAGCTCATTTAGGTGTTCAGTTTCTTTTATTTCCCTCACTTGGGATGCAATTCTGTCTATTCAATGTCTCAAAAAATTTTGTATATTGTGATTGTCTCCTCTGATCTTTTCTCACAATCAGAAATTACAGCTTCTGTTGTTTTAACCTGCCTTCTTAATCTCAGATCATTCATTTTTGGCAACAGCCTCATATCCAATCTCTGAACTTCCTCAACTTCCTTGGTATGTTTTATAGGCTGAGGGTTTCCATGCTGATACTGCTACTCTAGGAAGTATTGTTGAGTTTTGAAGGATTTTTTGTTTAGATACAGTTTTGAATTTGTGCTGCTGTTATCCTGTTGTATGGAGTTCCAGTATAAGACCATGCCAGACCAGCTTTATGACCAGCACTCACTAAGCANAAGACATGTATGTACATGCATAATACACCAACAGCAAACTTGCATGCCCAGAACCAAAACCTCGGCCCTAACTAAATCTCAATTACCATAACTGTGAAACCAAGTGACAAGCTCAAAAGGAGGATGACCACAGTTAAGGCACAAACTGGATCAGTACAGGGAATACTGCATTCAGTAACTCTGTACAGCCAGCTGGCAAACATTCAAGAGAGATGTAAACGACTGTGTATTCACTCACATGTGGGCATCTACCTAATAGCATTTGCCCACTGCTTGCACAAATCACTTAATTGAATACTGTACATAATTTCTGCCCAGTGAGAAGTGGAAGTTCAGGTGAGCCAAATTGAATATAGTTGGTTGCTACTTGCTACTTTGTCAACACTGCTGGTGCTGATATCTGGTGGTAGTCTGGGAAAGCTGACCAATTAGCAACCAGCAGTAATATTTGGTTATCTTTTGAGGCTGAATATTATTTGAAGGAGGTTTTTAAAAGTAAATGAATGAACTTCCTGGAGGTCACTTTGGGCTATATAGAGGTATCGCCAATGTCTCCCTTACCCTGCTAACATTTTGGTAGAGGCTTTTGAAAAGACCCTTGCTTCCCTGGTGAGGACCCTTGCTTGGCTATTGTTTGATCATATCATTGGAATAGCAGGACATTGACTAAGGGTCCTATTGAACAGTAAAACTCAGATACATTATCAAGATACCACAATTATATTATTACCCTGTACTGTAATAATAATAATAATCATCTTTAATGATTAACATGTTAATATATAACTTGGAGTGGATTGCAATGTTGATAAATAGTTGATGGTAAAAAGCCAGATCCTATGAACCATCAGGCTTTTATAGCAATAATTAGTGTTTAGATTTAAGTATCCCATTAATTCAAATAGTCCCTTGTAACTTGTGTACTGTACTGACAATGCCACAGCACTTACAACTAAATTCCTTACCTACCTCGCCTGTTACAAGCTAGAACCTCCCCTGGACCACGTTATATATATACATCACAGCTTCCTAACTATTTCAAACCATTCTGAGGTGTCAATGTTTTCACACACATTACAAGTTAGCACCAATTAACCTCTGAGCCAGCCAAGTGAAACCCACCAGCGTGCTAATAAAGGCTCCTCTCGTAGCAGCCGAGGAGGGATGAGCACGTAGGAAAGCATCTAGTAACCAACAGAGTGCCCCGTGGTGGGGATGCAGCCCCTCACCTCCTCACCAACCGAACGCCCAAGGTGTCCACCAGCCCCAACATTACTGAGCACAAGGCTGATGCAGAGGGCAAAAATGGCACCAAGGTAGAAGAATCCAAGTTCAACCTTCTCCTTGTAATAAAGTGTCTCTGTAGTGTTGATTTTATTTGTTTTCTGTGACGGTGCTTCTTCAAGTATTTTATTTTATTTTCAATGTTACTTTTGTTAACTGTTAAAACTTTTTTTCAGCTGGTGTCTTTTTTATACTTCCAGTGTGTCCTACAAGTGTGAGCTACTTTATGAGTGATGTTATGGACTTTCTTTCCCTTCTTTACAACAACTTTCCTCATTTTCACATTAGTTGCAGTTATGTGTACTTACTTCCAGCTTTCATTTTTGTATGCAGCTACATTATATAAATACTTCCATAAATTGCCACCTGTGATGGCGAAAAGAAGTCAATACATATTTTCATTTAACATTTGCAATCACGGAATGATATGATATACAGTACTATACTTCTTTTAAACGTTTAGTACTCTTGCTCGAGCTCAGTGTTCTATGGCATTTAATTTTTGCATATACAGTACTGTACTACTATTTCTTTAATTTAAAATATTAACAATATCCCATAAGACAAATCCAAAAGGTATCCCTTTAACCAGGGATACCAGAATAATTCACAATATTTAAAAACGGTCTTTTTTTCGCTATCTATATACTGTAAATGTATGCTAAACCACCATAGATACATTTTACCAAACACGGAGCTAATCATAAGCATTTACTGTACTGTAAAGCACACAATATCACTAACAGTTTTAATTCCCATCCATTACACTATTATGCTTTTTCTTGGCAGGACGGCATACCCATGGAGTCAGAGAGGCTGATTCATGTGACCGCACGACCCCCTAAAGTTCACAAGATAAACAAGATGCACCACAAGCCTTCCCCTCTTGTTGCTGCTGCTGTGCTTTCCTCCCATGCACAACCAAGCACCCCATCTACCAAGGCCAAGGCTCACAAGCCTCCCAAGAAGTTCAGCCCCAAGAAGCATGGCTGGAAGAAGTCTCTGCGTAAGGAGAAGGGCAAGGAGAAGCTAAAGGAGAAGAGGGAAAGGCGTGACAAGAGGAACAAGGCTCTACACCGTGCTATTGTTGCTCGGAAGCTGTGAGACAAACAGTTACTAGGAAGCTGTGATTCACCAGCCATTAAGAAGCTGAAATTCACTAGCTGCTAGGAATCAGATTTACTAGCTGCTAGGAATCTGAAATTCACCAGCTTCAAGGAAGCTGAGAGTTATCATTTGTAACATTATGTCAGAGAACATGGCAGAAACAAGAACAGTAATTATAGCCCTTTAGGCATATAACACTAGCACCTATAATGTTAACACCTATGCCTACACATGCCCACGTTTTCTCTTGCGAACAAAACACAAAAATGCACAAAATCCAATAAAATTCGACTTGCTGCTTCGGTACTACACAGATGCATCAAATTTGTATACAATATATATTCTCTGCATCAGCCGAGAACTGTAAAAGGATAGGAATTAACGCTTTACAACCATAAACAAATGTTTTTAAGTTAAAAAATACATCCTCCTGCGAGTTTATTCTTGTACCCAATTGAAGACTGCCTATAATCAAGAGTGAATCATTTATATTAAATACTGAACCTGTAGGTAAAATCCGAAACGTTTCGCTCTTAAACATTTGATACCATGTTCTTAAATTATATTAAAGGAATCTTTAATTTTTCTCAATGATAAAATCTTATCTTAATGATCCCACATTTAACTCTTACAAGGGCATTATATGTATGTATGTATGTATGTATGTATGTATGTAAGTATGCAAGTATGCAAGTATGCAAGCAAGTATGCATGAATATGTATTTCTATTATTATATATATATATATATATATATATATATATATATATATATATATATATATATATATATATATATATATATATATATATATATATATATAATCATTAAATAAAACTTATCATGTCTTAAAGTTCTCTCAGACAAATATCAGCTTATAGATGAGTAAAGCTAGACTGCTGCTTCTCAGAGTTAACCAGAGATCCGAGGGCAGACAAGTCCAGTGCTGTACACTACACTACAGTACAGTACTTCTGGTGTAACACTCTTACTTCATACAGAAATATTCAGCGCACATCTGTGGTTGTCATCTTAATACTCACTGTAGAAACTTTTCTCTCTGTCTAATGTATTCTTGCTAAATTAAGTGTACATATAGGCATAAAAGTAGGAGCATTTTGTGAACATTGACATCTCAATATTGAACAAAAATGTCAGCATGCAACATTCTTGACTGGAAGTAACAGTATGAATTTTGTTACAAAAACTAAGATAAATAGGAATGAATAGGCCTACACAAATTTTAAATGGACCAGCTTATCATAGAAAAAAACAAGATACTATACATGATCATTTGAAAGTACGAGTTTGCGTTATTTGACCAGCTCCATTCATCGCCACGAACGCCTTTATTAAATTAACAAAGTTTCACAAAATGTATTACTTATTCCCAACCTGCCCATTGTAGAATATTTTTAAGATAACAATACTGTTGATGATCGGACCTCGATCTTCATGGTTCATTAATAAAATAATTACAATTATCTGGCTTGTTCCATTTAGGCTAGATAAACCCTTCTGATTTGTGATAATTGGGGTCATATTGTTTTATAGTTCAATGATAATTACATTTAAAAGTTAACATGACCATGGCGTGCTATGTACTTACTGAATGTATGGACTCATCAAATTGCTATAAACAGTGTTATGTGGCTAAAATAAAGTAATAAATAAAGAGAACCATCAAAGTAAAAAAGCATTATGCTAAATATAATCACAAGAATGTGGTGGATCTACGAGAAAATACTGAAGTGCCGAGAAGTTCAGCAATGCGGGTTTCATGCCATTGTCCGGCTTCAATATTTTCTCAAGCATTTGCCCATTTACACCAAGTGCAGTTGTTTCACACAACTTTCCTACAACCATACATGAGCCAAGGACAAAACACATTCCAGTTATGTGATGTGATGGCTAATGGCAAAATCGTTTGCAAATATTCTCCTTGTGTTTCTCTATGTACTTGTAAACTTGAAAAACGACATTCGATAAAGAAGTATAGATACTTATAATATGTAAAACAAACTTATGATCTGTTTTTAGGTTCTGTTGAAAATTAGTTTAGACTTAGATGAGTGATACGTGTTGTGTCAAGTGTAGTGCCAACAGGCCCCACTCATGCTGTGCCAACAGGCCCCTCATGCTGTGCCAACAGGCCCCTCATGCTGTGCCAACAAGCCCTCATGTTGCCCTTGCACAACACAAACCACACTTCCAGCCATCTTTCTTAGCCAGTGCTCGAGATGTGGTGCAAGTAGGAACAAATAATCAAACTATAGGCCTCTTAGTTTAAACATTCCAATTTCAGTATGTTAAACAAAAATATTATAGACATAAGAAATTATAAACTTTGAAACTAACCAATAAAACAATATCTATACGCTGCAAGGACAACCATCTTCTAAATCTAAACTAATATTAAAACCTTCAAATTGTCAAAAAGGCCATTATAAACGACGCAACACACTCTGTCAATAGTTGCCAAACCGTTTTCTCAAGTCACACACTCAGCCTGTAGTGTATAAGGATAGTGGAAGAAATGTTTCTAGTTGTGCTACTAATGTCCGTCTAGATCCTAAAAAAATCTGTTTGATAGAATACCACTGATATTTCAAAGTGAAGTACTTGCCCTTCCCAAAACTATCTTTACGAAGGCTTTGTCTTGCATAAATATTTCAGGTCTTCTTAAGTCAAAGTACTCACTGACATCATCTGGACTTGAGAAGTAATAGTAAAGGTGGGTCCTGAGTAAACACTTTGATTTATCTAGCAGCAATCTATACACTCCAGTGTTTTAAAGCTCCCTACTGTTCTTGGCATACCATACCTGAATCATTATTTGTATTTACATGCTGATATGTCAACAATTTTGGAGCAATAAAATATCTTTCAATAAAGTACTGCAAGTTTCAACTTACCTTCAATTGTTTTTGTCTTTACATAATACGTATGGGGTAACAAATAATACAGTAATTAAAATGACAAGTGTGCCAACTCCATCTTATTTACTTAAATGTATTATTATTTTTTGTAATGTATTTCAGCAATGAACAAACCATAACTCCATAAAGGTAATGAAAATCATTCTTATAGGGGGGGGGGGGTAGGAAATTTGCTAGATGGCAAACTAAAATCATTATTATTTCAACCTATTATATAATAGTTTATTAAATTATTATTTGACAGGTTGAAGTGTCATGCAATAATTTAATCAACTGTTCACCTTGGGGGTAATGCACAAGCATACCTCAGAAGAAAGTGTCTTAAGACATTACTGTATATTGACCGTATATAAGACATTACTGTATATAGTGGTGGGTATGTGGGCCTGCGGGCCGCTCCAAGCAACAGCCTAGTGGACCAAACTCTCACAAGTCAAGCCTGGCCTCGGGCTGGGCTTGGGGAGTAGAAGAACTCCCAGAACCCCATCAACCAGGTATTAGGTATCGACCAGACCACACACTAGAAAGTGAAGGGATGACGACGTTTCGGTCCGTCCTGGACCATTCTCAAGTCGATTGTGAGAATCCTCACAATCAACTTGAGAATGGTCCAGGACAGACCGAAACATCGTCGTCCCTTCACTTTCTAGTGTGTGGTCTGGTCAACATACTTCAGCCACGTTATTGTGACTCATCGCCTGCACATTACTGTATAGGATTTTCAGTTCTCATCCCCCCCCCATTTCATTTAACAATCATTACCTTACAATATATATATATATATATATATATATATATATATATATATATATATATATATATATATATATATATATATATATATATATATATATATATATATATAACCAATGACTTTTTCTAACTGTAGATAATTAGAAATATCATGCAAAGTGATTTCTTCTGCATACATCATCTACATAATCATACTGGCTTAGCCCTCATTGCATACACCTTGTATTTCATGTACCAGCCAGAACAGATGACAAAAATGTAAATTACACTAAACATGTACTTACCTCTTGTAGTCTCGGAATGTCTGTGATGGGCTCTGGCACAGAGCGCAGGTAATTAAAAATATCCATGTAGTCGTATCTTTCCAAAACGCCCTCTTCGCACAACTTGAATATGGCAAGGGCATACCGAAAGAGAACCTGAAAAACGGAAGTGTGTAAATCTTTTCAGTTTATACAACAAAGTTTGATAAACCTGCAATCATTATGGACAGATGTGTGGGACAAGTGGCACCATTGCATTTTGACAAGCCTGTTTTTATATTTAAGTGTACAGTTGCACTTCACCAATCCTCATCAACCCTACTTAATGGAACTGTATATTATCTCTCCCCTTTTCACATAAGGTATAGAGTAAAATTTATTCATCACTCATTAATTATTCAGAATTATTATTATTCACCCTCATCCGATTTCCCATTCTTTGGGTGGAAGAGGCATCAGCCCAAAGAAATAATTGCAATAAAAAAAAGGAGATTAAAACTACTAGAAAAGAAACTCCTGTTGATTTGCCACATCAGATTTGTTGATTTGATTTCATTTGATACTATCTTTCCATGACATTCGTTATTCATACTCAATCGTCCAGACACCACAAATGCATCTCGGATTACTAATTTAAACCATTCTAACTTCTAATACATAGGTTAGCATTAAGAATGTAAGAATTAAGCAAACTGCAGAAGGTCCTTTAGCCCAAATGAAGCAGCTATTTTTATACCCTGAAATGCATTCTTAAATATGTCTAACCTATTTCTTTATGCTACATACACTCCAAGAATAGACATCCCCACATAAAATAGTGTACAAGAGAACAGATAGAGAGTAATTTGATGTGACTTATTACAACACAGATGGCCAAGTTAAGACTCACCTTGGACCCCTCGTACAAAAAGGAATCCCAAATTGTGAGGTAGGTAACTGGAGGAATAATATCAATGTAGACACACAGAAACCAATTAAATGTAAACAGTGAAATATCAAGACCATGATGTTCCAGATGAGCATGAAGCCGTGGTAGCTTTTCAGCGAATAAATCCTTCAATACTCGCTGAAAAGGTGGAGAAAAACAAAGATTAAAATTATGCTGACAAAAGATGCAAAGAAAATGCTTAATCACCAAACCCATTAGATTGAAAGTTTGATCCAATTTTCAAACAAACCAACAAAGGCCTTAATGTGTACTGTTTACAGTGACAAAATCAGGTCAAGTCAATTTGGAAGTGTAAATTTTTTAACCATTTTTGCCTTTCAAGACTGTAAAAGACATTGCATGTGATTTAACAATTACTTATACAGTACTGTATGCAATAAACACAAACTAATTGTGCACTAATTAATTATGCAAAGAAATAACCAATTATGCAACCTGATACTAACACATCTACATTCATCTAATAAACAATTTACTGCATTTATAAACATTACTTACATGAGCTTGAATACTATAATGAATTCCTAGTAAGTATAATTGATGCAGATATTGCAAAATACTATTTCCCTATACTGTACTGTAATGTACTGTCCATACTTCAAATAACCATACCAGGCACACCATTCATTTCCTTACTGCAGTGACTGACTTATTATCCTTGCAACAGCTATCAATCGAGTCCACTTACCACGTCAGTCGCGGTACAAATAGTATGCAAGACAAAAAACTAAAAATGGTCGCCCATTTGAGCCTTAGCACAGTTGTATCACATATAACATAACGTTGATATGTTCTCCGTGTAATGCCAGAGGTACAAATCGTATCATTATCCACGTGCATCCTTTCTGTACACGTATGGGATGATCAAGTATTTTGTATGACAAGGACTCATTTACCTTGCACCACTAAGATTTATTAAGAAAATCTAATCATCACTGCAATACACCGGCATGTAGTAAAGTATTGTTCAACACAGACTTAATGTGTTGCCATAGGATTTGACCAGCAAGCAAAAATAAAAATAAACATTTACTACACAACAAAAAACAAACATATTCATTCACTTTGTATTGAGTGAATACAAAAGGTTCCTGTCTGAGAAGGACACTTGAATGTTCCCAAAGGAAAGATTTGTTTTGGTGTCTAACTCCCACTGAACTGAATTATCAGGCTTGGCAAGATGACATCTGCACATAGCATAACGAATCCTTTCAAATGTTCCTATTGGGTCGTACTGGTGCTAAGCAGGAACTCGAGAAAAATTCAATCCAGTACAGAATGACTCGTCACCAAAAGTCTCTCAATGCCTTACTTAATATCACAGTGACTGCCAAGTGGTAATCTACCTAACCATTACTTTGGATAAATAACTAATTAAATGAAAATTGCCATATTTTTCAACAAATAGAACACACATTTTTGGTTTGCCACCAACGAAGTACAGCCTATATTGTATTTACATGCACAATCACAATTTTCCCCTGCAAAATCACTTAAACCTCACCTACAATAAATGTATGATGAAACATGCTAAAAAATAAAAAACATAAATTATCCTCAAAAAACATAGTATACTACAGCAATAAAATAGAAAAATAAAACAGTGTCTTAATCTCTACATGTCCTACCTGATCAACTTGAGAACCCAAGAGGTTTTTATTGTAGTAATCAGGTGGCATAAGGAACTCCACAATGAACACAAGACACCAGAAGGCATCTTCTTCATTAAGGAACAATAAGGCTATGGCAGCTAAACGGTTCAGACCCTGGAACGAAATGAATACAAAATTATTAGTGCACAACATTTGTTGGCCATTTCTATTACAGCTCATGCAAAAGCTTTGACAAAACAGACCATTCAAAACTGTAAAAGAAATAATTATCCAAGAGGTCCATTTTGTTACTCCAAGAAATTTATTTGAGATCAATTACATTAGTTATGATAAAATAGTGAAGCTGTACAATGGGATCAAATCCACAGCCATGAACTCCTCATTGTAAGACTTCAATATTTTCTCAGATACACATATCACATTTGTGAGATTCCTTTGTGCTACTTAAGATACCTTTTAATGAAATGATAAGCAAGATTAGCTAATGCTTTACGAGAGCACCAGGTAGCCCATATATCTTCTGATTAGTTAGATCTGGTAGAGGACTTCTATATAATCCTCTATGATCCTTTTCTAAGTTATACTTTCAGCAACTCTCCACGTTACTGAAATTGTCCAATGGAAAGGCAGATGCCAATATGCTTGGTTCCAGCGCCGTCGCAGGAGCTGCCAGAACGAGGTTGAAGTCAACAACGAACTGCCTTAGGGGGCTCCAACTCTGGATTTTTCCTCGAGGTTGACTCCTGAAGCCCGTCCCAAAAAGTGGGTATGGCCGCAAGGCAGCGGAGGTTTGAGAACAGGGTTTTCCTTACCCTAGATGACTTAAATGGGCGATATATCTCATTATACTTTCCCAAGTGATGGGTGACTGGCCCAGTGTAGATCTCAAAAGTGACCTAGACATAACTTTAAAAAAAAAAAAAGCTGAAAATCCCCCATTGCTTATCCATGCCTTGAACTTGAATTAATTTATTTTTTAACTAATTCAAACCAGAATTTAAGGAGACATAGTTGCATATCAGTTCTCAAGCTAACACTAGTGGGATCTCATAATATAACAAATTTGACGACTACAGTAACAGTATCACCATCACCACGCAACCTGCATAGTTTCAAATAATGACCAAGTAAATTATTTGAACGAGCCTCAGTTAACTTTTTGAGTGCTGTAGTCACATTTTATGACTGCAGATTTTGAGGCAACTAGTCAAACCATTAATAACTTCACATTTAAAAAAAAAAAAAGGTTTGCCATTACAAATAAAATAAATGTGGTAATCCAAGTTAACTACAGCATACATAGAAACTATACAAATATTTCATAGTTATCATCACCTGGCAATAACCAACTTGGGGATTATGGCGTGAAAATGCTAGCAACACCCGCCTCAACTTGGCTATCCCATCGGAGTGGAAAGATTCATAGTGGCGGTTGTTGGGTAATGTCCGCAGCAGGTCCAGTTCAATCTGAAAGCACATCCACAATTAGTACCTCCCAGCTGCTAACTTTACTGAATAACACACATATTTTATCATCATTCGCCATCACAATTGTTATGTAGTATACTACTCATAAAAGCACTAGTAAAAAGGAGGAAAAGAGGAGGACCCGTCTTTTATGGATATTATTTAAGTAAATATTGAATCACAACAAATATCTTACCTGTTTGGCCGCAGCATCAAGTGTAGAAGAAGTTGTTCGCTGGGCAAGAAGATCTTGATAATAGGTAGGTGGAATTGCAGCTTTCAAAGGAGCAACTTGCGAATCTATCAGCAGCCGCCACACTTTACCCTGCAGTAGACAAATTCAGCACAGAAAAATATTAGCCAATTATTTATTGCAGTGCCTAACACAATGTTAGCCACTAACCTATCACCTAGAATAATACACAATTCATCTTCAGATGATAAATCTAAATTCCTTTGATATACTGTAGTAATGACATATTATGTTTACGACCCATCTGTCCTGCCATACCACCAAAACAAAATAAATTTAAAGTGTTGAAAACAGGTACTCTCCTTTCTGAGCTGGTGACAGTTTCTCCCATAGACAATGCAACAAACTACACTCATTATGTTGTGAACTTCAACCAAACTTAATGCAGTTACAATTGTGTTTAAAAGCCCCTACAAAGCCATAACACGAGGAAGGGATACACTGGAGAATTCTCAATCCAATGCCAAATGAGTATAAAAAAGTACATTCCACTATTCAAAAACTTCTTCCATGTAACACTTGAAATTTAACAGACCTCTAAATATTGCTCTGCTACCCCAATCTGCTGAGGCTGATGCCTCTACCCTTCACCAGGTGGAAACACCACTAATGTATTATAAACAGTCAGCTGGGTAATTCACATGCTGTTCTTCCCACTCCCTTCAAGAAGAGGAGGAAGGAGCAGCTGAAGAGGAAGAATTGCAGCTGAATGCACTACTGACCTGACAACGAAGACATTTCGACCCACATCAGTCCAGTTAGCTCATTAGAAAAGTAAACAAGTGAAAAATATAAGTGTTTCAACAGAAGTGAAACACTGTGCATTGTGCAAATTTTTGGGAGCCGGTCGGCCGAGCTGACAGCACGCTGGACTTGTGATCCTATGGTCCTGGGTTCGATCCCGGGCGCCGGCGAGAAACAATGGGCAGAGTTTCTTTCACCCTATGCCCCTGTTACCTAGCAGTAAAATAGGTACCTGGGTGTTAGTCAGCTGTCACGGGCTGCTTCCTGGGGGTGGAGGCCTGGTCGAGGACCGGGCCGCGGGGACACTAAAGCCCCGAAATCATCTCAAGATAACCTCAAGAATCATTTATTAAAAAATTAGCCCATCACAAGAGACAAAACTACTTTAGAATAAATCAAATGTCACTTAACTGATAGAAAAGATTTCTTGCCAACCACGTTGGCAAGAAGGTAAAAAATCCGAAAGTTGGCAAAATCCGAGGGAAAGGTCAGACAACTTCACCTATTGTTGTTTACACTAGTGGTGTGGCACCTCGTGACAGCAATAACAAGGCAGACAACTAGTTACTGGCTGTTAAGAGCAGCAGACCAATACAGTACTTGGTGGGTTGTTCAATTGCAAACATTGCTTGTAAGTGGCTTTTTAAATGGTTATTCATGACTGAATTGAGAATTCTAGGCCTCTCTCTCTTCCTACTACTCTTCAGGTCTGATAGGGAAATTTGAATGATGATCCTTGGGTCATGAGACAAAGACAAACTGGCCCAGGCTGGAGCTCATAATGTCCAGGGATTTTTTTTTTTTTTTTGGGGGGGGGGGGGGGGGGGGGGGATTGACGTCCAGTAAATCTTCCCCGGCCAGGATACGAACCCAGGACAAAGCGCTCGCGGAACGCCAGGCGAGCGTCTTACCACTACGCCACGGAGACTGTAGCCCATCAAAATGGAACAAAACATAGGAAACAACTGATTGCCCTATGCTCAGAAATTTTACTTTGAACTTACACATCAATTTCCTGACTACAAGTTCCAACTACATAAAGGTTGCAGCTTACATTGATACACAAGCTTAGTACATTCCCTCATGTTTGGGTTGCATGCATCCTTTGTTCCTAGCCAGTCATAACTAACCCTCATTCCTCTTACAACATTCTTCCACCCAGAATCCAATTTAGCAATCAAATGCCTGTGTTAGTGAAGGCTACAGAATCACACTAACATGAATGCTCATCACTAAATACTCAGCTGAGAGGATGAAAAACAAGTGAAGGGGAAATTACATTTTAAGGAAGTGCTTGAGGTCTCTCTCCTCTCTTTAAGTGCAAGAAAAAGGTGCTGGAAATGGTCATATCACAATTAAAACTTATGCATAAATGAAAGTTAAGCAAGAAAGCACACCTTGTACTGGTAGGGAATACCTCCCCGAATGAGGTATTTAAGTTCCGTGCACTGTGGTAGCTCCTTTGCACTTGTACCTGCCAGGAAGCTTTCCCATTTGCTTTCCCACGAGCTCCCACTATTCTGCAACAAAATATCATATTAAAATTCTAATTAGAATCTAGCTTAAATGATAGAGTACTGTACTGAAAAAAAGGAACATATTTTAATGAACTGCAAAGTAGAAAAATAGACAAAATCATACTGTACAAAAGTCCATCACTGTATCTCTCATCAAGCGAATCTACACAAGTTAACATAACAAAGAATGTAAGATGGAAGTCAGTGTAGAAAAAAAAAACACTGTACAATGAAAATAGGAAAGAGGGGTATCTAGCCTCATGAAGATTGCGAGATAAAATATCGAGTAAATCAGATAAAGACGACGACAAAATGTTACCCAGCAAGTGCTATTTTTCTTACTACCCATAGAAGCACTAGAAAGAAAACCCATAAATAAGAGAGATGTCTTTAAGGTTTAATACACAAAGTGTATTTTAAGACAGCAGCATAAATTATTAGAAAAAGTGAAACCATGTAGGAAAACAATTGTTTATTTTTATTTACCTGCACCTGATGGGCAAGAGCTTGAGACTGCTTTTGGAGATAATTGGCTCTCGACTGTAAGCTTCCTCCATCGGGGGCAGTAGTGCAGAATCCGTATTCATCATACTCTCGACCTTTGTTTTGCATAACTCTGCAGGCATCAAGGTCTTGTTGAAAAGTGATAATTATTGAATCGGTTACAAACCACCTTCATTGACCACTGTTAAGTCTATATAATTTTTTTTTAATTTTGTGCATATTTATAGATTTTTGCCACATTCTGTACCTTCAATCAGATAATTCATAGCTGTATATAAAGAGGGAATAAAGTTGTATATAGAGAAGGAATAACAGTATTAGAAAATTAACATCAATTAATAATAGATCATGGAATAACAGATGGGTGGATGAGGAAGGAAGTACTAGTATTGTACTGTATTAAAAGTCAAGATAAAAAGGAAAAACACACAAGTGATGATGTGATGTGAACTTCAAATGTCATATCAGTTGAGCACAACCAGATTAACAACAGTCAAAGCAACACTGAAAAAAAAATCAACAGATTCAGTCTCCATGATAAAACCCATGAGAAAAATTAATCTGATTTGCCACCATAGAGCCTAGGAGAGAAATGGCTGAACACCAGGCACAAAGTTAAAGCTGCCAGCTCCACCAACACTGGTTGTAATGTGTCAGGCTGCAAGCAGCCGCCTCCAACAGCCTAGTTGACCAGACCACCAACCTGGAGGCCTGATCAGAGACCGAGCCACAGGGACATTGATTCTTGGAACATAAGGTAACCACAAGGTAATTAGGTAACCACCTGCTGGCAGTAGGGGCAACTTTGATTCTTAAATTATAATGAATAGGGTTATATTTCACATTCCACTTATTGCTTATTCTTTTGCATAGGAGTGAGCTGGTCTCTGGGTAATGGCTTGACTCACCATCATATCCCTTCCATATTTGTCTAGAGACAATTTGCAAAGATCCGTATAAAGGAAGGGGAATAAAATCGACAAGGGCCAGGTGCGCAATACAAGTACAGTACTGTACTGGGGAAAGGAGAAAGGACACACCAAAGTTAGAAAGTTTTGTTCCTGCTCCGGATTGTTCCAGGGCTTAGAATAACGAAACAAGTCATTATTTTGCTATCATAATTATTGTAACTTACCTGAGATCTGGAGGCCCGTGAGCTTCGACCACATCCTGCAGCAGCTGAGATACAATGGATGGGTCGTGCTGAGTTGCCCGAGGAGAATGCAGCTCATTCAGCAATAGGAGATATTTACTCTGAATCTGATAAAACTTGGCTTCCCATTCACTTGATTCTCTGTAACAAAAGGAGGTTGATCACACTTAACATACTGTATAAGCAGATTGACTAGAAATATGTTATGAATGTCCAACCATTTATGAATATAGTGTTGATTTGATTTGATTACAATGCATTTCTTAATAGATCTTGAAGTTTGAACCTTTGCTAATTATGTATTTATCTAAAGTATTTTATCTCCACCCCATTAAAGTGAGAAATGGGGTATTAATAATGCATGTGTATACAGGTATATATATACACAGTATTTTGTAGGCCTATCTTTACTGAAAAATTAAATTACAGACCAGCAATCAGCTATTTCACATTAGGTACAGACACTACTTATTTGGATATGCCAGTTTCTCATTCTGGATTGTCCAAATAAAGTTAACAATAAAGTGGTGAGAGCAAGCAGTTCAAATAAATTGTGAAATAAAGAGGTGACAGCAAACGGCCACGAGTCATCACAGCATTATTTTTGGTTATTAGTTAGGCCTTGGTCCCAAGGCGTCTAGGAAACATGCAGTTGTCTGTACAATAATTTCATTAAAATTATAATGAGATCCACCAAACACTAGACTGAGTAACTGCATCACGAATTGTATAGTAGCCAGCAGTGGTTAAATACAGTATAGGAATAT
The DNA here is from genome assembly GCA_020271785.1 of Procambarus virginalis. Taxonomy (NCBI): domain Eukaryota; kingdom Metazoa; phylum Arthropoda; class Malacostraca; order Decapoda; family Cambaridae; genus Procambarus; species Procambarus virginalis. Next base: position 8,864,050 of record WNGS01005680.1, read on the forward strand.
GAGAACTGTGACTTAACAAGAGACAACATAATATGCAGTTAAATAACCATGAATCAAAATATTCAAAGATGACAACAAATACAAAAATAAAATTTACAATAGTACTTTGGACATCAAGGTAAGGACTATCTTAGTTTCTTCTTACAAATGAAAACTTAAATAGTACAGGATGGTCAAGTGTAAATTAGACAAAATTACAACACGAATGACTGTTGGAATGACAAATTAAGAGCTTGAAAAAGAAAAATGGAATTTCCATTAAAATGGAAATTAAATATTTTTTTAGCAATGCATTGCAAATGAACTTGCATCTCTGTTCACCCAAGAGACGCAAATTCATATCCACCATATTGCTTCACAATTTTCTCAGCTTAATCATTCCATTGTGATTTCATTATGCAAAATGGGAATGTTTCAACACAAGATAAAATATCCTCAGGAGAAAGGGCCAACTTACCAGATATGAGTAACCACTATAGAAAGGTCGAACATGTGCCTAGACTCTCACATGCAACGGTTCCACATGAGCTATTCTGTCTTACAAAAGCACAATGGACATTAACCCCTTAACTGCGTTGCCTCCAAATATGACACCCCCGTGGTGCGCAGGAAATAAATTCTCTGGAAAAAATTCTTTTTTCTTTTTAAAGTGTCAAAAACCCTTCCCTCAGTATGGCTATGTAAAAAAAAGGTCGAAATTGTACTTACTTTGGCTGCTATGGGGTCCGTAAGTTGGGGCGTGACGTCATCATTCCCCGTGCTCCCGTGCCGTAAGCTCCCGGGGCGGGTGGGGTGCTCGGGGCGGGGCGCGCGAGTTGCCGCGAATATATTTTCGTTCTTTTTTTCGCACAGTTCCAAATACATTTTATTTGTTTTTACGTGCTAATCCTATGTATAGTGAACACGTACACTATATTATGGATGTAAAACATCCGTACTGTCCGAAGACACTGTGTTACGTGCATGACACTTGTGTACACATATGCAGCACATATTTACTATGTATCATGCTAATTTATGTATATATACAATCTATTTACACACTATACACTGTCACACACTATATACATTCACCATCAACACACTCAGAACACCGCGAGTGAGAGCTGCCACACCCAGCCAGCCCTCCCTCACTTCTCCAACATTGTATTCGCCAACTTTGCCCCCTCCCATCATACAGTTATTCACACCAATGTTTCATGTTCATTTATGTATATTTACAACATATGTACACACTATACACTGTCACACACCATATACATTTACCATCAACACATTCAGAACATCGCGTAGCAGCTGCTTCGCCAATAGGAGCTGCCTCGTATGGGCCAATAGGAGCTGCCTCATATGGGCCAATAGGAGCTGCCTCATATGGGCCAATAGCAGCTGCCTCGTATGGGCCAATAGGAGCTGCCTCATATGGGCCAATAGGAGCTGCCTCATATGGGCCAATAGCAGCTGCCTCGTATGGGCCAATAGGAGCATTTGGCCATGAACACATTCAGAACACCTCGAGTGAGAGCAGCCACACCCAGCCAGTCTCCCTCACTCCAACATCTTACTCGCCAACATTGCTCCTCCCACCATACTGTTATAGTTCTTATTACACATGTTCTATATACCTATCTACATGTTTTATTTACCAGAACTATGCAAGTAAGCCGGTATTGTGTCCAAACAGTACAGTGGCCACCATACACTGCATGAAAAATCACACAGCAGACGACGCTACGATTACGTCACATCCCTCACCAAAATAGCTCCTCTCAACATTCTCCTGTTGCTGTTCTTACACTATATACACACTATATATACCCATGTACACATGTTTTGCCCATAGCGAACCACTAAGCTAGTATGGTGAGCAAAACAAGAGTGGCAGCCACACACACACACACACACACACGCAATGAGGCTACCTCAATTCTCGCCCTCCCTCCCTCACCAAAATTCCTCCTTCCACAATACTACGCACAACGCTAATTATAACCACAATCCTGGTCACTAATTCCTGTAAATGAATAATTGACCATACGTTTATTTTGAAAAGGAACCTAAGAAATTGTTTGAAGATTCCTAGATGGACGAAATAATGCTGTGGTGCTGTGGCAAGCGCTGTGAACATCGTGAACAGCATTGAATCACTGATATTTGAACATTGTACCCAGTCATTATCACACTCAGGCTCTTCTATAATACTATCATGGCTAAATAATACAAGTTATATATATATTTTGACATTATTAGGCGATGCTGTGGTCACACGCTGAACAGCAGTGCTGTGCGCTTATGCTGCGAGCGCCAGCCTTGGTTGCTCACTCACTACTGAGGCTCCCACACCCGGGAATGTGGACCATGATTTTTTTTAAAGATGGCATCTGTTTACAAGAGCCCTGAGGAAGCTGATGTGAACCCCATGTAGCCGCGGGAGTTTTGAATCGAACGTGAAAAATACAAATACCCAGAGGCGCGTTGCGCAAACCAGACGCGAGCCTGCAGGCGCGTTGCGCAGTTAAAGGGTTAAAGATACAAAAAAAACTTTTAAGTCATAACAAGCAGATTGACGTACTTGATCAGCTTCTGCTCCCTCTCAGATGAAAGATTCCTGATGAGATTCAGTTCAAGGATCTCCTTATTTAAAAAGCTGTTCTGGTTTCTATAAGCTTCAAGGGAATCTTTGAGAGCATCTTCTTCTGTGTCTGTTGTCTGTGTTCCTCGAGTGGTTAAATCACATGTTTTGAAAACAGACATTGGTGGAGGAGATACTGGGAGAGAGCCTGCATTAGTTTCATCTACCTGATGAGTTAGGCTCACTATAGCGTTATCCTTTGCCTGAAAGAGTAAGTATTTGTTAATATCTACTGTATGCTACTTTTTCATATATGCAATACTGTACCACTCAATATACCTCCACACTATTCTTATGCACGTATACCACTCACCATACATGCACACAACTCCCTATGCATGTATACAACTCCCTATGCATGTATACAACTCCCTATGCATGTATACAACTCCCTATGCATGTATACAACTCCCTATGCATGTATACAACTCCCTATGCATGTATACAACTCCCTATGCATGTATACAACTCCCTATGCATGTATACAACTCCCTATGCATGTACACCATGGCACAAACACTATAGATAGCTAAACTGGAAAAATATATACAGTACTGTCAAACACTTGTACACTGCTTGAAACTGATGCATATCTTATGTTTTCTTACAACATGGTAAATGATACATTTATAACCAGGATTTTAAATACTGTACCTCAATCAGGCATGTGAGCATAGAGAGCTTTTCATTAAGACGTTCCTCGTGAAGCTGGGCATCAGAGAGCTGTTCTTGGAGCCGGGCAACCTCATTAGTCAACTTCTGGTTGTCGTGTTCCAAGTTTACAATGTGGCGATCCTTTCCACGCAATATCTCCAGGACATGACTGTCTGTTAGATCACTTCGGTCCAAACTTATGCTAAATATGGGCAAAACCTTGGGATTAGAGTTCAACTTGCTGTTATCTTGAAACCATTTAAACATCAATACAGTGCAGGGTTAAACGAATCAAGATGAGAATTTGAGAGTCAATCGGTCAAATAATCAAAACATTAAGAAGGGGGATGGGAATTATCAAGGGAAAATGCCAAGCCATTACAACTATACAGCACTGGGAAGGGATCGGAATAAGAATTTGGGATGGGGACGGGGGGAAGGGAATGGTGCTCATCTACTTGGACGGTCGGGGATTGAATGCCGACCTGCATGAAGCAAAACATTAAGAAAAGGAGGTATGTGCAGTATATACTATAGTAAAACACATGCACATTCATTAATACTGAATTTGTATATTTCCATAACGAATGCAAGTTCAGGAAAAAGTTAATCAAATATTTGATTTATTCTCACTTGAATGACATCTCATTTTAACTTTTAAACTACTGTATGTTAATTATATAATGACCACTATCTACTCATGTGAGGTCAGAAGATTGAGTTCAAGAGTACTCGCTCTCCCACTAGTAATTTGTTTCGCATCACTCGTCCTCCTCCCCATTGCATGACCAACCAGCACTTCCACACTATTATTACAGTCCATAATACTTCCCTATTTATTTATGTACGATACCTTTTCTAGATACCTGAAGCCTATGAATGATACTGTCAACTACTTACTTTTTTTTATTAAGCATTATCTAGGTATAGATACAGTAATTCAATTCTATCCTATATTTGCAGCCTTTGATCTGTAAACACATTAATTTTATATCATGGCTTATTGTGTTATATAAGTTACATTCCGCAAAGAAAATGTATACTGTACCTGCTTCTCACATTCATTCTATAAATCCTGTCTTTGATACAAAACCAGATACTGCAGCCATCCAGTTTATGAAGAACTCATCCAGTCAAAAACATATATTAACAAGGAGAGGAGTCAAATCTCACTTCCCATCCCTGGGGCCTGACGGCTGAGTTGAAAGCACTCGGGATTCGTAGTCCTGAAGTTCCGGGTTCAAACCCCAGCAGAGGCGGAAACAAATGGGCAGAGTTTCTTTCACCCTGATGTACCTGTTCACCTAGCAGTAAATAGGTACCTGGGAGTTAGACAGCTGCTATGGGCTACTTCCTGGGGATGTGTAACAAAAAGGAAGCCTGGTCGAGGACCGGGCGGCGGGGATGCTAAGCCCCAAAATCATCTCAAGATAACCATTACTCAAACCCCTAATCAAAACATAACTGACAAACCCTAACTCTATGATATATTGAAAAAAAACTTGACTTACAGCGTAGCTTTTTCCTGTTGTAGAGAGTCGAGTTCCTTCTGTAAGAGATCTATAACTTCCCGAGATGCTTGATATTCGTCTTGAGTAGCAGTCAGATCTTCCTTAGCGGATGTTACTTCTCGTTGAAGCTATAGGATTAAAACTAACTACAGTATGAAATATGTGGAAAGACATCAATCTTAATTTTCAGTGTTGACAAAACTGCACTAATTAAATAAATAAAACATGAAAAGATTGCTGTCAACAAAATATATAAAAAGTTGAATTAATAAAACAACCTTTTCTGTTGTACTCCCAAAACTTGACTGAAACCACAAAGCAGAACACCAGACCTCCGAGACCCATCTGTCACCGACCAGAAGGCAGGTTAAGAGTCTGTCCCACTAAACAAAGTTATAGGAACAAGGGAACAGAGATCAACCACAAAATCCATCAGAAAGCATTGGCACACCAACATAAAATGACTTCTTGGAGATTAGGTACCGCCGAAGAATTATGCAAATGATTGTTGCCACGGGGTAAATATTCTAAAACTGTAGTGCCTGACTGCTACCAGATGGTAGCTAATGTTATCTATAGTCTCAGCCAGCCTGGCCGCCACCCCCCCCCCCAATTCTTTCAACTGGTGTAGTCCATCCATCAGGTGTAGTCTAAGGTGGGCCTAACATTGCTTTGTCACTTTCAGCTAAGTGGTCTTGGTTTTCCCAGGAACATTTTGCTCTACTGGGGGAGCCATTAATACATTTATTTTTGTTCATGCTTCACAAACTCTGGGTGTACCCTAGTATTTTATTTTGTGACTAATCAAGCGAGTTTGAGGAGCACGCTGGCTAAAATCATGGTGTCCTTGACTGCCACCTGGTGGTGGTCAGGCACATCACAGAGAATGTTTATCCCTTCACAAGTGTTTACCTTGTTACTTCTGTGTACTAAATTTCCTTTAAGCAGTATTTGTATTTTTTGCCGCACTTGTGCTATTTTTTTCTTTACATTTAGGTTGATTTCTGATCCCAAGCTCCCCCCGAAAGCCAGTAGGCAGGGTGGGTCTCAGAAGCCTGGTGCATGTACCTAAAACTTGACTGGAACAGTATTTAGCTCAGGGAGCTACTGAGATGACCCTCTCAGAAATGCTTAAGATACTGTATTAGTTTTAGGAAGATGCACCTGGCTTAAATGTAAAAACTGCCTTTATTACAGAAGTAGCAAAATAAAAATAAACTTTTATAAATTGGTACCTCTTCACATTTTCTGCATACAGATTTGGAATGTAAGTTGGGAACATCAAATCCATCTTTCCCTTCCAAGGATGCAGATCTTCTCCCACGAAAAGAGCTACGAAGCTTTCGCCCAAGATTTCCAAGAGTCAGGTCATCCGTGGGAGAACTAAGAGGGCTATGCCTGGATGCCTGAGGACTAGTTGGAGACTTGGGAGCTGGATAAAAAAAAAGTGAATTAAAAAATTTGCAGTATTTATTTATTTATTCACCAACACCTTAAAATTGTTATCAATACATAATGGCTACTGCAGATGTAGTCTTCCTTTACCATGCTAGCCATTAACTCTGCCTTCATTTTCATTTTTAAACTGTCTGAAACACCACTTTAAACAAACCGAAAAGAATTTTTAATGTCAATTCAGTTCGGGTAAGTGATGCTGTCATTCTCTTCTATAGTACAGTACTAAGAAACTTTTGCCAAAATCTGTTGCCTCAACACACACACACAAATGGGAAAGTTGAGGGAGGGAGGGAGGGGGGCAGTCTTATTATATTGGGGTTTTGTCTAGTCTTCTATGTGAAGACGGCTTCTCAAGAACAAAACGTTTTGTCAGCCCATTAATCAAATAAAATTTTATCACTATGATGCCTCAAAGGCATTGATGAAATAAACAAGAATAAAACCTATAATTTTAGATATAACTAAACATCAATATTTTCATATTCATATATATATATATATATTATATATATATATATTATATATATATATTATATATATATATATATATATATATATATATATATATATATATATATATATATATATATATATTATATATATATAAAAGGCAAGTAAATACTGCACAATACACAGTGTGGTTAAAAACTTACAAAAATTGCCCTTTTCCCTAACTATATTACTGTCATAAAGCAACAAAATTTACTTCAAAATGCAAAATTTATAAAATAATAGCCACTTAACAAAAAGATGTTACATATTTTGATGTTAAATGTAAAACTATTTGTAAATATAATTTGACAATAAAATCATTTGGTAATTTACCTTAAGAATTGTGCAATATATATATATCGTCAGCTAGCCAATTAGTTCTTTGAGAAGAACTAGGGAATAAGGTAAAATGGGATACAGATGATATGGGAGGATCAATTAAACTATAGATGAAAAGATCCTATGTGGCCTACAGAGTTGGATTAACTCCGAGTTGGATTCAAAGCAATTGTATCTACATTTAGCCATCACAACATTGTGAAGGACTAAAAGATTGCATGAGAAAGACTAGGGGTAAATGGTTCTAGGATATGGCTAGGAAGACTGTAGAGATAACCAAAAGTGCAAGCAAGGCTCTTTTACTCAAGCTTAATTAGGAACAGTTCTTTATGGAAACGAAATGAAGGTGTAACATTCTTTGCTCCATTCATCTGATTGGAGAAGTCGTTTCTGCCCTTGCAGTTTTTAAGAATGATCTTCCCAAAGATCCTGTATTTTTTGTATTTTAATTCTTCGCATGCTATAGAAATGATATCATGAAGTCCTGCTGAAAATCTATCTTTTGATGAGAATGTGCATTAATGATAAAACAGTTTACTCACATTCACTATTAGTTTTAAAAATCTTGCGCTGAGTATTAGGAAGCAAATTTGACAGGGCTAATCGAGCATCAGTTAGTGCAGAAGTTGATCGAGGGGTAGATCATTCATCCCAGAGTCAGGAGGGAATGTCATTGGAGCAAGGAGGTCATGGTGAGGATCTGGAGTCGGAACATCACCACTCTTGTTATCTTGCAGTAGCCCAGATACTGGTCGCTTCAATTTCCAAACATTATTAGTCAAAAAATAAATAAAGAACAAAGTACAGCAGATCCTCACTTTAACAAATCTTGCTCTAACAAATTTCTGGATGGTCTGAACTGATTGTGCTCGGTGCAAATTGTTCAGTAGAACATAAAAATACTCAAATTAAATGAAGATTGTTCATCCAAGCTGTTGCTGACGCTGAGCATCTTGAGGCAGCTGTCATAATCATCATCTATGATTCACCTAATCCAGGTGTAAACTATTGTAAGTGCTTAAAACTTTTAAATGAAAATACTGAATGACATATTTTACAAATTATATTATAAACTACAAATATTTAAAAAAGATATTCATTCAGCAGCCAAAAGTGAATCAATTATTATGATGTGGTACTACCAACTGTCAATACCCAAAGAAATTTTAGTTAAGTTTAAATACAGTACTAATAAATACCAACAAAAATACGATAATATTTAACAAGTATTACTGACAGACAATAACAGCTCTAAGCTATACATAAAAAAAAATATAAAATTGTTTCCAGACCATGAGTTAATACATATGTTCAACAATGCTATTTACTTTGCCGAATCAATAATATATTGGTAATTATCACATTATCTGCATTGTAATTTTCCTTTTTTTTTTTATTAACAGGATATCTTACTGGAGTGCCATATGCTGAAGATTTTTAAAGTCAAAATACATTTCCACTGGAGAGAAAATTTATGACACAAAAGCATGGTCTAAGCTGCCAGGCATGACGAATCAAGTGTCAGCTGACAGGCAAGAGTGGGGAAGGAGAGAGGGTGGTTATCTTGAGATGATTTTGGGTTTTAGCGTCCCCGCGGCCCGATCCTCAACTAGGCCTCCTGTTTGTTACACACCCCAAGAAGCAGCCGTAGCAGCTGTCTAACTAGCAGGTACCTATTTACTGCTAGGTGAACAGGGCATCAGAGTGAAAGAAACTCTACCCATTTGTTTCCACCTCCACCGGGGATCGAACACGGAACCTCAGATCTACAAATCCCAAGTGCTGTCCCTCAGCTGTCAGGCCCCTTGTGGGTGGAAGTCAATTCCTCTCTCCCATCCTCCCTCATCATAGTTTGGTGAAGATGTTTGTAATTGTTTTATATGTTTCATTCCAATAATATTATCATATACTGATTATATCATCTTGACAAGTTGTTCCTCAATGATCACTATCATATGCCATGGTCAAATGAAGAACGCATAATAAATTAATTTTTGTTAAAATTTTATATCAAATTGTTTGCCATTGATTGAGCAATTATGTGTCATGGTCAAAATGATGAATAGATAAATCAATTTTATGACTTTTTTCTTTAATATACTTGAAGAAAGATGGGTCATGATGGATCATGCTTACCTAAATGTGCTTCAGGATATATGAAGTTATTTGACTGCACTACTCTTCTGGTAAGGTAAATCACAATCATTTATATGCATTATAGTTGATGTAGGCCCATCCATTTATTTTTTATACTAGAGTGGGAGGGGGGTAGTGGGGGTAGAGATTGGGGGGGGGTAGTAGGGTAGAGATTGGGGGGGGGGTAGTGGAGGTAGAGATTGGGGGGGGGGTTTGATGGGTTGAACAAAATTCTTTATGGAACAAGGTGGCCTCGTCCCATATAGTTTGTTTAAGTGAGGACCCACTGTATGATGCCTCGCTGACACTAATGCAATTCATGCAATATTCTTTGTTAATACTGTACTGTATTTTTCCATCACACTAATTTCATATTAATTTTAGTAACAACTGTACACTTCAAAAATACAGAATGGAAAACATTAAAATTTATACCCTAGTAGAAGTAGTTCGGCTAGCTGGAGTCTTAGTAGCAGTGCGTCTTTGGTTAAACTCTCTGCGTGCTGATTGTAACTGCTGCAGCCAGTACATTCGGCTCTTTGACGATGATGCCTCCAAGAGCGTCTCATCATTACCACACCTTAAACAGATGCACAGACTGTACAACCAATGATTTCATTAAAAACTTTATGTACACTTTCCTCAATCTCTCTAGAAATCTTGGTGAAATATAAAACAAGACACATTTACCAACGGATTAATATCAGTGGTATTTGAATATTTTTTTGAAATATGGTACTCAATTGGAAGCGGTATAATTTTCGCACATACTTTAACACCTCATACATTTAAATTTACATTTTGACAAAGGGTTATGGTGAAAATCATTCATGGAATAAATGAAGCTAGCATCATGCATTTGTACACAATTAATGTTTATACAGTACAGTAATACTGTTATTATTGCTATAGTATATACTAAATTTACTGTTGTAATATGGACTACCACATAGCCTCTAAGGCTTTCTCGACCTTTTAACCCTTAAAATAATTATGGGTCATACATTAGATAAAAATACACCAATTTCATTGTCTACTGAAAGGAGATGATTTCTGTCTTTGCTCTTGGTTCTGGTTAAATGTAAACAAACACAAAAATGACTCAAAAACACATTTACTGTACATATGATTAGAATTAGCCTATCACTATCTCTCACAGAACCTCTAATAATCTTGGCAGGGGAGGGTTCATGACCCCAAGTTAAGAACCCCTGCTCTAGGAAGTTGATATTACAAAAGTTAGTAAATTGCCTTTTCAATGTCTTACTTTTGGACCCAAAAATTGTTTTTATATCACTTGTCACCAAGGATAGAATTTACATTTGTATATGTATTGATGGCCATACAAAATAAAGCCTATTTGATTGGCTAATTTCTTGACTGGTCGGTTTATTAACTAGCTGGCAAAACATAAGCACTGAATGTAATGAAATGTCGCTTTTCTGGTAGGCCCCAAGTGGTTACCAGAGCTCAACTTGGGTACCACAAAGCCTTAGCCCAATACAACATGCCTCTTGAGACTCTTCTGTCACCTGTCCATGTGTAACCAAGACAAATGATTGTTTTCCAAGGTGTAAATACCCCGACTGTGATGTGCCCAAATCTCCTGTGGTCCCCACAAGCCTACCCCGTCACTCTGGAGTTCCCCATGTAAAAATCCCAACCCAGTGGAGAAGAAAAACAACAGACAAGGAGCCACATGAGGCCCCAACAGTAATGGGCATTTCATAAATTTCAATGCTTTATTTCTGGAAGGGGCCTTTCCATGCCTCCCTAAGTTTATTCACAACGGCATCTCAATAATGGAGGATGGTTTTTCCAAAAAACATAATGGGAGGACTGGTCTGACCCATGTAATAAGAAAGGCAGGGGCTAAGAGTGGCAGGCACACACCACATACCCAAGCACACACAAAAATGGCAAGAGGGAAAGACACCCAACTGAAAATATGAGGATATCAACAGAATTGTCACTAGAGGCCTGACTCTGAATATCAGCCATAGACAAAATAACAAAGAAAGCCATCAATGCAGCAAACTTTCCTACATCCTCAGATTGAAGATAAACAGCCAGCTGGCTGGACTGAACTACTAAACCTCAACATAAACGCGTCCACCAACATCAGTACTGGTGCAGTCATCGGGAGGACAAACCCTTCATGCAAACTGCACCTACTATCAAGAAGAAGAAGAAGAACTACTAAACAGCAAATTTGATTATCAGTCATTCCAATAAACTTAATTTATATATATATATGTGCTAAGTTTAAGACATACAGTATTAGGAGACATTTCATATACAAACTATTTTCCTATAAAATCTTCATTCATCAAGTGCAGAAAAAAAGTTCACAATAACTCAAGCATTTTTAATGCACATCAGCATAGGATTAGCCAGGAAGATTATGTCTAGTAAAAAGGTAGGGAGATTAGAAGTAGGTTGAGACAAGGTAGCAAGGAAACTATCTCCTCATTTTGTCAATCGTAACATTGTGTACAATATAAACATACTGATGTACCAACTATATAGAATCTTACCGAATAGTAAACTGTCCTTCATTTTTATTCACTGGGTCAAAGAAAAATGTTGCCAACGATATGTCGATCATTCCAAGAGGCTCGGGATCATTCTTCTGCTTGTAGTAATACAACTTACACACACTGTCAGAGTACACGAACCACCGCTTCTTGTGGGAGCTACCCAAGCTCTTAAGACCAGGGACGTGCCTCTTGCTGGACGTTCCAGACAACTTGTAAAGATACCCCGACAACCTATACTCCTTCCTCGAGTTTTTGTCGGCAGCCTCATCCTTCTCTTCAATCTTGTGGAGGCTGTCAGCAGCTCTGGACCAGCTGCGGGACCTGCCACTCGCCCCAGGACTAGAGTGCGACCTCTCCCTTAGTTTCACCTCCCACTCCCCCGGCTCACTGGCAGGAGGAGAATCCGGCACAAGCGGTTGGTAGAACATATCTGCGGGTAGAGCCCCATGGAAGGGCGGGTGGTGTGGCCTGCAGGAGCAGTCTGGGCAGAGTGTGAGGCCCAGCGTTCATCGGCGCCGCCCTTCCCGTGCACACGTAAACAAACACCTGCAATAGACGCCGTGACCGCCTCCCTCCACCTCGACACTTATACTCTCACCACCATAATATTTATCAATAAATCATCCCAGTTATGATAAAAATAATGATGATGATAACCATAATGACATAATGATAACCATAATAACCACAATGACCCCTGATTCGATACCCGGGTGGGACAAAAATGGTTAAGAACGTTTTCTTTTATCTCATGGCCCTGTCCCAAATAGGTCCCCAGGAGTTAGTCAACTGTTGTGGGGGTTGATATCCGGAGGATCAGTAGTTCGACCTTCAGGAGGAGAGGGAGACCTTAATATGAGCTTAACATATGGGTATATATTTACAACCTTCCTGTCCCCGACACACATACACATCTCCTGTGCCAGGTAAGTACGACGGGCTCACCATAGGCCATGCTGCTTAGAACTTTTTGTTCCGAGAAGCTGAATCTAAAACGACATGTCCCCGACAACGGGACCTAAATTATACTAATGATAATTATCATAATACTCATCATATGGCAATAATTACAATAATAATTATAATCTCATGTTCCTGATTATAATTACTTAAGTAGAAAAAAAGTAATTATAAAGCTCCTACGTAAAGAAGTAATGTAAAGCCCCTACTTACGTAGAATAGGTATACAAGTATAGTTATTAAGGTCACTTAACATGTATGGGGTGCATAATAAATGAACTAAACTAACTTCAGTTTAATGAGGGTGGGAGCGCTTACACTCAGTAGGAAGCGGAAAGCGAGTGAACAACATGTACAGGATGCAGTAAGGCACTGCTGGGGAGGAAGTGGTGTGTAAGAAGGCAGTGAATGTCTATGTATGTGATGTACTTATCATATGAATTCAAATTCTGTTACAATGTACACCTATCATTATGCTCATGGGTCCGTCTAATTACCACAAGCTACCACAGGCTACACAGGCTTTAGAAAGCTTCCTGGCAATACGTTAGTAATGAATATATATGATAGGTTAGGCTGACGTAACCTAACCTAACCTAACCTATCCTAACCTAACCTAACCTATCCTAACCTAACCTAACCTAACTTAACCAAACAAAACCTAACCTAACCGAAGCTTGGATCGTCGACTTGATTTGGCGTCACCAGCTTTTTATTTTCGTCTAATTTCTTTATAAAAAGATACTTTTTCAGATTAAAATTATGTTTTTTCGTGTTGTATATTCAGCACCAACATTATAATGAGTAAATATATCATATTTATTCATTATTAACGTATTACCAGGAAGCTTTCTGAAGCCTGCGTTGCCTGTGGTAATTAGACGGACCGATGCTCATTTGATGGACCTGCCCGTGCTATGCGTGCTAGTGGCTTTGCAAGAATATACTACTCAACTACCAAAATGTGTACTTTAACGACCCATTATAACTTCTTGTATATTCATTCATCCATCATTCAATGAAAGTTGCACAAAAAATATTCAGGACAAATGGGAGGGCCTTTGACAAGTCGCCGGCTTCCTGTCCTCATCCAGGCCAATACAGAGTTAGTAGCCCTCAGGTAAATATGGACTAATCCCGGTAGTTCAGTACTCTCTACCGGTCCGTCTAATTACTCAAAGCTTCCTGGCATTACGTTAGTAATGAATATATATGATATATTTACTCTGGCGGTCCGTAGAATTACCCAAAGCCACTCAAAGCTACCCAAAGCCTGCTAGCATTATGTAAGTAATGAAGATATATGGTATATTTACTCACTATAATGTTGGTGCTGAATGCAGAACATGATCAAACCTATTTTTACTCTGATATAATTTTATTTCATAACGAAATTAGAAATAATTATGTAGCAGGTGACGCCATAGGAAGTCGAGGGTCCAAGCGACAATGCTGCGGAGCGACTTATCCAAGATATATGGTCGCCAGGAGAGTGTTTGCTGGCATGTCAGCCTCCTGATTGTTGCCGCCAAAGGCGGCTAGTTTATTGTTCACCCCATACTCATCCTGTGAGCAGTAGCGCAAAAAGCATTACAGAGGGCACAAAAAGTCTTTATCAGACCTCATCTTAGATTATTACATAAACAATTTCATCTATCCTTCACACCTTATAGTTACAATGTCAGCTAGTTACAAAGAAAGTGCTATTTCAAGGGGTCTGTCTAATTACCACAAGCTACCACAGGCTACACAGGCTTCAGAAAGCTTCCTGGCAATACGTTAGTAATGAATATATATGATAGGTTAGGCTGACGTAACCTAACCTAACCTAACCTATCCTAACCTAACCTAACCTAACCTAACAACCAAACAAAACCTAACCTAACCTAACCGAAGCTTGGATCGTCGACTTGATTTGGCGTCACCAGCTTTTTATTTTCGTCTAATTTCTTTATAAAAAGATACTTTTTCAGATTAAAATGATGTTTTTTCGTGTGTGTACATTCAGCACCAACATTATAATGAGTAAATATATCATATTTATTCATTATTAACGTATTACCAGGAAGCTTTCTGAAGCCTGTGTAGCTTGTGGTAATTAGACGGACCGCAGAAATGCTGGGGCACACTTCATTTCACCTAATGCACCTGTCCACCTAGCAGTAAATAAGTACTAGGAACTATTGTTACTCAAACCTATGTCAAAACTGGGCAAACTGACCTATGTCAGCTTGTAGGGCTTAATGCATCCTGGGCGGGGTCAGTATTCGGCCCATGGGGGGGGGGAGAACCTCGGTATAAGCCTAACCTGTACTGTACTGTATGTATAACCTGGCTTCTGTCCCCCGACACAGGTCTTGCATTGCGTTTCAAATCCAGATTTAAAAATGTAAAATTCAACTTTTGGTATTTACGGCCTCGGCGGGTAGGCCGTTCCATGGTTTATAACCGTGAAAAAAGGTCCCTCCTGGTGTCTTACATTGTGTTTAATCAGTTCTACATTGTTCCATATGCCAACTTATTCATGTTACTGGGGTTAATAAATTATTAACATTGTTTGAAATTATCTAAAACCTGAAAAATGTCAAATATTACCAATCTCAACAATTTTAATTT
The DNA here is from genome assembly GCA_020271785.1 of Procambarus virginalis. Classification (NCBI taxonomy): domain Eukaryota; kingdom Metazoa; phylum Arthropoda; class Malacostraca; order Decapoda; family Cambaridae; genus Procambarus; species Procambarus virginalis. The sequence goes on from WNGS01005680.1 coordinate 8,879,385, forward strand.
CAAATGTATGGGGACAGGAAGCCCACAGCTTCCCAAAGGTTCCCTCATTACTCACGAGGATTTTTTTCCAACTGGATTTTGAACTAAAGAACAGTAATGCCTTAGCATTCACTGCTTTGGCAGATAGGCAGTGTCATGGTTTATCACGCTATGGGTGAAAAAGCNCCAGGCTGGAGCTCATAATGTCCAGGGATTTTTTTTTTTTGGGGGGGGGGGGATTGACGTCCAGTAAATCTTCCCCGGCCAGGATACGAACCCAGGACAAAGCGCTCGCGGAACGCCAGGCGAGCGTCTTACCACTACGCCACGGAGACTGTAGCCCATCAAAATGGAACAAAACATGAGGAAACAACTGATTGCCCTATGCTCAGAAATTTTACTTTGAACTTACACATCAATTTCCTGACTACAAGTTCCAACTACATAAAGGTTGCAGCTTACATTGATACACAAGCTTAGTACATTCCCTCATGTTTGGGTTGCATGCATCCTTTGTTCCTAGCCAGTCATAACTAACCCTCATTCCTCTTACAACATTCTTCCACCCAGAATCCAATTTAGCAATCAAATGCCTGTGTTAGTGAAGGCTACAGAATCACACTAACATGAATGCTCATCACTAAATACTCAGCTGAGAGGATGAAAAACAAGTGAAGGGGAAATTACATTTTAAGGAAGTGCTTGAGGTCTCTCTCCTCTCTTTAAGTGCAAGAAAAAGGTGCTGGAAATGGTCATATCACAATTAAAACTTATGCATAAATGAAAGTTAAGCAAGAAAGCACACCTTGTACTGGTAGGGAATACCTCCCCGAATGAGGTATTTAAGTTCCGTGCACTGTGGTAGCTCCTTTGCACTTGTACCTGCCAGGAAGCTTTCCCATTTGCTTTCCCACGAGCTCCCACTATTCTGCAACAAAATATCATATTAATTTAATAAATTAAAATTCTAATTAGAATCAGCTTAAATGATAGAGTACTGTACTGAAAAAAAGGAACATATTTTAATGAACTGCAAAGTAGAAAAATAGACAAAATCATACTGTACAAAAGTCCATCACTGTATCTCTCATCAAGCGAATCTACACAAGTTAACATAACAAAGAATGTAAGATGGAAGTCAGTGTAGAAAAAAAAACACTGTACAATGAAAATAGAAAAGAGGGGTATCTAGCCTCATGAAGATTGCGAGATAAAATATCGAGTAAATCAGATAAAGACGACGACAAAATGTTACCCAGCAAGTGCTATTTTTCTTACTACCCATAGAAGCACTAGAAAGAAAACCCATAAATAAGAGAGATGTCTTTAAGGTTTAATACACAAAGTGTATTTTAAGACAGCAGCATAAATTATTAGAAAAAGTGAAACCATGTAGGAAAACAATTGTTTATTTTTATTTACCTGCACCTGATGGGCAAGAGCTTGAGACTGCTTTTGGAGATAATTGGCTCTCGACTGTAAGCTTCCTCCATCGGGGGCAGTAGTGCAGAATCCGTATTCATCATACTCTCGACCTTTGTTTTGCATAACTCTGCAGGCATCAAGGTCTTGTTGAAAAGTGATAATTATTGAATTGGTTACAAACCACCTTCATTGACCACTGTTAAGTCTATATAATTTTTTTTTAATTTTGTGCATATTTATAGATTTTTGCCACATTCTGTACCTTCAATCAGATAATTCATAGCTGTATATAAAGAGGGAATAAAGTTGTATATAGAGAAGGAATAACAGTATTAGAAAATTAACATCAATTAATAATAGATCATGGAATAACAGATGGGTGGATGAGGAAGGAAGTACTAGTATTGTACTGTATTAAAAGTCAAGATAAAAAGGGAAAACACACAAGTGATGATGTGATGTGAACTTCAAATGTCATATCAGTTGAGCACAACCAGATTAACAACAGTCAAAGCAACACTGAAAAAAAATCAACAGATTCAGTCTCCATGATAAAACCCATGAGAAAAATTAATCTGATTTGCCACCATAGAGCCTAGGAGAGAAATGGCTGAACACCAGGCACAAAGTTAAAGCTGCCAGCTCCACCAACACTGGTTGTAATGTGTCAGGCTGCAAGCAGCCGCCTCCAACAGCCTAGTTGACCAGACCACCAACCTGGAGGCCTGATCAGAGACCGAGCCACAGGGACATTGATTCTTGGAACATAAGGTAACCACAAGGTAATTAGGTAACCACCTGCTGGCAGTAGGGGCAACTTTGATTCTTAAATTATAATGAATAGGGTTATATTTCACATTCCACTTATTGCTCATTCTTTTGCATAGGAGTGAGCTGGTCTCTGGGTAATGGCTTGACTCACCATCATATCCCTTCCATATTTGTCTAGAGACAATTTGCAAAGATCCGTATAAAGGAAGGGGAATAAAATCGACAAGGGCCAGGTGCGCAATACAAGTACAGTACTGTACTGGGGAAAGGAGAAAGGACACACCAAAGTTAGAAAGTTTTGTTCCTGCTCCGGATTGTTCCAGGGCTTAGAATAACGAAACAAGTCATTATTTTGCTATCATAATTATTGTAACTTACCTGAGATCTGGAGGCCCGTGAGCTTCGACCACATCCTGCAGCAGCTGAGATACAATGGATGGGTCGTGCTGAGTTGCCCGAGGAGAATGCAGCTCATTCAGCAATAGGAGATATTACTCTGAATCTGATAAAACTTGGCTTCCCATTCACTTGATTCTCTGTAACAAAAGGAGGTTGATCACACTTAACATACTGTATAAGCAGATTGACTAGAAATATGTTATGAATGTCCAACCATTTATGAATATAGTGTTGATTTGATTTGATTACAATGCATTTCTTAATAGATCTTGAAGTTTGAACCTTTGCTAATTATGTATTTATCTAAAGTATTTTATCTCCACCCCATTAAAGTGAGAAATGGGGTATTAAATTAATAATGCATGTGTATACAGGTATATATATACACAGTATTTTGTAGGCCTATCTTTACTGAAAAATTTAAATTACAGACCAGCAATCAGCTATTTCACATTAGGTACAGACACTACTTATTTGGATATGCCAGTTTCTCATTCTGGATTGTCCAAATAAAGTTAACAATAAAGTGGTGAGAGCAAGCAGTTCAAATAAATTGTGAAATAAAGAGGTGACAGCAAATGGCCACGAGTCATCACAGCATTATTTTTGGTTATTAGTTAGGCCTTGGTCCCAAGGCGTCTAGGAAACATGCAGTTGTCTGTACAATAATTTCATTAAAATTATAATGAGATCCACCAAACACTAGACTGAGTAACTGCATCACGAATTGTATAGTAGCCAGCAGTGGTTAAATACAGTATAGGAATATGAGAACTGTGACTTAACAAGAGACAACATAATATGCAGTTAAATAACCATGAATCAAAATATTCAAAGATGACAACAAATACAAAAATAAAATTTACAATAGTACTTTGGACATCAAGGTAAGGACTATCTTAGTTTCTTCTTACAAATGGAAACTTAAAATAGTACAGGATGGTCAAGTGTAAAATTAGACAAAATTACAACACGAATGACTGTTGGAATGACAAATTAAGAGCTTGAAAAAGAAAAATGGAATTTCCATTAAAATGGAAATTAAATATTTTTTTTAGCAATGCATTGCAAATGAACTCGCATCTCTGTTCACCCAAGAGACGCAAATTCATATCCACCATATTGCTTCACAATTTTCTCAGCTTAATCATTCCATTGTGATTTCATTATGCAAAATGGGAATGTTTCAACACAAGATAAAATATCCTCAGGAGAAAGGGCCAACTTACCAGATATGAGTAACCACTATAGAAGGTCGAACATGTGCCTAGACTCTCACATGCAACGGTTCCACATGAGCTATTCTGTCTTACAAAAGCACAATGGACATTAA
>WNGS01005680.1:8934769-8945479 GCA_020271785.1 Procambarus virginalis
TGCTCACCATACATAGACACTCCAGCTGTATCTGACCTCCGCCAAGCCTAGGGACCAGTCAGGATTCAACCACACATCTGTTCTATACTGTAGTCTGTAACCAAGCTATACCTAGTAAACTACTAGTGCTCCCGTGGTAAACTCCGTGGTACATCTGATATTGTTCTTGCGTAGGGGATGGGGATTAAGGAGGAATCCTATCAGATGACTCAAGGTATATATAATGTGCCCTATCCGTAAGTTCTTATCGCACTCTGCACCTAGGGATACCACGGGTGTACTGCTCCGCCACCGGAGGAGCAAGCCACTAACAGTTGCCTATAACTCCCGTGGTACCTATATTTTCCTGCTAGATGATTAGATGCATCAGATGACGGTAATAAATGTGCCCAAACGTTTTTGGTCTTGCGGGACTTGTAACCCGGGTCCTCGACCAATGACCGAGGATAGTAGGATAGAACTATGCTCAAGACAATACAGTTTCCTCCAAGAATGGGCTTCTACCTCATAGTTTGGCTGCCAAAAAGTTTAACAACTTTATTAACTTAGCTCTCACAGGTATTTTCATACAGATAACACAAGTTTACTTGATCAAGATTGTTAATTAAATCGGAGCTCATACACTATGTAATCAATATGACGGAGGGAGGATGTAGAGGTTCCGTAAGCGAGCTGTACAATGCGCAGGCTTACAAGGGGGGAACTTGTGTAAAAACTAATTACTAAGAAGTCAAAAACGATTGGGGCGCAGATAAACGACTTAACACTAACATGGGGGACGGATATCTTGACTAAGATTCAAAGTAACGAGGGGACTTTCTTGTTGCCGTCTTGGCCTTTTCAGTTGGGCGTTCCATGGTTACCCCCCCCCCCTGGCGTGGGGCATTCCTTGTTTCGTGTCTCCTCTCTCTCCCTCCACTTCCCTCTTCTTCCCATTCCTCTCCTCTCTCTCTCACAAAACCTGCCCTCTCATTCCCCTCCTGTCCTCGGTGCTACGCACCCTCCTCCTCCTTTCTCTCCTCACTAACCTCCTCTCTCCTCATCTCACACACTCCCTCCTCTCTCCCACCCTCTCCTCTCATCTCTCACCGATCGCTCTCCAAACTCTCTCCTCTCTCTCCCACTTCGCTCTCCTCTCTCTACACGCCTCCTCCTCTCTCTCCCTCTCTCCTCCTCTCCCCCTGCTCTCCTCTCTCTCTCCACACTCGCCCTCCTCTCCTCTCTCCACTTCTGCCTCTCCTCTCCCTCCCACTCTCCCTCTCTCTCTCCACACTCCCTCTCCTCCTTCTCACCACTCCTCTCCCTCCCTCTCTCTCTTCTCCCTCCCTATCTCCCAAATTTGAAAACCCTCAACAAAAAACACGGAGCAAGAACGCAATATAAAATCCACACTCCAATAAAAAAAACTCAATATTAATACAAAACCAGACAAAAGCAATGGACAGGTCCCGGACAAAATTGCCCAAACTGGTCTGACAATCAAATGTCCAGGTTTTCATCACACCACAGTTTTCGGACGAGAAAACGAGCCGCGTTGTATTTCATTTCCCGGTTTCCCTCCCCTCCCCCACCCTCTCCACCGTTTCCCTCCTGTTTTACAACGGTGGCAAAACGGGAGCGTGTTTGCTCAAGGTTTCCCGCCCAATACGTTTGTGTTTACTCTTATCTTCTTCAATGGTTAATTTTTTCTTGTTTTTAATAGGCATGCGACTTTTGCTTCTATAATACTCATCAACGGATGTTCTGTGATATTACGTTTGTTTGGTATGATTTATTAATGTTGTTTGGTGGCACAGTTTGAGTGAGTGTGTGTGTGTGTGTGTGTGTGTGATGTGTGTGTGTGTGTGTGTGGTGTGTGTGTGTGTGTGTGTGTGTGTGGGATTAAAACACGAACCTCGTCAGAGAATCTAGTCAGATGTGTTTTACACTACACGTTTCTCTGCAACTTGTGGTTATTTGTGATGTGTTTAAACTCGCCTAGACACTTGTGTTGTCATTAGGTAACTTTAGTGTTATAGCGCTGGGTGGGTGGTTTAGGTTGGGGAGGGGAGGAGATAGTGTGGGGGGGCAGGGGAGAGCTGGACCCACACCACCACCACTGCCCACACCACGCCACGACCCACAACACAAGACCATCAGGGAGCAAGACACAACTGCACCACTTTTCCAATCATTAGACAAGACAGCGGTATGAACACAACAACTCGCCTGGCCCACCACCGCCATTACCACCCCTCACGCCATCCCTTCATGCTATATATATGTATCTCCCCTCACCCCCCTCAGTACTTCTAGTCACGTAGGTCTATCGCCCTCCGTCTCCTGTCATCAGCTATTAACGTGCAAGGGCCAACATCTTACGGGCCTTCATGGCCCGTGCCACCTTTGGGTGGCTCTAATCTTTCATCAAATCCATTCCTCCCCCCATACGGGAGCATCTCCCGTCACGCAGGGTGCAGTTGCGCCTCCACAGATCTCCAGTATCATCTTTATACTGTAATGGCTCAAAAGCCATCACTTACGGGCTATTCATGCCCGTGCATTGGTGGGTATCATAAAATCCCACGCCTTTTCTTAATTTCTTCCTAAACTGTCCCTGCCGCTATGTGGCTCTGCTCTGGAACTACACGAGACGGTGGGGGAGGAGGCGGGGGGGTGGGGACGGAGGGGGGGGGGGAGAGTGGCAGTAACGGACCAACCACTCCTAAACCTATAAGGAAAGTCGCTGAACACTGTCGAAGCGTAAAACGTCTCAAGTCGCTTTCCTGCACTGCCCTGTGATGAAAAGGAACTTTCCTGCTAACAAGAAAGCTGGGACCACAGAGGCTGCTGCTTGGCGCCAGCACTATATACCACCACAAACCCCAGCCCCCCCCCCCACAACCACCACTTCCCCTCCCTCCTCCTCCTCCTTAACCATAGTCCACCACTTCCTGCTGCTCTTCCTGCACGGTCACTCAGGCGACATTATGATAAGAGTTGATTTTGCTTATCGCCCGACTGGATCAATACATCTACTGGCCCCTAAACCCACCTCACAACATGTTCTGGTGGAAGTGGAAGGGCGGAGTGAAAAGCAGAGAGGGACAGGACGAGGAACTGCAGAGAAAGAAATATACAGAGGAGAGAGAGAGGGGGGAGGGAGAACGAAGAATAATTGGAAGGGGAGAACACAAAAAAGTAGGAAGAGTAACGGGTAGAGAGAGAGGAAAAATGCGGAGAAAGGGGAAATAAAAACGAAATATCCGAGGGTTTACAACCCAGTCTGTGTGTAGCCAGGCAGGGCGGCCACCTCCCACGTCCACGCGGCCCATTGGTCAGCGTCCGCTGCTCGCAATCCACCCACCTCAGTTACCGGCAGCGAGGGCAAACAACTTAAAAGATGTCTTTGACGGTGATGGTGTTGTGTGGTCTTCCTAGCAGTAAATAGGTACCCGAGAGCCAGACGGCTGTTGTGGGTTGCATCCTGGAGATGTGTTAACTCTTTGTGCCTGCAGGATCAAGGTGTTAAACTCTTGGATCCCGCCTTTGGACCCGTCGATTGTTTAATGTACCGACTCCCGGCCTAATTGTCCTCATATTCACTATACACACACGTACGTACGTGTGTGGATGTGGGAGTAAGTCTCCCAAGATTCTCCCACATGTGTACTTATCTATTTGTACTCGCATATTTGTGCTTGCAGGATCGAGCATTGTCTCTTGGATCCCGCCTTTCCAGCAATCGGTTGTTTACAGCAATGACTCCTGTCCCATTTCCCTATCATACCTAATTTTAAAATTATGAACAGAGTTAGCTTCCACAAGATTTCCAACGTCACGAAACTGTCGAACTAAAGTGCCCTTATCCTAACCTACCAGAGGACCCAAAACAGAAAACGGGACAGTATGTTACTTTGTGACGTACGTTTGTTTGTGTGTGTGTGTGTGTGTGTGTGTGTGTGTGTGTGTGTGTGTGTGTGTGTGTGTGTGTGTGTGTAGCGCCAATGGCCACACATCTGCATGGGGCTCTCTGATATAAGAATTACTTTCCGTAAAATATTCATGGTTTATTTCAGTTTTGTCATGCGCCAGCTCGCTCGGTCCACCTCCAGCCCGTCCACCTATCAGAGCGTCGCATATTGACGTATACTCTACCTTAGGCCAAAAGCTGTAGTACCTAGACAATGGAAGCGGCTGGCGAAAGTGACGTACTGTCCCGTTTTCTGTTTTGGGTCCTCTGGTAGGCTAGGATAAGGGCACTTTAGTCCGACAGTTTCTTGACGTTGGGAAACCTTAGGTGGACGGGCTGGAGAGATGCCGACGACCGAGCTGGCCCATGACCAAAGTGAAATAAACCATGAATATTTTACGGAAAGTAATTCCTATATCAGAGGCCCATGCAGATGTGTGGCCAGTAAAACACACACACACACACACACACACACACACACACACACACACACACACACACACACGTGGAGGCTGACTCCATACACAGTTTCAGGTGTAGATATGATAGAGCCCAATAGGCTCAGGAATCTGTACACCTGTTGATTGACGGTTGAGAGGCGGGACCAAAGAGCCAGAGCTCAACCCCCGCAAACACAACTAGGTGAGTACACACACAACGTTTCTAATATATGTAAATGGTCTTCCAGAGGGTATAGACTCATTCCTCTCAATGTTGCTGATGAGGCCAAATTTATGAGAAGAATCAAGACAGATGAAGATAGACAGAGACTACAGGACGACCTGGACAAACTGGAGGAATGGTCTAGAAAATGGCTACTAAAGTTCAAATCAGGAAATTGTAAAGTAATGAAATCAGGCGAAGGGAGCAGAAGGCTGAATACAATGTACCATCTGATATCCTGCAAGAGTCAAATAGAAAGATCTGAGGTTGATATCACACCGAACCTGTCCCCAGAGACCCACTTCAGCGGCATATGCTAGACTGGCCAACATAAGATCTGCCTTTAGAAACTTGTGTAAGGAATCGTTCAGGACCCTGTATACCACTAATGTCAGACCAATCCTGGAGTATGCAGCTACAACCTGGGAGTTCATACCTAGTTAAACACAAGACAAAGTTAGAGTAGATTCAGAGGTATGCCACCAGACTTGTCCCGGAACTGAGAGGTATGAGCTACGAGGAAGAGCTATAGGAGATGACATCCCTGGAAAACAATAGAGTAGGGGGAGACATGATCGCCACCTACAAAATTCTCGGGGGGAATTGACAGGGTGGACAAAAGGCACACTCTTTAACATGGGTGGGACACGAACAAGGGGACACAGGTGGAAACTGAGTACCCAGATGAGCCACAGAGACATTAGAAAGACTTTTTTCAGTGTCAGAGTAGTTAACAAATGGAATGCATTAAGTAATGATGTGGTGGAGGCTGACTCTATACACAGTTTCAAGTGTATATATGATAGAGCACAATAGACTCGGGAATCTGTACGCCAGTTGATTGACAGTTGAAAGGCGGGACCAAGAGCCAGAACTCAACCCCCGCAAGTACACACACACACACAATTAGTATTCGCAATCTAAGTAAATGAAGAAAGACAATCCAGCCGTTTATGCTACAACAATATTTCGCAAAATAAATAAATAAATAAATAAATAAGGTTGTCTTGGAACACACACATTAGAGAAAACGAACTTTTAGGGATCTTTGGAGAGGACAAACTTATGTATTTTAATATCAGTGTGAGAGACGTGAGGCAGTGTGTGAGAAGATTTTTCTACGCAGAGTCTGCAACAGCAGACACGCCGACATGTATGGGGGACAGCCCTACAGGACAAAATGGGCATTAGGGGTATATTTGTATGGGGGTCCAAATAAAGTAACAGAGAAGACCCCCCTAATATCCCCTTTAACCCAAGCACATATTCTGGCCGAGTACAAATACTGGTACAAAATGTATTTACATAGTACAAATACGCAATACATACACATGTACCGAGTACGTATACAAATCCTGAATACATATAAATGTACTGAGTTCATCAAGAGGTGTAGTGTACATGTACTGGTATAGAGTACTTTACACACATGGGAAAAAAATCTGGTCAATAAAGGCTCTGACAACAGCTGGAACACACCCCCCCCCCTTCCGCAAATAAGCAAGCCATTCTCAATGTGAAAACCGGGAACCTTTCTGAAGGTTTCACCGGGGCTACACCCAGAGACAGAGACAGAGGGAGAGAGAGGGGGAGGCAGGCAGGCCATCTGTAAATGGGTGAAGGTGTATATGTCTGTGTGTGTGTATATACAGGGAGGGAGCCATCTGGTGTGTTGTGTGTGTGTATGTACTGTGTGAATGTGTGTGTGTGTGTAGGGGCCATGACAGCGGCACCCGAGGCCAGGAGGGAGGCGAGTGGAGAGCCACACACAAAGGGACCACACCGAGTACCCCACAAGTGAGGAAGAACGACATGACTCTGGATACTGAGGGAAGGGAGCCAAGGAGCGAGAGAGGGACGGCCAGAGGTCATAAGAGGAGGGAGAGGGAGAGGAAAACCACCTTCTCGTGGAGAGAAGGAGGAGAGAGAGAGGAGAGAGAGGAGAGAGAGAAAGGGGGGGGGTGGGATAAACCAAAGTACATATGAATTTGAGAAGACCAAGCACCTGCGATCCGCTACAAACAACAGCCTTTTAGATCACGTTATCACAGGACTGGCCTCAGGCTGGGGGTTTGGGGAGAACCCCCCACCACCTGGCTAGGTAAGAGTGCCGCCCCACCACACACCTGGCCAGGTAAGAGTACCGCCCCCACACACCTGGCCAGGTAAGAGGTGCCGCCCCCCCACACCTGGCCAGGTAAGAGTGCCGCCCCCTACACACCTGGCCAGGTAAGAGTGCCGCCCCCCACACACACCTGGCCAGGTAAGAGTGCCGCCCCCACACACACACACACCTGGCCAGGTAAGAGTGCCGCCCCCCACACCCTGACCAGGGAGGAAGTGTCCCAGGTATAATAGTCGAGAGAAAGGTCCACAACACCATCAAGTCTGGGAATTACCACCAGGACTGGAAACCGAATTTGTGAGATGAGGTTCAGGCGGATGAGAGGGGGGGGGGGAGAGGGTGAGGTGAGGACGAAGGAGGGGTGATGGTTATGGGAAGGGAGGGAGGGGAAAATAAACCACATAGGAAGGAGGAGCAGGAAAGAGGCGGAGTGATATTATGGGATGAGGAAAGGGTGATAGAGAGGAGAGCCAGGGAAGGGAGAGATGATAGAACAAGGGGGAGGGAGAGAAGGGAGAGAGAGAAGAGTGAGAGTGGGTGGAAGTGAGAGCAGGAGTCTGGTGAGGGGAAACTAAGGAAGAATGTGGTGGAGAGGAGGAGTGAATGACGCAGTGAATAACACCGAGAGACTGGGGAGAGGCAGTGTATGAGAGAGGAGAGGAGAGGCAGTGTGTGAGAGAGAGAGGAGAGGCAGGTAGAGAGAGAGGCAGATGGCAGTGTGTGAGAGAGGAGAGGAGAGCAGTGTGTGAGAGAGAGAGGAGAGGCCAGTGTGTGAGCGAGGAGAGGAGAGGCAGTGTGTGAGAGAGTAGAGGGAGGCAGTGTGTGAGATAGAGAGGAGAGGCGGGTGTGAGAGAGGAGAGGCAGTGTGTGTGAGAGAGAGGAGAGCAGTGTGTGAGAGGAGAGGAGATGGCAGTGTGTGAGAGAGGAGAGGAGAGGCAGTGTGTGAGAGGGAGAGGAGATGCAGTGTGTGAGAGAGGAGAGGAGAGGCAAGTGTGTGAGAGAGGAGAGGAGTGGTAGTACTTTTTGCTGGTGAGAGGGGAAAGAGAGGAGAGGCAGTGTGTGAGAGAGGAGAGGAGAGGCAGTGTGTGAGAGAGAGAGGAGAGGCAGTGTGTGAGAGAGAGAGGAGAGGCAGTGTGTGAGAGCGAGAGAGGAGGCATGTGTGGAGAGAGAGAGGAGAGGCAGTGTGTGAGAGAGAGAGAGGAGAGGCAGTGTGTGAGAGAGTGAGGAGAGGCAGTGTGTGAGAGAGAGAGGAGATGGCAGTGTGTGAAAGAGAGGAGAGGCAGTGTGTGAAAGAGAGGAGAGGCAGTGTGTGAGAGAGAGAGAGGCAGTTGTGACGATGAGATGCAGTGTGTGAGAGAGGAGAGGCCAGTGCGTGAGAGAGGGGAGGCAGTGTGTGAGAGAGGGAGAGGCAGTGTGTGAGAGAGGAGAGGCAGTGTGTGAGAGGAGAGGCAGTGGAGAGGCAAGGCAGTGTGTGAGAGAGGGGAGGCAGTGTGTGAGAGAGGAGAGGCAGTGTGTGAGAGAGGAGAGGCAGTGTGTGAGAGAGGAGAGGCAGTGTGTGAGAGAGGAGAGGCAGTGTGTGAGAGAGGAGAGGCAGTGTGAGAGAGAGAGGAGAGGCAGCGTATGTGAGAGAGAGGAGAGGCAGAGGTGGTGAGCGAGGAGAGGCAGTGTGTGAGAGAGAGGAAGAGGCAGTGTGAGAGAGAGAGGAGAGGCAGTGTGTGAGAGAGGAGAGGCAGTGTGTGAGAGAGGAGAGGCAGTGTGTGAGAGAGAGGAGAGGCAGTGTGGAGAGCGAGAGAGGAGAGGCAGTAGGTGTGAGAGAGAGAGGAGAGGCCAGTGGTGCGAGAGAGGAGAGGCAGTGTGTGAGAGAGAGGAGAGGCAGTGTTTGAGAGAGAGGAGAGAGCAGTGTGTGAGAGAGAGGAGAGGCAGTGTGTGAGGAGGAGAGGCAGTGTGTGAGAGAGAGGAGATGCAGTGTGCGAGAGAGGAGAGGCAGTGTGTGAGAGAGAGGAGAGGCAGTGTGTGGAGAGAGAGAGGAGAGGCAGTGTGTGAGAGAGATGAGAGGCAGTGTGTGAGAGAGGAGAGGCAGTGTGTGAGAGAGAGGAGTAGGCAGTGTGCGAGAGAGGAGAGGCAGTGTGCGAGAGAGAGGAGAGGCAGTGTGTGAGAGAGAGGAGAGGCAGTGTGCGAGAGAGAGGAGAGGCAGTGTGTGAGAGAGAGAGAGGCAGTGTGCGAGAGAGGAGAGGCAGTGTGTGAGAGAGGAGAGGCAGTGTGTGCGAGAGAGGAGAGGCAGTGTGTGCGAGAGAGGAGAGGCAGTGGGTGAGAGAGAGTAGAGGCCGTGTGTGAGAGAGCGAGAGGCAGTGTGTGAGAGAGAGAGGAGAGGCAGTGTGTGAGAGAGAGAGGAGAGGCAGTGTGTGAGAGAGAGAGGAGAGGCAGTGTGTGAGAGAGAGGAGAGGCAGTTGTGCGAGGAGAGGAGAGGCAGGTGGAGAGAGAGGAGAGGCAGTGTGCGAGAGAGGAGAGGCAGTGTGTGAGAGAGAGGAGAGGCAGTGTGTGAGAGAGAGAGAGAGAGGAGAGGCAGTGGGTGTGAGAGAGAGAGAGGAGGAGAGGCAGTGTGTGAGAGAGAGAGAGGAGGAAGGCAGTGTGTGAGAGACGGAGAGGGCAGTGTGTGCGAGAGAGAGAGGAGAGGCAGTGTGTGAGAGAGGAGATGAGAGGCAGTGTGTGAGAGAGGAGAGTCAGTGTGAGAGAGAGAGAGCAGGAGATGGCAGTGTGTGAGAGAGGAGAGGAGAGGCAGTGTGTGAGAGAGAGAGGATCGAGGCAGTTGTGTGAGAGAGAGAGGAGAGGCAGTGTGTGAGAGAGGAGAGGAGAGGCAGTGTGAGAGAGAGAGAGGAGAGGCAGTGTGTGAGAGAGAGAGGAGAGGCAGTTGTGTGAGAGAGATGAGGAGAGGCAGTGTGTGAGAGAGAGAGGAGAGGCAGTGTGTGATAGAGGAGAGGAGAGGACAGTGTGTGAGAGAGAGAGGGAGAGGCAGTTGTGTGAGAGAGGAGAGTAGAGGCAGTGTGTGAGAGAGAGGAGAGGCAGTGTGTGTGTAGAGAGAGAGGAGAGGCAGTGTGTGAGAGAGGAGAGGGAGGCAGTGTGTGTGAGAGAGAGGAGAGGCAGTGTGTGAGAGAGAGAGGAGAGGCAGTGTGGTGAGAGAGAGAGGAGAGGCAGTGTGTGAGAGAGGAGAGGAGAAGGCAGTGGTGTGTGAGAGAGAGGAGAGAGCAGTGTGTGAGAGAGAGAGGAGAGGCAGTGTGTGAGAGAGAGGGAGAGGACGAACAAGCAAGCTAACTTCCCATGCACCCAGGTTGTTAAACCCAAGCTAATTTGGTTTGGTGTTTGGGTTTTAAGGGCCATCAACCTCCGGAGGCTGGGGTATTACACCACCATAAGAGCTTAATGACCACCAGACAAGTATACCTTTTACACTGAACATATCCCAGGACTAAAGTCAACACCCAGTGTACATACACCCAGAAATAAGGTGTACACACACATGAGAGGCAGCGATGGGGTTGGATTGCTATCAGAGTCACCACCTGCATTCTTCGCCAAATATATTCAGAAATATGCAACTATTACATTAACTATCAGGACATATAATCAGTACAAAAGCCCAGAGGGAGCTCGCCACACACACCACACACACACACACCACACACACACACACACCACACACACACACACACACACCGGGACGGTTATAGAGGGTAGGAAATACTGGCCCGCTATTAAACACATTGAGATATACCGCTCTAAAGTAATCAGCCCAGCGTATGGCAACAGCAGGGTAAACACACGTCGTATTTTAACGAGAGCGGAATTGTTCGTTAATATTATCTTGTTAATTACCGGAGCGCGCGCGCGCTCTCTCTCTCTTTTGCTCTGTGTACTCACCTATTTTACTCACCTATTTGTGTTTGCAGGATCGAGCATGACTCTTGGATCCCGT
>WNGS01005680.1:8945579-8959600 GCA_020271785.1 Procambarus virginalis
GAGAGAGAAGAGGGAGGGGGGTGCCTCATCCCCGCCAGTCACTTTACTCTATACATTTTACGCCATATAGTCTTCCGTCGCTCGGGGAGAAGAACAACTCCGGAAACCTCTCCAGGTATGGTCCAGGTACCCCCCGTTCCTACTATGGTGACTACCACCTATGGCTGGAGACCCAAGTTGTGTCTGCTGTGTGTTCACCTACAGGTCTGGCCTCTGGCACCCTCTGGCACTGTCAGTCACAGGCCATGAGTGCCTCTCCTACTGCTCGTATACACAACCCCTCTCTCTCTATTGTATGTGTATATCCCCCCTACACACACACACATTCCCACTCATATTCTCACACACATTCATTCTTTCTCCCAATATTGGCACTCCCCCCTTACCTCAACACCCCCCTTACCTCAACACCCCCCTTACCTCAAAACCCCCCCCCTTACCTCAACACCCCCCCTTACCTCAACACCCCCCCCTTACCTCAACACCCCCCCTTACTCAACCCCCCCCCTGTTTACACCAACCCCCCCCCTCCTACACCTCATTAACCTGGGCGCACAGGAGAAATATGCAAATGAATGTGGGTCAATGAAAAAAAGAGAGTCAGGGTCTGGCCGCCACACAGCCTGGCAACACCCGTGATCCATCACACTCTTGCAGGTGGCACCCAACACTACCACCGCAACCATCACCACCAGCAATACAACCAACTACCAGTAACATCGCCACAATAACAAGTGAAGAACAAAAATGTACTGCATGGCAAGAAGCCTTATATCTCTCTATGCTAGACTCAACCTGTCTTGCACTAGACACCATGACGAAGCACCGTTCGACTCCCCGGGGAGTCGAACGGCTCGATAACAAGAAACTTGCGATGGAGCTAACACCTGGATACCCGGGGCCAGATTCACGAAAGCACTTACGCAAACACTTACGAACCTGTACATCTTTTATCAATCTTTGACGGCTTTATTTCCAATTATTAAACAGTTAATGAGCTCTAAAGCACCAGGAGGCTGTTTATAACAATAACAACAGTTGAATAGCAAGTTTTCATGCTTGTAAACTGTTTAATAAATGTAACCAAAGCCGTCAAAGATTGAGGAAAGATGTACACGTTCGTAGGTGCATGCGTAAGTCCTTTCGTGAATCTGGCCCCAGGATTGTACCTGCAGGTTTAGGGAGGGGGGGGGAGGGGAGATCTGTCCAAGCCAGGCTCACAGGCTTGAACTGTGAGGGCTTGATCCAACAGGCTGTTGTTTAGAGCGGCCTGCACACTCACATATCCGGCGGGATCACCAACAAATCACGATTATACAAGAGGTTAATAATCCAAAGGTTTCCTTGAGGTTATCTTGAGGGAGTCGAAGGAGCTAGTTCTCAGAGCTCAGCTTGAGCGCTAGTTCTCAGAGCTCAGCTTGAGCGCTAGTTCTCAGAGCTCAGCTTGAGCGCTAGTTCTCAGAGCTCAGCTTGAGCGCTAGTTCTCAGAGCTCAGCTTGAGCGCTAGTTCTCAGAGCTCAGCTTGAGCGCTAGTTCTCAGAGCTCAGCTTGAGCGCTAGTTCTCAGAGCTCAGCTTGAGCGCTAGTTCTCAGAGCTCAGCTTGAGCGCTAGTTCTCAGAGCTCAGCTTGAGCGCTAGTTCTCAGAGCTCAGCTTGAGCGCTAGTTCTCAGAGCTCAGCTTGAGCGCTAGTTCTCAGAGCTCAGCTTGAGCGCTAGTTCTCAGAGTTCAGCTTGAGCGCTAGTTCTCAGCAACCCGTCCTCGCAAATTTAATAAGTCAATATTGACTTATTCAATATGTGCATAGGTGACATACTTAACATAATAGTTTCCCTTGAAAATCTTCATAGAAAACACCGACCTTACCTAATCTTGTTAGTATGTTAAGACAAGCATCTTATTGCTTCGTAATTACAATTATTACCTAACCTATACCTATAATAAGTTAAGTAACAATTGTAATTACGAAGCTATAAGATGCTTATTTTAACATACTAACAAGGTTAGGTAAGGTCGGTGTTTTCTATGAAGATTTTCAAGCAAAACTATTATGTTAAGTATGTCACCTATGCACGCAACTAATAAGTCAATATTGACTTGTTAAATTTGCGAGGACGGGTTGTTCTCAGAGCTCAGCTTGAGCGCGCATGTTCAGGGAAGCTTTCCAGGTAATCTCCGGACAGCAATGATAGCCAGGCAAGTACAGGCTATATGGCCCTCTTTTTCTACTGGCAGGTTTGGCAGGTGTGCCTGGCTGACTGACAAGTCTGTGACGACTGTGCTGGTCACTTGGCACCTCTGAGTGCTTGTCCGCGCCCAGGTCACCCCCCCCCCACACACACACACACACCAGCTGGCAACATTATTGTTCGTTAAGATTTGATAATTGGAAAAAAAGTTTCAAGTAGCACGGGCTATGGTGAGCCCGTAGTGGACTTACCTGCCACAGGAGCGGGGCTGACACGTTTTGAGCTGGCAAGATGATTCGAGGCCAGTAAAGATGATGACTTTCAGGTAAATTCAGGTAAACTTGTGGCAAGTCTGCGGAATGCCATGATGGATATCGGTAGATATATGACATATCTGGTATACACTTACATGTACACCCCGAGTGGTGTGGTGGAGGAACACGCCGCTATACAATAATTTACTCTACAAAAATGGAGCGTTCAAATGAAGGGAAGGGAACTATCAGGAGAAACGCCAAGCCATTACGACCATATAACACTGGGAAGGGATCTGGATAAGGATCTGGGATGGGACGGGGGGGAAGGAATGGTGCCCAACCACTTGTGGACGGTCGGGGATTGAACGCCGACCTGCATGAAGCGACACCGTCACTTTACAAGTAACAGGAGAAACACAGAAGACAATATTCTGGGAGTACTTTGTAGTCATAAACTAAGAGGTCCAAAAACTATAACGTAGCTGAATCTTAAACAACAACAACGGTTCAAGACCACTTGTGAGGAGAACGGGACGATGGTTCGACCTCCCCCCCCCCCCCCCCACCCTCCGTCCTGCTCCAATGATTTTCGCAAAGCTATATCATGAAATCCCAGCAGCACCGTCCCCAAGGTTGTTCAACACCCTCCCAGCGAGCATAAGAAATATTGCCGGAACAACCGTGGACATCTTCAAGAGGAAACTAGATTTATTCCTCCAAGGAGTTCCGGACCAACCGGGCTGTGGTGGGTATGTGGGCCTGCGGGCCGCTCCAAGCAACAGCCTGGTGGACCAAACTCTCAAGTCAAGCCTGGCCTCAGGCCGGGCTTGGGGAGTAGAACAACTCCCAGAACCCCATCAACCAGGTAACCAGGTATCCATATCTACCTCAGCCCCGCAGTAAGGTGGAGGTGAAGCAACACACTCACTTTACCTTAAGGTTATCTGGAGATGATTTCGAAGCTAAGCGTCCCCGCGGCCCGGTCCTCGACCAGGCCTCCCTTTTGTTACACACACCCCAGGAAGCAGCCCGTAGCCGCTGTCTAACTCCCAGGTACCTATTTACTGCTAGGTAACAGGGGCATCAGGGTGAAAGAAACATTTTGCCCATTTGTATCTGCCTCCATCGGGGATCAAACCCGGAACCTCAGGACTACGAATCCTAAACGTTGTCCACCCAGCTGTCAGGCACTCTCTACCCCATCCCCAGATCCTCACACTCTCCACCACTCCCCAACCACAATCCTCATTACTCCACCCCCCCCAACACTCCCCCCTCCTCCCAAGCACCATCACAAGCACTTGCAGACCACTAGTAAAACGACGATCCTCACTCACCCGTCTCCCGCACTCTGTCACATTTGTGGACTTATAACTCTGCTGGGAGGGGAGGGGAGGGGCTGGCACGGGACAGGTGGGGGGAGTGTGCACAGGGGGTTGTGGGAGAGAGCAGTCAGCGCGCAAGGAAGGAATCTTGGGAGGCTTGGGGTGACTGTGGCTTGGGGTGACTGAGGCTTGGGGTGACTGAGGCTTGGGGTGACTGTGGCTTGGGGTGACTGAGGCTTGGGGTGACTGAGGCTTGGGGTGACTGTGGCTTGGGGTGACTGAGGCTTGGGTGACTGAGGCTTGGGGTGACTGTGGCTTGGGGTGACTGAGGCTTGGGGTGACTGTGGCTTGGGGTGACTGAGGCTTGGGGTGACTGAGGCTTGGGGTGACTGAGGCTTGGGGTGACTGAGGCTTGGGGTGACTGAGGCTTGGGGTGACTGAGGCTTGGGGTGACTGAGGCTTGGGGTGACTGTGGCTTGGGGTGACTGTGGCTTGGGGTGACTGTGGCTTGGGGTGACTGAGGCTTGGGGTGACTGTGGCTTCGGGTGACTGAGGCTTGGGGTGACTGAGGCTTGGGGTGACTGTGGCTTGGGGTGACTGAGGCTTGGGGTGACTGAGGCTTGGGGTGACTGAGGCTTGGGGTGACTGAGGCTTGGGGTGACTGAGGCTTGGGGTGACTGAGGCTTGGGGTGACTGAGGCTTGGGGTGACTGAGGCTTGGGGTGACTGAGGCTTGGGGTGACTGAGGCTTGGGGTGACTGAGGCTTGGGGTGACTGAGGCTTGGGGTGACTGAGGCTTGGGGTGACTGAGGCTTGGGGTGACTGAGGCTTGGGGTGACTGAGGCTTGGGGTGACTGTGGCTTGGGGTGACTGAGGCTTGGGGTGACTGAGGCTTGGGGTGACTGAGGCTTGGGGTGACTGAGGCTTGGGGTGACTGAGGCTTGGGGTGACTGAGGCTTGGGGTGACTGAGGCTTGGGGTGACTGTGGCTTGGGGTGACTGTGGCTTGGGGTGACTGAGGCTTGGGGTGACTGAGGCTTGGGGTGACTGAGGCTTGGGGTGACTGTGGCTTGGGGTGACTGAGGCTTGGGGTGACTGAGGCTTGGGGTGACTGAGGCTTGGGGTGACTGAGGCTTGGGGTGACTGTGGCTTGGGGTGACTGAGGCTTGGGGTGACTGAGGCTTGGGGTGACTGAGGCTTGGGGTGACTGTGGCTTGGGGTGACTGAGGCTTGGGTGACTGAGGCTTGGGGTGACTGAGGCTTGGGGTGACTGTGGCTTGGGGTGACTGTGGCTTGGGGTGACTGAGGCTTGGGGTGACTGAGGCTTGGGGTGACTGAGGCTTGGGGTGACTGTGGCTTGGGGTGCGGGTGCGAGGGGGAGTCGAGAGGGGAGACATGTGGGGAGGGAAGAGTATGAGAGGGAAGGAGGGGAACTATTAGGGGAAAACACCAAGCCATGACGACTATAAAGCACTTGGAAGGGGTCAGGATAAGGATTTTTTTTTTTTTAGTTTTTTTATTTATTTTTTTATTTATTTTTATTTTTTTATTTGGGATTTGGGATGGAACGGGGAGGAAGAAATGGCACCCAACCACTTGTGGACGGTCGGGGATTGAACGCCGACCTGCATGAAGCTAGACCGTCGCTCTACCGTCCAGCCCAAGCGGTTGGGTGGGTGGGGAGAGGGTGGAGCAAGATCTCACACTCCTACACATCACTACCAAACATGGCCATAACGGGTCTGACACTGAAGGTTATAAGGGCACATTGGTACACCTTATTCTTCACATACAAATAATTACCAACAAAACCTGAACACCTAACCTGTCAAAAATTCTGACCTAATTATACACCATATTCTAATACATGTTACTTTATGTATACGAGAAAACACAGATTTTGAGCACCCGGTCACTGTAAGATTGGTGAATCTCTGCCTTTAGGGGGTCGGACGCCGCTTGGACGAGCCCGGCCTGAAGACGGGATGGTGGGGTGGGGGTGTGGTATTCACCCCCCCCCAGACACACAAATCCATGCCACTCTACCGTTGGGCAAAATCCACTCGACAACGATTTAATTCATTGCGTCGGGGGACAGGCAGCCAGAGTGTATTCATACACGTTAGGCTTATATCAGGGCCTCCTCCACCCCCCCTCCCCACCCCAAGGATGCAACCCCCACAACAAGCTAACTCCTGTGTCCCAACTTACTGCTAGGTGAACAGATGCATTAGATAATAGGGAAACGCGCCCAACCACTTCTGTCCCGCCCGGGATTCGAACCTAGAATTCTCTATTGTGATTCGAGGACGAACCCGACTGTGCTACCGGCACCCATTCGAATTTCTTATATGTGTGTTCTACCTACAACCTATGTCTATCTACTTACATGTGTTCTACCTATTACCTATGTTCTACCTACTGCCTATGTTCTACCTACTTACATATGTGTTCATCATCAACTGAACATTTGGAGCACATGTTTACCACCAGGGAGCCCTGTTTACACCTGGAGCACTTGTTTACCACCAGGGAGCCCTGTTTACACCTGGAGCACTTGTTTACCACCAGGGAGCCCTGTTTACACCTGGAGCACATGTTTACCACCAGGGAGCCCTGTTTACACCTGGAGCACATGTTTACCACCAGGGAGCCCTGTTTACACCTGGAGCACATGTTTACCACCAGGGAGCCCTGTTTACACCTGGAGCACATGTTTACCACCAGGGAGCCCTGTTTACACCTGGAGCACATGTTTACCACCAGGGAGCCCTGTTTACACCTGGAGCACATGTTTACCACCAGGGAGCCCTGTTTACACCTGGAGCACATGTTTACCACCAGGGAGCCCTGTTTACACCTGGAGCACATGTTTACCACCAGGGAGCCCTGTTTACACCTGGAGCACATGTTTACCACCAGGGAGCCCTGTTTACACCTGGAGCACATGTTTACCACCAGGGAGCCCTGTTTACACCTGGAGCACATGTTTACCACCAGGGAGCCCTGTTTACACCTGGAGCACATGTTTACCACCAGGGAGCCCTGTTTACACCTGGAGCACATGTTTACCACCAGGGAGCCCTGTTTACACCTGGAGCACATGTTTACCACCAGGGAGCCCTGTTTACACCTGGAGCACATGTTTACCACCAGGGAGCCCTGTTTACACCTGGAGCACATGTTTACCACCAGGGAGCCCTGTTTACACCTGGAGCACATGTTTACCACCAGGGAGCCCTGGAGGACCAAGAACCAGCAGGTGTTTACACCACATCCTGCTACAGGTCCCCCCCCCACCCTCCTCCCTATATGGAACTATACAATGTATGGACCATTAACGCAACAAGGCGTTAGGCGGCCGCCCGGGCGACGACCGGGCCGCGGGGACGCTGAGCCCCGAAACTAACTCAAGGTGTGTCAACTTGCCTCCTACAACCCACTGAACTGACGGCGATTCCTCATGGCATAGAGAAGGAAACTATCAGGACAAAACGCCATGTTGTTGTTGTTATAGATTCAGCTACTCGGAACAAGTTCCAAGTAGCACGGGCTATGGTGAGCCCGTATATCACACAAAACGCCAAGCCATTCACGACTATATAGCACAGGGAAGGGGCCAGGAAAAGGATTAGGGATGGGACGGGGGGAAGGAATGGTACCCAACCACTTGTGGACGGTCGGGGATTGAACGCCGGCCTGCATGACGCGGGACCGAGACCTGGAGTTTTAAGGTAGTCTCTGGAGTATACACACAGCGTTGGCTGACAAACACCGGCCTGTAGGTCGGGGTTTTCGACGTTATAGCAACCAACGTTACAAATGCAGCCTACTATGGCCCAGTAACGGCTTGCAAGGGTCTTACGTGTTCTATGTATCGACATTAGAGGTTAGGTGGGTTGCCTGGGCTCGTACGTTTATAGTTAGGTTAATATGTTGGATTTTATACGTTGAGGCAAATCCAGAGACCGGGGCTGTTCAATTGTGAATGCCGCCACTTATCGAACACTTCCGTTCGCGGCGTTGTGATTGGGCAACCTACCCGGGCTGTACAAAAACAAGCAAGCAAACCACACGCGCGTGCACACACGCGCACACACACACAGGCGTTTTAGTTATCCGCCACAATTAAAGGTAAATCGACGGAGAGTTTCGAGTGTTTGGATGGCAGGTTTGGAGAAGGTGTTGTGTGCCGAGGAGCGTGTAGTGGAGGGTGGAGAGTTGTGGTTGGTGGCGTCGAGGCAAAACCTGGCACACACACACCGCCCTCAGCCCACTCCTGCACCTCAGGTTCCTACAGTGGCAGCTGCAGTGTTACAGCCACCTGTCACTGTATCCTCACTCACACCAGTCTAGGAGGACAGTCAGGGTGTGACCCTTGTACTGGGCTCTACACCGGAGAGTCAGTTCACCGCCCCTTGTACTGGGCTCTACACCGGAGAGTCAGGTCACCGCCCCTTGTACTGGGCTCTACACCGGAGAGTCAGGTCACCGCCCCTTGTACTGGACTCTACCCGGAGAGTCAGGCCACCGCCCCTTGTACTGGACTCTACACCGGAGAGTCAGGCCCCGCCCCTTGTACTGGACTCTCACCGGAGAGTCAGGTGACCGCCCCTTGTACTGGACTCTACACCGGAGAGTCAGGTGACCGCCCCTTGTACTGGACTCTACACCGGAGAGTCAGGTCACCGCCCCTTGTACTGGACTCTACACCGGAGAGTCAGGCCAACCGCCCCTTGTACTGGACTCTACACCGGAGAGTCAGGTCACCGCCCCTTGTACTGGACTCTACACCGGAGAGTCAGGTCACCGCCCCTTGTACTGGACTCTACAACCGGAGAGTCAGGCCACCGCCCCTTGTACTGGACTCTACACCGGAGAGTCAGGCCACCGCCCCTTGTACTGGGCTCTACACCGGAGAGTCAGGTCACCGCCCCTTGTACTGGACTCTACACGGAGAGTCAGGTCACCGCCCCTTGTACTGGACTATACACCGGGGTGCTTCTTGTGGCGGCTGTGTTTGCGAGCCCAGTGAGAAGAAGGAAGGAGGGGCCGCCAGTCCTACATAAATCCTACTAGGATTAATGTGGGAATGGCGCAAAATGTGTGGCGCTGGAGCCAAGACAAGACCAGACGAGGAGTCACAACGTGGCTGAAATAAGTTGACCAGACCACTTACTAGAAAGTGAAGGGACGACGACGTTTCGGTCCGTCTTGGACCATTCAAGAAGAGTCTTGGCGACGCCCCGAGCGGGAGACTTTAACTTCTGCAAGTGCAGGAAGCAGTCTACGGTTTACCAAAGTTAGTCTCCTTCCACCACAACCCATCAACACCTAACTTTACCCTCCCCTATTGCCCTCTCCTCCTCTCCCCCCCCCCCCCCCACCCCTAACCCCCACTTCCCGTATGTCAATAAAGTGGAAGTTTCTGGGCACGAGCGAAGTGTCTCGCATCCCGTCAGTCCCAGTTACACAGTCATTTAATGTTTTACACACGGTTAGTGGAGAATTTATAGAGGGAGGCAGGCAGTCAGTCTGGAGCCTGGCCACGGATAGTTCCAGCCTTCACTTAACAAGACGGATAAGTGAGAGAACCTAGCCTCCTGGCGCGCTTATAACACGGGGGACTGGCCTATCCCTCGCCCACCTCTGGCCAAAACCAATTACCTGACTGTCATCCAGCCAATAAACGGGGACACACACACACACACACCACAACACGCACACACACACACACACACCACACACCACACACACACACACACACACACCAGTCACAGGTGGACCCCCCTGTGTGTGTGGGGGAGGGGGGGGCCAAGGCACTATAACGATAGCCACAGTGAAACCAACACCGTGAAGGGCCGGCCCCCAGCTGCTACAAGGGGCCCCCAGCTGCTACAAGGGGCCCCCCAGCTGCTACAAGGGGGGCCCCAGCTGCTACAAGGGGCCCCCAGCTGCTACAAGGGGCCCCAGCTGCTACAAGGGGCCCCAGCTGCTACAAGGGGCCCCCAGCTGCTACAAGGGCCCCCAGCTGCTACAAGGGGGCCCCAGCTGCTACAAGGGGCCCCCAGCTGCTAAAGGGGCCCCCAGCTGCTACAAGGGGCCCCCAGCTGCTACAAGGGGGCCCCAGCTGCTACAAGGGGCCCCCAGCTGCTACAAGGGCCCCCAGCTGCTACAAGGGGCCCCCAGCTGCTACAAGGGGGCCCCAGCTGCTACAAGGGGCCCCCAGCTGCTACAAGGGGGCCCCACACACTCACCAACACACCCCTACACTATCAAACACGACACAGGCCCCCCCCCCCAACATACTAAAAAAAGGGGGAAATACGTACGCAATACGAACTACACGCAAATACAGAAATAAACAAACACCCCATAAGGGCAGCACACACACACACACAACACACACACACAACACCCCACACACACACACACACACCAACCACGTTGGTCGCAAATAATCATGGACAAGCACCAGTTATTATTAAATTAACTTGTGTCTGACCTCACCTAACTGTACTGGCCTAATTGTAGTCCGGAAGGAAGTGCCGGACCAACCTAGGCCTGTTGTGTTACTCTTAGAGTGTCGCTACGGGTGCCGCTCCAAGGAAGATCCCTCTAGGCCCAAGACAATCCAAGCTCTAGATTCTCTACATGCTGAAAAAAAGAGTTCTCTCGAACTCTTACAACCTAATCTAGATATACCTACTCCAGGAGCGGTGTATAGTAGGCTAGCTAGCTTTTTCTTTTTGTTTTCCCTACATTCATATCTTGAGAAAATGGATCAGTGTGGTGGGATTGAACTCGCGTCCCTAGTCACAACCCCCCCCCCCCCCCCCCCCCCCCCAGCGCATAAAGGCGGACAGCCCGCCTGCTAGCATGACACAAAGGCCTTACCAATCTGCACCCCACACCGGATCACCTTACAGAAACGCAATATTAACATTGTCCCAACATTCTCTCATAGATCCCTCCCGCTGTTGTGATTTTATTGAGCACCTTGAGCAAGCCCCATCACCCTGATCCTTGAAGCACTTAGCATCTCTTCCAATGTATACTGGGGCACCAAGCTAGTGCCCTTCCCATACCCCTTTAGTAATGGTAAAGGGGGGGGGTATTAGTGCCAGGGGGAAACACCAGAGGAGGTGCCTCAATGACTGAGCAAGGCCACAAGTGCCAGGGAGACGAGCAGAAGTGCCAGGGAGAAGTGACAGATTGTCATAATGCCAGAGGCAGTTCCAAACTAGGTGCCAATGTAGAAGGCACACAGAGGTGGCGGCAGCGGGGCAGGGGGGGGTGCCTGGAGAGGGGGGGATAAGAAAGTGGGGAAGCGGAGGGGGGTGGTGGGGGGGGGGGGATGAGGCGTGCCGCCACACTGACTCAAGACTCCCCGGTGGAAGAGGTTGTCAGCTTTAAGAGTGAGCTTACTACAATACCCTGAAGTCTCATCCTCCATGCTACCGAACCCTCCGTCTCTCCCTCCTTCCTGCCTTCCTACCTCCTCTCTCCCTCCCTCTCTCCTCCTCCCTCCCTCTCTCTCTCCCCTCCCTCCCTCACACACACTGTGCCGTTATTTATTTATAAAGCCCCAACAAGTTCAGAGAAGTGTTTAAAAGTTCGAGTTAGATAATGTGAATTAGCGAGGGTAACGGGGAAGGAAGAGGAGGGGGGAGGTGAGAGGAATGGGAGGGGTGGTCTTTCCCTAATGCCTGGCCCCTGCCCCTCAAACTATATGTTTAACTGAGCTCTAACCCTGTCCATGGGGAACAGAAGAAAATGTATATACGCTGGTTAGCATTGTAAATGTGTGGGCCCGTCTGTGGGTAGAAAAAAAACTTTCCCTATCCCATCGGTGGGGGAGGGAAAGTGACAAAGAGCAGGACTAGGAGAGGTGAATAAAGTAGGGGAGGAGGGGAGTTGCATAGAACGTGAGGAAGAGAGAGAGAGAGAGTTTTAAGAGAGAGAGAGAGAGAGATGAGAGAGAGGAGAGCGAGAGAGAGAGAGAGAGAGAGAGGAGAGAAGAGAGAGAGAGAGAGAGAGGAGGACAGAGACAGAGAGAGACAGACAGACAGTAGAGACAGAGAGACAGACGAGAGGGCAGACAGACTAGCAGGCAGGCAGACAGACAAGACAGACAGACCAGACAGACAGACAGGACAGACAGACGACAGACAGACAGGACAGACAGACAGACAGACGAAAGAAAGAAGAAGAAGCGGAGATCGAGTCGAGTACATAAGTATGATCAAAATAAAGCAGTCGGAGCCCTGCAAGGCGTCGTCTGGGCCGCGTACTCTCCCGTAGAGCGCCAACCTACACAAATCACCCACCACACACACACACACACACACACCACACACACACAACACACACACACACACCACACACACACACAACCACACACCACACACACCCACCGTATGCTCCGTATCTCATCCAGGCAATCATCCAAGGACAAACGTCTCAAACAGCAGGAAAGCCAACTGTCCGACCACCTTGAAAATCAGGACGTTGTACAAGCAAAAAAGTATATAACACGCGAGCCTGTCAGCGGCGCTGTCGACGACTCTCAGATGAATCCGGATTGCGATATGAAAACGGGGTAGAAATCCGGGAAAGGAATTAAGACACAAGCTTGTCTTCTCTTTATCCTGCTCTCCCCCCCCCCCCTTTCCACCATACACTCGCCAGAATTAGTATCCTCCAGATATATCCATATACGCCGAAAGGTCCTTGAAACTGTTACTAAGAAAGTAACAATATACAAATTCCACAAGACGTAACCAAACTTCAATACTCACCTGTCATCACTTCACCCGTTCCCTTAACACCACTGTTACCACACCTGCCCCAGACACACTGATCCACCACCTGTCCCACACACCACATCTCCACACCTGTCCCACACCTGTCCCCACACCACTGCTCTACACCTGCCCCAGGCACACAGCTACACCTGCCCCAGCCTCCACACCTGCCCCAGACAAAGCTGTGAGCAAGCTCACATTACAGATGAACAATTAAACAATTAAACAAATAAACATGCATTTTTTTCGAACCTAAAATCCAATCGACAAACTAAACAAAAACATTTTCCAACAAAAACATTTACTACATAAACAACAAAAAATTGATGAACTGAACAAGCCTTTCACTAGAATAAATATTTGTCGTAAAAATAAATGGGATTACACGGCGCGTATAGACTTGACAGGAAAGTCTAAATGAATTTATACATATATTTAAATATATTCCAACCACAACTGCCTACCAATGTATATATGTATGAGGGAAGGGGAGAATATTATATTATATTATATTTCTATATATATAATATATATATATATATATATAATATATATATATATAATATATATATATATATATGATCAGCTAAATACCGTCAATGTCCACCAATTTTATGGCGTGTTGGGATGGGGAGGAGAGGGGAGAAAAGGGGGGGGTGGTCCCCTAGTAGCCGACCCCCCTATTTTAAAGGGAAGAAAATGGGGTCGGGGCCATCCAGTTATATATTGGTCCACACCACGCACTCCCCTCCCCCTCACAGTCATCCTGTGAAGTTTAGCGAGGCTAGCCCTAAACATCTGGGCCTCCAGCCTTGGACAAGCACACATCTTTACACATGTACTTCACTGTTGGAAAGTTGAAACTATTTGCCTCCCCCCCGCAAAAAAAGTTTACTTTTATAATTGACTGGAGGTGTAATAAGGCGTTACGTTAAGCTCTCCTCTTTAACATCTACGGAGGCTGGAGAATGAGCGTCAACCGTGTTACTGACAACTTCATTACGTACAAACATAACTGTAATCCACAACGTTTTAAATCCACAGACGTTTTATTCACTCGCATCACCGGAAATTGTCCAAACACGTCGCCGCTGCTATTGTTGCTATAGGAAGAGGAAATGTTGTGAATGATCTCCCCAGGTGCAGCCCTCGGCCCCAGACACCAGCACGGCTACACATCCTTCTCCAGGTGTACAGGTAAACAGTGATAGGCAGTAACGACAAGGATGGCCACATTGTATGTCTTCCTCAATTGTCACAAGGTATTTGATACATCGTGTATCATGTGTCTACCTTGTGGCTATACCTGGTGACGGTTCCGGGGATCAATGTCTCCCCATGGCCCGGATTCTGACCAGCCACACTGGTTGATGGTCTGGTCAACCGGCTGATAGACGCCGCTGTCCGCAGCCTCGACGTAGGAGTCACAGTTAACTAGACATTCTTTG
>WNGS01005680.1:8959625-8975882 GCA_020271785.1 Procambarus virginalis
GAGGTGTTTTTGAACGTCGTCGGTAAAATTAATTACATATTCTGGAATATGACAGGAGTATTGGAAAGGGTGTTTGGTGGTAAAATAAAGAGTACCTCCTTGATGGGAAACAGAGGGATACACCGTGAGAGACCTCAGAGTACAAGGTGGTCACAACCAGTACAATACCACAAGGCAAGGTAGCCAGGACACCTCTTAGTCCTGCACTTAAATAAGGAGGCTGATGCACTCATATCAATGTTTGCAATGATGCAATATTTTATAAAGAGTGCAGCAATACGATGATTGTGAAGCCATGTAGGGCAACTAGAGTCCTAGGGATGGATAATTGGCCACTTGACTTGAACCCACATAAATGCACGGTAATTGTAATTTCAGTAGAGGGTAACAGCACCATTAAACAGTACACGAAAAGAAGCAGCAACTCCCACACATATGCAAGACCCATTCTGGAGTATTCAGCTCCAGCATAGAACTCCCAACATACGTGAGAGCCATTCTAGAGTATGCAGCCCCCGCATAGAATCCCAACTATAGTAACACGAGCCCAGCCTTTAAAGCCAAGAGGCACGCATCGAGACTCGTGTCAGGATTGCGAGGCATAATAAAGACGGAACACAAAACAACGAACCTGTGTTTAACACATCTCTAACCCTGTCTATGGAGGACAGAAGAAAATGTATATATGCTGGTTAGCATGGTAAATGTGTGGCCACGTCTGTGGTAGAAAATAATAATAATGACAAAGACCGAACACAAAAGTAAAACATCTAAACAACCGAAAACACGTGTGTTACACCAGACTCGAACCCGGGTCCTAAGATGTCCCCGACACGTACACTACCGTGATGATCATTTCCACAAGGTCAACAATATAGTGAACCAACGTGGATTAGTCCAATGACACACTGGGACCCTCGCCTCCCTCCCTCCCTTCCTTGCCAGGGAAAGCCCTCCCCGCCACCCCGCCGCCACTCCGGCCGGAGATCAGTAAAGATGAAGAGGAAGACAACCCATACTGGCCGGATATTGGTGACGGGTGATAAGGGGATGGCAGGGAGGGGAGAGGGATAGGGAGTGAGAGTGTCTAGGGGAGAGGGAGGAGAGAGAGAGAAGAGGGAGGGGGGTGCCTCATCCCGCCAGTCACTTTACTCTATACATTTTACGCCATATAGTCTTCCGTCCCTCGGGGAGAAGAACAACTCCGGAAACCCTCTCCAGGTATGGTCCAGGTACCCCCCGTTTCCTACCTATGGTGACTACCACCTCTGGCTGGAGGCCCAAGTTGTGTCTGCTGTGTTCACCTACAGGTCTGGCCCTCTGGCACCCCTCTGGCACTGTCAGTCACAGGCCATGAGTGCCTCTCCTACTGCTCGTATACACAACCCCTCTCTCTCTATTGTATGTGTATATCCCCCTACACACACACACATTCCCACTCATATTCTCACACATTCATTCTTTCTCCCAATATTGGCACTCCCCCCTTAACCTCAACACCCCCCTTACCTCAACACCCCCCCTTACCTCAACACCCCCCTTACCTCAACACCCCCCCCCCCTTACCTCAACACCTCCCTTACCTCAACACCCCCTTACCTCAACACCCCCTTACCTCAACACCCCCCCCTTACCTCAACACCCCCCCTTACCTCAACACCCCCCCCTGTTTACACCACCCCCCCCCCCTCCTACACCTCATTAACCTGTCCCAGGGCGCACAGGAGAAATATGCAAATGAATGTGGGTCAATGAAAAAGAGTCAGGGTCTGGCCGCCACACAGCCTGGCAACACCCGTGATCCATCACACTCTTGCAGGTGGCACCCAACACTACCACTACCACCGCAACCATCACCACCAGCAATACAACCAACTACCAGTAACATCGCCACAATAACAAGTGAAGAACAAAAATGTACTGCATGACAAGAAGCCTTATATCTCTCTATGCTAGACTCAACCTGTCTTGCACTAGACACCATGACCAAGCACCGTTCGACTCCCCGGGGAGTCGAACGGCTCGATAACAAGAAACTTGCGATGGAGCTAACACCTGGATACCCGGGGCCAGATTCACGAAAGCACTTACGCAAACACTTACGAACCTGTACATCTTTTATCAATCTTTGACGGCTTTATTTCCAATTATTAAACAGTAATGAGCTCTAAAGCACCAGGAGGCTGTTTATAACAATAACAACAGTTGAATAGCAAGTTTTCGTGCTTGTAAACTGTTTAATAAATGTAACCAAAGCCGTCAAAGATTGAGGAAAGATGTACACGTTCGTAGGTGCATGCGTAAGTCCTTTCGTGAATCTGGCCCCAGGATTGTACCTGCAGGTTTAGGAAGGGGGGGGGGGGGGAGGGGAGATCTGTCCAAGCCAGGCTCACAGGCTTGAACTGTGAGGGCTTGATCCAACAGGCTGTTGTTTAGAGCGGCCTGCACACTCACATATCCGGCGGGATCACCAACAAATCACGATTATACAAGAGGTTAATAATCCAAAGGTTTCCTTGAGGTTATCTTGAGTCGAAGGAGCTAGTTCTCAGAGCTCAGCTTGAGCGCTAGTTCTCAGAGCTCAGCTTGAGCGCTAGTTCTCAGAGCTCAGCTTGAGCGCTAGTTCTCAGAGCTCAGCTTGAGCGCTAGTTCTCAGAGCTCAGCTTGAGCGCTAGTTCTCAGAACTCAGCTTGAGCGCTAGTTCTCAGAGCTCAGCTTGAGCGCTAGTTCTCAGAGCTCAGCTTGAGCGCTAGTTCTCAGAACTCAGTTTGAGCGCTAGTTCTCAGAGCTCAGCTTGAGCGCTAGTTCTCAGAGCTCAGCTTGAGCGCTAGTTCTCAGAACTCAGCTTGAGCGCTAGTTCTCAGAGCTCAGCTTGAGCGCTAGTTCTCAGAACTCAGTTTGAGCGCTAGTTCTCAGAGCTCAGCTTGAGCGCTAGTTCTCAGAGCTCAGCTTGAGCGCTAGTTCTCAGAGCTCAGCTTGAGCGCTAGTTCTCAGAGCTCAGCTTGAGCGCTAGTTCTCAGAGCTCAGCTTGAGCGCTAGTTCTCAGAACTCAGTTTGAGCGCCCATGTTCAGGGAAGCTTTCCAGGCAATCTCCGGATACCAATGATAGCCAGGCAAGTACAGGCTATATGGCCCTCTTTTTCTACTGGCAGGTTTGGCAGGTGTGCCTGGCTGACTGACAAGTCTGTGACGACTGTGCTGGTCACTTGGCACCTCTGAGTGCTTGTCCGCGCCCAGGTCGCACTCCCCCCCCTCCCCCTACACCAGCTGGCAACATTGTTGTTGGTTAAGATTTGATAATTGGAAAAAAAGTTCCAAGTAGCACGGGCTATGGTGAGCCCGTAGTGGACTTATCTGCCACAGGAGCGGGGCTGTAACGTTTTGAGCTGGCAAGATGATTCGAGGAAAGTAAAGATGATGACTTTCAGGTAAATTCAGGTAAACTTGTGGCAAGTCTGCGAAATGCCATGATGGATATCGGTAGATATATGACATATCTGGTATACACTTACATGTACACCCCGAGTGGTGTGGTGGAGGAACACGCCGCTATACAATAATTTACTCTACAAAAAATGGAGCGTTCAAATGAAGGGAAGGGAACTATCAGGAGAAACACCAAGCCACTATGACTATATAGCACTTGGAAGGGGTCTGGATAAGGATTTGAGATGGGACGGGGGAAGGAATGGTGCCCAACCACTTGGACGGTCGGGGATTGAACGTCGACCTGCATGAGGCGAGACCGTCGCTCTACCGTCACTTTACAAGTAACAGGTTGAACACAGAAGACAATATTCTGGGAATACTTTGTAGTCATAAACTAAGAGGTCCAAAAACTATAACGCCCCCCTTCCCCCCCTTCCTTCAGAGCAAGAGCTACACAAGCAGCGGCTGAACGGTTCAAAAGTTACAGCCCCGCTCCTGTGCCAGGTAAGTCCACTACGGGCTCACCATAGCCTGTGCTACTTGGATCTTTGTTCCCAGTAGCTGAATCTTAAACAACAACAAGGGTTCAAGACCACATGTGAGGAGAACGGGACGATGGTTCGACCTCCCCCCCCCCACCCTCCGTCCTGCTCCAATGATTTTCGCAAAGCTATATCATGAAATCCCAGCAGCACCGTCTCCAAGGTTGTTCAACGTCCTCCCAGCGAGCATAAGAAATATTTCTGGAACAACCGTGGACATCTTCAAGAGGAAACTAGATTTATTCCTCCAAAGAGTGCCGGACTAACCGGGCTGTGGTGGGTATGTGGGCCTGCGGGCCGCTCCGAGCAACAGCCTGGTGGACCAAACTCTCACAAGTCAAGCCTGGCCTCAGCCGGGCTTGGGGAGTAGAACAACTCCCAGAACCCCATCAACCAGGTAACCAGGTATCCATATCTACCTCAGCCCCGCAGTAAGGTGGAGGTGAAGCAACACACTCACTTTATCTTAAGGTTATCTGGAGATGATTTCGAAGCTAAGCGTCCCCGCGGCCCGGTCCTCGACCAGGCCTCCCTTTTGTTACACACACCCCAGGAAGCAGCCCGTAGCCGCTGTCTAACTCCCAGGTACCTATTTACTGCTAGGTAACAGGGGCATCAGGGTGAAAGAAACATTTTGCCCATTTGTGTCTGCCTCTATCGGGGATCAAACCCGGAACCTCAGAACTACGAATCCTAAACGCTGTCCACCCAGCTGTCAGGCACTCTCTACCCCATCCCCAGATCCTCACACTCTCCACCACTCCCCAACCACAATCCTCATTACTCCACCCCCCCCCCAACACCCCCCCTCCTCCCAAGCACCATCACAAGCACTTGCAGACCACTAGTAAAACGACGATCCTCACTCACCCGTCTCCCGCACTCTGTCACATTTGTGGTCTTATAACTCTGCTGGGAGGGGAGGGGCAGGCACGGGGCAGGTGGGGGGAGTGTGCACAGGGGGTTGTGGGAGAGAGCAGTCAGCGCGCAAGGAAGGAATCTTGGGAGGCTTGGGGTGACTGAGGCTTGGGGTGACTGAGGCTTGGGGTGCGGGTGCGAGGGGGAGTCGAGAGGGGAGACATGTGGGGAGAGAAGAGTATGAGAGGGAAGGGAGGGGGAACTATTAGGGGAAAACACCAAGCCATGACGACTATATAGCACTTGGAAGGGGTCAGGATAAGGATTTGTTTTTTTTGTTATAAACGTTATAGCAACCAACGTTACAAATGCAGCCTACTATGGCCCAGTAACGGCTTGCAAGGGTCTTACGGTGTTCTATGTATCGACATTAGAGGTTAGGTGGGTTGCCTGGGCTCGTACGTTTATAGTTAGGTTAATATGTTGGATTTTATACGTTGAGGCAAATCCAGAGACCGGGGCTGTTCAATTGTGAATGCCGCCACTTATCGAACACTTCCGTTCGCGGCGTTGTGATTGGGCAACCTACCCGGGCTGTACAAAAACAAGCAAGCAAACACACGCGCGTGCACACACGCGCACACACACACAGGCGTTTTAGTTATCCGCAACAATTAAAGGTAAATCGACGGAGAGTTTCGAGTGTTTGGATGGCAGGTTTGGAGAAGGTGTTGTGTGCCGAGGAGCGTGTAGTGGAGGGTGGAGAGTTGTGTTGGTGGCGTCGAGGCAA
Organism: Procambarus virginalis; assembly: GCA_020271785.1. NCBI lineage: Eukaryota > Metazoa > Arthropoda > Malacostraca > Decapoda > Cambaridae > Procambarus > Procambarus virginalis. Next base: position 8,965,245 of record WNGS01005680.1, read on the forward strand.
AACCTGGCACACACACACCGGCCCTCAGCCCACTCCTGCACCTCAGGTTCCTACAGTGGCAGCTGCAGTGTTACAGCCACCTGTCACTGTATCCTCACTCACACCAGTCTAGGAGGACAGTCAGGTGTGACCCTTGTACTGGACTCTACACCGGAGAGTCAGGTCACCGCCCCTTGTACTGGACTCTACACCGAGGTGCTATTCTTGTGGCGGCTGTGTTTGCGAGCCCAGTGAGAGAAGGAAGGAGGGGCGCCAGTCCTACATAAATCCTACTAGGATTAATGTGGGAATGGCGCAAAATGTGTGGCGCTGGAGCCAAGACAAGACCAGACGAGAGTCACAACGTGGCTGAAATAAGTTGACCAGACCACTTACTAGAAAGTGAAGGGACGACGACGTTTCGGTCCGTCTTGGACCATTCAAGACAAGAGTCTTGGCCGACGCCCCGAGCGGGAGACTTTAACTTCTGCAAGTGCAGGAAGCAGTCTACGGTTTACCAAAGTTAGTCTCCTTCCACCACAACCCATCAACACCTAACTTTACCTCCCCCCTATAGCACCTCTCCTCCTCCCCCCCCCACCCCCACCCCTAACCCCCACTTCCCGTATCATATTATAATGAGAATTTAAATGGAATGGAAGCCATTTGTGTAGTCAAGGCTAGCTGTAGTCCTTAAACTTTAGTGTCGTAATATTTCATTATTAGCGGGTTAAGCCATAGAGATAACTCCCTTACCTAAAGCAAACTGTATTGTAAGTTAACGTCACTGAGCCTCTTATTAGCATTATTGTGATTTGAGACGGTTGGGTGTAACATCATCAATGCAATACTGGGGAGAATGCAATAACGAGAACGGTGCTGCCTTACATTATTCCATAAATAAATTAGAAATCACAGTACTAGGAAGACCCCCACTGCCAAGTCGAACGGTTGACGATATCATTGAGAGCTGAAACGGAAGTAATTAATGTGTATACATTGATCAATCAAGTTGATGAAATCACTGCAGGGTGGAGGAAAGTCGATGTTACCAGAGCGAGGAGAGAACACACGCACACACTCGCGCTGCTACATTACTCATAACCTCACCACCTTCTTAGCTCATTCAGCTGGTCAGAATTACGTGGAGTGTGATGGCTTGGAAAGGCTTGAGGTCTCGACTGCGTGGCAAGGTCTGGCCGATATTTAACAAACATTTGCATGGAAGACTAAGGTCGGAACGGGTGAAGGTGTTGAGCATCACACTCTTATGCTCCGTGTGTGTGTACAGTGTCGGTGTATCATGATCGTTGACATAGCATCATTATCACTATTATTTTCACTATAATCCCTGGTGAGACCGCTCCCGGATGAAAGCTCCCGCCCCCTACTCCCTCCACCCCGCATCCGGCACAGCACATGCTTCCAGCGTGTCCTGCTTCTGGAGGGCGAGCAAGCCTCCTGGTTTCACTAAAACTATGTAATTGGTGTTTCTGTCATCTCGTGGGATGGAGCCAACCTGTTCGTGCAAGTGACTTCCTGTAAGCCTTAATCCTGGCGTGGCATTTATGACCCATAGCCGGCAGCTCCTTCAATATGCGCGACATTTCATCACAGATTCCTTTCTAAAGCTTAATGATGATATATATTTAATTAGGAATACACGAACAAGGATGATCCTTAACAGCAACTCGCCCCTCCACTCCCCTCACCACACAAAAAATAACATATTGGAGGAGAGACTGCCTCCATGTCTTCCGTCGTGTGGTTCACAGGCAGGTTTCACCTCTCACCCCGGCATTCCTGGTTGGTACAGTTTTTGTGCACCTTACTTCACCTCACACGCCTCGCTTCGTGATCCTGCACCACCATAGACACTTGTCTGATGCTTTGTGTGCTTGCAACACTTTGCGCGTGTGTTTGTGCCTACACTGTACCTGTATCTGGAACACCTGTGTACCTACACTGTACCTGTATCTAGAACACCTGTGTACCTACACTGTACCTGTATCTGGAGCACCTGTGTACCTACACTGTACCTGTATCTGGAACACCTGTGTACCTACACTGTACCTGTATGTGGAACACCTGTGTACCTACACTGCATCTGTATCCGGAACACCTGTGTACCTACACTGTACCTGTATCTGGAGCACCTGTGTACCTACACTGTACCTGTATCTGGAACACCTGTGTACCTACACTGTACCTGTATGTGGAACACCTGTGTACCTACACTGCATCTGTATCCGGAACACCTGTGTACCAGTACTTTGGGTTAGAGACCACGGGCCTACCTCACATTTCTGGGATTTACTTTCACGACATTGGCTTTGACTGTGATGTTTATATTGTTATTAGTATGTTCGTCACATCGGACACATACGCAGAATGTGATCAGGTGCGCAAGAGAAGCAGGCAAACAGAGACGCAGACAGGCAGGCAATCATAGACAAACACATAAAATACAACTGATTTACAAGAAGCCATAAGTGTGACTGTGAGTGAACAATTCTCAAGGTCATAATTCCATCCGTGATCATTCATGCCTTAACTGCCCGGCATTAGGGATACCTTCCCACAATAAATAGCAACTCGTTTTCTTGCTCCAATAGAACGCATTGCAGCAAGAGTGTAAAATTAAAAAATGTGAACAATTAAAAGAATCAAAGTCCACAACTTGCCACACAGGCAAAGGAATAATTAAACAAGCTTATGTTGTTTAAGATTCAGCTACTGGGAACAAAAAGTTCCAAGTAGCACGGGGTATGGTGAGCCCGTAGTGGACTTACCTGGCACAGGAGCGGGGCTGTAACTCGGAACAAGCTTAGCTAACCAAACTTTAAGTAGCTTCACGTAATCTGTGGCGCCTGGAGGATGGAATGGTAACAAATAGACTGTTAATAAGCAGCCTGTGTCACACCCAAAAAGACTGTACTCTGGTAGTCATGTCAGAAATGTTGCGAGTTTTCATAAAGGCTTCAAAAACTGTATTTGCCTCGGTGACATCAGCTATAAAGTGGACTTTCCAAATTGTGCATAGTTTGAAGTATTGTATTCTATCACCAATACAGTATAAAAACAAAATTTCCAGAGGGGCACCATTTTTTTGTGTACCATCTTCCCCCTGTCTCCCTCTCCTTTCCCTCCCCAAAATTATCGTTGCTAAAAAAATATTATTGAATGTGAGCAGAAAATATAAGAGTTGGTATGAACTGCTGCTTTGGCGGTGGTAATGAGTAGGTAGCGGAGGCTGTGTCATTACCCAGAGGGAAGGAGGATTTTGGGGACGGGGTGTGGACAGGGGGTATTGGGGAGCGCGTGGGGGTGAGGAGCGGCTAAGAATGTTTGATTTATTTATTTATTTATATATATATACAAGAAGGTACATTGGGTTTGTGAGGGTACAGAGCATGGTGTTAACATTCTTGTAAAACCACTAGTACGCGCAGCGTTTCGGGCAGGATAGAGAGGTTCTTGTTTTTTTGGCCAGGATTTTAAATAGGAAGAGGATGGGGTGAAGTAGAGAGGAAAGTCTTCTGGGGAGGATGTGGGTAGAGAATAGTAGGGACGGGGGGTTGGAAGTGAGATAACGTAGCTAGGTAGGAAGATGGGTTACTGTAGAAAGGATAGGGAATGGAAGTGGGAAGAGAAAGGTAGAAGGAGTAGGATGGAATGGGTAGATAGAGAGATTGTGGATGAGAAAGAAGAGTAGATGGAAATAGGAGAATGATGGTTGAGAAGGAAGTCGATGGTGGAGGTGAGAAGAGGGTGGTTGCAGGGGGGGGGGGGAAAGAAGAGGGGGGATGACAGTGTCTCCCCCCGCCGCAAGCACTGCCCTGATCACCACCATCACGCCCCTCTCAGCAACCCACAATTACCGCGCGCTAATTCTGGTAATCAACACGTTTCTTGGCCGAGCTGCAACAAGACACCCAATGAAGCACAAACAATGAGCGGCGGCAGGAGCTCCTGGTTTATTTTGTGCCATGACCTCACTCTGGAATAAACTTGCAATTGGTTAGATTCAAGCCTAGTTACCGATCATATAAGAGGTTTGGTGTTTTGTTAAGTAACAGACATATTCATTTCTACAGCTACCCTAGACTATACGAAGGATCTAGCAGGATGGCTAATCAAACATGGGAATGGTGATCATAGCCTGCACTTACACATTCTGGATGGATTTTTTTCTTATTTTGCCCCGAGGGACGAGTTTATTGGGCAGCGCCACTCATCTTTTGAGTGGACACACCGCCATAGCAGCATGTACAACACTCCCCAAAAGGAAGAAAACCCGCTGGGTTGTTCATCCTGTCACTTGTAGCCAGACACAGCTGGATTATAATGATATCGTAAAGAACACGCGAGTGGATGTGAGACGCATGGTTGTCTTCTACTCAGCGCCTCGCCTCAAAGAACAGCACAAGTTTAGTGCTCTGGCAGGGGACGACACAAGACCCTGGCAGGGTGGTGTACCCTATAGAAAAATTGGGCGAGGCTCGTCTTTGGCCTCCTAGCTGGCAGAGTTTCCCACAGCTCCAGGAAGATGACTATTACCCGTGTCATTAATTGTATAAAAATGCACCAAGGCTGAGTCGTCGCCCTTTTCTCACCTGTCCTCTCGGGGGTTACACCTGTCTTCTCCCGGGGTTACTCCTTCCCCCCTCCGGGGTAACACCAGTCCCCACCTTCCGGGGGTACACCAGCACCCCCCCCCCCCAATGGGCACTCGTGTCCTCCTGGAGGTATATCTGATGTGTATGCTGCGTTTTAGCTTTTAATTGGCGGAACTAATACTTTTGGTCTTGGACTGGCACCAGCCATTTCTTCTCCTAAATTTCTGGGGAAATTATTACTGACATTGCTGGCCTAGCAACTTTAGCGTAGTCTTTCGTTAATATGCTTGGCAACAGTAAAGTAATAACTTCAACTTTGCGTGATTTGAGTACGACGCCTCAAGCATAGCCCGGGGAGGTGTATTGTGGTAGGTTCCCAGCAGTTCCTCGCTTAACCCATCCCCTTCCTCTTTTGCCCCTCCCCTTCCTCTCTTGCCTCCTCCCCTTCCTCTCTTGCCCCTCCCCTTCCTCTTTCGTCCCTCCCTTTCCTCTCTCGCCCCCCCTTCCCCATCAACCCCTCTCCTCTTTTATGATCAAAACCTCCCTCTCTTTACCAGGTTTTCTAGTATTGTATACTAATATTTATCCTATCAAATTGGAAATTTTGAAGTGTAGAACAGACGTCAAAGAACTGGGTTGTCTAAGCAGGTCATGGTAGTTCCTTTGCTCAAAAGAATTTTACGTTTTCCGTGTGAATAATTGCAAGGTTTGTTGTCTGCTCGATTCCTATTGTCTCTACTGCATAATTTGAGGATCCCGAGAGTTGTGTAAAGGTGAGCGAGTAACTTTCTGATTACAAATTCTCTGTATATCCTGATTACTTTTATCATGTGCAGATTATACTGTACATTGCAATCTAAACTTCACTGTCAACGTAATCTCTAAAATGGGTTTCTGTTAATTCGCTAAAGACTTCATTTTCCTCAGAGGAAGCCATTTATCGAAAGGACTTTGCTTTTAGGTTTTGTATGTTAGCAAAGATTAATGAAGTTACACGTAAATTACTTTAAATGCAGTTTTTTGGTGCAAGATAGTGGTATAGGATGTGTTCTTGGGAGTACCAAGAGTCTGGGTTTGAATCCTTCCCGTGGCTCCTACTAATTTTGTCAGGTCCATTAATGTTAGCTCATTCCCGGAAGCCAGGAACACTGTACTTAACTTGGTCCTCAGCTTCTGATGGGCTTGTATCCTTTCCTGGCAACTCAGTCAGTACTGACAAGTATACATAACACAGGAAAGGATAGGTAGAGCCTTTTCTGGCTTTTCCTAGATAGGGTAATAGAATATATAATTCCTTTCAATGCTTGCTGTACAATTACTTCAAATCCAGATGCCTAATGCAGTACAATCAAATTTATTATCAAGGCTTTTTTAAGGCTTAGTAAATTGACGTTTTCTTGTAGTTTAACTGTCTTATAGCAGAGAAACTGGTTTTCACAAAACTTTTTTTCAATTTTTTTTTTTTCATGGAAGCTTTACTCCTCCCATAAGAATCATAATAACGTGGAAGCCCAATTAGACTTCCACGTCCGATATTAAACCAACCTGTAACGTGTTGTTGATTTTGACATTTAGTGAAAGATAAAGAGGCGGTATAGCATTTGTGTACACTATATACTAAAAGTTCTTAACAAGGTCAATACTGGGGTTTTGCTGGGGTTTAGAAATTAATATTTTAACCTATGTATATTGTATATATATATTTTTACTTAACAACAAGTACTTTTTTCCATTGAAATGGCCATAGAAAAAAACAATGATTATTTTGTTTGTGATCTAAATAAAAAATAAAAATAAACAATCTGTGTTAAAGACTCATCACTACAATTCTATACTTTATATTTTCCCAAAGTCCTCCCATTCCACACAAACACACTAATGAAACACACTTTGTAAAGTGGGTTTCACAAATTAAAAATTTCAAATAAAAAGACTAAAAATCTCCTGCATTTATTCTTAGCACTCAAACACAGACTGCATTCATACTCTATTATAATATTGAAGTAGGCAAATAATATACAAATTGAAATATTATCTGAAGCCTTAATAATAAGCGTACACACACACACAATCAGTATACTTCATGTACACTCTTATGAGCTCTGTATATCTGAAGGTACGACGAACAAAATTCTACATAAAGCATACTNAGAGAGGGAGGAGCCGGTCGGCCGAGCGGACAGCACGCGGGACTTGTAATCCTGTGGTCCCGGGTTCGATCCCGGCGCCGGCAAGAAACAATGGGCAAAGTTTCTTTCACCCTATGCCCCTGTTACCTAGCAGTAAAATAGGTACCTGGGTGTTAGTCAGCTGTCACGGTCTGCTTCCTGGGGTGGAGGCCTGGTCGAGGACCGGGCCGCGGGGACACTAAAGCCCCGAAATCATCTCAAGATAACCTCAAGATATGATGTACCAGCATCATGAGACCAGAGGAGAGGGAGGGCAGACTGGAGGAGGAGGGATAATAGGGAGACGAGGAGGACAAATGAGATAGTAAGAGGCAGTAATGGAGGAATGGGAGCCGGAGAGTATGGTCTAAATGGTGAACATGTTAATTACCTCTTGCAACTGTCCAGTGGTCTCACTCTCACACACACACAAGGCTCGCCACTCTTGACCAGGAGGCTATCACGCCCGCGCCCAACACTGGCACTGGCATGTGCCGCAGACAACACTGGCACTGGCATGTGCCGCAGACAACACTGGCACTGGCATGTGCCGCAGACAACACTGGCACTGGCATGTGCCGCAGACAACACTGGCACTGGCATGTGCCGCAGACGACACTGGCACTGGCATGTGCCGCAGACAACACTGGCACTGGCATGTGCCGCAGACGACACTGGCACTGGCATGTGCCGCAGACAACACTGGCACTGGCATGTGCCGCAGACAACACTGGCACTGGCATGTGCCGCAGACAACACTGGCACTGACATGTGCCGCAGACAACACTGGCACTGGCATGTGCCGCAGACAACACTGGCACTGGCATGTGCCGCAGACAAGTGGCACTGGGATACGCTACTCTACGCACCCCCCCCCTCCCCTGGGTAGTGCCACGTTGGTGCCACTAATGTATACAAGGCTGCTCCACGGAGGGTGTGTGGCGCTCCCCCCAGGCAGTGCCACAATGCTGTAGGTGAGGGTGGCACTCGGCCGCTAGGTGTGTGTGTGTGTGCCTAGGCGGAGTTGCTAGGCGGGATAGGGGCTAGTGGGGGTGAGGCAGAACACTGGACGGGTGATCCTGTGGTCCAGGCCGGGTTCCATCCCGGGCGCCGGCGGGAAACAATGGGCAGAGTTTCTTTCACCCTGATGCCCCTGTTACCTGGCAGTAAATAGGTACCTGGGAGTTAGACAGCTGTCACGGGCTGCTTCCTGGGGGTGGAGGCCTGGTCGAAGACCGGGCCACGGAGACACTAAGCCCCGAAATTATCTCAAGATAACTTCAAGATGATGTACCTCGCCCTTGTCCCTCTACTCTCATGTCTACGTTTGAGCAAGGACAGAGTGAGAGAGGTGAGAGAGGGGTGAGATACACGACGGTGAGGGGGAGGTGATGAGCAGGTTACGGGCTATTCATGCCCGTGCCACCTCTAGGGTGGCTTAATCTTGATGAGCGGAGTGCCGCAAGGCTCGGTACTGACCCCCTGTGCTCACCCACACACCTAACCTAAACACCCTCACACACACACACACCCACACACACACACACACACACACACACACACACACACACACACACACACACACACACACACACACACACCAACGATGTCAGTCCTCTGTGGACGGCTTCAAGAATCAATTAGCCGAGTTCCTTCAGGAAGTCTGGGAACAAGCAAGTTGTAGTGTGCCTGCGGGCCGCTGCAAGCAACAGCCTGTTGGAGCAAGTTATCGTCAATCAAGCGCGGCCTCAACCCGGCTTGGGGAGCCCAGCTCCCACAGTAATCTCCAGGTATGAGATTACCGTTGAGTGACTGAAGGAACTCCGATCAGCCGCACCACCGCAGAACTTAAGGCCTAGCTACCTAGCCTCAGGCGACACCACCACCAGTCACAAATACACAGGGGTACACACAGGTGTACACACAGGTGTACACACAGGTGTACACACAGAGGTACACTCACAGGGGTACAGTCTCCTCAACCAGTACGTCTCACTAGGTACACTATTTCCCCCAAACGTACAAAATACGGGATACTATGCCAAGTAGCGGCTCTCACACACACATCCACGTTTTCCTATGCGAAAGCTGGCTAGGTCAGGTGGATGGCTTGGGGGGGGGTTCGTACGTGCTAGCACCCCGTATTTTGTACCTTGTGGCAAATCGAGTCACACGGGCAGACCCACATGCTTGACAGACAGGTATCAACCCAGCAGAATTGCGGACGGCCAGATGGACATTCAACCTCTATTCACTCAACTGTAACTAGTTTCAGTAGCAACACACACCAACTACAAAATGCCGCCTTACCTCTAGCATACAGTCACAGTTCTGTATCTTGATGATTACAAACACGCAATAGCACCGATAATCATGCAATGGTTAGACCAGAACCATTGTTTGGTTCCATAACCACACAATGGTTAGACCACTACCATTGTTTGGTTCCATAACCATACAATGGTTAGACCACAACCATTGTGTGGTTCCATAACCATACAATGGTTAGACCACAAAACATGGTGTATAGGCCAAATACACGATGGTGTAGTAAGGGCTGTAGACATACATCCAGCAGAAGCCGGAGAAAAGCAGGTCACCACCAGCAGCAGCTCCAGCAGCAGCATCCAGCAGGAGCAGTTGCAGCAGCGGCAGCAGACGACGCACCGATCATATGTGTGTGTGTGTATGTAGTCTGACTCCAGAGTTCCCTCTCACCCGGTACACTCTCCCCACACCCGGTACTCTCCCCCCGGTACACACACACACACACACAACTTACCAGAGGAAAATCAGTTCATGTCACTATCAGCGTCTGTTAACGATGTTAAGGTGTCACGGAGAATTAAAACATTACACAATGAACTCAACATTCTTTAGAATTGGTCTGGTTAATGGTTTCTGGACTTTAACCCTGGCAAATGCAACGTATGGGGATAGGAAAGTGAGATCTCACATACTGTAGGAATGAAAGGAAGACAACCTCTCACCTGAGGAAAAATGACTTGGGAGTAAACTAAAACTCCAGAGGTTAAGGTTGGCACTAAATATACCACTATCGTTCCTGGCACGGGCGCTGGGACCACTCGTAATTCGGCGTTATGCCATTTCTATTGGAGACTTTCGGCTGCCGTGGAGAGGGGGTTTGCCCTGCTGCATGGGTGACAGCTTTTCCCCCATATCAACCTCACCCAACTCCAGACCGACCACCAGAGAGTAACTGTAATCTCCGATGATATATTCCAATCTCACCAAATGTCCAGAATAGCCTTTCAGGAAACTGTGGCAAAGGCAGCCCCACGACCGGTGCATGTGACCCCACCACACACAGGTTCAAGGTTCGACGAAATAAGACAATACAGGATTCAAAAGAGGGGAATTGACTAAATAGACTGAGATGCAATGTTCATAGTGAGGAAGAGCAGAACGTCCCATTAAATGGACACTCTGGAGAACACGACATGACGAGAGATCAGATAGATGAGGACATCAATTATTGACTCGTAACTGGAATGGATGAGGGGGGTAGTTATTGAGGCCAATTCCAAACAGCTTGATATGTAAATAATAAAATATGGCTGCGAGCAGTTGGAGTGAACTAACTACTACTGATATTCCCGCACATCTGGCCCCATACATACATAATACACATACACCTATTCAGAGAAGCATTACATGTACTCTCATAAAGTGAATTAAGGGGAAAAATATATAATTACAGCCCGGTAAGAACTCAGAGTACATTGAATATTATATATGAGGCCGGCTGTTAGTCTGTATGTATGTGTGGCTCTCAGTATAGGGAAGGTGTGTGTGTGTGTGTGTGTGTGTGTGTGTGTGTGTGTGTGTGTGTGTGTGTGTTGTGTGTGTGT
>WNGS01005680.1:9011967-9030927 GCA_020271785.1 Procambarus virginalis
ATATATATATATATATATATATATATATATATACTGCTGTATGCCTATATATATATGCATACTGCTGTATGCCTATATATATATGCATACTGCTGTATGCCTATATATATATGCATACTGCTGTATGCCTATATATATGCATACTGCTGTATGCCTATATATATATGCATACTGCTGTATGCCTATATATATATGCATACTGCTGTATGCCTATATATATATGCATACTGCTGTATGCCTATATATATATGCATACTGCTGTATGCCTATATATATATGCATACTGCTGTATGCCTATATATATATGCATACTGCTGTATGCCTATATATATATATATATATATATATATAGGCATCCTGCTGTATGCCTATATATATACAGGCATCCTGCTGTATGCCTATATATATATATATATATATATATATATATATATATATATATATACTGCTGTATGCCTATATATATATGCATACTGCTGTATGCCTATATATGCATACTGCTGTATGCCTATATATATATGCATACTGCTGTATGCCTATATAGGCATACAGCAGGCATACTGCTGTATGCATATTATATATAGGCATACAGCAGTATGCATATTATATATAGGCATACAGCAGGATGCCTATATATATATATATATATATATAGGCATACAGCAGGATGCCTATATATATATATATATATAGGCATACAGCAGGATGCCTATATATATATATATAGGCATACAACAGGATGCCTATATATATATAGGCATACAGCAGGATGCCTGTATAGGCATACAGCAGTGTGCCTATATAGGCATACAGCAGTGTGCCTATATAGGCATACAGCAGTGTGCCTATATAGGCATACAGCAGTGTGCCTATATAGGCATACAGCAGTGTGCCTATATAGGCATACAGCAGTGTGCCTATATAGGCATACAGCAGTGTGCCTATATAGGCATACAGCAGTGTGCCTATATAGGCATACAGCAGTGTGCCTATATAGGCATACAGCAGTGTGCCTATATAGGCATACAGCAGTGTGCCTATATAGGCATACAGCAGTGTGCCTATATAGGCATACAGCAGTGTGCCTATATAGGCATACAGCAGTGTGCCTATATAGGCATACAGCAGTGTGCCTATATAGGCATACTGCTGTGTGCCTATATAGGCATACTGCTGTGTGCCTATATAGGCATACTGCTGTGTGCCTATATAGGCATAGTGCTGTGTGCCTATATAGGCATAGTGCTGTGTGCCTATATAGGCATAGTGCTGTGTGCCTATATAGGCATAGTGCTGTGTGCCTATATAGGCATACTGCTGTGTGCCTATATAGGCATACTGCTGTGTGCCTATATAGGCATACTGCTGTGTGCCTATATAGGCATACTGCTGTGTGCCTATATAGGCATACTGCTGTGTGCCTATATAGGCATACTGCTGTGTGCCTATATAGGCATACTGCTGTGTGCCTATATAGGCATACTGCTGTGTGCCTATATAGGCATACTGCTGTGTGCCTATATAGGCATACTGCTGTGTGCCTATATAGGCATACTGCTGTGTGCCTATATAGGCATACTGCTGTGTGCCTATATAGGCATACTGCTGTGTGCCTATATAGGCATACTGCTGTGTGCCTATATAGGCATACTGCTGTGTGCCTATATAGGCATACTGCTGTGTGCCTATATAGGCATACTGCTGTGTGCCTATATAGGCATACTGCTGTGTGCCTATATAGGCATACTGCTGTGTGCCTATATAGGCATACTGCTGTGTGCCTATATAGGCATACTGCTGTGTGCCTATATAGGCATACTGCTGTGTGCCTATATAGGCATACTGCTGTGTGCCTATATAGGCATACTGCTGTGTGCCTATATAGGCATACTGCTGTGTGCCTATATAGGCATACTGCTGTGTGCCTATATAGGCATACTGCTGTGTGCCTATATAGGCATAGTGCTGTGTGCCTATATAGGCATAGTGCTGTGTGCCTATATAGGCATAGTGCTGTGTGCCTATATAGGCATAGTGCTGTGTGCCTATATAGGCATAGTGCTGTGTGCCTATATAGGCATAGTGCTGTGTGCCTATATAGGCATAGTGCTGTGTGCCTATATAGGCATAGTGCTGTGTGCCTATATAGGCATAGTGCTGTGTGCCTATATAGGCATACTGCTGTGTGCCTATATAGGCATACTGCTGTGTGCCTATATAGGCATAGTGCTGTGTGCCTATATAGGCATAGTGCTGTGTGCCTATATAGGCATACTGCTGTGTGCCTATATAGGCATAGTGCTGTGTGCCTATATAGGCATACTGCTGTGTGCCTATATAGGCATAGTGCTGTGTGCCTATATAGGCATACTGCTGTGTGCCTATATAGGCATAGTGCTGTGTGCCTATATAGGCATACTGCTGTGTGCCTATATAGGCATAGTGCTGTGTGCCTATATAGGCATACTGCTGTGTGCCTATATAGGCATACTGCTGTGTGCCTATATAGGCATACTGCTGTGTGCCTATATAGGCATACTGCTGTGTGCCTATATAGGCATACTGCTGTGTGCCTATATAGGCATAGTGCTGTGTGCCTATATAGGCATACTGCTGTGTGCCTATATAGGCATAGTGCTGTGTGCCTATATAGGCATAGTGCTGTGTGCCTATATAGGCATAGTGCTGTGTGCCTATATAGGCATAGTGCTGTGTGCCTATATAGGCATAGTGCTGTGTGCCTATATAGGCATAGTGCTGTGTGCCTATATAGGCATAGTGCTGTGTGCCTATATAGGCATACTGCTGTGTGCCTATATAGGCATAGTGCTGTGTGCCTATATAGGCATACTGCTGTGTGCCTATATAGGCATAGTGCTGTGTGCCTATATAGGCATACTGCTGTGTGCCTATATAGGCATAGTGCTGTGTGCCTATATAGGCATACTGCTGTGTGCCTATATAGGCATAGTGCTGTGTGCCTATATAGGCATACTGCTGTGTGCCTATATAGGCATAGTGCTGTGTGCCTATATAGGCATACTGCTGTGTGCCTATATAGGCATACTGCTGTGTGCCTATATAGGCATACTGCTGTGTGCCTATATAGGCATACTGCTGTGTGCCTATATAGGCATACTGCTGTGTGCCTATATAGGCATACTGCTGTGTGCCTATATAGGCATACTGCTGTGTGCCTATATAGGCATAGTGCTGTGTGCCTATATAGGCATAGTGCTGTGTGCCTATATAGGCATAGTGCTGTGTGCCTATATAGGCATAGTGCTGTGTGCCTATATAGGCATAGTGCTGTGTGCCTATATAGGCATAGTGCTGTGTGCCTATATAGGCATAGTGCTGTGTGCCTATATAGGCATAGTGCTGTGTGCCTATATAGGCATAGTGCTGTGTGCCTATATAGGCATAGTGCTGTGTGCCTATATAGGCATAGTGCTGTGTGCCTATATAGGCATAGTGCTGTGTGCCTATATAGGCATAGTGCTGTGTGCCTATATAGGCATAGTGCTGTGTGCCTATATAGGCATAGTGCTGTGTGCCTATATAGGCATAGTGCTGTGTGCCTATAGGCATAGTGCTGTGTGCCTATATAGGCATACTGCTGTGTGCCTATATAGGCATACTGCTGTGTGCCTATATAGGCATACTGCTGTGTGCCTATATAGGCATACTGCTGTGTGCCTATATAGGCATAGTGCTGTGTGCCTATATAGGCATACTGCTGTGTGCCTATATAGGCATAGTGCTGTGTGCCTATATAGGCATAGTGCTGTGTGCCTATATAGGCATAGTGCTGTGTGCCTATATAGGCATACTGCTGTGTGCCTATATAGGCATACTGCTGTGTGCCTATATAGGCATACTGCTGTGTGCCTATATAGGCATACTGCTGTGTGCCTATATAGCATACTGCTGTGTGCCTATATAGGCATACTGCTGTGTGCCTATATAGGCATACTGCTGTGTGCCTATATAGGCATACTGCTGTGTGCCTATATAGGCATACTGCTGTGTGCCTATAGGCATACTGCTGTGTGCCTATATAGGCATACTGCTGTGTGCCTATATAGGCATACTGCTGCTGTGTATGCTGTGTGCATACTGCTGTGTGCTGTATGCCTATATATAGGCATACAGCAGTATGCCTATATATATAGGCATACTGCTGTATGCCTATATATATAGGCATACTGCTGTATGCCTATATATAGGCCTATATATATGTGTGCCTATATAGGCATACTGCTGTGTGCCTATATAGGCATACTGCTGCTGTGTATGCTGTGTGCATACTGCTGTGGTGCTGTATGCCTATATATATAGGCATACAGCAGTATGCCTATATATATAGGCATACTGCTGTATGCCTATATATATAGGCATACTGCTGTATGCCTATATATATAGGCATACTGCTGTATGCCTATATATATCTAGGCATACTGCTGTATGCCTATATATATATAGGCATACTGCTGTATGCCTATATATATATAGGCATACTGCTGTATGCCTATATATATATATAGGCATACTGCTGTATGCCTATATATATATATAGGCATACTGCTGTATGCCTATATATATATAGGCATACTGCTGTATGCCTATATATATAGGCATACTGCTGTATGCCTATATATATATAGGCATACTGCTGTATGCCTATATATATATAGGCATACTGCTGTATGCCTATATATATATATAGGCATACTGCTGTATGCCTATATATATATATAGGCATACTGCTGTATGCCTATATATATATATAGGCATACTGCTGTATGCCTATATATATATAGGCATACTGCTGTATGCCTATATATATATATAGGCATACTGCTGTATGCCTATATATATATATAGGCATACTGCTGTATGCCTATATATATATATATAGGCATACTGCTGTATGCCTATATATATAGGCATACTGCTGTATGCCTATATAGGCATACTGCTGTATGCCTATATAGGCATACTGCTGTATGCATATATATATATATATATATATGCATACTGCTGTATGCCTATATATATATAGGCATACTGCTGTATGCCTATATATATAGGCATACAGCAGTATGCCTATATATATATATATATATATATATATATAGGCATACTGCTGTATGCCTATATATATATATATAGGCATACTACTGTATGCCTATATATATAGGCATACTGCTGTATGCCTATATATATATATATATATATATATATATATAGGCATACTGCTGTATGCCTATATATATATATATATATATATATATATTATATATATACGCATACTGCTGTATGCCTATATATATATATAGGCATACTGTTGTATGCCTATTATATATAATATAGGCATACTGCTGTATGCCTATATATATATATATATAGGCATACAGCAGTATGCCTATATATATAATATATAGGCATACAGCAATATGCCTATATATAATATATAGGCATACAGCAGTATGCCTATATATATATAGGCATACATACATATGTATAGGCATACAACAGCATGCCTATATGTATATTAAGGCATACTGGTGTATGTATTTTTTAGTCATACAACAGTATGCCTATATAGGCATACTGCTGTATGCCATATGTATATAGTCATTCTGCTGTATGTTTATAGGCATACTGCTATATGTATATATATATAATTAGGCATATGGGTGTGTAATTCAATGTTGTGTGCACAGTTCAGTGGATTTATATAAACACTCTACAGTGTATGTTCATCCATTGCACAACATATACTGTGTTGAGTAAAAATACACACCCAGTGGACTATGTTTACACACATTACATAAACACACAATTTTTCTGCAATATGTGTACACCTATTGCACTATTTACACCCACTGCACTGTGTAGAGGTGTGCAGAGGGTGTGTAATTATTAAAATATATACAGTACATTGTGTAATGAGTATGCATACAGTATAGTTTATGTAAAATAGGTGTATGTGCATAATTATTTGCTTAAAGTAAATTCACAATTTTAAGTTCTTTGTTCTTATTTAATGCTAATAGAAATGTACAATTGTGACTGAATATTTCATTAATTGAAAATGTGCTGCTGAAAACAAATTTCAAAGAAATGTACAATAATGGTTTTTAATTTGAATAAAAATCTAAAAGGATGTTAACAAGTTTTCATTAAATTCCTTTAGAGAAAACTGGACATTCTTTGTTCCAACTCTGAGCAGTGCTGACATGACAAAAGATAAGAGCTGTTTTCCTGATGTTGGTTTCATTGTGGTTATTATTGAAATAATTCAACATCATTAAGTAGCAAATGGAAATTTTAATTTTCACATGTTGAACTCTGAATAAGGCAGCCTGTCCTCATCAAAAAGACCAAATGTTCATTTCATGCAACCACCAAACCCCCTATTTATGAATGAAAAATGCTTTACATGCGACTCAAAACTGATGACGTTCAAACATTTCTCAGTGCTTCACTAATGACCTCTGTTCAAAGCCATCAATCCTCATCAACAATGACAAAAGTAATTATCAAAAGAGGGCACCAAGAAGGAGAGCCTTGTGTAGAACCATCAGTGTTGCCGAATATTCAAAAGGCACTAAATATCACCAATACGAGAAAAAAAAGCACATAAGGCGAGTGACATCAAAGGTATCAATCACCAAAGATCTTATCTAGGAACAGATTGGGAAGCAAGATGCACCAACATTTTTAAAATCGGGACATTCTAGAAGATGTATGACTGTAAGAGGGACAATGTAGTTTGGATAAGGAACAGGGCTGCGTTCTATTTAAGTGTCTGCAAGTTAAGCGCATGTGGCCAATATGCAACCTCGCCAGAGCTGCTTCCACCACTGATTACGGTGGTAGGAGGAAGGAAGACCCAGGTAACAAGCTACCCTTATAAGCACACAGTTTGTTACCTGTAACACAAGACCAACGGTCTCGGATCAAGGAATGACTGACCGAGTAGAAATCAAAGTAAGGAACTCCTTTTCTGGAAGGCCATGTGTGAATAGCCTGCTTAATGGCAGTGTCTGCACTCATTTATGGGAATACCAATATGGCTGGGAACCCAGCAGAACTGTCTTGAATCTGCGTTGATGATGGAAAATGTGAAAAGTATACACAAATGCATACAATTCAGACATGAAGATGCTAGCTTCCAGAGGTAGGCTGCATATACAGGTTTGATCCAGAAAGACTAAAGAGTAACCAATACTGTTGGCAGACTTAAGACCCATCTGTGAAGAGGACAACAATTTGAGTGCAAAGAAAAATGTTGAAAAAGGCATTTCATAATAATAGGAGTGGTAGAAGCCTTTACTATGTGGGTCAAAGTCTTCCAAGCTTTGCAGGTGGGACACACTATTGGGGCAAGGATGGAATGACATTAAGAGAGACATTGCCAACAACCCAAAAGAAAGGCTTGTGAGAGGCTCCAAGGAAGAGGCAGAAGTACAGAAACGGCACTAACCTGGCAGGAGGGAGACTAGTGGGAATGATGGAAACAACGGATGGAGGTCCAAGAGGAACACTTGTGGTCACAGATTGAGGAGACCAGGGGGGGGTTTAAAGAAAGAATATCCAGGGTCACCACACAAGGAGCAAAGGGACATCTTGGACATCTTTGCTCTTGCTGAAGACCAAGACCAAGCTTCCTACACCTATTGCATTTGCATGGAGAAAGAATATACAGTACTCGTGAATGGAGCATCCTAGGTGACTTCATCTTGCCTAGTCTCAGGTGGAAAATAGCAAACAATAATATTATACCAGGAAATCTATCGGGACCTAACCAACCACAGATTAGAGAACTACTTAGATTCTGTGACAAATTTTTACTCAGTCAGCAGATATCGGAGCCAACGAGAAATGAAAATATTTTAGATTTGGTCTTTACGAACAACGAAGACATTATCAGAGACATTACGATATCAGATACCACATATTCAGATCACAAGCTCATTGAAGTGCAAACGACCATCAATACTCAGAATAGACCTAAAACGTTGATAAAGCGAGAGGGCTATTCAGTAAATTCAATTTTAATAATAAAAGGATAGACTGGGAGATAATAAACAGGGAACTTACAAACATTCCATGGGAAACTGTTTTAAGTAATACAAGTCCTACAGAAGGAATAGAAAAACTGACTTCGGAAGCGTATCAAGTCTGTCTGAAACATGTTCCCTTGAGGAAAGCCAGAAAGAGATCTAACGTAGAAAGAGAACGCAGACGACAGTATAAACGCAGGAAAAAAATAACAGAACTGCTTATGCAGACACGAATTTCCCGTCAAAGAAGGAATAATTTAAATAGGGAGATTGAAGAAATCGAGCGGAAATTGAAACACTCATATGAAACTGAAGAAAGGCAGTTAGAACAGAAAGCAATTCAGGAAATAAAGAAAAATCCAAAATATTTCTTCTCATATGCGAAATCAAAAGCAAAAACCACTGCCAGTATTGGACCTATTCGTACAAGTGAAGGTTCATACACGGAGGATGACAAAGAAATTAGTGAAATCCTAAAAAAGCAGTATGAGGACATGTTTAGCACTCCAATAAACAACATGAAAGTGGAAGATCCAGATAATTTCTTTATGCGGGATATTCAAACCCCTGTAAATATAACTGATATCAACACGAGCGCACTAAATTTTGAAAGAGAAATTGAAAACATGCCCATGCACTCGGCCCCAGGTCCTGACTCATGGAATTCAATATTTATAAAGAAATGCAAAGTGCCGGTAGCACAGGC
Organism: Procambarus virginalis; assembly: GCA_020271785.1. Taxonomy (NCBI): domain Eukaryota; kingdom Metazoa; phylum Arthropoda; class Malacostraca; order Decapoda; family Cambaridae; genus Procambarus; species Procambarus virginalis. The sequence goes on from WNGS01005680.1 coordinate 9,020,749, forward strand.
ACTCAGTATAGTGTGGAGGAAGAGCTTGGACACGGGGGAGATACCAGATGCACTTAAAGTAGCAGACATAGCCCCTCTACACAAGGGAGGGAGCAAAGCATTGGCAAAGAATTATAGACCAGTTGCACTAACATCGCACATCATAAAAGTATTTGAGAGAGTGATTAGGAGTCAGGTCACCAATTTCATGGAGACCAATGACCTTCACAACCCAGGCCAACATGGATTTCGAGCGGGAAGATCGTGCCTCTCACAGCTACTTGAGCACTACGACAAAGTCACTGAGGCATTAGAAGAAAAACAGAATGCTGATGTGATATACACGGACTTCGCAAAGGCTTTCGATAAATGTGACCATGGCGTGATAGCACACAAAATGAAGTCAATGGGAATAACCGGTAAAGTAGGACGCTGGATACTCAGTTTTCTGTCAAACAGGACTCAGCGAGTAACGGTCAACCATATAAAATCTAGTCCAAGTGCAGCTCTGTACCTCAGGGTACAGTCCTTGCACCGCTGCTTTTCCTTATTCTCATATCAGATATAGACAAAAATACAAGTCACAGCTTCGTATCATCCTTTGCAGATGACACAAAAATCAGTATGAAAATTACCTCGGCTGAAGACATTGAAAAACTTCAAGCTGATATTAATAAAGTTTTCGACTGGGCATCAGAAAATAACATGATGTTTAACAGTGATAAATTCCAGGTACTCAGGTACGGTAAAAATGAGGACCTTAAACATAATACAGAGTACAAAACACAATCAAATGTACCCATAGTAGGAAAACAGCATGTAAAGGATTTGGGAATAATAATGTCTGACGACCTAACGTTTAAGGAGCATAACCAAGCAAATATTGCGACAGCCAGAAAAATGATAGGATGGATTACGAGAACTTTCAAATCCAGGGATCCCATCACAATGGTTGTACTCTTCAAGTCACTTGTGTTGTCCCGTCTTGAGTACTGCTCAGTACTCACTTCCCCCTTCAGAGCAGGAGAGATTGCTGAAATAGAGGGAATACAGAGAACGTATACGGCACGCATAGACGAGGTAAAGCACCTAAATTATTGGGATCGTCTCAAAGCTCTCCAAATGTACTCACTAGAAAGAAGACGAGAGAGATATCAAATAATATACACTTGGAAGATACTGGAGGGCCAAGTACCAAATCTGCACAGTAAAATAACGACGTACTGGAGTGAACGATATGGAAGAAAATGCAGAATAGAACCAGTGAAGAGCAGAGGTGCCATAGGCACAATCAGAGAACACTGTATAAACATCAGAGGTCCGCGGTTGTTCAACGTCCTCCCAGCAAGCATAAGAAATATTGCTGGAACAACCGTGGATATCTTCAAGAGGAAACTAGATTTATTCCTCCAAGGAGTGCGGACCAACCGGGCTGTGGTGGGTATGTGGGCCCGCTCCAAGCAACAGCCTAGTGGACCAAACTCTCACAAGTCAAGCCTGGCCTCGGGCCGGGCTTGGGGAGTAGAAGAACTCCCAGAACCCCATCAACCAGGTATCAACCAGGTATCAACCAGGCACCGGCAAGGATAACAAAAGGCAGAATGGGTCCTACCATCGAAAATGATCCTAACAGTATGAAGGGGATGAGGTAGTCACCACAGTGGGCTGTGGCGCTCAAGCCAGCCATGAAAGTAGGAGGGAAGAGTCAGGAGGGGTAGTCAGAGACGAAGTCGGTTCTGGGCCCAACGTAGCCTGTTCTTCCATCATGGTCCAATTTGGAAGGGGGGCCTGGTTACCCACCCCACAAGTCGGAGAAGGTAAAAAAGGGTCTAAAGTATACATAAATGTCAACCAATTTAGACTTCCCTGAATTCCAATTTAGACCCACCCACCATGAAGCACACATGGGAGGTACTAGCCCAAGGGTAAGCAACCTCAGGTGTAACCAGAACAGTTTGCATGGCTCACCATTGCAGGGCCAAATGGCATCCCAGAGACCAAAAGGGGTACCAACCCTATAAAGCCCACTTAACCCAATGTCTAACTAGGCGGGGCTAACCAGACAAGCCTACTGATTCAGGTAGGTCACACTAAACCTCCCACAAATGGGTAAAATGTTTCTTTCACCCTGATGCTCCTGCTACCTAGCAGTAAATAGGAACCTGGGAATTAGACAGCTGCTATGGGCTGCGTCCTGGGGGTGTGTAACAAAAAGGAGGCCTGGTCGAGGACCGGGCCGCGGGGAAACTAAGCCCTGAAATCATCTCAAGATAACCTCAAGATAGGTGCTAAGGCTCCACTGCAAGCTGACAGTTCAACTATGATGTCACAAAAATGCACAATGAGGCCCTAGCATGCTACTTATCAGTGTGGTCTATTTAATGCTATTATTTTATACATGAACATGTTTGCTGATGATGCTAAGATAATAGGGAAGATAAGAAACCTAGATGATTGTCATGCCCTTCAAGAAGACCTGGACAAAATAAGTATATGGAGCAACACTTGGCAAATGGAATTTAATGTGAATAAATGCCATGTTATGGAATGTGGAATTGGAGAACATAGACCCCACACAACCTATAAATTATGTGAGAAATCTTTAAAGAATTCTTACAAAGAAATGGATCTAGGGGTGGTTCTAGATAGAAAACTGTCACCTGAGGACCACATTAAGAACATTGTGCGAGGAGCCTATGCTTCACTGTCTAACCTCAGAATTGCTTTTAAATACAGGGATGGAGAAATACTAAAGAAATTGTTCACGACTTTTATTAGACCAAAGCTGGAATATGCAGCGGTTGTGGTGCCCATATCTTAAGAAGCACATCAACAAACTGGAAAAGGTGCAACGACATGCCACTAAGTGGCTCCCAGAACTGAAGGACAAGAGCTACGAGGAGAGGTTAGAGGCATTAAATATGCAAAACTAGAAGATAGAAGAAAAAGAGGCGATATAATCACTACGTTCAAAATAGTAACAGGAATCGATAAAATTGACAGGGAAGGATTCCCGAGACCCGGAACTTCAAGAACAAGAGGTCATAGATTTAAACTAACGAAACAAAGCTGCCGGAGAAATATACGAAAATTCACTTTTGTAAATAGAGTGGTAGACGGTTGGAACAAGTTAAGTGAGAAGGTGGTGGAAGCCAAAACCGTCAGTAATTTCAAAGCATTACATGACAAAGAGTGCTGGGGAGACGGGACACCACGAGCGTAGTTCTCATCCTGTAACTACACTTAGGTAATTACAGCCAACATATGTGGGTATGTTTAACTCGTACACCGTCATAGCATGCAGGAGAGGGGAGCTGGATTCTTATGTGCGGGTGGTGCACAAGAGGCCCCACCCCCTCTCCACAATCCTAAGGCACCATCTACCGAGGAGGCAACAGTGGCCAACTGCTCGTTAATGAATAAAAATGGTTTACACACAATTCGACTAATGATACAGTATTCAAAAAAAATTACCTATGAGTGTTTTGCTGACAACCTCTGGTTGAATTGCAATGCTGCAAATGCTTCACCCATATACTTTAAATACAAATTAATAGTCAAACAACCTAAATGCCTAACCTTACATATGTCTAAATATGCATATATGCTAATATATAATATTATATTTGAGAAAATTTATATTTTGAATGATGATTGGCATATTAAAACTGATGAATGCCTCTTTGGGGTCAGCCTCTGAATGAAATGAACATCGCCTCATTATGGGTTGAAATAAGTCAGCTAACAGAATTTACATTAGTATATATGACATTATCTTTGGCCTGACTTCCAATAATAATACTGTACAGGAGTTCATGATCAAACACACACTTAATCAAGCTCTGAATCAAGACCCAAAAGCAGAATACTATGCTCATTTGATATTTGCACATTGATTCTTTGTTTAATTGTTCACATACTGTACTGGTACCGTTTGTGAAGTTCTGGCTACTAACAATGAACTTGAAAAACCAGACAATAGCATCTAATGTTCACATTGCCTGACAATGTGTTCTTATAAATGCTGGTACTGCAATACCCAACTGGCACTGGCCACCGAACTTCACACACAGTTCACACTCTTCCAGACCCTTGTATTATGGCACTCTAACACTTCCCTGAGACAAAATTTAATAGCATTTAGAAACCATCATATATTTTTTACATTTGAAATATACAAATATACTGGTGAACAAGAAAGATTGAAACTAAATGGCATTCAAACGAAATTCAGATATTTTTATACAGTATACTTAATTCTCTGGAAACTTTCAGAAATAAGCCAGAGGCTATTGTACACCAGAAGCATATACATGATCAGTTTTCCCCAATAAACCTTAATTAAACAATATCCACAACACATTTTCAGCCTGGAATTGAAACTTAGAACATTGTTACTAAAGTTGCCACATATAAATATGGTCATTAATGCTGGAATGTCTTTTTGAAAAGACATTTCTGAAATCATCAGTGACAGATATAAAACAATTGCTCATTTTAAAGATATAATGAATCTCGTTGTAACCATTACTTACCCTAAGCACACACTAAAAGCTTTCTAATCCTACAGTTAAGGAATGCAGACATCTTATTATTTAATGCTCGGAGGTTGTCTCAACATGCTAGTAAAGCTCTCCTCCATCACAGCCCAGGCATGATCCTGCTGATTCTAGTTTACATTAGTATATTTATATCACCCACATTAATTACATTACAAATTCACTGTTTACAAATCAATAAATTGGCTCACCAGCATATAATCAACATTCCTCGTATTCTATAATTCAACATGCCACTGGTTTAAATACTAACCAAGAATCAATTTAGTGACACCCGAGTATTTTATGCATTCAATTATGCATGCATTTTATGCATTCATCTTACAATTGTCATCATTAGTATATATTCTATAAACAAAAAATAAAGTAATTACTGTAGTAAATGGTTTCTCAATGTCCAGGACAGGAAGCCTGATAGTTCTTCCTAGACCAGGGGTGGGCAAGATACTGCCTTGAATTGTACCTAAATTAAGTTTTGGTCATTCTTCTACTCCCAAAGCCCTGTCTGGGGCCAGACTTGACTTGTGAGAGCTTGGTTCAACAGGCTGTTGCTTGGAGTGGCCAGCAGGCCCACATATTCACTACGGCTTCATTGGTCTGGCATTTCTTACAGAAAACTGTTCAGTTTTTTCTGAAGATTTTCACTTTTGTTACGGAATTATTTCTTACACTTGCTGGGAGGACATTTGAGCAACCGTGGCCCTCTTGATGTTCATGCAGTATTCTCTGATTGTGCCTATGACACCTCTACTCTTCACTGGATCTATTTTGCATTTCCTTCCATATCATTCACTCCAGTATGTTGTTATTTACTGTGCAAATTTGAGACCTGGCCCTCCAGTGTTTTCCCATTTGCTATACTGTATATATAATTTGATTCTTTCTCATCTCCTTTCTAGAGTATATTTTGAGAGCTTTGAGGTAACCCCAATAGTTTAGGTGCTGTGCTTTACAAGTTCGACTTGAGTGCACGCACACATTGTTTATGTCTACATTAACCGGAATTTAGCCATCATCTCCAGTGCCCTTGATGGGGGGGCCATAAAGCCATTGGCTTGTCAAATGTCCCTCTGTTACACACAGAAATCACAATAGTGTGATGCATCAATTGAACAAATCCACAAGGGCCGTGACGAGGGTTCGAACGTACGTCCGCAGGATCCCAGACGCTGCCTTAATCGACTGAGCTACGACATTGCATTGTAAGAATTGCAGCCAGGAAATCATCCCGATTTACCAACGGTTCCTGAAGTTTTCCCGAGACACAAACCAGGGTTTTACGCAATTTCCCCATGCACCCAAGAGGGATCCTCTCGGATGTAGGTTCAAACCCTCGTCACGGCCCTTGTGGATTTGTTCATTTGATGCATCATGCTATTGTGATTTCTGTGTGTGATGAAGTGAGGGCGAGAAGGTAGAACAGCCTATTGCATAGCTCGGGTGCATGGGGGAATTGCGTAAAACCCTGGTTTGTGTCTCGTAGAGACTGCAGGAACCGTTGGTAAATCAGGATGATTTCCCGGTTGCAATCTTTTAACCATGCCGTAGCTCAGTCGATTAAGGCAGCGCTGGGATCATCTTGGACGTAGGTTCAAACCCTCGTCACGGACCTTGTGGATTTGTTCATGTCCCTCTGTTGTCATTGAGGAATTTTTCCAAACTTTGAGTGGGACTTTTCGCATTTACAGCTTTGACAAGTTACCAATTTCATGGTAAAAATGCTTTTCATATTGTTTATTCTACATTGTATGACAGAGCTTGAAGCCGTTTCCCTTTGTAGACATGGAGTTCATATTTGCTGCTGTGCACTAAACTTTCTACAAAGCACTCATGTCTTTTTGAAGGTGTGTTTCCAATGCAGTATTATCTGTATCATAATACAAGTGAAGAGGGCAAATTTACCATATTATGCCATTAACCATATTAATGGTTAACCATATTATGTCATTAACCTACTACCATTAACCATATTATGCCATTAACCTACTTATTTTACATTTAAAGATACAGTAACTAGAAGATCTGGAAAGAATTTGTATGAGGCCAACCCTGCAAAGGAGACGTTCTCCTGCAACTTCATAAAGTGTTGCTCCCAAGAGAAATCAGTCTGTCCTCCTAACAGAGCGTCTCATTTTGACGCATACTCTACTCGAGGCCAAAAATTGTTGTACTAGACAATGGAAGCAGCTCACGAAATTGACATACTGTCCCTTTCCTGTTTTGGGTCCTCTGGTAGGTTAGCGTAAGGGCACTTTAGTACAACAGTTTTTTGACATTGGGAAACCTTAGGAGGACGGGCTGAGAAATAATGCACAAGAAATTGTATTTTTGGATTACATCCTTGCATTTGTAATTACAGCAGTTGATCAGTTTACTACAAGGCTTTGATCGAGCAGAATCAGTTTTTAAGAAAGTTTCCAATAACTTAAAACTACAATAGATTAGGCACCCAACCCACAACTCTGAAAGTGAAGAATTGACGCTGTTTTGGTCTATATGATAATGGTCCAGGATGGACCGAAACATTGTTAATTTCTTTATTTTCAGATTTGTGGGTCGGGTTCTTAATTTTCAGCCATGCTATTGTGACTTATTCTCTGCATACAGTATATTAAATTTATGTCAATCAACAAAATATTATGCATTTACACATGAGATTCATATTTAATTTCAACAGCAATTAAGTTGATGAATAACAAATTTCTACATTAAAACTATGACTACAGAAGCACATAATCAACATACAATATTATTATCCTCTGCTAATCAGAGTTTCACTTAGTGTTAAAATGCCAACAAATGCAATGTGCACATGCCATGACTAGCAAGAATAATATAATATGGTGTTTAAAAATGTCATTTAACATCTTATGTGTGTCCTAACTTTATTGTTAGCATAGAACTAAAGTATTTTCCACCACCCAACTCAAAAGGAAATATGTTCTTAAAATAACACACCTTTCATGGTATAAACTAAAAATAACTGGGAAAGCTTTAATATCTGGGAATGTTTCAAAGTATGAGCAAACACTATGAAAAAAAACCAAGAGAACAACCCAAAGGATGATATAAATCTCTGGTGACAACTTTATGAGATACACCATCAGATGCACTCTAATGCATTTGTTCTTACAAAACTTGAAGTGAGCTTCCATTTGAGGTGGCTGTATACTATAGGTAACCTTCCACCCTCTGTGGTTATATTGTACTTCTCATCCTCTCCTGAGGTCAGATTCACAAAGCGGTTATGCAAGTACTGTACTTACGAACGTGTACACTTTCCTCAATCTTTGAGTGGCTTTGGTTACATTTATTAAACAGTTTACAAGCATGAAAACTTGCCAATCAACTGTTGTTATTGTTATAAACAGCCTCCTGGGCTTGAGCTCATTAACTGTTAATAATTTTAAACAAAGCACCAAAAATTGAGAAAAGATGTTCAAATTCGTAGGTGTTTGTGTTACTTCTTTGTGAATCTAGCCCCTGTTTCACCATTGGTCTCTTTCCCATTCCATCTGGGGACATAATACCGGTATTGTATTCTTCATAAAACATAGTTAATACTGTTGCTTCATTTGAGCAAGAACCTAAACTAGAAATGTGAATGTCACATAAAATTTCAAGTGGATACAACTACTGTACTCTTAAATCAGCTGTCCATGCCATAAAAATTGGAACTAACAACACTTGCAGCAAATTGTACATATCAACTCTTACTAGTTAGTGTTTGAACCATTATTGTATAAAAACCAACCCTGATGGGTCAAGATACAGTACATGAAGAGTCTTGAGTGCAATAACCATTTCATTATTATACTTGGACTATTAATATGTATAATATCATTGTCAAGTTTTGTGTAATTGGCAATATTGTTGAGAATTTACAAAAATACATTCAGGCCTCCCTTGAGGCAATACAATAAAAGATTCATTATAATTTTTACAATAAACACAATGAGATGTATTTTAACTTGGAAAACAATCTATTCACACAATGAGAATTTAACATACAAGCAATGTTTTCAATACAAATACAGTAATAATTATTTCCTAAGCTAAAACAACAGTTAACCAGAATCTGGAATACAAATAATTAACTTTCTTAAGTCTAATTCCTAAACAATAGGATAAAATGACCTGGTTTAAAGAATCACACTAATATACTACATACGGCAAGTGACACACTTATTAATGGAAGCATCAGCCATGAAAGGAAAGACTACAATACACACAATGTAGCTCTGATGTAATACATATAACATCGTGTATAATTTGTCAAATACTACACTATTCATATTTTATCAATTAGAACAACTTGCATAACCATTTGCATATTTTGTTTATATTAAATTTTAAGGGTGAAAGCAATAATGTAATTGAAGGGTTAACATAAGCAAAATGGTACAACGATAATTGTTCCATTAGGCAAGCTCTTGTAATTACCTGGAATGTCCAAACCAAGAATATGCTATCTTGATTGCCCGAATTCCAGTCAAACAAATCTATGTTTACACACTGACATACCAATATCTTTGGGATGGTAGCTTTCTCAATAAGCTATCATATACAGTACCTGCATGTGAAATAAATATATACATTTACATTGTATATATGTTATACATATACATAAATATATACATTCCAAGTATATAAATAACACATTTCTCATATAAGCTTTCAATAGCTTTCTCATATATCTTCATATAGCTATGAGAAAATCTTTGGAGCAGGACAGTAGGATCGAAACTGCAACCTAGGTCACCCTAGATGGTCCAAAGGGTCATGCATGCATCTGGAGTGATCGAGGATACGGAGTCGACTCCACCGCCTTGCTCCAAAGATTTTCTCATAAATTTGTTTGTTTCATTCCATCACAAGATGTAGAATAAAACTAAATAGGAAGACAATTTAAAGCAAAAGAAGAAAATTTGATTAACTTGCAAAGACATTTCCCTAAGAGCTGTACCTGCCTGGCATTTGCACCCACCATACCCTCTAATGTATTATTTGAATAAACAAAATTAAAGTTAAATTATGTTAAATCTTTAAATTTGTTTTATGTCTCATTGTGTTGAAAGTAAACACGATCAATTAGAAATAAATTATGTGGCAAGTTATGATATAGAAGAATGAAGGATAAAGAAAGGGTAAGGAAACTCCTTGACAGTAGTTGAATGAAAGAACTACAGTACAAATACAATTTGCTGGAGGGATAGTGAAAGGAAGCAAACCAACATTACAGAAAATTTAACCTGTTTCCAGGCTAACACTAACCCTGTTTGACAACTAGTTCATGGAGGTAAAAAAAAAGCATAATTTTAATTGGAATATTAAACAAACTATTCCATAATTTGTTACATGGACACTTGTAGAAAAATATAGTACTTGCCTTGCAATAAAATTTGCAACACAAATTCTGGAGATTTTATCATTGATGTGGAAAGACCATTTGAAAATATACACCAATGAAAAAATAAAAAAAAGTATCAAATTTTCAGTATTGTCATGTCATGGGCATCAACCTACTATGTAGGTGTGAAAGCAATTGGTGTGCATGACGACAGGATGATGCACACACATCAGGCACTTTGGAATCACCCCATCACTTAACACAAATGCTATACTACAAGTCTAATCAGTT
>WNGS01005680.1:9030952-9073810 GCA_020271785.1 Procambarus virginalis
ATACCTTACCAAGGAGGAAAAAGCATTGCCCGGACACAAGCCTATGAAAGATAGGTTTACGCTTGTGCTGTGTTCAAATGCAATTAATTTCAAATGTGGCGCTTTGAAATTAAACCCTTGCTTGTGTATCATTCTGAAAATCCAAGGGTTTTCAAACAGTATAAAGTGCAAAAAACCAAATGTGTGTGATGTGGAGGCTAATATAAGGCATGGGTGACTAGGGGGTTATTTTTTTGGAGTGGGTGAATGAAGTGGTGTGCCTTGCCATAGAAAAAATATTTGCAGGAGAAAACATTTGCCACTCAAGGCCCTGCTTCTTCTCGACAATGCTCCTCCTGCTCATCCTCCAGGCTTGGAAGATGAATTGTTGCACAAATACAGTAATTTTCTCACAGTAAAGGTCCTTCCTCCTAACACCACTCCTCTAATTCAGCCTATGGCCTAGAAAATCATAGCAAATTTTAAGAAACTTTATGAAAGGGGACTTTTCCAGAAATGTTTTGAAGTGACTGAAGCCACAAATCTCACCCTCAAAGAGTTCTGGAAACACCATTTTAACATTTGTAGTGCTTTAAAACTAATTGACACAGCCTGGCAAGAAGTGACTCAAAGAACCCTGATCTCTGGCTGGAGAAAATTGTGGCCTGAATGTGTGACAGAACTAGACTTTGAGGGGTTTGAGCCTGTAAATGATGTGCCTATTGCTGAGGAAATTGTTACTCTGGGGTGGCAAATGGGCTTGGAATTGGATTTTGCTGATGTGGAGGAGTTGGTGGAAGAACACAACGAAGAACTAACCACCAAAGACCTCCAAGCTCTTCAAAAGGAACAGCAAGAAGACACAGCTGAGGATGTTTCTCCAGTGGAGGAGGATGAGGCAGTACAAAATCAAAATAAAAAAATCAAAATGTTTATTTAGGTAAGGTACATACATACAAGTGATTGTACAGAGTGATGGAGTTATAGATAGGGCTAGTACATACAATGCCTAAAGCCACTATTACGCAAAGCGTTTCAGGCATAAAGCTAATTTCAAAGCCACAAAATGTCCCTTCCACAACCATTAAGAAGTGGTATCAGATGTGGGATTAATTTCATTGCAATTATGCAATGCAATTAATTTCAAATGTGGCGCTTTGAAATTAAACCCTTGCTTGTGTATCATTCTGAAAATCCAAGGGTTTTCAAACAGTATAAAGTGCAAAAAACCAAATGTGTGTGATGTGGAGGCTAATAATAAGGCATGGGTGACTAGGGTTTTTATTTTTTTGGAGTGGGTGAATGAAGTGAAGTGGAAGAAATGCAAACTTTTATTGAAACGATTCACCCAGAGAAAGCTATAGTAGGTCGTTGCATAAATCTTTTCAATGACAATGTGATGCCTCACTACAGAGAAATCTTGCGAAGAAGAGAAAAACAATCTTCAATGGACCACTTTGTTGTGAGAAAATCGAGCAGCAAGCAACAACCAGGACCTAGTGGTATGCAGGCAAAACGTGCCAGAGAGTGCACCCCAGAGAAGTTCTCACTGCCTGCCTCAGTATAATGGAAGGGGACTCCCCTTCCAAACAGTAACACCTCTCCTCCTCCTCCTCCCCACTCACCATCCTCCATACGCCAACAGCAGTCATCAGCTAGGGTAAGTAATAACTTGAACATACTTTTGTAGTGTAGATTTAGATGAATTAGGTATAAAATTTAGTTTGAAGTGAGGTTTTTGGGTAGTCGAGAACGGATTAATTCATTTCCCATTATTTCTTATGGTGAAATTAGCTTCGGTTTACGAGTTTTCGGATTACGAGCTGTCTCCAGGAACGGATTAAACTCTTAAACCGAGGTACCTCTGTACTTTACATTTGCTGGGGTTAAAATCGAGTAGCCATTTCCCAGATAATGTCGGAATTCCACTGAAGATAGTTCTGGAACATGTACAGTCCTTCTCAGTCCTGAATGACACTTCAGATAACCTTGGAGGTCATTATACATGTATGACCATGTCATTATACACTGGTATACATGTCTTTGCTGCCTGCCTGGTCTTCCTACGTCTGCCTGGTCATCACAGAGGCTGAATTCTGCCTCACAGGCAACAGTGTCCGTGTACAGTTTTTATAGAACAAATGTAAACTGATGTACTTGTATGCTAGTTCAGTGTCCTATAGTATAATGGTCTACGTTCGTGACTCTCAATTGAGGATTCCCGGTTCAATTCCCCTGGCGGTCAGAAATAATTGGGTACCTTTTCTTTCACTTAAGGCTTGTGCTCACCTAGCATAAATAGGTACCCAGGAGCTAAGCAAAGCCATCTGTTGTGGGTTCATCTGTTATGGCCATCTGACCTTCAAAGGAAGATCAGTAGTTGACATAGGAGGATGTCGATACATATATAATTAATGTAATAATAATTATTTGTGTTGGGGGAACAGGCAACCAGTGTATATATACATGTTAGGCTAATATCGAGGTTCCCCCCCAGGTCAAATTATTGACCTTTCTCAGGATGCAACCCCACAACAAGCTGACTAACTCCTGTGTACCTATTTACTGTAGGTAAACAGGTGCATTAGGTGATAGGAAGTGCACCCAATCATTAACATCCCACTCAGAATTCGAATCCAGAATTTCAGATTATGAGTTGAGAACAAACCCGACTGTACTTGTCAGGGACAGGAAGCCTGTGGGCGGCATCTTCGTATGTTCCCGTAGTCAAAATACTGACCTTCCCCAGGATGCAATCTACAACAGTGCCTAGCTCCTGGGTAGCTATCTACGTCTAAGTGAACAGTGTCATCAGGTGAAGGGAAACATACATGACGTTTCTGTCCTTCACAGGGACTGAACCTGGGTCCCACTGTTGTGAGCCTAGGACATAGACAAATGTACTCCAGGATCTAATTTAGCTGAGTAAAGCTCAGCTGGTCTCCCTTAGGAACAATGGGGGAGACCTCAAACAAGCCACCGGCTTCCTGTCCCCATGGTGGTCATTAGGCATAAACGTTGGTCTTCAGGTAAAAGTATGTAGTAATCTCGATGGGGACAGGAAGCCAGTGGCTTGTCAAAGGTCCCCAATTGTTTCAGATCTCTCACCTCATATACAATATCAAGTATTCAAAGCATTACCTAAATATATAAATACAAATATTTGTCCTTGGGGAAACCTCGATGCCAGCCTAACGTATAAACACCCAGGCTGCCTGTCCCCTGACAAAACAAATTACTGTACATTATAAATTATCATACCGCTATGATACTGCCCGAAACACAATCTGCAAACGAATTACATTATAAACAATCATAACACTATTTGCCCAAAACATTATGCATGTTAGTGGCTTTGCAAAAATTTACTAATACTGTACCAATCTTATGTAATCTCGCCAACCTATTTTTGTTTTATGAACAGGCTTAGGTATACACAGCACCGTGCTGCTACCCTATTTTACAGGAAAGATTACAGTGTAGATTAAAAACTAGCTATAAGTTCATCCAATATTTCCATCTCGCAGGATGGTTAGTCATACATGGAATCAGGGGAGAAAATACCTGCCTCAATACAAAAACAAATCAACTCTGACCAAAAGTCAGGTGAGAACATAAAAATGCCTCCACTAGCAAAACCAGGGTATAGCACAAGAATATCTTCCAATATTCCTGAGGGTATGAAGTAATTACAGAGCTCAAAGTACCTCAAGCCACACGGCACCTCGGATGCATTTCCGATGGTTCCTTTCATATAAAAGGGGTGACGCCGAGGAAAATAAGACTCGCGTCCCTACCAAAACCTACAAAAATCAGTAACTTCAGACCACTTGGTCTGAAGTTACTGATAACATGGCAATCACAGATATAGTGTTGGAGCGTATATCCTCGTTCATGTTCACATAGTTTACAATTGGAATGTTCACCATTTGGGGGATTCATTACCTGCAGCCATAGATATCGATATCTCTGCCTAATTCTGGCTATTACAATATCACACTGTCTAGTGGATAACTCCACGAGTTATACTGCCCGTACATATAATTATCGGTTCTAAACATGTCCATTGTACGTTCTTGTGAATAAGTTATTTTTTTCCCGAATGCGATATACATAACTCATTATTATAATCTACACCACCAGCAGTCAACATAGAAAACGTAACGTCGGCTACACATCAGTAACGACCAGTTGACGCAACACCACAACCCTTGCTGTGGCCTGTCCTGTTGCTGCCTCTTATCCCACAGCAACAAATATATCTAAAACACGTCCGTTTCCGTCATCACCCTTACATCAACTGGCAACATCACCAACATTCAAGCCTTGCAACATCATACACATTGACGTGCCACTGCGCCGCGTCTCCCGACATCACGACGGGGTACAAGGTCGTTTCGAGCACGAGACTATTCGTCGAGTTCGCCTTCTGTTTGGTAAAAAACTAAGTAAAGTAAATTTTATTCAGGAAAGTACATACATAGTTGTTTTACAAACATACTGTTGGATTTATAGATAGAGCTAGTACATACAATACCTAAAGTCACTAGTACGCATAGCGTTTCGGGCAAACTATATAATGTTAATTCATAATAATTCATTATGTAGGGTGACAGGCAGCTAGAATTTACATTTTTGCACGTTAGACTTATGACTGAAATTCCGACATATTTCTCCATTAATTGCGTAGTGCTAGCAGGCGTGTGGTGGCTTTGGGTAGCTTTGGGTCATTCTGCAGACGCCAGTGTGCGCCTGGACGACAAGACGCCAACACGTACCACTTCTCATTAACACTCAACACGTGTACAGCGTCCATACCTCTCGCGAAATTTGTGATTATAGGAGCCATAGAAGTCACCTCAGCCCACAATTTTGCTACCTTGGAGAGTATTATACCCATTGTACTATTAAGATATTTCATTATATAGGCCAGTAGCCTTGGTTGTTTTGTAGTCCGGTTATAATGCCTACGAGACGCCCGGAACGGATAAGCCTTTTTTTTTTTTTTTTTTTGAGATATATACAAGAGTTGTTACCTTCTTGTACAGCCACTAGTACGCGTAGCGTTTCGGGCAGGTCCCTGGAATACGATCCCCGCCGCGAAGAATCGTTTTTTTCATCCAAGTACACATTTTACTGTTGCGTTGAACAGAGGCTACAGTTAAGGAATTGCGCCCAGTAAATCCTCCCCGGCCAGGATACGAACCCATGACATAGCGCTCGCGGAACGCCAGGCGAGTGTCTTACCACTACACCACGGAGACTGTATACCACTACACCACGGAGACTGATTGAGACCTTATCTCAATCATATAATTTCTCTCTGGATATATGCTATGTATTGTGGTAGCTGTTTACTACTGATAAGTTACCCGGTAGGTGCAGTTCAAGAGAGGAGGAAATGACATATTAGTCTAGTATAGTCTATCATATTAGAAAACAGTGCCTGTGGCAACACGTTACATTTCACCGGTCTCCATTCTGGTCCTCAATGCGGTCCCCACACACGTGACTGATGGGCCCACACACACGTGACTGATGGGCCCACACACACGTGACTGATGGGCCCACACACGTGCCTATAATCAGGCAATGTCTACTCATTAGATAAGAAATAGTTACATTTTACTAACCCATTTAACCGTATAATTAATATACAATAGTTTATTACCATTACCCTTTCATAGGTGTGATAGGCTAGGTACATATAGTCCCCAAACTTGAGTAGGACAACACCTAGCAGGATTATCTTTAAATACAGTCCACTTTACAAAATAAGTCTACTCTTAATATACAGTCTATTCTAAATTAATAATAATAGGTTAATATAAATGAATAAGTTAATTTAATAGTAAATGAATAAATTCCTGCTGGGAAAATTCCCCACATGTTTATGGTTTTTGTACCTAGATCATAACATAAGAACTAGTGTGTGTATATATAAATTATCTAATATATAGCAGTCAAAGCCAACTGTTGTATAACAGTTGGTAGCCTAACTCAACCAACGTCAAGCAGCAGTATACTCAGAAGTATTAACAGTGATTTGAGACCACAGCTGCCATTAAATACTATTAAGCATGGTGTTCAAGGTAGCAATTGTGGACACAGCCAAGTACCCAAAGAACTTGCTCCCATTCCTGAGGTGGAGGTAAGCATATTCAGGTCACCAGGAGCTACTGCTCGTAACTTTTATAACAATTCAACATTAACAGCAGCTCTTGATTGGTCTCATCATTTAACAATAATATACCTAGGTAGCAATGATATACACCCATCACTTAACCCAGCTGAGGTTATAAGCAACCTCAGGAGTATAATTAACTCCTTCAAAGCAAACAATTCGACTGTTATATTTACTCTAATAGAGCCACGTCAACCACCAGAAAATAATCGTTGGGGTTTTAGTCCTGAGTATTACACACATACAGCCAATTATATAAATTTTCGTCTCAGGAGAAGGGTACGGCTGGGAGCCACTTATATTCACTTCACTGCACGACCATTCCGTGAGAACATATCTTCAGATGGACTGCACTTCACACGAGAATCACAAGCTCATGTAGCTAATAAATTAATTAATGCCATAAAACATCACAAGAGGTTGATGAGAGACTGCAACCCATAAATGTGTATACCTGTACTGTATATATTTCTCATAGCTCAAAGAGAAACATTTCACATACTGTACAATATAAAATAAAAACCAAATAAACCATTCTATTTACTGCACAATAGTGTGCTATTTAATTAATTGGCAACCCTTATGTGGGGCAGGACAATATTAGGCTAGTGCTTAACTGAATAATGATCAACAGTTTAATCCAATTAATTATGCTAACCCAGTGTAAGGGTAGGATATTAAACTTGTCTAGTGTTAAACTAAATATTGAACAGCCTAGCAAGTATTTAAACATTGTGCAGACCCTAATAGGGTGAGATCATTAACAACACAAGTTGTGTTGTACAAATATATCTAATTTCTTTGCATTATTTTACCATATATTTTATTTTATTGCAATTATTTTACCATATATTTTATTTCATTGCAATTATTTTACCTTTGAGCGTTAAGAAGTGTTGCTATCCAGCCGACAGCGATAATGATGAGCTAGCTTTAGGTAATTCCTATAGTGACACTGATTACCGCTCAAATCATTTGTGTATACAGTATATACTATTTACCATTTATGTGCTAACTTCCAAGGAAGTAGGATATCGTAGTCTAGTGACTAAAAATTTAACCATAACCATCAACAATTTTCAAATGATACAACAACTTCCTAATATAAAAAAAAACAGAATCTCCTGTGCCTGCAGGTGCTACTACCTCTGCCTCAAATGGCTCCCCTGTAGATAATGTAAAAAAAAAAAGAGCAGCAAGATCTAGATATCAACCTTGATGACTTTGGTAACATTGGTGATATTGTTGATATGGGGATCAATTTTGATCAGTTTTAGTGATTTACATTTTGATAATATTAAACAAGAAAATAGTAACTCTGGTTTGGGTGATCTTGGGAAAGGGGAATCTGTGGACAATTTGTTTGATAATGATCCCTCTAGTGTTAGTACAGTAGTGAAAGTGGTGTTGCAAGTGGGAATGCTAATGCCCAGAGCACTCAGGTTGCTATGAGTAAGGCAGGGGGGTACATCTACTTCCTTAGCTTTTCCAGTGTTTTCACAATATCTAGAAACTCCCCCCAGTGTCTCATACCTCTATCCCACCTACCTCCTTCACCCAAACCTCATTCAACCCCACCTCCACCTCTAGTATGTCTGGCTCCCCAACTCCCTTCTCTATCACCAGTAGTGTGCCAAAAATATGCATGGGTCAATCTGACATGATTTCTGCTGCTCAAACTCTGAAGCAAATGGCAGAGCAACATCAAATAAAGATTGTGTCTACTGGACCTAATAATATTTGGCCGGGTTTTGCCGATTATCAGTTAAATAACATTAATAATCCTGTAGGCCCTGGCAGGATGGCTCAGCCAGGGAGCTTAAATAATTAAATGTATACTAGTAACATGAATCAAACAAATTTCATGTACGACAATCAAAATAGTGTTGCGAGTGAAATAGAAATAAAAAAAGCGACAATTATTACAACAACAAATGGCACAACAGCAGCAGCAACAGTAACATCATCAACTGCAGCCACAACAACAATCACAGCAGCTGCAATAGGCCCAGCAGCAGCAGCCAGGAAACCAACAGCAAGCGCAGATACCAGGAGGAGTGGTGCCATTCCAAAATCGCATGTCACCTATGGGCTCCTACCCCGATTCTTCTCAGCCTGGTACTTTAATTCCTCAACAGTATCAGATGGCTGGAGCTATGAGGACTACTGAGTTAAGAGGGCCCATCACCAGTACCCACCAGGGTCACAGGCAGAGGACCTTCACCCATGATTGCTGGTGCACAGGTTAGTAGCCTATACTTAATGTATACTTAGTACAGTACAGATTTAGTACTAAGTATGATTATTACATATACATGAGGACATGGATTGTATATACCAATGATATCACTCGATACCCTTGGAGGGAGAGAAACAAATTGCAAGTGCACCAGACAAATTTTTTTAACAGTTATGGGGAACCTTCTCTATTCTGGGAATAGGGGTCCACGGCTGTTAAACACCCTCTCGGCAACCATTAGAAATATTGCTTGAACAAAGGTGGATGTATTCAAGAGGCACTTGGACAAGTTCTTGCAAGACGTGCCGGACCAACCAGGTTGTAGTGGATAGTTGCCTGCGGGTTGCTCCAAGCAACAACCAATTGGACCAAGTTATCACAAGTCGAGCCTGGCGCCGGGCTCGGGGAGTAGAACAACTCCTGAGACCCCCTCCAGGTATGTCACAGTTAGAATTAACTGCCTACTGGTAGGCATCAGATTGGCTCATTATCTGACCAAAATGTTAAGTACCTGCTTGATGGGGTTTTGGGAGTTCTACTCCCCAAGCCCGGTCTGAGGACAGGCTTGACTTGTGAGAGCTTGGTCCACAGGCTGTTACTTGGAGCAGCCCGCAGGCCCACATATTCACCACAGCCAGGTTGGTCTGGCTCTCCTTGAAGAAAACTATCTAGTTATCTCTTGAAGATGTCCATGGTTGTTCCCGCAATATTTCTTATACTTACGGGAAGGATGTTTAACAATCGTGGACCTCTGATGTTTATTCAGTGTTCTCTGATTGTGCTTATGGCACCCCTGCTCTTCACTGTTTCTATTCTGCATTTTCTTCCATATCGTTCACTCCAGTATGTTGTTTTTTACTGTGTAGATTTGGGACCTGGTCCTCCAGTATTTTCCACGTGTGTATATTATTCGATACAGTATCTCTCGTCTCCTTTCTAGCGAGTACATTTGGATAGCTTTGAGACAATCCCAATAATTTAGGTGCTTTATCACATCTGTGTATGCCGTTTATGTTCTCTGTACGCGCTCTGTTTCAGCAATCTCGCCTGATCTGAAGGGGGAAGTGAGTGCTAATTAGTACTCAAGACAGGGCAGCACAAGTGATTTGTAGAGTACAACCATTGTGATGGGATCCCTGGATTTGAAAGTTTTCGTAACCATCCTATCATTTTTCTGGCTGACGCAATATTTGCTTGGCTATGCTCCCTAAATGTTAGGCCATCAGACATCCTTATTCCCAAATCCTTTACATGCTATTTTCCTACTATGGGCAGATTTGATTGTGTTTTGTACTCTGTATTATGTTTAAGGTCCTCATTTTACTGTACCAGAGTACTGTACCTGGAATTTATTACTGTTAAACATCATGTTACTTTCTGCTGTCCATTCAAAAACTTGATTTATACAGTACTGTATCTGCTTGTAGTTTTTTAATTGTCTTCAACAGAGGTAATTTTCATGCTGATTTTTGTGTCATCTGCAAAGGATGATATGAAGCTGTGACTTGTATTTGAGTCTATATCTGATATGAGAATAATGAAAAGCAGTGGTGCAAGGACTGTACCCCTGAGGTACACAGGATACAGTCTCTGTGTACCCAGGGACTGTACCTATCCAGTCCCAGTCGCAGCTTTTAGCTGCGCTTGGACTCAATTTTATATGGTTGACTGTGTTCTGTTTGACAGAAAACCGAGTATCCAGTGTCCTACTTTACCAGTTATTC
Source organism: Procambarus virginalis (assembly GCA_020271785.1). Classification (NCBI taxonomy): domain Eukaryota; kingdom Metazoa; phylum Arthropoda; class Malacostraca; order Decapoda; family Cambaridae; genus Procambarus; species Procambarus virginalis. The sequence goes on from WNGS01005680.1 coordinate 9,041,079, forward strand.
CCATTGACCTCATTTTGTGTGCTATCACTTCATGGTCACATTTATCGAATGCCATTGCAAAGTCCATGTATACCACATTTGCATTATGTTTTTCTTCTAATGCCTCAGTGATTTTGTCGTAATGATCAAGTAGCTGTGAGAGGCATGATCTTCCTGATCTAAATCCATGTTGGCCTGGGTTGTGGAAGTCATTGATTTCCATGAAACTAGTGACATGACTCCTGATCACTCTCAAGTACTTTTATGTGGGACGTTAGTGCAACTGGTCTATAATTCTTTGCCAATGCTTTGCTTCCTCCCTTGTGTAGAGGGGCTATGTCTGCTGATTTAAGCGCATCTGGTATCTCCCCTGTGTTCAAGCTCTTCCTCCACATTATACTGAGTGCTTGTGCTACTGGCACTTTGCATTTCTTTATAAATTTTGAATTCCATGAGTCTGGACCCGGGGCTGAATGCATGGCTGTGTTGTTAGCTTGTTGTGGGGTTGCATTCTAGGGGGTCTGTAATTTGACCTTGGGGAGGTGGGGGGGAGCCTTGATATAAGCCAAACAAATAAATACACAATGGCTGCCTGCCCCCTGACACAATGAATTATTTTATATGGAAAATTAAAATCATTTTCAGGTTACATCCAGACCTTAAAATGAAGTTTCAACAGTATGAAGAAGTAATACAATTCATCAACACCAAGCCCAACGGAAATGTAGTAGCAGCTCTTGTTCAAAGGTTTCCTGGGTAAGTATTCTCTCTAGCATCAGGCCAGATATTGGGCTAAACTGTCTTTTCACTGGGTATGTCTTGTTAGGGAATGAGGAAACACATTTTTCTAATTGCATGCAACCAGACACTGCAAATCATATTAAAAAAATGAACAGTAATATTGCCAACATTCTCTAGATATCTAGTATAAGTGCTTTATGCATAAATGTACAGTTCTTGAAAGCTCATATTACATATGAGCTGTTAAGTACTCATACACAAGTTTTGCTTATTCCTGGTGGCCATATTTTGAGGCAATTGGTTCATTGTAGAAAATTTATTGATGGGTAGACCTAGTCATTTATTATTTGCTGTAAGAAAAAAGAAATTGTCAGTAAATGGCAAAAAGATGGAAGAACGTGTGGGCTGGAATTTGTGGTCCAGTCCCAAGTTGTCCGTTCAAGCTAGAACAAGAACCACTAAAGGTCAGACACAATGGAAAGATTATGATTAGTGTATGAGGCAACAGTTTAAGTGTCAGATTTATAGTCCCAGTAAATGTAAAATGAATTCAACAAAAGTTATATTATTTATAATAAAACTTACTTTTCCCTGTGATTTTGGTGTCAAAATTTAATGCTACATAGACATGTATGCATATTTTGCATTTATGAAACAATAATTGCAGCAAAATCTAACCCCCCCCCCCCCCACACACACACAAAAAAAACAAAAAATTGGTTTCATTGGAGAATCAGATGCACTGGGAGAGTCTGAAACCAACCGATTCATTTAAAGGAAGATGGTATGTCTTATTTCTTGCTACCAGAAATTTTACCCAGTTGGCCCAGTTTGATAACTGAATGAAGTGCATACAGGTGACTGAAGCTTTTCCATTGTTGCCCACTGAATGAATGTGGTGGTGCACGATAGGCAAATTAAAGTGCATGTAATTGGCTCGCTAATAAGCTTTCACTCTTCATGTTTGAGCTTTTTTTTTGGGTCATGAAAATGATAGTTTGGTAAACTGTGAAGAGACTGTTGATTTCTTTTTGTTAAATTATATAACGTGGTTAGCTAAACAAGTTTTGGGGTTCAGGAATTATGTGCCTCTGTAATGTTTTCCACTGCTGCTCACAGGATGGATGCAGGGTGCATATAAATAAATAAAACTAAATAAAACTACAGAATTTTTTCCTCTTGCAGAATTAGTCAGCATTTGGGCCCAGGATATGCAATGAAAAGTGAAAAAAAAAATCCATTGTATTAATGTCCTAGAGAAAGCCAGCGAAATATACCGCAAGTAAGTCTACTGTGCATGATGTTATGATTAGAAAACATGTCTCTGGCAATCACCTTTATTTCAATTCAAATTATTTTACATGCAATCAAAATATGTTTTACAGTACAGTATATGATTTTTACCTTAGTAGTTCATGTCAAGCATTGTTAACAGGTTAGATTATAAAGAATTAGATTGGTCTATACTGTATATCTTTTTGTATAGCAGCATTTATGCTTGTAAATTCGTCATAAATATTGAGTAGGACTTGATTAAAAGTTTTGACTCAAGGTTTTTATATTACAGTGGGACCTCAGTTTTCAAATTCCCCCCCCCCCCTTTTCAAAATTTTTGGTTTTTGAGCTCGGTTTCTTCATAAAATTAGACTCTGTATTCGAGGTTTGCCTCACTTCTTGAGTTTAGTGATATGGGCCAATCGAGCACGTGGCACGCCTCAATTTACCAGTGTGTCTCGCCTAGTGACGACTGCGCTTGAATTCTTTGTGAAGAATTTAATTGTTTTTGTGCTTTTTTTGTAATAAAGCATAAAAGTAATTACACTACAGTAGAACTTGGGCTTGCAAATGCCCCTACATAAGAATTTTTTTGAAATATCATGCCATGGGTCCCAAGAAAGTCAGTGGTAAGATTCAGCCTAAGAAAACTCATGTGAGGATGACCATAGAGGAAAAACAAGAGATCGTTCATAAACATGATGTTGGTGTGCGGGTTGTTGATCTAGCTAGGAAGTACAACAAATCTATGTCAACAACATCCACCGTACTTACTAAGAAAAAGGACATTATGAGTACTAAAGTGGCAAAAGGCATATCAATAATCATGGACACACACTTGAGGATGGTGAAAAGTTATTATTAATTTGGATACACAACAAGGCGTTAGCGGGTGATAATGTTTCAGAAGCCATCATTTGTGAAAAAGCAAGGCTGTTGCACCAAGATCTTATAAAGAAAACCCCTGGAGCAAGTGATGCAGATACGAAAGGGTTAAGGCGAGCAGGGGATGGTTTGAGAAATTTAGATAAGGAAGTGGCATTCATAGTGTTATGAGGTAGGGGGAAGACTGCCAGCTCAGACAAACCAGCAGCTGAAAGATTTGTTGGCGAATTTAAAGATTTTGTGGAGAGTGAGGGATACTTACCACAGCAAGTGTTTAATTGTGACGAGACGGCTATTCTGGAAAAGATTGCAGAAGAGGACATACATTACCCAGGAGAAGTCATTGCCTGGACACAAACCTATGAAAGATAGGTTAACTCTTCTGCTGTGTGGTAAAGCGAGTGGCAATTTGAAAATTAAACCCTTGTTTGTGTATCATTCTGAAAATCCAAGGGTTTTCAAAAAATATAATGTGCAGAAAAGCCAAATGTGTGTGATGTGGAGGGCAAATACTGTAGAAGCTCGCTAATCTGGAATCCGCCAATCCAGAAAATGCCCTAATCTGGCAAAAATGGTGGCCGGATAAAGTTATCCCCCTATCGGGCAAAAATGTCCATTGAGGCCGGAGTAGCAGATGTTTGGCTGGATCAACGGCCTAACACTCGTTGTACACCACCGCCAGGAAAGGAGGGAGGGTCACCCTCACTGCTGCTCACTTCCTCTGTCCCTTCCACATTCACTGCCTTCCTCCCTCCCCAAGAGATCCTTCTGTAGGTGGCAGTAGATTGCCAGCCTGGAGAATTTCCATGCGTCTCAGTACTGTATTTACTGACTGCATAACCATATCTGGGAGTCGTCGTCAGTCCCTGAGGACTGGCTCAATGCTGTTGTTCTCCCTATTCGGAAACCGGGGTCTCTAGGGACCTAAGGACTTTCGTCCTATTGCCATCACGAGGTGTGTCTGCAAACCCTTTGAACAGATGGACATTGACCACATCAGACGGTCAATGTTCATCTGATGTGGTTCTTGAACTCTATCAACACCTTCCCTTCTCAATTTGTCGTAGCAACTGTTGTCACGGTGAACTTGGAGGTCTATATTCGTACTGATTTTGCTGCGAAGACCTCCGTTGTAGCTGCTGCCCTTTTTGACCTGGAAAAGGCATATGATAACACCTGGGGATACCATATTCTGTCCCAACTTCATTCTTTTGGCCTTTGTGGTAATCTCCCTCTCTTCCTATACGGCACGCATAGATGAGATAAAGCACCTAAATTATTGGGATCGTCTCAAAGCTCTCCAAATGTACTCACTAGAAAGGAGACGAGAGAGATACCAAATAATATACACATGGAAAATACTGGAGGGACAGGTCCCAAATCTGCACAGTATAATAACAACGTACTGGAGTGAACGACATGGAAGAAAATGCAGAATAGAACCAGTGAAGAGCAGAGGTGCCATGGGCACAGTCAGAGAACACTGTATGAACATCAGAGGTCCACGGTTGTTCAACATCCTACCAGCGAGCATCAGAAATATTACAGGAACAACCGTGGACATCTTCAAGAGGAAACTAGATTGTTTCCTTCAAGGAGTGCCGGACCAACCGGGCTGTGGTGGGTATGTGGGCCTGCAGGCCGCTCCGAGCAACAGCCTGGTGGACCAAACTCTCACAAGTCAAGTCTGGCCCTGGGCCGGGCTTGGGGAGTAGAAGAACTCCCAGAACCCCATCAACCAGGTATCCTCCGAAGCTTCCCCTCTCGTCGTTCCTTTAGAGTTAGGCTTGGTATCACTCTCTGCCTCTTTTTTGGCAATACAAAGGTGTACCCCAGGGTAGTTTTCTGAGCACTATGTACTCTTTTTCTGATTGCCCTCAATGGCCTTCTTTCCTCCCTTCCTTCTGGCATCTTTACCGCTCTCTAGGTCGACGATCTTACCCTCTGCTGTTGAGGTGATGATTTGCCTTTCCTTCAATGGCGGCTTCAACTTGCGATTGATGCCGTGTTGTCTTGGGCCACCAATCATGGCTTCATGTTCTCTGCAACTAAGACTTGTGCTGTGACTTTTACTCGGAAGCAGGTCGTTCTTCGTCCCTCTTTGTGACTTTCTGGTCGTTCCCTTTTGTACAAAGATTCCGCTAAGCTTTTGGGGTTAATCTTTGACACTCGTTTATCTTGGTCACCCCATATCTCTTGCCTCTGAGTTGAATGCTCTAAGGCCCTTAATCTACTTAAGGTCTTGTCCCATACTTCTTGGGGAGCAGATAGGTGCACCCTCCTCTCTTTACATTCCTTTCTCGTACTGTTTAAGCTCGATTATGGTTGCCCTGCTTACTCGTCTGCTTCTCCATTCTACTTTTCGCCGTCTTGATACTCTTCACCATACTGGGTTATGCCTTAGCTCTGGTGCCTTTTGTTTGACTCCTAACCTCAGCCTGTATGTTGAAACCGGCATCCTGTCTCTCCAGGACCGCCGAGATCACTACTGTCTTTGCTACCATACCCGGTTGTTACAACACCCTCACTCTCGCCTATGTTGTGCTTTGAGTTTTACCCCTCCTGTGGTCTCTGTTCCCCTTCACCTCCCTCTTTTTGTCCGGTTGTCTCGCCTACAAAATTCTCTTTGTTAGTGTTACCAATATTTCTTCTCGTGTTCTGTCCTTGCCCCCACCCCATGGAGGGTCCCCCTTCCTGAATTTTGTAAGTCCCTGACCCACGTGACTAAAGGTTTTACCCCTCCTACAGTTTTGAAACGCCTTTTCCCTTGAACACTTCTTAACACTCCTGCTCCATTTCCGTCTTCACCGGCTGTGTAAACTATTCTGTTGTTTTTCCTGACCACACCTATATGTGCCGCCTGCCTCAGGAGACTAGCATCTTCACGGCAAAGCTCTATGCTATTCTCAATGCTCTTCGTCAGCTGCTTTCTCGCTGTCAATCCTCCTTTGTTGTTGTAGTTGACTCTCGAAATGCCCTCATGGCTGTGGAGTCCTTTAATCCTGTCCATCTGGTGGTATTCAAGATTCAACATTGCTGTTTCTTATCTCCAGTAGATTTAAGACAGTACAGTTGTGCTGGGTTCCCAGCCATGTTGGTGTGTCCTTAAATGAGCGTGTGGACGCTGCCGCTAAGGAAGCTATCCTCACGTGTCCCATCTTCTGTAAGGGTATTCCTTATTCTGACTTTTACCTGGTTATTCATTCCTCCATCCTTCCCCCATTGGCATGGTTGTTGGCCTTCTGTTACTGGCAACAAACTGCGTGCTCTTAAGGGTAGTGTGTCCCCCATGGCCTTCCTCCTACCTCCGTAACCAGCGGTGGTAAATGGCTCTGGCGAGGTTGTGTATTGGCCGTACATGCTTAACTCACGGGCACTTAATGGAGTGCAGTCCTGCTCCTTATTGTCCAAACTGCATTGTCCTTCTTACAGTTGTTCATACCCTTGTTGAATGTCCTTACATCCAGGATGAACATGTGTCTTGCTTCCCGACTGTTCCTCGATAGAAATCTTGGTGAATCGGATACCTTTGATATCGTTCGTCTTGTGCGTTTGTTCTTATATTGGCATCCTTGGTGTTATTTAGTGTCCTATGATTATTCCGCACATTTGATGGCGCTACATAGCCTTCTCGGCTTGGTGCCTTCTTTCGATAATTACTTTCTTCTAATTACGTTTTTAATTTTACAGCAACTTGTGATACCTACTATGATGACGAGAGAGTCATGCTGAAAGACGAAGCAAGATCCTGTAAAGAAATTAGTACAGACGACGATATATACCCTCAACTCGAGGGACAATATTGCTATTACAGGCTGTATTATTAGCATCTTGGTCAGTAAATTCTGAATATAAATAATTTTGCACAAGTTTATATTGTAATGCTGTGGACACAAGCTGAACAGCAAACCCTGTTAGCTCGTGCTACCTGTGCCACTTTGGTTAGTTACTCTGTACAGTATTATCACGCCCAGGAACGCTGTCCACGATTTTTATTTTTTCTCAAAATGGTGTCCGTTTGCTTTTGGTTTTCTCACCCATTCAGTACACATGTATGATGGTCACAGGAAAAGGGTTAACTACTGCCCATACAGTGGTTTTAAAGGTAATTAGTTGCTTTGGAAAAGAAAATATAAACAAGGGATATTACTTTTATTTTATTGCAGTACAATTAANCACAAACAATAAACATATTACCAAACATCTGAGAGATAAACGATACATTTCCTCCTTTAGAACATATGGTACTCATATATGCTCTTTGATTATACTTTAACATACATTGTTCATTACTGTACTTCCCTCCTTTAGCTGATGACTCAGTCGTCCTCACATACAAAGATCCAAGCTCGTTAATCCAGCCACCAAACCTCCTGTTTGTGAATGACAAACGGTTTACACACGACTCACAACTGATAACGTCCGAACACTTTAGCAGTCTCCGTGGTGTAGTGGTAAGACACTCGCCTGGCGTTCCGCGAGCGCTATGTCATGGGTTCGTATCCTGGCCGGGGAGGATTTACTGGGCGCAATTCCTTAACTGTAGCCTCTGTTTAACGCAACAGTAAAATGTGTACTTGGATGAAAAAACGATTCTTCGCGGCAGGGATCGTATTCCAGGGACCTGCCCGAAACGCTACGCGTACTAGTGGCTGTACAAGAATGTAACAACTCTTGTATATATCTCAAAAAAAAAAAAAAAAAAAAAAAAAAAAAAAAAAAAAAAAAAAAAAAAAAAAAAAAAAAAAAACTTCCGGAACAAGTGCTTCACTGACGAATTTTGTTCGATCCACAACGCTGTAAATGCTTCACCCACGTACTACAAATAATCGCCAACAGAACCTAAACACCTAAGCTATGTCTATATATATGTACAATATGCTAATATATTATAATATTAATTTATATTTGAGAAAATTCCCGTTTTGAATGAACAGCATGTAAAAATTTTATGAATGCGTCTGTGGGGTCGACCGCTGGATGTAATGGACTTGAGTCGAGGACGGGTTGCTATAAATGGTTCACCAACCAATGCTTCACCAAGTTGTATAATTGCTGATTTTTGCCGTGTTTCCCCACCCCTTTTTTATTTTTTTTTCAACACAATTTATACTTTAATCTCAATTAGTATTAAGTTTTAGTCTAAGTGTTTTTTTCCCCACACCTTGCCCGAAACGCTGTGCGTATTAGTGGCTTTAGGTATTGTATGTACTCTGGCTCTATCTATAAATCCAACATTATGTTTGTAACTCATCATCTATGTTTGTACTTTTTTTCTGAATAAACATTTCAATTTGACCCACGGACTTCAAATACAAATAATCACCATCAAAACCTAAACACCTAACCTAACCTACGCCTAACTATATATAGAATATTTTTAATAATAATATTAATTTATAGATGAGAACAAACCAATTTTAATACACAGTATGTTAAAATTTATGAATACATCTGGGGGAGGACGGCCGCTACTTTAAACAGCCTAGTGTGAGGAGGACGGGTTGGCCGACTTGCCTAGCCCTTACGGGCAGTGAGGTCTAGCTCATTACCACCCACTTATACCAGCCCTGCTGGTATAAGTTAAAGTTGGGGATGGAGGATGTTTCTACTGCTTCTTTCAGGACATTCCACTTGTTGGTCGCTCGTTCAGGGTTGAGCTTACATTCCCTTTACATTGAGCTTACATTGAGCTCCTTACATTGAGCTTCTTACATTGAGCTCCTTACATTGAGCTTACATTGAGCTCCTTACATTCCTTCGACGTGCTGGGATGATGTGGACGAGTCTTGTGACCAAACTTGACACTGTAAATAAAGTGTTAAATATATCAGTGTAAAATAGAGCGTGAAACAATTTAATGTAAATTTGATGTGTTTATAGATTGAGGAAAGACCCGAGTAAATACTGGTTTGGAAATGAGGGTTATAGTTTTATGGAACAAATTACTGGGTAACATAATTGACGTGGAATCGCTGGAGTGTTTCAAGCGTAGGTTAGACATATATATGAATGAGTTTGGGTGGATATTATTAGGAGCTGCCTCAAGTGGGCCATTATAGGCCTTCTGCATTGTTTTGTATTCATGTGTTCCACTCTTGGTCCCTGGGAACGGTGTATGCATGGCAGCAGTTTATAATTGAGTTTATCATGAACCTTACAACCATTATGAGAGCAGTGATAGAAAGGTTATAGAGGTTATAGAGGTAAACATTACTATATGAGCAAAAATAATATATACTTTAGGCTTGTATCAATCTCCCCCCCCCCTAGGGGAAAAACTACTGACCTTCCCCAGGATATAACGCCACAACACTTGCCTTACTCTCGGGTACCTATTTACTGCTAGGTGAACAGAAGCATTAGGTGAAAGGCAACGTGCCCAACCATTTCTATCCTGACCGGGAATCGAACCCGGGATCCCCCGATTGTGGATCGAGAACGAAGCCAACTGTACTACGAGACCCATGTATGTAATGTACGCGTGTGCGTGGTCTCATCTATTTCAGTTTGCAGGGTTGAGCTTCAGCTTCTGGACCCCACCATGTATGCTTTTGGTCTTCTAAAACATTCACTTCAAATCCCATCAACTCATATCGTATCATCGCCTAACATTGTATTCACCTAGTTGTACTCACCTAGTTGTGCTTGCGGGGGTTGAGCTCTGGCTCATTGGTCCCGCCTCTCAACCATCAATCAACCGGTGTACAGATTCCTGAGCCTACTGGGCTCTATCATATCTACATTTGAAACTGTGTATAGAGTCAGCCTCCACCCGGTTGATGGGGTTCTGGAAGTTCTTCTACTCCCCAAGCCCGAGGCCAGGCTTGACTTGTGAGAGTTTGGTCCACCAGGCTGTTGCTTGGAGCGGCCCGCAGGCCCACATACCCACCACAGCCTGGTTGGTCAGGCACTCCTTGGGGAAAATGATCTAGTTTTCTCTTGAAGATGTCTACGGTTGTTCCGGCACAACCGGTTGTTAGGTACCCCCTTATCCATTGGAGTACCTTACCACTTACTCCTTCTTTTTCCAACTTGTACAACAGTCTTTTATAGGGTACTGTATCAAAAGGTTTCTGACACTGTGAGCAAAGTTATCTTCTAGTCTACATACTATCACCCTGTGTTCTCACATCCCCTTCATCAAAGGTTAGATTCTGTCGGGTAGATTTGATAAAACTCCGTCAGGCAAAAAGTCATGTTTAGATAAGCCTACTCTCAGCCACCCTTCCCTTTGGCCCATATATAGCTTCTAGTTTCCATCATGTCCACTTTCCCATTCAGAATATCTCGTTATTTTCTACACTACCGGTCTTCCTGTTGATTTTGTATATCGTAACCACGTCACCTCTCCTTTTTCCAGCGTTGTGAGATGGACTTCTTTCAATATTTATTTATAGGTCATTCCCCTTAAGTCCAGGACCAGCATTGCAGCAGTCGTCTGTATTTGGTACAGCTGTGTTTGCCTTGGACGAACGTCACGCTAGAGCCGCTTACTCTTGTAATGGTCTCACGTACGTGCTGTATATAGTGTTGTGAACGCTTCATCCAGGTTTGTGAAGGCTGAATTGTTGTTCGGTAGGCGTCCCGCGATGCTACATTGTTTATAGGTTTCTCTAGAACAAGGTTCAATGTTTTGTCCTTACATGAGTCCGGGTTCTTTGTCGCTGCTGCGTTGCATCGCCCTTGACATTGTGTGTTGCTCATTTATTATCTTACCGTTCCCAGTCTCGGTACTTTACATTTGCTGGGGTTAAAATCGAGTAGCCATTTTCTGGATAATGTCTAAATTCCACTGAAAATAGTTCTGGAACATCGTTGTCTTTCTCAGTCCTAAATGACACTTTAGATAACCGATTGAAGATTGATGAAGATTAAGCCACCCAAAAGGTGGCACGGGCATGAATAGCCCGTAAGTGGTGGCCCTTTTGAGCCATTACCAGTATCAAGAGCTGATACTGGAGATCTGTGGAGGTGTGACTGCACCCTGCGTGACGGGAGATGTCTCCGGTCTTTAGATAACCTTGGAGGTCATTATACATGTATGACCATGTCATTATACACTGGTATACATGTCTTTGCTGCCTGTCTGGTCTTCCTGCGCCTGCCTGGTCACCACAGAGGCTGAGTTCTGCCTCACAGGCAACAGTGTCCGTGTACAGTTTTAATAGAACAAATGTAAACTGATGTACCTGTATGTTAGTTCAGTGTTCTATAGTATAGTGGTCTACGTTCGTGACTCAACCCAGGATTCCTGGTTCAATTCCCCGGCGGTCAGAAATAATTGAGTACATTTCCTTTCACCTAAGGCTTGTGTTCACCTAGCAGTAAATAGGTACCCAGGAGTTAGGCAAAGACAGCTGTTGTGGGTTGCATTTTAAGGAAGGTCAGTAGTTGACGTAGGAGGACCTCGATAAGCCTTAGTACACGATTCCTGTCCCCAACAACGGGAATTATATATTGTTTCTAAGATTGGTTTTTAACTCAAACATTTGTTTTTTTATTAACAATCTTAGGTATACACAGCAATGTGTCGCTACACTATTATGTATGAAATAAAAACCCAGCTACAATCTCATCCAACATCCCCACCTCACAGGAGAGCCAGTCATACCTGGAGTCAGGAGAGAATATAAAATATAAGCCTGATCTATTAGCCTCAACTAGCAAAATCTGGGAGTACTGTACAAGAATATCTTTACATATTCATAAGTGTATGAAGTAATTACAGAGCTCAAAGTACTTTATACCATTTGGTCTGAAGTCACTGATAACAGGGCAGTCACAGATATAGTGTTGGAGAGTATGTCCTACCTCTTGTTCACATAGGTTACTATTGGAATATTCAAAAGTTATTCATAAAAAACTTCGGTTAACGTTTTCTTTAATGTATTTATTGAGTAACTACACCAAAATAAATATTTGACAAACGATCAGATTCATATACTGTTTAATTAATGTATAATACTAATTTTTGTCGGGAGACAGGCAGCCAGTGTATTTACCTGAATTTACCTGAGGGTCACTAATACTAGTGAAGGTAGTATAAGGTAGTATTAGTCGAGGCCACTAATACTAGTGGCCTCGACGAGGACAGGAAGCTGGCGGCTTGTAAAAGATCCCCCCATTTGCCTTCATGATATTTTCCAGCTGTATTTTAAAACCCAGCAGAGTTCTGGCGAATACGGCATCAGCGGGTAGGCGGTTCCGCGGGTTTACAACCCTATGGGTGAAAAAGCATCGCCTGTTTTCTGTCCTACATCGTGGCTTGTTGAGCTTGAACCCGTTGTTCACCGTTCGTGTTACATCTGACTTTTTGAAGAAACTGTCTGGATCGACATCGTCCAAAATGCTTAGTATTTGAAGGTTTCTATGAGACTCCGTCCTGTCCTGCCTGGTCTGCAGTGTTGTTAGTGGGTTGTGGGTTGGACATGCATATGAGTGGGATTGAGTGGTTATAAATAGGAGCTGCCTCGTATGGGCCAATAGGCCTTCTGCAGTTACCTTGTTCTTATGTTCTTATTTTAGCCCAGTGGCCCTCAACCGTTCCTGATACGTGAGATGACTAAGCTCCGGTATGATTTTTGTTGCCCGGTGTTGCACCTTCTCCAGAGCAGTTATGCCTTTCTGAATTTAGTTTAGCTCATTTATTATACACCCCATACCCATCTTGTGGGCGGTAGTGGAAAGGGTTACAGAGGCACATAATGGGCTCAGGGACTGAACCCCACAATTCATTTAGCTAAGCAAGTTACAATCTTGATGAGCTAGTTACAAAATTCAATGCACATCGTCACATCAACAATGGGCTCGAGATCGACCACAAGTACAGTTTTAATTTAAGCAACTGATATATGTGGAAAGCTAGTGTCACAATTGATATATTTATCCTTCACATCTCCTCCCCTCCCCCCCTTCGTCTAGTGGGCAACGGTGGATAGATTACAATGACTCTGATATCTTTCAGAAGATCTCCGTGTCTGGATGCAATGATCCAGGTGGACGCGCACCTGAGACTTATACAATTGAGCGACTATTTTCTTTTCCTTAAAGGTAAAGTACGCTTGATTATTCCCAGGGCTTGGTTCGCATTTTTTACTGCCGCTCCCCATTTGTTGTGCAACTTTTAGTGAATGATGGATTCTGGCTCCAAGGTCTCTTTTCTTCATCTATCTTTTATAAGGTAGTGCTGCCAGTTTAGTAGTTGTGACGTGGAGTGTTGTGCCCCATATGCAAGGTCTTGCATTTGTCGACATTAAAAATCATTTGCCAGTCATCTGACCACTTGTTCAGTTCATGTAGATCTCTTTGTAAGGTCTCAATATTGCCCGAAACGCATTGCGTAATAGTGGCTTTAGGCATTGTATGTACTAGCTCTATCTATAAATCGATCCATTAATGTAACATTTCTTGTATGTATGTACCTTACCTGAATAAACATATTTATTTATATTTATTTATAATATAACTTTCACTTCCCACTTTACCACAGATCTTAGTGTCATCTGCAAAATTGATGATGTGCCTAATATGTATCATGTTAGGCTTATATTAAGGTTCCACCAAAGTCGAATTATTGATCTTTCCCAGGATGCAACCCCTACAACAAGCTGACTAACTCCTGGGCTCCCATTTAAGGTAGGTGAACAGACGCATTAGGCGATAGGAAATGCGCCCAGTCATTTCTGTGCCGCCCGGAATTCGAATCCATAATTTCAAATTATGAGTTGAGAGCGATCCCGATTGTACTTGTCGGGGACAGGAAGCCTGTAGGCTGCATCTTTGTACATTCCCGTAGTCCAACTATTGACCTTCCCCAGGCTGCAACCGACAACAAACAGTGCCTGACTCCCTGGTATCTATCTACTTCTAGGTGAACAGTTGCATCAGATGAAAGGAAACGTACATGACGTTTCTGTCCCTCACGGGACTGAACCCGGGTCCCACTGTTGTGAGCCGAGGACAAAGACAGATATTCCAGGGAAAATTAGATCTAGATTTAGATTTTTTATTCAGGTAAAAGTACATACATAATGTTGGACTTAAAGATAGAGATAGTACATACAATACTTAAAGCCACTAGTACGCATAGCGTTTCGGGAAAATTAGTATTAAGGACCTGCCCGAAACGCTATGCGTGCTGGTGGCATTACAAGAATGCAAAAACTCTTGTATATATCAATAATCTCACCAACCCATTGTTCCTTCTCGTGAATAAATTATTATATTATTATACTTAGTATAATTATTATTACTATTTTTATAATAATAATTAGTATTAAAATCTAGACCACCGGCAGTCAACATAGAAAATGTAACGTCGGCTACATCTCAGTAACGACCAGGTGGCGCGCGGACTGTGCTCTTGCTGCCCCTTATCCCACAACAACAACAAATAACTAAATCACGTCCATTTACGTTATCACCCTTACATCAACTGGTAATATCAACAAGAACCAATCCTTGGGATTTCGTTCTATTGGGAGGTGGGGTTGTACATGCTATAGCGGTGTGTCCACTTACAGGATGAGTGGCGCTGCCCAATAAACTCGTCCCTCGGGGCAAAATTGTATATTTAATTTAATCACGACGGGGTACATGGTCGTTTCGAGCACGAGACTTCGACGAAACTCAAGTCTTACATTTGGTAAAAAGCTGTATATACTGTTAATTCATAATAATTCATTGTGTTGGGAGACAGGCATCTAATTTATATTTATGCACGTTAGGCTTATATCGAGTTACAGACCTCAGCATGCAACCCCACAACAAGCTGACTAACCCCTGAGTACCTACTTGCTGCAAGGTTAACGGATGCATTAGGTGACAGGAAATACATCCAACCATTTCTGTCCCGCCTGGGATTCGAACCCGAAATTCTCGATTGTGGGTAGAATGAACCCGACTGTACTACTGGGACCCTTATTATGCTAGGATGCATTGTTAGTGTTAGGAAGTATTGGGTTAGGTTAGGTTAGATTAGATTGGGATGAGTTATGTTAGGTTAGGTAGGTTTCAAAGTCTATTGGTGAATCGTCTTATGTACTGTGACTTGTATCTATTGGAATATGGTTGTTTCAGACATGAGAAGAGAGAACCTTCACGCAAGCTGCACTTTTAAAGAAGCGTGAAGGAGGGTGTTTACCTTTTCATAACTTGAATTACGGCAGAAAAAATGTTACATATTTAATTGGGCATGTGAAGTTGAAGAGGACGTCTTGAGTTCTCAACATAGGTGATGTAACCAGTTGACTAAATACATGGACCTTGACGTAATTCTGGTCATTGTTATATTTTGGGTAATATATTTTTCACTTATTTTATTTATATTTATAAGAGTTCTTACATTCTTGTACAGCCACTAGCATGCTTAGCGTTTCGAGCAGGTCCCTAATCCTAATTTTCTCGCATACACACACACACACACTCTCCAGGAAGCAGTCCGTAGCAGCTGTCTAACTTCCAGGTACCTATTTACTGCTGGGTGAACAGGAGCATTAGGGTGAAAGAAACTCTGCCCATTTGTTTCTGCCTCTGCCGGGGATCGAACCTGGACCCTTAGGACTACAAACACCAAGCACTGTCCACTCAGCCGTCGGGCCTCCAAATATTGCAGTTACGTACATCTTCATAATACATTCTGATGTCATTAGATCAATATACCATAGGGTATTTTCCTATTATGCAATATTTGTAATAACTTTCTCTTAGTGGCCAGGTCCAACCACTTGGACTGGACGGTAGAGCGACAGTCTCGCTTCATGCAGGTCGGCGTTCAATCCCAGACCGTCCGAGTGGTTGGGCACCATTCCTTGGTGCCCAATGGCTTGGCGCTTTCCCCAGATAGTTCCTTCCTTCCTTCTTAGAGGCCAGATACTTTGATTCTGTGTTGTACTGTAACTGTACCTTTAATTCTTAAATTTTGTAGGGTAGTCTATATTGTGTAAGTTTAGTTGTCTTGCTGAGCTTGTTTTGGCCTAAGGAGGCAACCATGAAGGGCAGTTTGCTAGTTATGCTGGGCAGCTTGTTGATTTTAAAGAATGATCTTCAAAAATGTTGTCCCAAATTTCATTGAAAGGCTTTCACTCATGTCCTTAATGTTATTGTTGGTTATGTAGTTTATTTACCAAGTCACTAATTCTAATTGCTGCATATATCACTGTGTAGAAAATCTTATTTTCTGTTGTATAAGAGAGCTAAATGATGGTGGTGAGTCGGCTGGCCGCAGCCTTCTAAAATCACACCTAAAACAAATAAACCTAATTTATTTTAACTATTGCCTAACTTACTACAACCATAACCTACACTTACCTAGTCCAATCTTCTGAGAGTGCATGAGCTCCAAAAAGTTAAATATACATGTTTATTTACTACAGTATTTCAGGTATCAAACATTTTACATACTTGCCTTGGTGGTTGTATGCACTTCATAATGTTGTTGCCCTTCTATATTAGTTGCTTTTCTGTAAATAATTACAAAAAATAAACTGTAATATAAACATACATATATAGTCTCTGTAGTTATATAGTTTCTTGGAATTTACCATGTAAAGTGTGTAAAAGTTAATTATCATACATTTGGGTCCCGGTAGTACAGTCAGGTTTGTTCATACTCACAGACGAGAATTCCGATTCGACTCCTAGGTGGGACTGAAATGGTTGGGTGTGTTCCCTATCACCTTATGCCCCTGTTCACCTAGCAGCAAACATCTACCCAGGAGTTAGGGAGAGAAACCTCGACATAAGCCAAACATATAAATACAGTGGTACCTCAGTTTAAGAGTTTAATTCGTTCCTGGAGACAGCTCTTATTCCGAAAAACTCGTATTCTGAAGCTAATTTTCCCATAAGAAATAATGGGAAATGAATTAATCCGTTCCTGACTACCCCAAAAACCCCATATCAAACTAAATTTTTATACCTAATTCATCTAAATAAACCTACAAAACTATGTTCAAGTTATTACTTACCTTGCTCTTGAATGCTGTAGGCGTATGGAAGATGGTGAGGAGGGGGGAGGAGGAGAGGAGTTACTGTTTGGAAGGGGAGTCCCTTTCCATTATCACATCAGGCAGTGAGGACTTCACTGGTATGCACACACTGGCACATTTTGCCTGCATACCACTAGGACTTGCTTGTCTTACTAAGAATTTCTCTTAAGACACTTGTTTTTCCCTACATTTTAACACTTGTCTGTAGTAAGACATCACATTATCATTTAAAAGGTCAATGCAACGGCCTGCTACAGCTTTATCTGGGTGAGTTTTTTCAACAAAACTTTGCAGTTCTTCCCATACTTCACACATTTTCTTAATCAAGGAGGGACATCCTCTACTGCCTCTACTCACAGCTATTTTCTTAGGTTGAACCTTATCAATGGCTTTCTTGAGACCCATGGTGAGATATATAATAACAAACTGTATAGTCAAATGACCAAAAATCCAACAAAACACTGAAAATCCAGGTGAAGAATTG
Organism: Procambarus virginalis; assembly: GCA_020271785.1. NCBI lineage: Eukaryota > Metazoa > Arthropoda > Malacostraca > Decapoda > Cambaridae > Procambarus > Procambarus virginalis. Next base: position 9,058,434 of record WNGS01005680.1, read on the forward strand.
ATGTGGGATAGTCACTGGGCGCGAGACAATGGTAAACTGAGGGGCGGAGTGGCGGAGGGGCGACGATCGCCGATCGACCACGCGCTAGGTCGGCCTGTACGCGTATCAACAAACTCGTGTCCCGAGGTAACCCTCGCATTCCGAGACATAATTTTCGAGGAAATCCTGCTCGTCTTCCGAAAAACTCGCATACAGGGACACTCGCATTCCGAGGTACCACTGTACTGTACTGTATACAATGGCTGCCCTCCAACACAATGAATTATTTTATATGGAAAAGTAAAACCTTTTTCAGATTATATCCAAACCTTAAAATGAAGTTTCAACAGTATGAAGAAGTAATAAAATTCATCAACACCAAGCCCAAGGGAAATGTAGTAGCAGCTCTTGTTCAAAAGTTTCCTGGGTAAGTACTCTCTCTAGCATCAGGCCAGATATTGGGCTAAACTGTCTTTTCACTGGGTATGTCTTGTTAGGGAATGAGGAAACACATTTTTCTAATTGCATGCAGCCTGACATTTCAAACCATATGAAAACAAAAATGAACAGTAATATTGCCAACATTCTCTAGATATCTAGTATAAGTGCTTAGTGCATAAATGTACAGTACTTGAAAGCTCATATTACATATGAGCTGTTAAGTACTCATACACAAGTTTTGCTTATTCCTGGTGGCCATATTTTGAGGCAATTGGTTCATTGTAGAAAATTTATTGATGGGTAGACCTAGTCATTATTATTTGCTGTAAGAAAAAAGAAATTGTCAGTAAATGGCAAAAAGATGGAAGAATGTGTGGGCTGGAATTTGTGGTTCAGTCCCAAGTTGTCCATTCAAACAAGAACAAGAACCACTAAAGGTCAGACAATGGAAAGATTATGATAAGTGTATGAGGCAACAGTTTGTCAGATTTGTAGTCCAAATAAATGTAAAATGAATTCAGCAAAAGTTATATTGTTTATAATAAAAGATACTTTTCCCTGTGGTTTTGGTGTCAAAATGTAATGCTACATAGACATGTATGCATATTTTGCATTTATGAAACTATAATTGTAGCAAAATCTAGCCCCCCCCCAAAAAAAAAAAAAAAAAGTTGGATTTCATTGGAGAATCAGATGCACTGGGAGAATCTGAAACCAACCGATTTATTTAAAAAAAGATGGTATATCTTATTTTTTGCTACAGTACCAGAAATTTTGCCTAGTTAGCCCAGTTTGATCACTGTAGGTAGTACATATAGGTGACTGAAACTTTTCCATCGTTGCCCACTGGATGAATGTGGTGGTGCATGATAGGCAAATTAAATTCCATATAATTGGCTCAACTTATAAGCTTTCACTCTTCATGTTTGGGCCTCTTTGGGCCATGAAAATGATAGTTTGGTAAAGTGAAAATACTGTTGATTTATTTTTGTTAAATTATCTAACTTGGTTAGCTAAACAAATTTTGGGGTTCAGGAATTATGTGCCTCTGTAACTTTTTCCAGTGCTGTTCACAGGATGGCTACAGGGCGCATAACAAACTGTAAATAAAACTACTTTACAAATTATTTCTTCTTGCAGAATTAAAGCAAAGACATTAGGCAGCATTTGGGCCCAGGATATGCAACGAAAAGTAAAAAAAATTTCCATCGCATTAATGTTCCAGAAAGAGCCAGCGAAATATACCGCAAGTAAGTCTACTGTGTATGCTGTTATGATTAGAAAATGTTTCTCTGGCAACGACCTTTATTTTAATTCAAATTATTTTACATGCAATCAAAATTTGTTTTTACAGTATATGATTTTTACCTTAGTCCTTCATGTCCAGCATTGTTAAGAGCTGTCCTGATACCCTGGTGCCAAGTGAGACGAATTACTCGTTTGTAAGGAAATACACTATTAATTTTGTAGCCCTTTATATGGTCTATATTATACCATCCATTGTTTTCATACTACAGTACTGTATTTGGCATCCCTAGGATAATATACTTGGTTCCCCAATGTTCGACTACATGAGTGTCTGGAGATTAGCATCCAGGAGTATCTGAGACAGGCACCAGGTATCCCAAACTTTGAAGGCTCATTTCTTGAGAATCTGAGCATTAAGATCCTATATCAACCTTACAATAGTACCCTTGGGTGTTTTAAACATTCCAAACAATCCCTCCACCAAGCAAAAGAAAAGTGTTATTGTCTTCAGCATCAAAATGACAAATTAATTCAGATTCAAAGGATGGGGGAATGTCAGTATACATCTAAATTAAATTGCATAAGTGACTTGAGTAATTTTTTGGGGAGACCCTTGTGACTCCCTGAAGCTACCATTTCTGATGTAGGTGCCATCAGTTGTGGAGTTCTATATCGTACCAGGAAGAAAGCAGCCAGAACCTGGCCCCTGGTTCAATAATGGGTACTAGCTTAACCTTTTTCAATTGTTTACCTTTGGGAGTTCTGTTTCTGTTTTGAGGACTGCAGGTTTTGGAGGCAGCCAGCTGTGGTTTGTTTTGACTTTCTGACTTTCTGGGTGCAGCTGTGGTTTGTTTTTGACTTTGTCATTCTGGGTGCCTTCCTTGGTGGTGGGCATAAATAAATAAATTAATATAACTACCACAGCTCCCTGTGCCTTTGTAAGGGGGGCCAGGTTCTGGCTCTTAGTTTCCAGTAGGCCGTAGAGCTCCGTGACTACACCTACATTGGAAATGGTAGCTTCAGGGAGCCACCGAGGCTCGCCCAGAAATTGGCATTTCATTACATTCAATGCTATTATTTTGTAATATTTTGTTCTGAGGTCAGTAAACACCCCAGAATAATAATGAAATTTGAACACCCAGGGATGCTTATACTGTGTAGGGCTAAAATGCAAGGAAACCTGGTTTATCAAGCAATGGTGTCTGATTTTTACCAGTTTCTAGACCACTATACACTACTTATAATGCAACTTTTTAGACGTCTACCCCATGTTATCCCACAGCTTTAAAACTGTAAATCTGCTTGTAAGTAAGAGATAAAAAAATATATATCCCTTTGCATTTGAAGATCAAAATTTTACGTGTATAATTTTCGTAAGAACAGTCATATGAAGCGTGGACAAATTAACTTCTTAATATTTATTTTAACAGCCTTCTTTTGGATACCTTTACTGTTTCATTTTTTAATATTTTTGTTCCTTACATTTTTTTTAGGTTTCGTTCTATGCACTAGTGGAGACGGTCTAGGATTCTTTTCAATGCCTATTTCCAGAAACCGGTGACTGGCCAGAGAGACTATCATAATATTTGTTACTATTTTCAGTTATGTATCATGTGTTGAGGCTGGTGATCCTCCTGGTATCTTGGTGAAGATGGCTGTAGCAATGGATTACTCGTCTTCTATGTTAGCTAAGCTGATCCTAGAGCAGTACCTTCATGCCAACTGCCCTGACATTTCAGGTAATGATACTTTTGCAAGTCTTTATATTAATTTATTATTTGTTTATAGCAGTTGAGTATAGACAAACTCTTCTCAGATAAGCTAACTATTACTGAGAAGGACCGCAGCAACTCTCCCTGATAGCGGCAACATAATACTAAAAGCTTGTAGAGAGGCCTGCATACTTTTCTCTGAAATAAATTAAATACAATTTTATTTTAAAATCTGTGTGTTGAATTCCAAACTTTTTTACAATCCTGTAAGAGCAAATATTTGTATTTAGACTTTTAAATGTTCGTTGCATGTTAATTAAATTTTGTATTCTGGTTTGATCATTAAATAAGGAAAATCCAATTTAATAGTTTCAAATTTTCATGAAGATATATTTCCTAAGACACCAAGTACTGTATAATCAAATCTCGTTAAATAATGTGCCAGAATGTCATCCTTCCTAAATGTTCACAATCTTGGTCTGTTGAAAGTAGATTATGCCATTGGTGTTCCCCAATGGCTCTACTAGAAACAGGCTTTTCATAATCCCTAAAATCTAATTTTTCAGTGAGCAAATCGCAAGTAAATCGTTTACTGCGAGATACAACAAAGATAGAAGACAGAGACCTCAGCATTGAAGTATATTTGGTAAGTGTTTAAAATTTTCAATTCATGCTACATGAATTGACTCAATTCATGTATTATGTATAATACGTGCATTAAGTTAAATTTAAAAGTAGTTCATTTTTATTTGCTTGCAAAATAGGGGTGCAGTGTTTTGAAATTCAGCAGCATCCACTATTTTGTGTCAATTCTTCAATTTTGACTTTTGTTGAAATATTGTGGTACAGAACTGCACTGATATTTTTAGTAAAATTTATAACATTCATATTTTGGGCCAGTAGTTTAGTTACTGAAATAAAATAAAATTCCAAAGTTTTAAATGCCTTTATGTATATACTGTACTGTATTACATGTATGTAATATTTTTGGGATTGCAAATTTTTGTAATGGCATTTTAGTATTTCAGTGATATTTTCAGCTTTACTCGTAAGTAGTAATGATTTCTTAGCTTAGCCCCTTGGTTGCTCCCCTAGGCATGTCCTGCTCTATCCTGGGCCTTGCACGAATGACCTCCTCTTCTCCGTAGCCATTGAAAATTTTAGCAAATGTTGCTGACTAAACAAAATAAGGTAGAAAAGTTAAGCCGAGATGTTGAAGCTCCATCAGCTGACTCTCCTTGTATATGTTTACATGCTTAACACATTTGTTGCCCCGGCGGGCAAACTGCCGCACACCTCAAGATAGCCTGAGCAGTGCGCTTGAACACTCGACCACCCACAAATGTTGATACACTTTTTTTTTTTTTTTTAGCTTTCTGACCTCAATTTTTGTGCTACATCGTTCAATTTGGTATCAAATTATTCACAATAGAATGCTGTAAAGGGATATTTGCATATAAGAACATGTAAGTCTCGCTTTTCTATACTTTCGATGACAATTCTAACTTTCCCCTCATACATACTGTAGTTTCTTTCGATGCTTTCGTCATGGATTGGCTGTGTTCTAGATCAGTATCCATCTGGAAGTCAATTTACAGTGTTTATAAAGTCGGTAATAACAAATACCTGAAATAAAATAACCAGAATGGAGAAACTTTTAGACTCGAGGGGAGGTCGCGGCTGTCACGAGCGAGGTCACGAGAACAGTGAGCCTCCAGCGTGGTTGGGTGCCCACACAGTGGGGTCAGGATGCCATGTGGGGTATACAGAGAATGAGAAGAAGTTGGCACTCGTTTAAAAAAAAAAGTACCATAGTTTTTGGACAATAAATAGAATTTTTAATTTTTTTAAATTATAGACAGTTTGCGTCATCCCGCATACAGTACTTCGTATTTTGGTTTTCTGATGGAATGTGCAATATTGGGCATCAAACATGTTAATTTAAATTCACCATGGTATTAATTTAAGTGTCGTGGTCATCCTTCATTATCCAAAATATACTGATGCCCCTTGGCCTTGCTTCCAACACTTGAAATTCATGTTTTCCCCTTTCCTCAATATGCATACTGCTTCCACTGCTCTAGATATTATTCTTCAGCAATATGTATACAGTACTACTTATCAGGCAGAGGGCAGTTTTCATCACTGATAAGTCTCCAAAATTATGGTAATATTTTTGTAATCATCCCCTTGGCTTATGCAGGCTTACTGTAGAGAGGTTGGCAGAGGTGATGCACATGACTGTTTATAAAGGCTCTATAGGTGCAGAGATTTTGATTTTTTTCCGTTGAGCAGGTACATATTACCATAAATCAGCTGATGACTGTTTTTCACTCCTATTTGTTAAATGGCTATAAGTTTACTGTGGCAAGGCAGCTTATGTGGAAAAACACAGCCATCACTGTATGGCTAAAGCTAGGGGTTAAGTAATAGGAAAGCTGGCAGCTTAGTTTGTCTAAACACGCACATCTCTTCTGTTCCATTGCCCATGCAGCAAACCAGGTCAGTCCATACAGTTTCCCTTTGCTTTCTACCTGTGCTTTGACAATGAAAATAAATTAATAATTTATTTCTGCAAATAAATGCCGGTGCAGGTGTGTGAACTTGTTATGTGTTTAAATTTTTTGTTTGAGGCAGTGTCTTCCTTAAAATTAAATGACATGATTGTAAATAATGGTAATATTTTTCCATTTTTTGTTAGTGTCTGCTCGATGATGATGTTTATGGGCCATTTGCTGACAGCATAAAACAGTGAGTACTCAATAAATTTAGTCTAAACACACTATAGTTGCTCCCTAAGAAAAGGTTCTACTGTCATCTGGGTTAGTCCAGTGCTTGGCTACAAAAGTCTTGTCTTGGTGGGTACTTTGTTGCAGGTGTGTGACTCACTGTGTTTTGAAAGTGATTTTTTGTAACCTTGTAGCAACATTTGTTGCATTTCTCTACATAGGTTCAAACTACACTACCAACCAGGAGATATAATTGTCTATAATGTGTTGATGGTTGAGAGCAAACTGAATGTTGGTCAATTTTCTGACACCATTTTTGTCGCCAAGTATACTTGCTCTCTTCCGACTTCTTTCCTGCAAAATATGGATGGCACACAATAACTCGTCCTCCTATTTAGATACTACAGTACTACTAAATGTCAATTTAGATAGGTAAAGCTGAACAGATACTTCCACTGTTCAAATGCTTTACCATTGATAGTTGATTTAGTCTAGAAGCCTCTCATAAAATTAATAAATAAACTTGTAAAATTTCTCAAATAAAAAAATAATTATATTCAGTGTGACCTCAATTATCCAGATCAATTGGTATCCAGAAACAATTGTTACGTTTGGATAGCTGAAAACTTGGATAATTTAACAAAGGAGTGAGACAATTTTTCTGCATTACTTTTAACTTTGCTATTTATTTCAAAAGACACTTGTGCTAAAAACACCTGTAAGAGTATCTTAGGAATTCACCAATGTGTATGTAGAAAACCAATGAAATATTTGTGGTATTGGATAATGAAGTGTCAGCCAATATTAACATGATGGTAGTTATGTACAGTGCAATCCCCATTACTCGGATCCCTGTTTTCCAGATTCTCTGTTATCCAGACAGAAATTTCCACTTTTCCATCCCCATTATCCATCAAGTCTTGGCACAATTTGGATAACAGAGAAGCTGGAAAACAGGGATCCGAGTAATGGGGATTGCACTGTACATAACTACCGTCATGTTAATAGTCTAGTAAAACCTGCTTATTTCTATTTTGAATAGCAAGCTTTCTCTGAATATGCTTCCCTTTTAAACCTTGCTTTTCATGACCAATTTTTCCTGCTTTGCAGTTCCATAGGTCATGAATATGAATTTCTTTTGAGGCGTGAACTTGAAAAACTAAATATTAGCTACAAGAATGAAGACGATCTTCGGCTCAGAGGATACGACAAGACACCAGACATCAAACTGGACATTCCTATAGGTACGAAATGTAGTCTTAATACTTCCATTTTAAACATGATTTTAAATGTATTTTACAATTATGCCCTGCATATGATAATGGTAAAGGAGGCAGAAACATGACAATTAAGTTATTAGACAAAATTAATATGTAAAATGTATGCCTCACAAGTCACTAGAGCAGGATGTTCTTAATATAATACATTAAGATAGTGTTTGTTTATCCTGTAGGTGCTTTGTGCCTTGGTGACTGACTGGTCAAGAATGATAGATATTAATTGGAAAACAATATTGAAAAACTTGTTTATTTAAAGTATAAAGAAACCTTCCGTACAATTTATAGCACACATAAAACTACTGTGTATAGTATATGTGGACAGTTTTAATTCATAGTGGTGTGTTTTTCTGTACACCAGCTGTTGATGGGAAGGTGGTCAACTGGATAGAGAGTAAGGCATCTTTTGGTGATGAGGAGAGCCATCGCACTTATCTCAAGGACCAGTTTTGGAGTTATTGGAACAGGTATATTTATCATTAACTTTTGCCAGTAATGGTGTATTACGGGATCTTGGAAAGACACTCAGGTGTTACTTGAGGGTCAATACCTTTTATATAGTTAAGTACTGTGTATCTAGTTATGTTGTTGTACTATATGCAAAGAAAATAAGGTTAGTGAGATGAGCAAATTTACATAAGATGTAAGTACCGAATGACCTACATGTTCCAGCACTTGGCCCTTTGACTAGTTTCTTGCAAAATGTGTTGGCACACATTTACAAAATAGTTGGTACACGGAAGGTTTAGTAGTTAGTGCTTAAGTTAGTTTAAGTGCTTAATTTATATATCTTGCAATATTATCCAGGCTATATATACTGCTTATCTTAAGACTGGGGGGCCAGATTCACGAAGCAGATACGCAAGCACTTAGGAACCTGTACATCTTTTCTCAGTCTTTGGCGGCGTTGTTTACAATTATTAAACAGTTAATGAGTTCCGAAGCACCAGGAGGCTGCTTATAACAATAACAACAGTTGATTGGGAGGTTTCCATGCTTGTAAACTGTTTAATAAATGTAAGCAAATCCATCAAAGATTGAGGAAAGATGTACTGTACACGTTCGTAAGTACTTGCATGACTGCTCATGAATCTGGCCCCAGGATCTTTAAGGATTTTAAATTATGTTTGCTGCACGATTCTTGTGTAAATTCTTCATTGGAATTTGTTACATATTTATTACATTCTTGTTACATTCTTATACAGCCACTAGTACATGTAGCGTTTCGGGCAGGTCCCTGGAATATGATCCCTGCTGCGAAGAATCGTTTTTACATCCAAGTATACATTTTACTGTTGAGTTAAACAGAGGCTACAGTTAAGGATTTGCGCCCAGTAAATCCTCCCCAGCCAGAATATGAACCCATGACAAAGCGCTCGCTGAACGCCAGGCGAGTGTCTTACCACTACGCCATGGAGACTGACACGGAGACTGAGAAATAATTTTTTTTACTTGTGAAAATAATTAAGAGCATTCTATATATGTTATAATTCTGTTCTTGATGTGATACCATTGAAATATTTCATGACTTACAAAGTAAAATAATAACTTCAGTTTAACCATATTTACAAGTGTTAGAACTCCCACAAAGCATTCATGGGAATTTCCACATGAGAAGTTTACTTAAAACTTTAGTAAGGGTCTAATATCAAGCTGATGAGCTTCTTGTGGTGCTTCCTGAAGAATATGGGGAAAATATTGGGAAAGGGATATTTTTAATTAATATAATCAATAATATAGTAACCAAAAAATCAAAGGAAGGGGGTGGTAGGAGAAAAGCACACAGAATCTGTATTGGAGGGGACCTAAACATTCCCTCTAATGTGTTGTGTGGTTTCCTCCGAGGCTAAGGGTCCCTTCTCCAGCCAGAGGCAGTAATAAATGTACTTTTTGTTTTCCCCCTTCAAGGTTTGGTCCGGGTCTAGTCATCTACTGGTTTGGATTCATGAGGAATTGGATGAACATAGAGATAAGGCATTATGCTACGAGACTCTTTTCCTTCCAATATAGTTTTTATGGACCTCTCTCGATAGCTCAACGTAAGTGGAGATTTTTTTGTTACACATTAATTCAAACATACATTCTTGTGTTGGGTAAGATTTTTCAATAACGACAATGCATTTCACAAATCTTCATTAATCAACTGATTTTCTGCATCTGTGTGCTTTATGATAGACTAAGATGGCAAGATTTGCAACAGTTTTCATCTGATTGCAATAGAAGTGATACAGAATTGATGCCAAATGCATGACACTATAGATGGTATGCATATCGCTAGTCACTTTATTCACTTGTGAGTCTGTGAAGTAACTGAATGGATGATTGTATTAGCACACCCTTGGTCAGGGAGTACAGTCTCATCCATGGTCAGGGAGTACAGTCTCATCCATGGTCAGGGAGTACAGTCTCATCCATGGTCAGGGAGTACAGTCTCATCCATGGTCAGGGAGTACAGTCTCATCCATGGTCAGGGAGTACAGTCTCATCCATGGTCAGGGAGTACAGTCTCATCCATGGTCAGGGAGTACAGTCTCATCCATGGTCAGGGAGTACAGTCTCATCCATGGTCAGGGAGTACAGTCTCATCCATGGTCAGGGAGTACAGTCTCATCCATGGTCAGGGAGTACAGTCTCATCCATGGTCAGGGAGTACAGTCTCATCCATGGTCAGGGAGTACAGTCTCATCCATGGTCAGGGAGTACAGTCTCATCCATGGTCAGGGAGTACAGTCTCATCCATGGTCAGGGAGTACAGTCTCATCCATGGTCAGGGAGTACAGTCTCATCCATGGTCAGGGAGTACAGTCTCATCCATGGTCAGGGAGTACAGTCTCATCCATGGTCAGGGAGTACAGTCTCATCCATGGTCAGGGAGTACAGTCTCATCCATGGTCAGGGAGTACAGTCTCATCCATGGTCAGGGAGTACAGTCTCATCCATGGTCAGGGAGTACAGTCTCATCCATGGTCAGGGAGTACAGTCTCATCCATGGTCAGGGAGTACAGTCTCACCCTTGGTCAGGGAGTACAGTCTCACCCTTGGTCAGGGAGTACAGTCTCATCCATGGTCAGGGAGTACAGTCTCATCCATGGTCAGGGAGTACAGTCTCATCCATGGTCAGGGAGTACAGTCTCATCCATGGTCAGGGAGTACAGTCTCATCCATGGTCAGGGAGTACAGTCTCATCCATGGTCAGGGAGTACAGTCTCACCCTTGGTCAGGGAGTACAGTCTCATCCATGGTCAGGGAGTATAGTCTCACCCTTGGTCAGGGAACATCAGTAAGTTATTTTAGAGTTGTGTTCTCAACAGGATACTGCTGAGATTACATATTGATGTTAGGACGAGGGAAAGTAAAAAGCAATTGGGCAAAGTGCTTGATAATTTTTAAAAGTACAGTACTGGATCCAGTCTATTTGGGTCTGTGAAGTAGGACCAGCAAATAATAAAAGTACAATCAAAGAATGAAGTGGTAGTACAGTATGTACTATATATACAGTATGTATAAAGACGGGCGCTTCTGCCACTGACGAGTTACACATTTTGAATGGCACTATCAGATATGGTAATAATTTGTTTACATAAGGCTTCAACTTGCATTATAATACACAATATATTGTACATGATAGTCTCTCATGGAAGAAAAAATTTGGCCATGTTCTCTCTTCTAACAAATTTTTTATTTTTTTACAGCAACTTGCGATACTAAGATGACTGTAGAGCCATGCTGAAAGATGAAGCAAGAACCTGTGAAGAAATGCCGAATTACTGACACACACAGTACACATGACTGCACAGTAAACCTCGTAAGCTAAAAGGTGAAATGCATTTAGAATACCCTGGTATTTTTTATGATAAAGTTAAAGGCCATTCCTTCATATCCACACACGCGTCTCATTTACATCTGGTTATCTACCACCTGTTTGTACCAATCTTGTCCTTCATGTAATAACGGTTGTGTACTCATTATAACTGTAAGCAACAAAATCTTGGTGTAGAACTTTTATTAACCATCAGTGAAGATCACTGTTAAAGACTACTTTCAACTATTCTTTTCAGTATTCTGTAAATATTTAGTTTGAAAACTTTTTAATAATATACTGGTATTTGCTGGTGCTCATGGTAAAGTGTTTTAGGCAAATTAGCTATACATCTGATAATACAGTACTGTAGCATGCTGCTTATTGAACATAATGAAACAGCATAAGCTACTAGAGTATTCAAACAATTTAATCTTGTTAAACTGCTGAATACTTATGTAACGTGTTCACTTATGCTCAACGAGCAGCATTGGAAAACGTTTTGCTGCATAGATTTGGAAAAAAAATAGTAGTACAGATGAGGACTTGCCTACAACTCTAGGAACACTGTTATTATCAGCATCCTGGTCAGTAAATTCTAAATATGAATCATTTTGCACAAGTTTATATTGTTAGGCTGTAGATACAAGCTGAACAGCAGTACTGTTAGCTCATGCTGCCTGTGCCACTCTTGGTTAGTTACTCAGTATAGTACTGATGATGCTTATCACACCCAGGAACGGTGTCCACGATTTTTTGTTTTTTCTCAAGATGGTGTTAGTTTGCTTTTGGTTTTCTCACCCATTCAGTAGACATGTATGATGGGCAGAGGGAATGGGTTAAGCTAGTGATTTATGTGATTAGTTGCTTTTGGAAAAGGAAATATCAATAAGGGGATATTAATTTTATTTATTGCAGACAAATTAAATTTCAAATTACACTGTAAATCAAATTCAACAGATCCTGTTAAATACAAGGCTACAGTGTAAGTACATTTGTAAATGTATACAAAGAAAATCATTAACTGTTATATTGCAATTACTGTATATGCATACAGGTGAGACATGTTATTGCATGAATACAGCATGCATGAAGCTGTATGCATATGTTATGCACACTGCTGTTTACATGAATACATATAGCTGTAGATATAGTCATAGGCATACCAGAATATTGGCATATTATACAGGAATACAGCAGTATGCCTATACAGGCATACAGCAGTCACTTGGCTGTCTGTCTGTCTGCCAGACAGTGTGGGGGGGGGGGGAAGGAGGGGAGGCCAGGCCCTTGGGAATTCTTAGTAGGCTGCAACATCCGACTCGACTCGCTATATTGCTTCTGTTGTAGTCTCTGATGCATAAAGTTAACATGCAAGTCATTTAGAACAGCTTCGGGCCTTACTATGATGGAGTACTGCTCGCTCAACACAGAACCATTCTCACACCACATCTAAACTTCACACTCTCGGCATCGGATAAATTCCCCATCGGTGCCCAGACTGTGAGAACCTCGCCCTTATGCTTCACATGCGTAAGTATTAATTCCTCCGCCCTCCCATGCTGCTCCATGCTTATGAAACAAGCGCGGTTCTAAGAATTGGTTGTGTAAAGGAAGTCGCTCTTTTCCTTGACCCACAGTCGTTTAGGACTGTGCTGCCATCTTGTGGTACATGTGACATAATGTTATGAAACTGTGAATCCAAACATGCCCAGGTGCTGAGCTCATGACTCTAGTTCACGTTGAAGTACGCTTATTAAGACAATAAAATACATCTCGAAGGGATAGAGTAGCTTAGACTATTTCTACCCTCCTCTACTTCAAGTCCCTCAAGGAGCGCACAAAGTTAGGGAACAAATCCACAAAGTCATAGTACAAGAATCACATTTAACACTGCAGGTTAATATAGTAAACACAGCATATAAGTGTTGCACTCTTAGGGAAAAGTGCTTGTATCTCCTAAGTATTGTGTCTATACTATACTATACTATACTACAGACTATACTAAGTATACTGTCTTATCATATCATTATCACACATCCCAACAATTTGATGTGGTACACTACTTATTTCCTTATTTCTATAGTTTTCAATAAGTTGACACACTAATACATAATGTTCTAAGGTGTGGGCGTGCGGCATACTACATAATTTACACTCCTTATCTTTTTCACTGACATCAATGCTGTATTGCCAGATATATTTATATCCTAATCTTAATCTCATGTCAATTGAATCCTTCCATGTAGACTTTCCTCTACCATAAGTGAAGGAAGAATTTGTGTTTTATTATTGCATAATGCTTAAGTGTGTTACTACTGTCCACTATTACTGTTCTCTTAACTTTTGCTTCACCCTCTTGGATCATCTTGATTTTTGTTTGAATTTTTCAAAGTTTTCTGACATACAACATCGACACGTTTTTTCTGAGACTATCTTCGCTATCTCGTCAACTGCCTCATTCAACAATATACCCACATGTGAAGGGATCCACATGAATCTTACTTTATAATTTTTTTTTCAAATGTCTTAGCATTCTCTCTACACTCGATCACAATATTCTGGTAAACTGGTCATCTGCTATTTAAAGACTCTAATGCTCTTCTACTGTCAATAAAGAACAGGCATTTTTACCACATTTGACTACTTCCTGTAATCCTGGTAATACACCTTGGAGTTCAGCCTGCGTTGAAGAGACATTGTCAGTTAAGCGGCGTCCAATAACAGTATCTACAGTGCCGATGTCAGTGTACTCCCTGATCAAGACTCCACATCCTGCCTTCCCATCCCTAGCTACTGACCCATCACAAAATTAATGCAGTTTTCTGGAGGTAATTTTCTAATTATGCAATCATATGTTGTCCAAAGCTGTCCTATTTCATACATACTTTTTTCTTATGCAGGGGAATAATTACCACATCTATGATAAAATCCTCCCATGGTGGTATGAATTGTCTCGTAGGCAAAGCAAAACATTCTGGAATAACATCATGCATTAGAACATATGGTACTCATATATGCTCTTTGATTATACTTTAACATACATTGTTCATTACTTCCCACCTTTAGCTGATGACTCGGCCCGTCCTCACATACAAAGATCCAAGCTCGTTAATCCAACTGCCAAATCCCCTGTTAATGAATAAAAAGCAGTTTACACAAAACTCACAACTGATGACGTCTGAACACTTCGGGAACAAGTGCTTCACTCACATCATCTGTTCGAACCAAAATTCTATAAATGCTTCACCCATTTACTTCAAATACAAATAATCACCAACAGAACCTAAACATCTAACCTACGCCTAACTATACAAAGAATATTTTTGTATAATAGTATTAATTTATAGATGAGAACAAACCAATTTTTAATACACAGTATGTTAAAATTGATGAATGCATCTGGGGAGGATGGCCACTACTTTAAACAGCCTAGTGTGAGGACAGGTTGGCTGACTTGCCTAGCCTTGACTTCGGACAGTGGGGTCTAGCTCATTACCACCCACTTATACCAGCCCTGCTGGTATAAGTTAAAGTTGGGGATGGAGGTTATTTTTACTGCTTCTTTCAGAGCATTTCACTTGTTGATTCCTCGTATTGTTTTCAATATTTGTTTATAGCTACAGAATTGCTGAACTATCAACAATGAGAGAGTTATTAAGGCCACCACAGTTCCTTGCTGACCAACCAGTAATGTACTTTATTCCTGAGCATAAGCCAACACTAAAGTAAACTCGGTAAATATCAACATTACTAAGGAATTCCCTTATCCACGTTGCCATGGAACTTTTTTGTAATTTAACACTATTATTAATGCCCATTGTCAGGCACAGGAAGAGAAAGAGAGAGAGTGTGAGAGAGAGTGTGAGGAGAGTGTGAGAGAGAGTGTGAGAGAGAGTGTGAGAGAGGTGTGAGAGAGAGTGTGAGAGAGAGTGTGAGAGAGAGTGTGAGAGAGAGTGTGAGAGAGCGTGTGAGAGAGTGTGAGAGAGAGTGTGAGAGAGAGTGTGAGAGAGAGTGTGAGAGAGAGTGTGAGAGAGAGTGTGAGAGAGAGTGTGAGAGAGAGTGTGAGAGAGAGTGTGAGAGAGAGTGTGAGAGAGAGTGTGAGAGAGAGTGTGAGAGAGAGTGTGAGAGAGAGTGTGAGAGAGAGTGTGAGAGAGAGTGTGAGAGAGAGTGTGAGAGAGTGTGAGAGAGG
>WNGS01005680.1:9089439-9104153 GCA_020271785.1 Procambarus virginalis
CCCTATCCATCTCTACCCCCATCTACTCCTATCCATAACCCATTCCTTCTCTCCCGCCCGACACAACGTTTTAGGTTGATGGGGAAATCCTGGGAGGCCCGCGTGTTGGACCACGCCTCGGTACCCAGTGTGTGAGGGGCCTTAACACACACCACACACCACACACACACACACACCACACACACACACACACACACACACACACCACCACACACACCAACACACACACACACACACACAGCCTTGGCAGGACGATCATAGAGGACTTCATGTCAGACTCTGAAGAAATTGGAACTGAAGGAATTAAGCAGTGAGGACAGACTAGTCGAGCTCTATCTAGCGTAATAAAGAGAACAACCAGAGGAGATATGATTACACTGTACAAAATACTGAGAAGAATACATAAGGTGGGCATAGACAGTGTGTTCAGTATGACGGACAATAAAACAATGAGGTAGATTAACGAGTGGGGCCAAAAGCTAGGACCAACGGGTGGGGTCAACACGAGGGTAGTTAAAGGGTGGGACTAAAACAAAGGATTACAAGGTGGGCGGGACCAGCATAGCTGACAGAGAGAGTATCAAGAAGTAAACATTCAGATGTAAATACGAAACTCCATAGTGGAGCCGTTGTGAAGAAGCGGTGACCAGGAGCTGGAACTCGTTACCCACAAACACATATAGGTGAATACACACGAGGGAGAGGAAACCTCTTTAGTGGGTCAGTTTGACACACTACCAGGCTTCTGGGACATACATAATCTGGATAACATAGGCTGTGTGTGTGTGTGAAAGCTTGTCTAACATAAGGCTTTCAAAAAGCCTTATTTTTTCCTATCCCTAAAAAAAGTGTGGAAAAAACTTTCCTTAAAAGCTTTAAAGCCTCTTTCAAAAGTCTGAACATAATCATTTATAAGAACAACAAATTAGGTAAATTGCAGAATGCCTTTTAGCCCATACGTGGCAGTTCCTATTTATATCCACCTAAACTCATCCATATAAATATATCACCAATAGATACATGACCCCCAGACCTATTACATAACTCGGTATATTATTCCTAACCAGTATTTTCCCATGGTCTTTCCTGAATGTAAACACATCCAATTTATATCCAGTTTCGGTTATATTTTAATGATGGGAGAGAATCTGTGCAGGACGAGCCATATGTCCAGGACTAATCTTTGATAAGTCCAGAGGTATTCCAGCAGACTAGTCCCAGAGCCGAGAGGCAAGAATTACGAAGAAAGACCAAAGAAACTAAATTTACGTTAGTGTAATATATAAGAAACAGGGAAGACATGATCATAACAGGATGGATTGAGAAGGTAAACAAGAACTATTTAAGAACAAGGATACACAGATGGAAAATAAGTACCCGAATAAGAGAGAGAGAAAGGACGTGAAATGAGGTCTTTGAGGAGAGTAGGAGGAGGGTGTCATAGGGAAAGGAGGGGGTGAGAGAAGAGTGGTTTCTCTCACTCTAGGGTGAGAGAAAAGTGGTAGGTAGTGAGAGAGACACTCTAGGGTGTCGCGAGAATGGGAGTTGGGCTTAGCAGGTATATCCTAGAACCAGGAAGCTGGATATCGTGGCTGGCGGGTGTTTACTCTGCCCGGGCCACCTACACCACACAAGAACACCCAACCTGTCCTCACCACACTGTCCCACTGGTGGTGTATGTACAGTTTTCCGAACGCAGGTGTTAATATGTAATCGCCTACCAATTCCACTGTCTGAACTTGCGCTAGCATGTGCGCAAGTTAACGTTAACGTGTGCGCTAGTTAGCGTTAACGTGTGCGCTATGGTACGCTAACGTGTGTCAAGTACGACTCACGACAAGTGGGTGAGATGCATTCAAGACCCAGGTAATATTCCCCTGTGACTCAAGCTTTACCCCCGTGGCGCCAGGAAAGGCAGGTGCGAGGCTTGTGTTGGCCGCGGGGCGGTCTGGGCGTGGGTGGCGCGGGCGTGTGAGGGGGTTTCACCGTTTCGGACATGTATATAGACACGGGCGTGGCCGGAGGTGGAGGGTTCGGACGTCCGGCCACCCACCACCCTGACGTCATCCTGGGGTAAGCGACAAGGAAATACCCAAACCTGGCTGACCTGGTGAGGAAGCCTCGGCCCGCGTGCCTCACCATGGGGCATTGGCCAGACAAAACACTAGATTACCGTGGCGCAGTGGTAAGGCACTCGGCCGGCGCTTTGGCCTGGGTTTGTATCCTGTCCGGGGAGGTCTGATTGGGCGCCAGGTTAGGCTATATTAGCTTGGGGTTAGGTTAGGCTATATTAGCTTGGGGTTAGGTTAGGCTATATTAGCTTGGGTTAGGTTAGGCTATATTAGCTTGGGGTTAGGTTAGGCTATATTAGCTTGGGTTAGGTTAGGCTATATTAGCTTGGGTTAGGTTAGGCTATATTAGCTTGGGTTAGGTTAAGCTGTATTAGCCATTTGATAGCTTTGTCTTAATATATAGCAGAATATAAGGAACCTAAAAATATTTAGGAAATACTAACAAATAAATGAATGACGTCACTGGAATTCAAAAAAGTCTGACTAGATGAAGAGTGGCTGAATAAATAGGTATGGGAAAAACTGCTAAACAAATCTGGGAAGTCTTAAATATTTCTTATAACGATATTATATGATTCAGTATACCATTATAAACTCCAAAGACGGTTATTCTATGACATCAACACTAAAAACTTGAATCCAAAATTTCAAAAAAATCGCGAGAAAAATACTATGGTACCGAATTAAAGAACTATACTGTACATTCATCAGGAGAAAGTGATATAAGTGAAAACTTGGTATAACTTAGTGATAACATTCTCAATCGACTTGAGAATGGTCCAGGACGGACCGAAACGTCGTCGTCCCTTCACCTTCTAGTGTGTGGTCTGGTCAACATCAAGGAAGTGATTATTCCTCAAGATGTAGCACACTTTTTAGTGTATATTCACTAAGAGTTGACTTCACTGGACTATGTTCAAGTCTAAAGTATACTTGCGGGATAGTCAGTAAGCACTTATGGTGGCCTTAATAAGTCTCCAGAGGTTGGTAGGCCGTCCGTTCAACACCAAACCAACTAGTTCACTGATATATCAACTTGTCCTCCTACAAAGAACGTCACATTTCGCTCGTATGCGTTACATAAGGCCAACATTCGTCGTACTAGAAAAATGGAAGCGGCTCGTGAAAGTGACGTACTGTCCCGTTTTCTGTTTTGGGTCCTCTGGTAGGTTAGAAGATACTTTACATTGACCGTTTTCTTGACGTTGGGAAACCTTCGGAGGACTGACTGGATACATCCCTCCAGAGGCGTACCTCACAGCATAATATGTGCATTTTGTAAACAATCTCGTTTTACAGACTTTTAAGCCCAACGCTAAACCAGTTCACTCACTAAATGGTCTTTCAAACAATTATAAACAAAAGGAAATGTATCTTGGAAAATAACGTACCGAAATCCCAAACTCCACTCTTTCACCTCCCTCTTAACAACATCAAATAGCGACAACACAACGACTGTGATCAGTTTACTTGACGTAGACCCATGCAGCAGTCAGTTCATGCACTGATGCAGCCTAGTCATGAACCTTGTATATATATATGTATAAATATATAGTTGCTAAGCACAAAGTTGTAAACAAACATCCTGTGGTAGTATCTAGCTGGCTGTTGATAAAAAGGTACGAATACGATAAGATGGACCCGTTGTAGACAAGATGGGCAGAAGTGAGTTTGTGCAAGCTGGAGAAGCCATTCACGCTCCAAGGAGTATGGAGACTGACGCTGCCCAGCTCTCCGGCCTCGGGGAAAATCTACTATATTAAATCCTTACAAAACGTGTATACGCTGCGGTATATTTTGTGACGCTTAGTAGCTTAAGTATGTCCTTCTTAACGTTGACCAGACCACACACTAGATGGTGAAGGGACGACGACCTTCTAGTGTGTGGTCTGGTCAACATTCTTCAGCCACGTTATTGTGACTCGTCGCCTGCATGCCTTCTTAATTAATGTTTCGTATACTGTACAGCGCTTCTCGGGGTATGTACATTGAATTTCCTTTAGTTTTGGACTGTGTTCAGGACTAAAGTATATTTGCTGGTTGGTCAGTAAGCTACTGTGGTAAGTGGCCTTAAGCTCTCGTAGGTAAGTAGCCTTGAGCCTACCACCAAAAAGCTTTGATATACCTCAGTAACGTTCCGTAGATTAGGTATATCTCATGGTGGCGCTTGCCTGACACGGGCTCCATGGTAGGACAAGGGGACATTGATGGCAAGACAAGGGGACTTCGATGGCAGGACAAAGGGAGATCGATGGAAGGACAAGGGGACTTCGATGGTAGGACAAGAGGACTTCGATGGTAAGACTATAGGACTTCGATGGCAGGACAAGGAGAAATTGGTAGAAGCTGATACCCACTTGAGTCGTATCCCATAAGAACATTTTCGGTCGACAGAGGCGACCGACAAGTCGAATGCATTGATGGCAAAAGTTGTCGAAGCCACTTCCATCCACAACGCAAAGAATTAACATAAGAATTTGAACAGCTATAAGCACGCCAGGTACAACAAGGCTTGGAGCCGGGGCACAAAGTGCTAGATTTCACTCACCCGGGGTCACTGATATGTAAGCATTGGTAGGTAAGCACACACACACACACACACACACACACACACACACACACACACACACACACACACACACACACACACACACACACACACACACACACACACACACGTGCACGCAAGCATACTGGTGAAGGGTCGCACACGTTGTGTGTTGTGAGCAGGCAGGATATCCTGCGTAACAGCCTCGTTATTATAAACATTCTGACTTCTCTCTCTCTCTGAGGCCCTCGTTCTCACACACTCAATCAGGTCCTTGCACTAAGACACTCAAGTCTTAGTGCATCTCACACACCTTAGTGTATCTCACACTCACAGATACCCAAATACTAACACACTCATACAGGCTCACGCACTCTCGTTCAGGGCTTCACTCTCACACACCCGCTCAGACAGGAGAAAGACGGCTGATTGAAATGCGTTCTCATAAACTGTATATATAATATATATACAGTTTATATGTTATATATATTTCAGTTGCATATTGGCTTGGGGGACCATTCAAGCTTGTTGGCATATATGATAATTATCCTCACAAATGGCTGATGGAGAGACAAGCAGATATTACAGGAAAGGTACAGAAGTGTGGACAAAGGGGTACCTGAAGGGTAGAAAACAAAGGTGATAGTGACAGAGGTGCAGAACTGGAGTTTTTTTTTTTTTTTTTTTTTTTTTGCAGGGATATTCCTGCGCGGGCCCTAAGCCTCTGGCTGGCCCACTAAGTGTTGTCGCTGGAGGAGGTGATAAACAGGGTTTGCAAGTCTCGGTTCTAGCACCGTTAATGTCTCAAATTTATACGAACGACCTGCTGGATGAAGTGAGTTTGTACTTGTTCATTATGCAGACGACACAAAAATAATGAGGATTCTTATAACCGATGATAACTGCGCATAAGTGTTGCAGGAACACTTTGGACTTGGATTGCATCTTGATGGGGTTCTGGGAGTTCTTCTACTCCCCAAGCTCGGCCCTGGGGCCAGGCTTGGTCCAACAGGCTGTTGCTTGGAGTGAGCCACCACAGCCCGGTTGGTCCCGCACTTCTTGAAGAAAACTATCCAGTTTTCTCTTGAAGGCGTCCACGTTTGTTCCGGCAATATTTCTTATGCTCGCAGGGACCTTGATCAATCTCAGAAGCGTGTCAGACAAATGGCTGTTAGAGTTCAACACAAACAAGTGCAAGGTATGAAATTGGAAAAGAGCAGTAGATCAGTAAGAATCTACGCCATAAGGTGAAGGTAACTACAAGAATTTGAAAGATAAGACTACTTGGAAGGGGGTATAATACAAGTGTTAAACCCTGAGGCGCATGTGACCAGGATTTAATCAGCGGCACATGGGAAGCTGGCATACATAAAAATAACATATAAAAATCTAAATGAAGACATTCAAGATGATGTACACAACCTTTGTGAGACCAACACTGGAATAAGCAGCACGGGCATGGAATCCTCATCTCTTGAACCACGAAGCTGAACCTTGTAAAAGTGTTGAAGCTTGCAAGAAGAGTGGTGCCGGAATTAACGGGACTAACCTACGTAGCAAATTAAAACAAAAACTATCACAACCCCTAGAGTGGAATAGACAAGATGGACAAGAACAGCCTCCGTAAATTGGGAAAAGGCAAGACAAGAGGACGCCGGTGAAAACGGCAAACGCAAATGATTGAGAAATTTAAGGCAGTGCTCCCAACTGGTGCGGGCGTTAACAGAGAAATGCACTGAAAGACGTCATGGAAGCCATTTCCGTCAACAACTTCAATAGCAAATATAACAAAGATTTCGAATGTGAAAAAAAACGCATCAGGCAGAATACGACTAGTAGGCGAGGCATGATGATCAGGACGTAAAATAAATATGCAGAGGAGGAAACTCTCGAGTCCGAACAGCAAATTAAACAAAGTCGGACGCACGGACACCCGCACCTGCACATAAGAGATTAAATGAGACAGCCAAACCAGCACACACAAATACAGAAATAGAACATGTGCACTGGTGTTGCTGAATGGATAAACTTGTAATGTATAAAGCCTTGCACTCATCCTGTCAGTGATTAATTCGTCCGGCCCTTATCAAGCTTCTTCTCTAATTCTTAATTACAAACTATAATTTACTGGACTAAAGCCTATTATCTAAAAATACCCTTATAAACCTAAGATTTAAGTTCGAAGCCATTATATTTAATATGAACATGTTAAAATGGCAGAACCTATGTCAAGGTAATGCACCGTATTGATATCAGATTCAGATATCTTGTTTTGAAGTACCTAGATATATATATATGGTAGGAAAATGGAACCTGCATTGGTGGGAACCTAAAAAATCGCCTCTAATGCCTAGTACATTGCTTTCTTCTAGGTATGGGACCCATTTTCCTCCCAGAGGGGAAACTCTTCCTCATATATCTACATGCTTGAAGTGTTCCCTTGTGAGTAATGTTTATTTTTACTCATAATGAGAATTGAGATTACTTTAATTTTGGGTTTTGTTCAGGGATAAAGTATACCTGTTGGTTGGTAAATGATTGCGGTAGCCTATTAAAACCATTACGCGGTTGATAGGCTTTGAGCCCAATATCAAGCCAAATTATAATTAATGATAATTAAAGTAGGTTGAGGTCCCACTTCTAGGTGTATATGTACACAAGATTTACAGTAATGTAATGCTTGGAATTAAAGGAGATTTGAAAGTTAGAAATATAGGTTGTCGTTTAACATTAAATCTATACTTAATCGAAATTAATTTAACTCATATCAATATATACACCAGATGAAATATACTTATGTGTGTTTATACAGCAAAAATGCTTAGCCTGTTTCTGAGAATATATGCTTAAGTTTGTTTAAGCCATAAATGCTTTTAGAGTTAGGAATTATTTGCGGGTTAGAAAGTATGTTATAACATTAAGCATTATAAACATTAGTATGTTATAAACATTTCTGTGTGTAAAGTATGTTATCTTCGCCCCTTAGAGATTTAATGAATAAAGTCACATTTTAATTACGAGAGGAAGTCGCAGAACGGTATATTTTGATATACTACACACTACGTATGCATAATCTCTAGTATTTCAAAATACCTAATTGAAGGACTAAACAAGTTGTATTTCGGACTTAATGATTTGGAAGTCATATAGGCCTTAAGCTATAACATATACTGTAATCTGTATTGTATAAACCTTAACCCACAACATGTAATCTATATATTATTGACCTTTTAACCACAATAAGTGTAACATATATTGCTCCAGATCTCAGGAGGTTTATATAACGAAATTGATTTAACGAGATCTATTTAACGGATTCTATTTAAGATATTTTAACGAGATCTATGTAACAAGATATTTTAACGAGATCTTTCAACAAGATATTTTAACGAGATCTTTCAACGAGATCTATGTAACAAGATATTTTAACAAAATATTTTAACGAGATCTTTCAACGAGATCTATGTAATAAGATATTTTAACGAGATTTATGAAACGAGATCTATGTAACGAGATCTATGTAACGAGATCTATGTAACGAGATCTATGTAACGAGATCTATTTAGCGAGATCCTTCGGCGAGAGGACGCGTTATCACGCCGGGTAGCGGTTGTGACAGCCGTGATAAGAGCTGTCAATCACCTCCACCGGGTTTGTGACAGTCGCGTTCTTGATGTTTCCTTAAACATGTTAATCAAAACCCTTTGTCATTTGAGTCATGTTGGCGAAAATAACGACGCTAAATAATGTTTACTGTAATTATACTATGCATTAAGTATACATGGATTAGAAGGTGTCGATTTGGGACGCTGGTAAGTCATGTTCCAACCATCATTTTCACTTGAGATATTGAGTTACAAATCTTAGCGTGAAAATTATCTGAGGAATTATGCTGGTGACAGTTATAGTAATGCCAGTTTAGTTCACGTATTATGCGCCCAATACCCATCTTGAGAGCAGTAGTAGACCCCATACCCATCTTGAGAGCAGTAGTAGACCCCATACCCATCCTGAGAGTGGTATTGGCCCCCATACCCATCCTGAGAGTAATATTGGCCCCCCATACCCATCCTGAGAGTAATATTGGCCCCCCATACCCATCCTGAGAGTAATATTGGCCCCCCATACCCATCCTGAGAGTAATATTGGCCCCCCATACCCATCCTGAGAGTAGTATTGGCCCCCATACCCATCCTGAGAGTAGTATTGGCCCCCATACCCATCCTGAGAGTAGTACTGGCCCCCATACCCATCCTGAGACTAGCAGGGGAAAGGTTAAAGAGGCACATGATAGGTTTAGAAACACAAGCCCCAACATGTGTTTAGCTAAGCAAGTTATATCAGAGTAAATAATAATAATAATAATATAATAATAATAATAATAATAATAATAATAATAATAATAATAATAATAATAATAATTTAATTATAGAAGAGTACATACATATGATACATGAAGCGTGGGGGAATTTGAAGGTAAGAAAAGTACAAATACATAAAGCCACTAACACGCAGAGAGCGTGTTAGTGGCTTTTTGTATTTGTCCTTTAGGATTTATGTGTGTGTGGAGGTGTTGGAGGGTCTGTGGTGTGTATAGGTTGTGACTGTGTAGCCAGGTCGAGGTGTGACTTGACTGACTGGTCGAGTGGATGGCAGCTGGTGGTGTGGGGGGGGAGGATGTCACAGGCAGTTTTGTTATCTTGGCGACCCCAAAGTTATTTTGCACTAGGCTGCTCTGCTCTCCTCTCCTCTCCTCTCCTCTCCTCTCCTCTCCTCTCCTCTCCTCTCCTCTCTCTCCATCTCTCTATCTCTCCTCTTCTCTCTCTCTCTCTCTCATCCTCTCTCTCCTCTCTCTCTCTCTCTCTCTCTCTCTCTCTTCTCTGTCTTTAGTGAGAGTAAAAAGTTATAGTAGCGGTCAACCACTGAGTTTGTGACTTGCCTGAGGAAACAGCGTCCGGTAGGAGNGCCTTTCTCTTTCTAAGATGTTCTCGTGGCCTTTCTCTTTCTAAGATGTTCTCGTGGCCTTTCTCTTTCTAAGACGTTCTCGTGGCCTTTCTCTTTCTAAGACGTTCTCGTGGCCTTTCTCTTCTAAGACGTTCTCGTGGCCTTTCCTTTCTAAGGGGGGGGCCTCTCTTTCTAAGACGTTCTCGTGGCCTTTCTCTTTCTAAGACGTTCTCGTGGCCTTTCTCTTTCTAAGACGTTCTCGTGGCCTTTCTCTTTCTAAGACGTTCTCGTGGCCTTTCTCTTTCTAAGACGTTCCCGTGGCCTTTCTCTTCTAAGACGTTCTCGTGGCTTTCTCTTTCTAAGATGTTCTCGTGGCCTTTCTCTTTCTAAGACGTTCTCGTGGCCTTTCTCTTTCTAAGATGTCTCGTGGCCTTTCTCTTTCTAAGACGTTTCGTGGCCTTTCTCTTTCTAAGACGTTTCCCGTGGCCTTTCTCTTTCTAAGACGTTCTCGTGGCCTTTCTCTTTCTAAGATGTCTCGTGGCCTTTCTCTTTCTAAGATGTTCTCGTGGCCTTTCTCTTTCTAAGACGTTCTCGTGGCCTTTCTCTTTCTAAGACGTTTCTCGTGGCCTTTCTCTCTAAGACGTTCTCGTGGCCTTTCTCTTTCTAAGACGTTCTCGTGGCCTTTCTCTTTCTAAGATGTTCTCGTGGCCTTTCTCTTTCTAAGATGTTCTCGTGGCCTTTCTCTTTCTAAGACGTTCTCGTGGCCTTTCTCTTTCTAAGACGTTCTCGTGGCCTTTCTCTTTCTAAGACGTTCTCGTGGCCTTTCTCTTTCTAAGACGTTCTCGTGGCCTTTCTCTTTCTAAGACGTTCTCGTGGCCTTTCTCTTTCTAAGACGTTCTCGTGGCCTTTCTCTTTCTAAGACGTTCTCGTGGCCTTTCTCTTTCTAAGACGTTCTCGTGGGCCTTTCTCTCTAAGACGTCCCTGAGACTATTCTAAGACTTTCCTGTCTTCTTCCTTGGAGCTGGTTTCTTCGGCAGTGCCAAGATCTGGCTACTCACTCCTACGAGCCCGTCCTGACGCTTTCCAGTTCGCACCTGCTGAGATCTGACTGTGTGGTGGGCGTGGTTCTCCTCCGGCTTGTGGTTCCTGGCTGCTCCTGACCCGCTGGCCAACTTGACAGATGTTGACACTCCTTGAGGAAGTTGACGAGGAAAGACAAACCTGCTGGAGAGAGCCGGATATGCTTGGAATAGGAGGGTGGCGAGGAGGTGAAGGAATAGGCGTTGTGTGTGTGTGTGTCATTTCCTTATGCAATAGTTTACGGAAATATTAAACGTATGATTCACGGGGAACAGTCTGCTATGACCAAGACTTCAGTGGTTGTGAAGAACACGGCAGGTGTGTGTTGTCTGGTAGGCGGGACACGGAGAGATAGATCTCACTTACCCGTAGTCACTATTAGGTGAGTACGTGGCTGTTTTCCTCCTCCTTTTTTATATAATGTGACAATTGAGTCAGATAGCCGGAGATACGAGAGACACATTGTATGTGTGAACGGTGAGGACGCAAACACGAGTGTCACATCACGAGTGCCCAGCAAGGGTGCCACAGCATGAGTGCCACAACAAGAGTGCCACAGCATGAGTGCCACAACAAGAGTGCCACAGCAAGAGTGCCACACAAGGGTGCCACAGCATGAGTGCCACAACAAGGGTGCCACAGCATGAGTGCCACAAAAGAGTGCCACAACATGAGTGCCACAGCAAGAGTGCCACAGCATGAGTGCCACAACAAGGGCGCCACAGCATTAGTGCCACAACAAGAGTGCCACAGCATGAGTGCCACAACAAGGGTGCCACAGCATGAGTGCCACAACAAGGGTGACACAGCATGAGTGCCACAAAAGAGTGCCACAGCATGAGTGCCACAACAAGAGTGCCACAGCATGAGTGCCACAACAAGGGTGACACAGCATGAGTGCCACAACAAGAGGCCACAGCAATGAGTGCCACAACAAGAGTGCCACAGCATGAGTGCCACAACAAGAGTGCCACAGCATGAGTGCCAACAAAGGCGCCACAGCATGAGTGCCACAACAAGGTGCCACAGCATGAGTGCCACAACAAGGGTGCCACAGCATGAGTGCCACAACAAGGGCGCCACAGCATGAGTGCCACAACAAGGGTGCCACAGCATGAGTGCCACAACAAAGGCGCCACAGCATGAGTGCCACAACAAGGGTGCCACAGCATGAGTGCCACAACAAGAGTGCCACAGCATGAGTGCCACAACAAGGGTGCCACAGCATGAGTGCCACAACAAAGGCGCCACAGCATGAGTGCCACAACAAGGGTGCCACAGCATGAGTGCCACAACAAAGGCGCCACAGCATGAGTGCCACAACAAGGGTGCCACAGCATGAGTGCCACAGTACCACTGTCACCAGGATTTTCACATCCACCCATCCACCGGAAGCTTCATTTCCTGTCGTTGCTCTCAACTAGAAATCAAAATGATGTTAGTGTTCCTGTTGTATTTTCTCATGTTACTCTCCAAGATCCTTCGCTCGAATACGTTATACTCCAAGAATTTGGTGAACTGGAGCCATTTTGTATTAATTTTTGGTATATATGCAGGCGATGAGTCACAATAACGTGGCTAAAGTAAGTTGACCAGACCACACACTAGAAGGTGAAGGGACGACGACTTTTCGGTCCGACCTGGACAAGTCGATTGTCCAGTCGATTGTGACAAGTCGATTGTGAGAATGACTTGATCGACTTGATCGAAATCACAATGGACTTGAGAATGGTCCAGGACGGACCGAAACGTCGTCGTCCCTTTACCTTCTAGTGTGTGGTCTGATCAACTTTTGGTATATATGTTTTTTTGTAATATGAATCGTTAGCCTCGACATGCTTTTGATCTCTGTCTCACTCTCTTGCTCGTACTATAAATGTGCGCTATTGAATATGGGAATCCGGGTCTCCATCTTGCACCCATGCCTTCTGCTTCAGTCCTTGTGTGTACTCAACTAATCGTGCTTGTGGGGGTTGAGCTCTGGCTCTTTGGTCCCGCCTCTGTGTGTGTGTGTGTGTTTACTATATATGCCTGAAAGATTTAAACTAATTTTCACGGTGGGAAAAAGTATTACATGGAGAAAATTGTGAAACGTTTGACAAGAGTAATATTGTACATATTTGTAGACCTTATTATTGTTAAGCTTTATTGTTTCTTCTATTTCTGGATTTATGTTAGACATTTAGAGCCGTTTTAGACCAACTTAGATTCGTCCTCACTTGTACTGTCTGTCAAGATGCTGTACGAGGCTGATGAATCAAGACCTTGTTAGAACAAATGCAAAAATATTTACAGTCAAAACGTCAAAGTTCGAACGTGTGGATTTTCGTAAATCAGAACCCGAGGAAACCGAACGTTTGGGTATCCGTGAGTCAGGACTTAACCAAACAAACCAGTCAGCGGACATTGATGATTCAGAACCAACGGAAAATATATGAATTCACTAATGTTGATGACTCAGGAAAAAAACAACTAAACGAAATAACATTAATACGAATGATCGTATTATACGTTAATACGTATGTGTGATACGAATTCCAGAAGTCTTAAGAAGAAGAACATAAGAGAATGCACGAATGTTCGTGAATCCGGCTCTTATTAAGAACGTAAGCAAACTCCCGGAGTTTCACTTTGGCTGGATGACACAGAACGCCGGTCTCGTTTCA
This sequence comes from Procambarus virginalis, assembly GCA_020271785.1. Classification (NCBI taxonomy): domain Eukaryota; kingdom Metazoa; phylum Arthropoda; class Malacostraca; order Decapoda; family Cambaridae; genus Procambarus; species Procambarus virginalis. Next base: position 9,102,750 of record WNGS01005680.1, read on the forward strand.
TGCAGGTCCGCGTTCAATCCACGACCATCCACAAGTGATTGGTCACCATTCCTTTCCCTCCCCCCCCCCGTTCCATCCCAAATCCTTATTCTGATCCCTTCCCAGTGCTATATAGTCGTAATGGCTTGGCGCTTTCTCCTGAGAGTTCCGTTCCCTCCAGGATTTTCGTAAATCGAGTACATTCCCCTTATCGCCGTCAGGAGGAAGCGGACCCCAATGTTTTGTGTCAAGTTCTACCGCTTTTTCAGGAAGTTGGTTTCGAAATTGAAAATCAAAAGCTCATATTATTATTATTATTTTCCTATTGGTAATTATATATACCTGTATATATATATTATATATATATATATATATATATATATATATATATATATATATATATATATAATATATATATAATAATAATAAAACTGCCTCGGGTTATATAAGCATCTTCGCGAGGTCGTCATTCATTTTAGTGTAGATGGGTGTGTGTTGTGTAAGATTATTTGAAAGCTTGGTGCAAGATCTGTGCAAGATTGATGCAAGCTGTGAACAATTGGTATTTGTGGTGCTGAGAGAGAGAGAGAGAGAGAGAGAGAGAGAGAGAGAGAGAGAGAGAGAGAGAGAGAGAGAGAGAGAGAGAGAGAGAGAGAGAGAGAGAGAGAGAGAGAGAAAGGTTCAAGTGTTTTCTCTTTGAGCTTTTCAGGATCCGCGGATCCACAACATCACTACTATGATGTAGTAACCCCAAGACGGGTCTGTGAGAGTAGACGCCAGAGAGTCGGCCCACCAACGCCCTTCCGTTAGTGGCCAGATCAAGTACCTCCAGGGGGAGGCCTTGCCCCCCATCAGTGGTGGCGTTACCCTAGTTTTCCTCCTGCCACGTGGCGTAGTTGGGTAAAGGATGCAGAGGACACACTTGTGCAACAACGACACCAACGTTTTGCCGTATATGTTCTTGTTTCATTGTGTGCTTGTTGGTGCTCTGGTGATGTGTAGCGCTGTTTGTTTGCGAGTGAAAGCCTTAACAAGAGTTTACTAATAAAAACCAGCAAGTATACGCTAGTGTTGAACATAGTTCAGAACTACCGTAAACTCTTAAAAGTGTACCTACGCCGAGAAGGGGGGTAGGTACACCTTATTGAGAAAACTTTTAAACTTTTGACAAGAGCATATGACTCTCCATCAGTAGAGCGTCTCCTTCAGAGACTATCGTGGGAGCCATCACCGAAGATTATGCAATAAATTCACTTTTACCCTAAATGAATAAGAAAACATTTAAAATGATTTCCGCTGAAATGCTTCGTGCATGTAAACACACAAGTGAATTGACGGAGAGAGGGAAGAGAGAGGAGAGGGAGAGAGAGGAAGAGAGAGAGAGAGAGAGAGAAGAGAGAGAGAGAAGAGAGAGAGAGAGAGATG
>WNGS01005680.1:9107393-9117393 GCA_020271785.1 Procambarus virginalis
TGTGTGTGTGTGTGTGCAACGCTAAACGAACAGCTCCAGAGTGTACAACTCCACAGGGACGTGACGAGGATTCGAACCTAAATCCGAGAGCGTCCCAGACGCTGCCTTAATCGACTGAGCTACGACATGGTATAAGAATTGCAACCAGAAATTCTACTGAATTTACTTGGATCCTGCAGCCTCTCCGAGACACAAACCAGGATTTTACACAATTCCCCCATGGTGGTGATAGTGACAGTGGCCAGAGTGTGTTGGTGAGGAATAAACCTTTCAACGAATCAGCTTCAATATCGACTTTAGGTCAAAATATTCTGTTCCTTTCAAAAGTCGAGCCCCAAAAAACCTGTTGAAGGAGCTAGAGAGAAAGAGAGCAGTTGGGCCAAATAGTCTCAGCATCTTCCAAACATGAGCTAGAGATATGATCACTACATACAAAATCCACAAAATAGACAAGGGGGATTCTTGACACCTGCAACTTCATAGTTGGTCATAGATTCAAGCTAAGGAAACCGAAGTGCCGAAAAATATTAGAAAGTTTTGTTTTGCGTGAAGAGTGGTAGACGGTTGGGCTAAGGTGGCGGAGGTCAGCAGTTTCAAAGTGTCCAATGACAAAGATTCTTGGGAAGACGGGACACCACGAGGGTAAGTTATTACCATACGTGGTTAATTATACCATGACCCGTGTGGTGCCATCACCACCACACTATCACCATGGTAGCACCACCACAACACACTATCACCACCATGGTAGCACCACCACAACACTATCACCACCATGGTAGCACCACCATGGTAGCACCACACAACACTATCACCACCATGGTAGCACCACCACAACACACTATCACCACCATGGTAACACCACCACAACACTATCACCACCATGGTAGCACCACCACAACACACTATCACCACCATGGTAGCACCACCACAACACACTATCACCACCATGGTAGCACCACCACAACACTATCACCACCATGGTAGTAGCACCACAACACTATCACCACCATGGTAGCACCACCATGGTAGCACCACCACAACACACTATCACCACCATGGTAACACCACCACAACACTATCACCACCATGGTAACACCACCACAACACACTATCACCACCATGGTAACACCACCACAACACACTATCACCACCATGGTAGCACCACCACAACACACTATCACCACCATGGTAACACCACCACAACACACTATCACCACCATGGTAACACCACCACAACACACTATCACCACCATGGTAGCACCACCACAACACTATCACCACCATGGTAGTAGCACCACCACAACACACTATCACCACCATGGTAACACCACCACAACACACTATCACCACCATGGTAACACCACCACAACACTATCACCACCATGGTAGCACCACCACAACACACTATCACCACCATGGTAGCACCACCACAACACACTATCACCACCATGGTAACACCACCACAACACTATCACCACCATGGTAGCACCACCACAACACACTATCACCACCATGGTAACACCACCACAACACACTATCACCACCATGGTAACACCACCACAACACACTATCACCACCATGGTAACACCACCACAACACACTATCACCACCATGGTAACACCACCACAACACACTATCACCACCATGGTAACACCACCACAACACTATCACCACCATGGTAGCACCACCACAACACACTATCACCACCATGGTAGCACCACCACAACACACTATCACCACCATGGTAACACCACCACAACACTATCACCACCATGGTAGCACCACCACAACACACTATCACCACCATGGTAGCACCACCACACACACTATCACCACCATGGTAACACCACCACAACACTATCACCACCATGGTAGCACCACCACAACACACTATCACCACCATGGTAGCACCACCACAACACACTATCACCACCATGGTAACACCACCACAACACTATCACCACCATGGTAGCACCACCCTACCCACTGTTGCTGACGATCTTGCTTCTTGATCTCCGTCGTCTCTCTGGCGTCGTATCAGCGTCGTGTTGACGTCGGTGGCGAGGAAGCGTCGTTCTACTGACGTCGGTGGCGAGGAAGCATCGTTCTACTGACGTCGGTGGCGAGGAAGCGTCGTTCTACTGACGTCGGTGGCGAGGAAGCATCGTTCTACTGACGTCGGTGGCGAGGAAGCGTCGTTCTACTGACGTCGTGGAGAGAGAGACAGACAGACAGACCATAGAACTGTCTCTCACTCTCGTGGTAAGTCGACCTTCCACCGTCGCCAAACAGTGACAGGGGACGCTTTCCTCCCGTTGCTTAGCTGTCCTCGGGAGGGAGAAGAGGTAGACAGACAGGCAGACAGATAGACAGGCATGAGGGGGGAGGGCTGCTGGCTAGGACTCGGTGTTGGAGCGAGTGGAGCGATGGGTCAGCACTAGCTATACCGCCCACTCGACCACCACCACCACTGACTACCTCTTGACTACCTGTCTCTCTCTCTCGTCCGACTCTTATCTACCATTATCACCGCCTTACACCCTCACCAACACTTTGTCAGTGTCGTGTGGGTGTAGGGGCACGGGCGGTCACTGCCTCGGTGGTGGTGCCAGGCAGTGTCTTGGTGGTGGTGCCAGGCTGGGTCTCGGTGGTGGTGCCAGGCAGTGTCTTGGTGGTGGTGCCAGGCAGTGTCTTGGTGGTGGTGCCAGACAGTGCCTCAGTAGTGGTGCCAGGTAGTGTCTTGGTGGTGGTGCCAGGCAGTGCTTCAGTAGTGGTGCCAGTCAGTGCCACGGTGATGGTGCCAAGAAACCGGGAACCCCCAGGATTGGCGCTCCAGCAGGATGTCATATATGCTCATATGTCAAAGGATCAAGGCCTGGGCTTGCCCAGGGACCATATGCTCCGCTAGAGTGACCTGTCCCTCACTACATCTCATGGATTGTGATGAAATGCTCCTGCAAGGTGTTGCAATAACTCTTAGCAACAATGAGGACAATCATCTAACAACTAAGAACTGGTACTGTTAGACGCAGAAGCATAGGTTCTAACTGCTAATTCACTCGCATTGTTTCATCCTCAACCACCAGTTTAGATGAACCTGTGTGTGTGTGTGTGTGTGTGTGTGTGTGTGTGTGTGTGTGTGTGTGGTGTGTGTGTGTGTGTGTGTGTGTGTGTGTGTGTGTGTGTACATAGACACACATTACCTGTGGAGGATTTCGGAAGTTTTTCTTTCCTGTTGGTCACACACACACACACACACACACACACACACACACACACACACACACACACACACACACACACACACACACACACACACACACACACACACACACCCACACACCACCCACCCCTCCCTCCACCCCATACACCGTGGAGGCGACGTACCTGCAGTGTGGGCGACCTCTCCCCCTCTGTACAGTCGGACACGGAGCCGCCCTCAGACTCAGCCACGGAGTTGTACCTGGTGTCCCTGTGTCGGGACCCCAGCAGGTTGTTCTTGATGATCTCCGTCTCGGGGAGGCGCGGCAGGTGGTGGACAGCGTCGAGGATGGGGTGTAGTGGGGCGCGCCGCTCCCGCAGGGTGACGTTGGGGTGTAGTGGGGCGCGCCGCTCCCGCAGGGGGACGTTGCGGTGTAGTGGGGGCGCCGCTCCCGCACGGGAAGAAAAAGTTGGCTTCCGTTCTGCCTGCGGCAGGAGAGATAGGAGAATACACCGGAGGAGCCGAGGCTAGGGCGGGCGGGGAGAATATGGGCGGGGAGGAGGATAGGTGTGCCGGGGAGAGGGCGTCGGAGGATAGGAGCTCCGGCGTGAGGGCGGGAAGGTCCTGGTGATGGTGGGCGGAGGAGGTGGAGGAGGAGGAAGAAGAGGAGGAGTTACCGGTGGTGTTGCCGGCGGCGGCGTCGAGGCCCGTGTGGGGCGTCCTCAGTGTTGGGGTGTGGGCGGTGGGCGTGGCCTCGCCCACCGTGGCCCCGCCCATCTCGGCACGTAGCGCCGCCTCCTCCCGCCCACTGGATGACGTCACCATGGCCTCCGAGAGGGACATGGTGGCCAACATTGATCCTGAGGTCCTCCTCTAGCCGTTGGTGTTGCTTCTCGTCCTGCGCTCCTGTTGCTACCGTTGCTGCTGCTGCTGCTGTTGTTGCTGTTGCTACTGTTGGTGGCAGCGGTGATCTGGGAGGGAAACGTGTTGATTAGGAGTGGCTTGGCGTGTAGGTTTTTACATGTCCACACGTGAGGGTACTGTGTGGGTCACCACACACACACACACACACACACACACACACACACACACACACACACACACACACACACACACACACACACACACACACACACACACACACACACACACACACACACACACACACACACACACACACACACACACACACACACACACACACACACACACACACACACACACACACACACATCTACGGATATACATATTATTATTATCTATTATATTACCAGCTTTTAGCTGTTTTATCCTCACTATTTTTATACAAAACATTGCATTATCTACTCTACTTTTTTCACTAATCGATATAACAAACAAACTAGAAGTGCAATATACATATATAAACTAGAAGTGCATATACATATGCAAACTAGACGCACGCAATTTCTGCTCAGTTATCAGTAGCAAAGAAACGATTCCTCACATATTTTGACACATCCCTTCCAAATGTCTTGTGATCATACTGGTTCAATGCCTTTTTCCTCATAATCACCTTATACATTTGTTGAATACTATTGGGGTATATTTTGCCATTCATTTACAAGATTGTTGGGGATTGTTGAAGTGGTGGTCGCCAGAACGCCCCAAATGCGTTCCCAAATTGGGCATATTTCGGGTGTGGTAAATAAACGCCGTGACTGTTGTGTGTTGGTGTAAAGGGAGCATCTTCTCTGCTTGTGTTCACGGTGGATGCTTGGCCCCCTCTTATGTTGAACTAGAAAGACCTCTTACGTCTCCGCTGTTAACCCGTTCTCGCACTTGCTTATAGTCAATATTGGCTTATTAATAAGTGCATATGTGACATACTAATTTATTGTAGCCAACCGCCGTAGACCAACCTTCCTAATACCGCGTAGATGATGGTAGTGTATTATCTACGCGGTACTGTATTATAGCATGTGCTGTTTCTACTATCCATTTTGTACTACCTGTGCTCCACTAGCTGCTCTCTACTATCGGTACTACGTTGTCTACTTTGAAGGTTCGGTATGTCACTATTAAAGTATCTACTCGGTACTTATTGCATTGTAAAATATACTGTATATTGCATTGTATTTTTAATGTTGCATTATCTGCTCTGCACTGGGAAATTTATTTTGTATATCTACTATACACTGTAGTACCTACTTTATACCTTATTATCTAATCTACAATGTAGTATCTACTACACCCTGGAGTGTCTACTTCACACTATGTTATCTATTCCATACTGCAATATCTACCTTACACTGTACTATCTACAATACACTGTATTATCTACTCCACATAATATTATCTACCTTACACTACACTAGCTACCATCTACCACCATTGCCCTCACCATAGTTGTGCTGTAGAGACTTGAGTTGTATAAGAATCATTTCAATACATTTTATAAATAAGTGTGAATATCGCATCAAATATGAAGTACTGAATTTTATATCTTAAGATTATTTAAGAGGAGAGGTCGATCTTAGAAACGTATAGAAATCACAAGCAGGTGATATTAAACAGAAAACAAACAGGGGAATTGACAGAACACTACCGAATAATACAATACAACAGTGATGAATACAGTAAACTGTCATACAACACAAAATCAATGCAGTATGGCAGTGAATAATCCACTTAAGAAGAACACACAAAGCTGTATAACACTGAAGAATACCAAGATATTACAATTATACTTCAACAAACTGTTTTACATAATATTAAAAAAGGGAAGACAATTTTATAGTGTACGAGTCTTCACTGTGTATTTTTACCTCTTGTGGTTATCGTGTTATCATTCGTTGTTGACAAGAGTGAGCTTAGTGTTGCCAGAGGGAACCAGGCTTATCAGGTGCCATCAGCGACCATTATGACCTAACAGATATGCCAGAGTGCTCCCCGGGCTTCTTGCTACGTTCCGACGTGCCGATGGTACGTTCCGACGTGCCGCTGGTACGTTCCGACGTGCCGCTGGTACGTTCCGACGTGCCGCTGGTACGTTCCGACAAGCCACTGGCAGCGTCAGCCTTTCCCAGAGATGAGACCACGAGGTAAACCTATGAACTTGGAGCAGTGTGAGCTCTTCACAAGGTTCAGACCAAGAGGTGAACTTGCACATTTTATGGTAGTGTCAGCGCCCCCTCCCCTCCCCCCCCTGGTCCACCATAGTCGCTATCGTCATTGCTATCAAGCGGTCGACTTGCCTGAACGCGCTACGATGGTACGACTCGTGTTCCTGGTAATGTGTTCATCACGGGAACGACCGGAACGTTGGGAACGGAAGAATAATATTGATGCATGATCAGTGGTTTAGTGGTGACCTTGGGAGGTTCCCCTGCCAGCCCTGAAGGTGGCCGCAGGTGGGCCGCAGGTGGGCCGCAGGTGGGCCGCAGGTGGGGCGGACCAAGCTCCAGTTGTGTTTACTCGGGTACAACTTCCTCTTCGCACCTCAAGGGCCCACCTAACTTTTATTCCTGAGACCTTTCTCTTTCTAAGATGTTCTCGTGGCCTTTCTCTTTCTAAGACGTTCCCGTGGCCTTTCTCTTTCTAAGACGTTCTCGTGGCCTTTCTCTTTCTAAGATGTTCTCGTGGCCTTTCTCTTTCTAAGACGTTCCCGTGGCCTTTCTCTTTCTAAGACGTTCTCGTGGCCTTTCTCTTTCTAAGACGTTCTCGTGGCCTTTCTCTTTCTAAGACGTTCTCGTGGCCTTTCTCTTTCTAAGACGTTCTCGTGGCCTTTCTCTTTCTAAGACGTTCTCGTGGCCTTTCTCTTTCTAAGACGTTCTCGTGGCCTTTCTCTCTAAGACGTCCCTGAGACTATTCTAAGACTTTCCTGTCNAGCTCACCATCACCACCACAATACACCATCACCAACACAGCTCACCATCACCACCACAATACACAATCACCATTACACTATCAAGATCGTATCAAGTATGGCTACCACTTAGCATGGGCACCAGGATAACAGGCAGCAGAAGATCAGAGAACACGTCAACACGCTCCAGTCACCCAGACTAGCGGACAAAGGTTAAACAAAACTCGGCCTTTCCGTTAAATTAATCAAAATAGTTGCAAGTGAAAGACAAAGTCCAAAGATTACAAATAAGAAACAGACTCACAGAGACTGAAAGGGAAATGTGTGTGTGTGTGTGTGTGCAACGCTAAACGAACAGCTCCAGAGTGTACAACTCCACAAGGGCCGTGACGAGGATTCGAACCTAAATCCGAGAGCGTCCCAGACGCTGCCTTAATCGACTGAGCTACGACATGGTATAAGAATTGCAACCAGAAATTCTACTGAATTTACTTGGATCCTGCAGCCTCTCCGAGACACAAACCAGGATTTTACACAATTCCCCCCATGGTGGTGATAGTGACAGTGGCCAGAGTGTGTTGGTGAGGAATAAACCTTTCAACGAATCAGCTTCAATATCGACTTTAGGTCAAAATATTCTGTTCCTTTCAAAAGTCGAGCCCCAAAAACCTGTTGAAGGAGCTAGAGAGAAAGAGAGCAGTTGGGCCAAATAGTCTCAGCATCTTCCAAACATGAGCTAGAGATATGATCACTACATACAAAATCCACAAAATAGACAAGGGGGATTCTTGATACCTGCAACTTCATAGTTGGTCATAGATTCAAGCTAAGGAAACCGAAGTGCCGAAAAATATTAGAAAGTTTTGTTTTGCGTGAAGAGTGGCAGACGGTTGGGCTAAGGTGGCGGAGGTCAGCAGTTTCAAAGTGTCCAATGACAAAGATTCTTGGGAAGACGGGACACCACGAGGGTAAGTTATTACCATACGTGGTTAATTATACCATGACCCGTGTGGTGCCATCACCACCACACTATCACCATGGTAGCACCACCACAACACACTATCACCACCATGGTAGCACCACCATGGTAGCACCACCACAACACTATCACCACCATGGTAGCACCACCACAACACACTATCACCACCATGGTAACACCACCACAACACACTATCACCACCATGGTAGCACCACCACAACACACTATCACCACCATGGTAGCACCACCACAACACACTATCACCACCATGGTAGCACCACCACAACACACTATCACCACCATGGTAACACCACCACAACACACTATCACCACCATGGTAGCACCACCACAACACACTATCACCACCATGGTAGCACCACCACAACACACTATCACCACCATGGTAGCACCACCACAACACACTATCACCACCATGGTAGCACCACCACAACACACTATCACCACCATGGTAGCACCACCACAACACTATCACCACCATGGTAGCACCACCACAACACACTATCACCACCATGGTAACACCACCACAACACACTATCACCACCATGGTAGCACCACCGCAACACACTATCACCACCATGGTAACACCACCACAACACACTATCACCACCATGGTAGCACCACCACAACACACTATCACCACCATGGTAGCACCACCGCAACACACTATCACCACCATGGTAACACCACCACAACACTATCACCACCATGGTAGCACCACCACAACACTATCACCACCATGGTAGCACCACCACAACACTATTACCACCATGGTAGCACCACCCTACCCACTGTTGCTGACGATCTTGCTTCTTGATCTCCGTCGTCTCTCTGGCGTCGTATCAGCGTCGTGTTGACGTCGGTGGCGAGGAAGCGTCGTTCTACTGACGTCGGTGGCGAGGAAGCGTCGTTCTACTGACGTCGGTGGCGAGGAAGCATCGTTCTACTGACGTCGGTGGCGAGGAAGCGTCGTTCTACTGACGTCGGTGGCGAGGAAGCATCGTTCTACTGACGTCGGTGGCGAGGAAGCGTCGTTCTACTGACGTCGTGGAGAGAGAGACAGACAGACAGACCATAGAACTGTCTCTCACTCTCGTGGTAAGTCGACCTTCCACCGTCGCCAAACAGTGACAGGGGACGCTTTCCTCCCGTTGCTTAGCTGTCCTCGGGAGGGAGAAGAGGTAGACAGACAGGCAGACAGATAGACAGGCATGAGGGGGGAGGGCTGCTGGCTAGGACTCGGTGTTGGAGCGAGTGGAGCGATGGGTCAGCACTAGCTATACCGCCCACTCGACCACCACCACCACTGACTACCTCTTGACTACCTGTCTCTCTCTCTCGTCCGACTCTTATCTACCATTATCACCGCCTTACACCCTCACCAACACTTTGTCAGTGTCGTGTGGGTGTAGGGGCACGGGCGGTCACTGCCTCGGTGGTGGTGCCAGGCAGTGTCTTGGTGGTGGTGCCAGGCAGTGTCTTGGTGGTGGTGCCAGGCAGTGTCTTGGTGGTGGTGCCAGGCTGGGTCTTGGTGGTGGTGCCAGGCAGTGTCTTGGTGGTGGTGCCAGACTGGGTCTTGGTGGTGGTGCCAGGCAGTGTCTTGGTGGTGGTGCCAGGCTGGGTCTCGGTGGTGGTGCCAGGCAGTGTCTTGGTGGTGGTGCCAGGCAGTGTCTTGGTGGTGGTGCCAGGCAGTGTCTTGGTGGTGGTGCCAGGCAGTGTCTTGGTGGTGGTGCCAGGCTGGGTCTCGGTGGTGGTGCCAGGCAGTGTCTTGGTGGTGGTGCCAGGCAGTGTCTTGGTGGTGGTGCCAGGCAGTGTCTTGGTGGTGGTGCCAGACTGGGTCTTGGTGGTGGTGCCAGGCAGTGTCTTGGTGGTGGTGCCAGGCAGTGTCTTGGTGGTGGTGCCAGGCAGTGTCTTGGTGGTGGTGCCAGACAGTGTCTTGGTGGTGGTGCCAGGCAGTGCCTCGGTAGTGGTG
>WNGS01005680.1:9119893-9149593 GCA_020271785.1 Procambarus virginalis
ACTTTTTTCACTAATCGATATAACAAACAAACTAGAAGTGCAATATACATATATAAACTAGAAGTGCATATACATATGCAAACTAGACGCACGCATTTCTGCTCAGTTATCAGTAGCAGAACGATTCCTCACATATTTTGACACATCCCTTCCAATTCTGTGATCATACTGGTTCAATGCCTTTTTCCATAATCACCTTATACATTTGTTGAATACTATTGGGGTATATTTNCTACCGTGTGTAGCTTTCGAGGACCAATGGCCCCGCGCGGCCCGGTCTCTGACCAGACCTCCTTGACACTTCTCACACTCATTTCTGTTAGTCGACGCCCCTTTTCACTCTGCTATTAGGCAACCATCCTCCTCTTTACATAGCACGTTTTTGTAACTTTGTGGACCATCCTACATATATTAACGTAATGGACAATTAGAAAGTAGAATTTGGTACGTTTCACTTATAGAGTCCGGAAAAAAATAAAAGTTAAAAACCAAATTTAAATATTCCTAGGCCTAGTATAGTCGATATAATGTACTATAGTAAGTCTCAGATAGCGTATATTAGGCCTAGGAAGGTTGGTTAGGTTTTATTAGCAACGTAAATACAAATCCTTTCTCGGTTTGTCCAATGTTTTTTTTATTAAATAATATACAATATAAGATCATATTTGTCCCAATTCAGTAGTACCAAATTCTACTTTCTAACTGTCCATGACGTCAATATATGTACGATGGCCCACATTGTACTATGAGTACTATTTAAACAGAAGGATGTGCTATATTATGTGAAGTCCTCACTCCACACTCTGCTGTTATGTCAGCTCCACACCCCTCTGCTGTTATGTCAGCTCCACACCCCTCTGCTGTTATGTCAGCTCCACACCCCTCTGCTGTTATGTCCGCGCCACACCCCTCTGCTGTTATGTCAGCTCCACACCCCTGCTGTTATGTCAGCGCCACACCCTCTGCTGTTATGTCTGCTCCACACCCCTCTGCTGTTATGTCTGCTCCACACCCTCTGCTGTTATGTCAGCTCCACACCCCTCTGCTGTTATGTCAGCTCCACACCCCTCTGCAGTTATGTCAGCTCCACACCCTCTGCTGTTATTGTGAGGTCTTCACCCCTCGCCCTGCTTATATGAGAGCCCCTCTCTCCTTACCCATCTATTGTGGGGGTCCACATCCCCTCACACTGCTATTATATCTGGAGCTTTTTAAATACTACCACATGTTAACTACAAATGATTTGTACCTTCTCAGACACCATCTTAAAGGGACTTCTGGTCATAGCGCAAAGCTCATAAGATCTGATCTTATCTCTGCACACCTTATAAATATTTATTCATGTAGTACTTCTTTTACAAGGAATTTTGAACCTATTCATCACCAGCTGTGATCTTTAAAAGGATCATGACCTAGTTAATATCATTAATGAACATAAAATAAAAGTCCCATTTCTTGTATTAAAGAAATAGCCTTGACTGTTCCTATGAAGTTCAGGTAACTTCTGAACTTTAACAATAAGAGGATTTTAAACCCTCTGTATCATCACTTGAATTGTTCTACCTTTCAGTGATCTTAATAAGATCCCCGACTTTGTACAGAATTTGGCATTGGATTCATAAACGCCATACAGACAGTTGTGTCATCTATTATGTAACATCGTATGTCTCCAGAACTTATATATCTAATTAATCAAGTTAAGCCTAGCAACGATGTAAACTTAATTAATTACAAGTTGTCTCCAAATATTATATCTGTTTATTGGCTGTATAACATATAATGTTAACCTAAGGCATTGAAATACACCACAGACACAGTAAGTGTTCAATCAATACCCAGCTTTAGAAATTTAATTACAAAAATCACAAGAGAGAGAGAGAGAGAGAGACGGTCTCTGGATGACTGTCTTTGTTAATATATATATACAAAGAATCAGGAATGAGGAAAATGTATATTTAACTTAATTATAATTAAGAGTTGAGTTGTCACTGTGAACGTCACCTGCAATAGCCTCATTGTCTAGCTAAAGACCAATATATATATATATATATATATATATATATATATATATATATATATATATATATATATATATATATATATATATATATATATATATAATACATGTTGATTATGTCAAATTTTGTTGAATAAATACATTTAGAATAATGATTCGTGCCTGAAATATGGCTTACTATCTCGGATGCTAGTTCATTGGCATATCATAAATTTAGAATATAAAGAATTGTAAAACTGTAAGAGAGTTACAGTGACAAGTGCCTGAGCTACAAACCCTTCCTTCCCTCCCCTCTAGCCTAGCACAAGCGGCCACCAGGTGGTCACGCAACACTCGTAGCACCAAGAGTTCAGCGCACGATACAAAAAGTTCAAAACTATACTACGGGAACAGATATGAGCTGGGGGACGAAGTGCGGGACGACACCAACTGGGAACGACACGAGGTGGAGACGACACCAGCTGAGGACGACTCCAACTGGGAACGACACGAGGTGGAGACGACACCAGCTGAGGACGACTCCAACTGGGAACGACGCGAGGTGGAGACGACACCAGCTGAGGACGACTCCAACTGGGAACGACGCGAGGTGGAGACGACACCAGCTGAGGACGACTCCAACTGGGAACGACAGGAGGTGGAGACGACACCAGCTGAGGACGACTCCAACTGGGAACGATATTAGTAGGAACGATACCAGAGAGGAAGCGCCAAAGAGATTGAAAATGAAAATTCTAAAGATATATTTTGAGAATAAGAATTCAAGTGGAATGTATCTACTGGCCAACATAAAGATAGGCGAGTACTTGCACACGCTCGTTGAAACAGATATATTATCATGCAGTTACTTAGTTCTTTAATATACAGTGTGTTTTAGGCATGTTGGAAATAAGTTCGCCTCCTAGGGACTTGTGAGTGTTGCAACTTATGAAAATAGTCATAGGTTCAGATAATGACTCTGTGATTAACTCTACCTTGTATGTCTACCAGATGACAAAATATCTATTATGTGTTGGTTATGATTATTTTTAATCAGTGTAATAAATTCTTTTCCTCTGCCCTTAGTAACTGTTATACAAAACATTCATAAATATGTTTTTTAAACTGTAAATGTGCGTATGTTGAGTGAGCAAATTAATTTATCTGCTTTACAGATTTCTTCATAGATTGCAAATGTATTGAAAGAAACTTAGTTTAATACACGAAAAACAAATAAACGGGAATTATTTCCCAAACATAATTGAATACTATCGCCGCCTCCCCGTTCCCCCCGCCCCAGCAAGGGCCACATCCTCACTGCATGTTGACTATCAAGGCTATTAATTATTGTCAAGTCGTTTGTGGCTACTGTCCGACGACGGGGCGACGACAACCTGTTTCTGTAGGGCACAGCAATAAGGCTTGTTATCCTCGGCAACGATATGAGTGGGTGAGCCTTATTGAATCACGCCACACAACTTGAATTCCGATGCATTTGGTTGGCTACAGTGGCTTTTTTTATGTGTATATAACTTAAATATTTGTCAGTATCATGGTGCTAAATTAATAATGTTAAGCTGACAAACATTTTGATGCCTTTTTTTAAGGTGCTGTTGTGTTGCATAATTCGATTACACAATTTTTTTTTAGTAAGACGAGGCTGCAAATCTTTCTTCATCTAGCATGCATGACTGGATCCTCAGTATCTATTAGGCTGTTAGTGAACATGGGTGGCGTCGTGTGGTGGGGTCGCGGTCCAGCAAAACACACCGCAAGTTATAAGGACTGTATCAGCCTCCCATAAAGATCCCCCATGCTATATATAGCCAGTGAAAACAAAAAACAAAAAGGTCGCAACCAGAGAAGTTACTCGCGAGGGAGCCGTATTTAGTGTGGTCGAGTGCTCTTGTGTTGGGGACGAGCGAGCGGACGCCACCCTCGTTGGGACATTATCTTGCGACTTTCACTGTAATTTTAAGGCCATCACCATCCTCTGAGTCATCGCTGCTGCTTCACAAGCCGCTGACGAAGGTGCGTACTAAGACAATATCAACGGGAGGGGAAGGGAACATGTCCAACGCGGCCAGAATCACAGAAAACACTTGGACACTTTCAAGATCGGCAACTCTTACGTCTCAATTATGGCCGTTGTCTGTGTTTACCAGTTTACGAGGTCGTCTGCGATCTCGTGTTATTATTGTAATGAACGACCTCGTCACCTATTTAGCGAATACCAATTAGGCTGCCTTGATCGATGTAATGGGTACAGATCATGTAAGAGCTTCGTGCCTCTGGCTATCACTTTTCACGCTGATAATCGATCGGAATATTGCATGCAATATCAAACTCGATCGCAACAAGCGAAAATCATAATAACACGTTAAGTAAATGAGTGCTTTGGCGTTTGCTAAAACAAATTATCCATGGCCTTTCAATATTACACTATTGATCTCATAAACAATTAAAGCAAGCTATATAAACCTTGACTTACGAAAAGTACTTTAGAAGGTAGAGATTGCGTTTTGAGAAGTAAATGACAATTATTGAAGTTTTATATAATTAATTTCAGTAAAGTATTATGCCTCAGGATACAATGAGGAGGACGTTGAAATAGTTACCTGTGTCTTCACTTAATTTAATTTATCCTCTTATTACAGAATTCAGAGTAAACATATGTTTTAAATATATACATTACTCAGGCCTTGTCAGTCAGGGATTCAGGTTTGAAATAAACTTAAGAAAATCCAATTCCTCGGTCGGTCAGGTTAGAAATTGACGTCAACAGTCGAAACTTAACTGTCTCAGGAAAATAATGTACATATTTTTTTGTAACTTTGTAATTCTGTAAATCGACTATAAATGTACACAGATTTATGAATAAAGTTTCTGAATTTAAATACTGTGAACACTATGGCAGACCAGATCAGACTATTGTTCTTAATTATTTCCATTATATTCAAAATTATTTTAATTCATCAAACGATTATATAGTTTTATATATCTTCAAATAGATTATATATTCGTCTATATACTTCCATTTTCTCGACTTAGAAGATTCTGTTTTGCAGTGTGTATTAATGTATAGGAGTGTTTATATTTAGTATATTCAGTAAACATAGGGCATTACTATGACTGGAATTTTATTACAAAAACAAGACTGAGGAACTATATGTCTTTAATGTTATTTGTATAAAGAATGAAAATGAATACAAGATCACAGAGGGAAATTATTAAAATTGCTGGGCCAGGAACAAATATTATTTCAAATTAGTTGTCTTTAATATTTTAAATAAGCCAGTGATATCGTTAATAATAAGAAAATATACAACCGTACGATAATGGTGTATGGCTTATGGCCCATCACCCTCTGGAAGGTTATTACAGGTCATCACCAGAGCTTACTGACCAATGGACATGTTGTTAAAGATTCGCTACCTGGAACAAAGTTCCAAGTAGCACGGGCTATGGTGAGCCCGTAGTAGATGTTAGAAACCAATGGACAGTTTTTCAGCTTTAGAATTACTATGCTTTAGCCCTGAACGGAGAGAGCCCAGGACTGGATAAGCTCTGTTTTATTAATTGGTATGTCTTTATTACTAGAAAACTTGATATGTAGCAAGTTAAAATATTCAAATACGATCATTGATCAACGTGTAGTAAAGATCAATGGCAATAGTCCTTGAAATAAAATAAAAAATGCCCTGGTTTAGGTAATGTGTGAGTTGCTACCACGTGAGTCTAATGGGGTATCGTTGAATAAGCTATCGCACAGTATACGTGTCTATCAACGTTACACTTGGTCGGAAGTGCATCTGAGTTGTATATACTTTACACAAAACGAAACCAAAATTCTAATATAAACAAATATAGACAAATTAAAAAGGTAGATATCTATATTATTGTACATTTTGTGGCGTCATCCATATATAACCATACAAAGGAACTTGACACTAATATGACTTAGGTAGAATATTGCAACTAAAACAGTACATGCACACGGTCTATCAGTAGTTCTATCTAATCAAACATGCAAATGATTGATTGCATCAAACTTTTAAGTAACCTCTGCTGAACTAAAGTGTTCCGTAACCCAATAAATTACGATTGTATAACTTTCACGACTTGTTAAAGGGTCCAGGATGAACTGGACAGGTGTCACTCTTCATTTCACAAGAAATGAAAGTCTGTTAATAATTATATCTTGAAGTTGCAATTAAAGAATTTCGAAACAGTGTTAAAGTGACCTGATCTCCCGTTCTCTTTATTAAGATGAAGAAAATGGATATTAAGGATAAACCATGAAAGTGATCAAATACGTCAAGATAGTTGAGAAAAGCCCGAAGATAATGGACCTAAACGTATAGAATGGGGTAAAAACATTTACAATTTTGTTTAACAAAAAAAAAGATGAGGTATAGCTTCTATGAGGTACAATATAGGAAGCCCCATTTTCCTCATAAATAGCATCTTTGCGGGAAGAACAAAGCGACCAAGAACATGGCTATAAGAACAAAGTGATCAAGTACATGACAGTAAGAAAGTGGCAAGCACACGACGGAGCATCACGATATCCAGGCTATGTTCTCCTTGTACACCTCGCAAGATGACAAGCACGCTGTTGTAGCGCTACACATCCTGTCTTTTGTACCGTGCAGCATATTCTGTCCTGCACCCTGCATCACATCCTGCCCCCCTTGCACGGCGCAGCACATACCGTCTCTTGCAACAAACATCCATCTCGACTTGCGTTAACTGTTATCTTTGGCACACATAACCTACACGCTATCTTTGGTGTGCCTTCACCAACACATGCTACATGAGTTCCAAACTAAATAAGTTAACATTAGAGGAATAAATCGTCACCCCAAACCAAGAAGCATTGCCTTGGTATATACATATATATATATTTATACATACCTATACGCTAGCAAAATACAAAACGAAAATCAAGACACTCCTTGCCTATTTGCTAATATATTTACATGTTGATGTTGTTATTGTTTTAGATTCACCTACTCTGAACAAATTGTTCATGTAGCACGGGCTATAGTGAGCCCGTAATTGAGTTCGGTTATTCACGATAACCTTGTTACTGTGATATCTGGGTCAAAGTTTTAAATGTAGGTCGAGTTTCCTACTTTTCTCACTGAATCTTTCGTTTTTTTTAATAACATTTTCTTGGTGGCGGATATAGATGCACAATGTTCACTAGTGTGTCACATTCTTCAACTGCTTGTTTAACCAAAGTAGTCGCTGTTATATTTACATATAACTTATACTAATATAGTACATGGATCGCTTGACTTTTTGTAGTGCCTTGGGAAGACGCATCGAAGGTTTAAGCGAGCTACTGGCTGACCCCATCAATAGATTTCCTGTTCCTCTTGCATGAAGGGCTTTCAGGGCGCTTTGGGGTCTCCCATTTGGTGTTCCAGGAGGGTGGACAGCTGACAAGAGGGAAGGTAGCATCCCTGGAAGAATATTTTCTAAGATTGGTCTCACAACAGTTATTATTTTAAATCCCTCATTTGATCTTCCATGAGAGATGTTCGAGCGAGTGTTGGTGAGTGGGAGTGAGAGGGGGAGAGTGGCCTTGGAGGCTGGCACCAAGGCTGGCGGAGGTCACGATGTGAGGCAGCAGCATATTGCTGGTGGCGTAGTGAGGGGAGATGGAGGTACTGGAGGCCAGGTGAGACGAGGTCGCCGCTGGCACCTGGCTGGCTGACGCCGCCACTCCTCCAAGGGAACTTCGAGTGGCGAGGGTTAGCCCACTAGTGACGTGCTGGGGGGCCGTGTGGTCATGCTGGGGAGCTGAGTGGGCGTGCTGGGGGGCTGAGTGGGCGTGCTGGGGGGCTGAGTGGGCGTGTTGGGTGCCTGAATGGGCGTGCTGAGAGTGGGCATGCTGGGACGAGACTGCGTGGGACTGCTGGGAACCTGAGTGAACATGCTGGGCGCCTGTGTGGGCGTGCTGAGTATTAGAATGGGCGTGTGGGAGGGAGGCGAGGTCCCCCAAGCTCCCTCCTGCGCCGGGCGAAGAGGGTTCATCCTTAACGCAGTACTGGAGAGTTGTGGCGGCGGTGGACTTGAGTCCCTGGAGAGCGTACGAGGGCAGCATGGGGGGCAGACATATAGACGCAGTCGACACCGCCGGGGAGGTCGTTTGTGGTCCGTACGACGGAGGCGACGACGATCCGTACATAGTAGACAAGTACGACCCCATTGATGGCTCCGACTTCACTGTAAACAAATTTGGGAATTGTTTAGTTTTTTATTAATTATATTTGAATAAGCATTTTAATCTACGTGTTCATATTAGTCTTCCCCCGCCCTTTTTTATGTCTTTATATGACATTGTAATTCGTTTATACAATATGAACCACATCTGTAAATAATAAAAAGTTAAAATAAATAAAATTTGTTAAAGTATCACCCTTCCTACAAAAAAATATATAATAAATATATATATATATTATATATATATATATATATATTTATATATATAATATAATATTATATATATATATATATATATATAGTAGTGTACATTTAGCGATGTGCACAAAATATAGAATGTGTATATATATACAAATGAACGTGTAGTACTGATGTAGTACTAAATGTCGCTACCAAAACTGCAATAATCTGGCCAACACCTAACTTAGGCCTAATAAAGCTATCCTAGGCCTCATTTTTAGACCTAATGTGGTACAATATCTAGGCCTAAGAGAGGTTAGGGTGTTGAAGACTATTTTATTTTTGTCCTACAAACTCAATAATAAAAAAACGTGACGTTAAACGTTAATTTTGTGAATAATCAAATACTTACCGTTGGAGGCGGAGGAAATCTGGTATTTGGAGGTGGAGGTGGTGGCCAGGGAGGAGATAGCGGAGGAGGAGGTGGTCGAGGAGGAGGTGGAGGAAGCCATGGAGATGATGGAGGATGATCCGGTGGTGGAGCAGGAGGTGGTGGAGGCGATGGCGGTCGCAGTGGAGGACGAGGACGACGACGATGATGATGACTTGCTGTCACTCGACTTTTTGGGTTTACGCTTCCTAGTCTGTCGAGGAGAGAGGGAGCTTAGTACTGCTGTTCACCCTTGAACCTCACCCTTGAGAGGGAGCTTAATACTGCTGTTCACCCTTGAGAGGGAGCTTAGTACTGCTGTTCACCCTTGAGAGGGAGCTTAGTACTGCTGTTCACCCTTGAGAGGGAGCTTAGTACTGCTGTTCACCCTTGAGAGGGAGCTTAGTACTGCTGTTCACCCTTGAGAGGGAGCTTAGTACTGCTGTTCACCCTTGAGAGGGAGTTTAGTACTGCTGTTCACCCTTGAACCTCACCCTTGAGAGGGAGCTTAGTACTGCTGTTCACCCTTGAACCTCACCCTTGAGAGGGAGCTTAGTACTGCTGTTCACCCTTGAACCTCACCCTTGAGAGGGAGCTTAGTACTGCTGTTCACCCTTGAACCTCACCCTTGAGAGGGAGATTAGTACTGCTGTTCACCCTTGGGAGGGAGATGGTTGCAACCCATTTTCGCACTTGCTTATAGTCAATATTGGCTTATTTAATAAGTGCATATGTGACATACTAATTGATTGTAAATATTTTAGTTTACCTTGAAAAGCTTCATAGAAAACACCGACCTCACCTAACCTTCTTAGTATCTTAAGATAAGCATCTTATTGCTTTTAATTACAATTATTACTTAACCAATACCATTGATAGGTATAGGTTAAGTAATAGGTAATTACAATTATTAATTAACCTATACCGTTGATAGGTTAAGTAATAATTGTAAATAAGAAGCAATAAGATGCTTATCTTAACATACTAAGAAGGTTAGATGAGGTCAGTGTTTTCTATGAAGCTTTTCAAGGTAAACTAAAATATTTACAATCAATTAGTATGTCTCACATGCACTTATTAATTAAGCCAATATTGACTGTAAGCAAGTGCGAGAACGGGTTGCAACGATAGAATCCTGGATTGTGAGTCGAGAACGTAGACCACTCTACTACAGGACCCCATGTATTGCAAGATAGCTTTATCTACAAAGTTAATTGATTTTGAAGAACGACTCACCTGAATGCTTTCTTTCTTCATGGTTAGAGGTCGATTGACATTATGAAGCTTGTAATAGAGACCACAAGCATTGCAGACGGGGTCGCCCTGGCTGTTCCGGCGCCACAGTGACGTCACCGTCGTGTGACAGTTCGTACACATCTGTCCCATTCGACGGTTCCCTGACTGATGACGTCACACAACAAAAAAATCAAAGTTAGGTATTTTGTTATTTTTCTTTTGCAGTAAATTGTGTAATTTGGTTATACTAATTTTTGGTTTTGCTTTAGGCATTATGACGTGAATTATTTAAAGATTTGTAAACAATTATGAAGTGATTATATAAAGATTTATATAATGATTACATTCAATTTCGAATTAAATACTCAGATATTTAGCTATGAATGTTCGTAATAATGCAAGATCATATAAATTTTTTGCTAAATTTGCAATTAATGATCTTAAAACACCTAATTTGTTAGACATATAAATGATTCCAAACAAGATACACACAGAACACTATGAGAGGGGGAAACAAGCGTTCAAAGCAAGCATTGCAGCGTTCTGGCAAGTTTTCCTCTCGTCATTTTGTTGACAAAAGTTGATATTTATAACTTGAGTTGATTAGATAAAACAGCACATCCTCCCCAAATGATAGTACTTACAGCAAATATTTGGTCCAATGTTCAACAATGCTGTTGAAGTCAACAGTGTTTACGTTTGGTGTTATTAATTTTGTAGAGGGCACGTATCAAAAAAATTCTAGGCCCAGTATAGTACATATATGTACTATATTAGGCCTAGTATAGCATATATATGTACTATATTAGACCTAAGGTAGCGTAGGAGTACTTGTTTACGTCTTGGGTTGATTAAGTTAGATTCTTTTGTTTTCCATTTTGTAGCATGCCATAATGGAATGATAGAAAACGTGAACGTTTTAGAGTCCAACGGTACATTTTCGTACGTTTGACCAAATAGTTGAATGAGTACTATTATTATTGGCGGATGGACTCAGATAACATTACCAGTGCTTGAAACTCGATAAACGTTAAAAGTTGCTGGAATGTAGTGTGTTGTCGAGAATATTACGATGATTTTGTTCTCATTATATATATATGACAGTGTCAGACCACGGAGGAAAATTGAAACAGGAATTTCCTTAAGTACTTTCGTATATTAATACATCTTCGGATCCACTCCTTCTGAAGATGTATTAATATACGAAAGCACTTAAGGAAATTCCTGTTTCAATTTCCCTTCGTGGTCTGACACTCACATTTTTAATCACGTGTTTATTTTCGTGATATACACACATTATATATATATATATATATATATATATATATATATATATATATATATATATATATATATATATATATAATTTCCATCCCTCTTTATCTCTGAAAACTTTTATTATGTTCTGAAATCAAACCCGTCAAATATCATGCATGGATACAGAGAATGTTCGAGGAGAATTAGGATAGAATCGGAGAAGGCGGTTGAAGGAAGAGTGGAGGAGGAGGAGGGGTGTGTGCAGGGATAGAGAGAGGGGGGAGGCAAGTGTGGGTAGGCCATGCAGAAGCAAGCGGTGGGGAAACCTACCAGCCGTCTGCTCTTGATGGAATCATAAGCCCTCGTCTGGAGTCCATAGTAGCCGTAGTAGTCGTCAACTGCAACAAGCAAACGGGAAGGAGTTAGTCGCAGTGTGGGTGAGAGAGACAGACAGAAAGGAAGGGAAACAAAGGATAGGAGAAAGCAAGGCAATCGAGAGATTGTGTGGGTCCCCCACACACCATGGATGACAGGAGCCAGGGGTCTGCATGGATGAAACAGCAAGGTCCATCCCTATCCTTTTTTGCCCCATTATCTCTTAGCCATCATAGTATTGGGATGGATACGAGACCTGCAGAGAGCAATAGCTACATGTCTAGCAAACTCTATTCTCCCTGATTCCTCTCATCCAGTGCTTTTGTGGTACCAGAACACTAGCAAGCAGAAAACATTTTATATCTTTGACAGCGACATGAGGGGCAATGGGGACCCAATCAACCTCCAAACGGGTCATAGCCTCCTGCCAGTGGAGGAGTGTGAGGAGATGGTGTAATCAAGCGGCCGAAGGTTATGAAGTTATTGCGGGTTGATGCTGGCAGAGGCTGCAGGCTACGCACGCCGCTGTGCTATAGTGCTCTGTTGTTTCCATTGCTACAATTTTTTGCTTTCATAAGGCGAGAGAAATCATCTTCTCCCCCTTCCCTTAGTTGACTTACGAGGCGTCGTGTGGGCGTCTTCCCCAGCGGACGATTGATGCCGTTGGTACGAGTGTAGAGGGCGCAAGCGTTGCACAGGTAGTGTCCGGTGGTGGCGTCCCTCCTCCAGAGTGGAGTCTGGGAGACGCCGCAGTTGACACACTCTCTGCACTCCCAGGTCTCCCGCAAGGTGGTGTCCACTGTAGCACCACCATACATACACACCGGGTTAAAGTTGGGGCTAGCTGACCCAAGGGTAACTCTACCTTATGGGAACTTAATTATGGCCTACGTTAGATTAACTCTAGTTCATGGAACATATAACTATAACCTGTGTAACGTTAACGCTAATTGAGGATAATTATTGTCTGCGTAAGGTCAACGCATCAATAAAGGTACACACTAGGCTATTCATGCACTTGGAGACTAGTACTTAAATGTTATCCACGCAAAGCATACATTTCACAACAATTTAAAATATCACGCCTTAATATAAGACTATCTCGAGTTGACCTACCTGAATTACCCAAATTTCACCATTAAAATCCCGTTTTTTTTATGTCCATTGATTTTTGTCTTCATTAAATAATATACACTATAAAGATCGTATTTGCATCAATTTATAAGGGAAAATACTACATTTATATATTTTGTATAATTCTGGAGTCAGCCTCCACCACATCACTACTTAATGCATTCCATCTGTTAACTACACTGACACGGAAAAAAATCTTTCTAATGTCTCTGTGGCTCATTTGGGTACAATTTTCCACCTGTGTCCCCTTGTCCGTGTTCCACCCATGCTAAATAGTTTGTCTTTGTACACCTGTCTATTTCCCTGAGAATTTTGTAGGTGGTTATCATGTCTCCCATTGCTCTTCTGTCTTCCAGGAACGTGAGGTTTAGCTTCCGTAGCATTTTCCCGTAGCTCATACCTTTCAGTTCTGGGACTAGTCTGGTGGCGTACCTCTGAATTTTCTCTAATTTGTCTTGTGTTTAACTAGGTATGGACTCCAGGCTGGAGCTGCATACTCCAGGATCTGTAGTCATATACATCTGACAGTGACTGCCTGTCTGAAGTCATGTCATGTGCCGTCTCTTTAAGTCATGCAAGAATGCCCTACCCGTGGGTCACAAACAGCCTATTGCATCTTAGATGTATTATACAATATAGAATATATAATTTAAATCCTAATATATCCCAAGATTATATAAATTGAGAGGTGTAGCCTACCTCTTATATATTGATTTATTTAATAATTTACATCGTTAAATGAAAACAGAATAATTATTACATTGATTGGTTTCTTAAATCTTAAATATTTTCAACATTATTATATAACTGTATTTGTGCCATGTATCGCAAAACTGTATTTATAATACTTATATGATTATGATAATTTATGAACCAATATTAATTATTATGGATAATTACTAATATTAAAATAATATAGTATTAGGCTAAATTAATTTGAAGATAAAGGTCCAGTAGCAGACTGTATACTGTTTGTTGATTCTCTAGTGAGCAGATTGTTGTTGTTGTTAAAGATTCGCTACCTGGAACAAGAAGTTCCAAGTAGCACGGGCTATGGTGAGCCCGTAGTGGATAGTGTGAACAGATGTTTCTGTGCTGATATGTACGTTCGTCCCCACTTCTCCACCATGCCCATTTTCCTCGCACTCCTCCCTTATTCCTCCCCACCCCTACCCCCCTACCCCAGTTCCCCCCCTCCCCCCCCTCACCTTGAACAAACAGCCAGGCCACCCAACACCTCACCAGCCTAGTGACCCAACACCGTCGCTCTAAGCTAACTAAGTCTCTCCTCCAACAACCTTATCTCCAGCGGTCAAGACCATGCTGGTGCCACAGATAAGCCTTATCACCAGTGGTGTAGGCCTGCATGTTGGATGCGGTCCTGCAGATAGGCTCACCATAGGCTCGGTATCCATATCCCTCCCCCCACCCTCCAGAAATGAGAAATATTAAAAGTTTGGAATAATTTCATGTGTGCGCGACCTACGAATTCCGCGTCCATAGAAAATGGGAACCGTTTCGTTTAGTTAGATTTTGTTAATGTTGGTTTCCTCATAGGAAAGATTTATCTATAATAATGTGACGAAAATACATCTGCGCGTCAGAAAACTTAGCGATCCAGGATTCATCACGCATTCACGGATGCACATACGAAACCTGTGCATCTTTCTTTAATCACGGGGATTTTGTTTGTGTATTTATTAAGCAGTTAATGAATTCCGAAACATACGAGGTTGTTTATAATAATAATGACCTTGAGTTGTGAAGTCTCGAAGCTCGTCAAATGTGTAATAATTGTTGAGAAAAGCTATACAGGTTTAGTAAATGTTTACGTAAATGCTTGATCAATTCTATTTCACATCGGGTGTGGTCTTAGCGACTGGGCCAGGATTTACATTTACATTTACACATCTACTTATGGCCACGTCTGTGGTAGAAAATAATAATAATAATAAAAACTTACGAACCTGTACATCTTTTCTTAATCTTTGGCGAGTTTATTTACATTGATTTATTAAACAGTTTATGAGTTGCTGAGCACAAGGAGCTGTTGATGACAATAATAACATTTTACTGGCAAGTTTGGATGCGCGTAAAGTGTTTTAATAAATTTAAAGCCGCCAAAGATTGAGGAAAAATGTACTCGTTCGTAAGTGGTTGTGTAAATTGTTGATGTTTCCTGCCCCAGGTCGGGTGTTGTCTAAGGATAGAAGAAGCACAAGGATAGAAGTAGCACACGAGAATAGAAGTAGCAGGCAGATGCACACGAGACTAGAAGTAGCGCACCCTAATAGTACAAGAATAGAAATAACACAAAATATAGCAAATCGCTGGAAGCCTATTGTCCCATTCGACGCCGGCCCTATTTACACCCAAGAACGTCCTCTCATACATATGTCTATGCTACGCTTGAAACAATAAAAAAATCACCACGCCTCCTGTGTTGTAATTGGTTTCCTAAACCCACAACCAATTGATTTTTACACTGATTTAAAAAATGTTTTTAAATCAGTGTATACCCAGGTATTTTTCCTGAATATAAATGTATAATTGGATAAATAGTTTATCATGTATTATTAGTTGCAGTAACTGCCAATAGTTGTAGTAGGAGGAGGAGGAACGATAGTAATAGTAGTAGCAGCGGTAGCAATATTAGTGGTGGTTGTGGCAGAAATAGTATTTCTTAAGAGGTTATCTTGACAAAGTGCACCATGCCCAGGTATCATGCATATAACAGCTAATATAATGCACCGGATATAACAGCTACCTACAAAAGTTCTATGATATCTTTCTAACTTTTTGATCTTGCTGCTTAACTTTTGGGATTTTTTGTAAAAGGTTATCAACTTTAAATATGTTAATAATATCCAGTACAATAAACTGGGATAAAAGAAAGCACTATTATAAGTTTATACAAATACACTCTCACTGTCTGCCAGTACTCAGAACTCCCACAGTTGCACAGCCACAGACGCCACAGTCACCGGTTTTACTGACTAATCCTGTGTACAGTGTCTGTGTGCAGTGATGCCAACTACTTTATACAGAAATGCAAATCGACCAGTTAAAAAAATACGATAGCACGCTTGGAGATCTGCAAATATCAGATACAAATTTGGTAAACATCATCTAGAAACTTCCAAGATTCTATTAAAACCATATAGATTTACATCTTATATTTGAATAGCATTTTCAGACATTCAGACATAACTGAAATCATCTAGTACATCTTTAACTAACAATGCATACGGTTTTGACAATCAGAAAAAGGAGCTTTATCTTACGGTCTTGTGTACGATTTGACAAAACCCTGTTATGGGCGTGTTGACGCATGTCGTTGTTGGTGAATGATCACTTGTTTGTTCTGGCCTCTCTCTCTCTCTCTTTCCTGTTGACACTAAATAGACCTAAACCTGTTCTCTGTTGCTTGTAATTGACCTGACTAGTGACCTCTGTCCCAAGACGCTTGAAGCCACACAGCCAGGCTTTTAACACGGGTGAACCACCACTGCTGCTTCTTTGCCAATGGTGGTTCTACAAGCGTGTCTAAATTGTTCATATGACTCAGCTTGAGCCTTGGTCAAATCAGATGAATAATTATATCCCAATTTTCTTTTGTTGCTGGCTATAATGCCTGATATAAAAAGATATCTAAAAGACCAAAAATAATGATTAAAAAGCGTGACAAACATAAAAACCTGTTTGTTATTACGCTAATTGACGCTTCAGACCAATCCAAATCTGCCTATATACACCCTAATCCAGCGTTAGGCTATGGAAATAATTGTCCTCGCTGAATTCAGTTCAAGCCAACAAATAGGACCAAATTCTCCTTCAAGGTCTGCGAGGGGCCACATGTATGGGCACTGACTGAGCGTGTGAGTGATATGTTAACATAGTACCTGTCCCCACAGCCGTGAGGTTTATGACAAGGGGGCGAGGGCGGATTATAACTGAGGTACTCCTGTTTACCCTGCTTAAATATGCACCTGTATTGACTGGAGAAATTGGCTAATAGTGAACTTGAAGCAATTTCTTTCTTGAGGAACGGATCATAGCTGTTTGTTAATTGTCTCTACTTGTGGTCTGTGTACCTGGTCTCTAGCGTTGGTCTGTGTACCTGGTCTCTAATGTTGGACTGTGTACCTGGTCTCTAATGTTGGTCTGTGTACCTGGTCTCTAGCGTTGGTCTGTGTACCTGGTCTCTAGCGTTGGTCTGTGTACCTGGTCTCTAATGTTGGTCTGTGTACCTGGTACACAGCGTTGGACTGTGTAGCTGGTCTCTACAGGAGCAATATAATACACCTATGAAGAATGACTGTAGAGCTGGTCAGCGCCACACAACAGGTCCTCGGGGGTAAATGCCTCCAGGAAGTGTCATGCACTGACCATGACAGAAAGTTGACGGGCATGACTTTTTGCTTGGAAGTTCAACGGAAGTCGCCCCCATAACCCCTGCCATATGGAAGGGGGATGATGGTGGGGGTGATGGTATGAAGGTGGGGGTGTACTTGTAAGGATGACTGTGTATTGATAGTGATTGGTAATGAAGGTGATGGGTTTCCCTTAAAATTCTCTAGACTGAACTTCAGCTCTTGGGCACCGCCTTTCCAACAGTTGAGCATTTAATGCAGTGACTTGCGACCCCTTTGTGTTTCGATGAGGCTAGAGGCGGCCTCAACTATTTTCACTTCAAGCTGGTTCCACGTGATTACTGGCCTTATAGTGAAGAAGTGTTTCTTCGCATCCTTGTGGCTCACCCCAGGGACTAGCTTCCAAAAGACGTAGGATATTATATGAATGTTGTTATTGATTCAGCTACTCGGAACAAGTTCCAAGTAGCACGGGCTATGGTGAGCCCGTAGTGGACTTACCTGGCACAGAAGCGGTGCTGTGTGTGTCTTTATATGAATGAGTTTAAGTGGGTATAAATAGGCACGGCCCTAATAGGCCTTCGGTTCCCTTTATTGTTTAATGTTCATGTGTCCATATATTCTCCTCATCCTTGCGGCACTACAATGATCTTCCCCCATTTTGGTTTTAACCCTTTTGTTTCATGTTTGCTTGGTAATTTCCTACACAATTTAGTAATGTTACCCCGAGCCTTATACTTAAGCCTGTCATCGAACCTCTTGTTTGTGATAATGTAAAATGCCTTGTGATAATCTAAGATTATACAGTCCGCCCACCCTTCCCTATCTTGTCTGAAGTAGAGTATTGTAAAATCATGCACAAAATTGTTCGACAAAAAGCTCGTTTTCTGATGGTCAAAACCATATATATTGTAAAATTATCATATATTAGTTAAGCAGTATTGGGTTAGGGTAGATTAGTTTGGTATTGGTTAGGCTAGGTCGGGTAAGGTTAGATAAGTTTCAAAATCGACTGGCGAACAGTCTTGTGTACGATGGGTTCGTGTATCCTAATTGTGAGGTGTTCCATTATTCTCTTCCTAATTCATCTTACATCAGTCATCACAAGTGTGATCCCTAGGTTATCTTGAGATGATTTCGGGGCTTTTTAGTGTCCCCGCGGCCCAGTCCTCGACCAGGCCTCCACCCCCAGGAAGCAGCCCGTGACAGCTGACTAACACCCAGGTACCTATTTTACTGCTAGGTAACAGGGGCATAGGGTGAAAGAAACTCTGCTCATTGTTTCTCTCCGGCGCCCGGGATCGAACCCGGGACCACAGGATCAAAAGTCCAGCGTGCTGTCCGCTCGGCCGACCGGCTCCCTCCCTGCCACCAATCAGGATGCCGCAACCAACACCGATTTTAATGGTCATTAATATTGGCGGTGGTGGCGACGCGAGGGTTACCAGCGTACTGGAAGCTAGACTTGTCGGGGGCAGGAAGCTGTATCAGCCTCGCACTGATAGCCCACCAACTCTTAATTGATGGCTGACCTTATTATCGCATTTGCTACTGGCTTATCCGTAAGGCTCAACGCTAATATTTCTCTCGTTTTATATTTTGGTTTCTACAAGCCGTTGTTATTATGCGATTAAAATTGGCTGATTCTGCAAGCACACTGAACTAGTTTCAAGTTTCGAAAGAGAACAACATATTTTACATTAATAAAGTATAAAAAATCGCGATCGTGACCACTACTAATTTATACAAACATAATATGTCTGATGTTAGGCTCAAAAGAAACGACAGTTCTAATTTAATACCGGACCTTTGCCAATACTGCCTTAAATAAAGTAATCTATAGCATTCGAATCTGAATTTGTAAACGTCAGCAAGTTGTGTACCCTTGTTTAAATAACGACCCGTCAGGTCTGGTGTGGGTTTAAGACGTATCAGCGTCGGGAGGGTTGTTATTAAGGCCACCACAATAACCTAGTGAGCAACTAGCAAGTATATTTGTATATTAACCATGTCGTAGCTCAGTCGATTAAGGCAGCGTCTGGGATCCTCTCGGACGTAGGTTCGAATCCTCGTCACGGCCCTTGTGGATTTGTTCATTTGATACATCACGCTATTGTGATTTCTGCGAACAAGCCTAAACGGCCCCAGGCATATATTCAACTGAAAACTCCACACCGCAGAAGTGACTCGAACCCATACTGCCAGGAGCACTATGCAACTGGTGTACAGGAGGCTTTAATCACTGGACCATCAGTGACCGTACAAAAAGAAGTGATAGCCGAGGCTATTTGAACCACCTCCCCGACGGCACTGTGATGGTAATCTTGGACAGGGTTGTTTTATCAAATCACCTCCTTTTTGTGGGGCCACGTGAGCAACACAAATTATATATATATATATATATATATATATATATATATCGTACCTAGTAGCCAGAACTCACTTTTTGGCCTACTATGCAAGGTCCGATTTGCCTAATAAGTCAAGTTTTCCCGAATTAATATTTTTTCTTTATTTTTTCTTATGAAATGATAAAGCTACCTATTTCATTATGTATGAGGTCAATTTTTTTTATTGGAGTTAAAATTAATGTAGATATATGACCGAACCTAACCAACCCTACCTAACCTAACCTAACCTATGTTTATAGGTTAGGTTAGGTTAGGTACCCGAAAAAGTAAGGTTAGGTTAGGTTAGGTATGTTAGGTAGTCGAAAAACAATTAATTCATGAAAACTTGGCCTATTAGGCAAATCGGGCCATGCATAGTAGGCTGAGAAGTGCGTTCTGGCTACTAGGTACGACATATATATATATATATATATATATATATATATATATATATATATATATATATATATATATATATATATATATATATATATATATATACTTTTTGCATACTGACGAGAGATTCGGCTGGGAAATAATTATGCACTGTGGCTTACCAGATACAGTGCTTACTGAAATCTGAGCTGTGTGTTAACAGATACATCAACAGTGGTATTGTATAATGGGGCTTATGTCACGTGGGCACAAGCGATAAGTTACTTTGTTGTCATGGTGAGGAGGTGCGGGGAGGGGGTAATGGGGTGGTGGGGAGTGGATGATGGGGAGGGGGGATGCCCCATCCCACATCCACATCCGGATCCGTCAGTCATCTCTCTCCCTTGTCTTCTCTCTCTCTCTCTCTCTCTCTCTCTCTCTCTCTCTCTCTCTCTCTCTCTCTCTCTCTCTCTCTCTCTCTCTCTCTCTCTCTCTCAACTGAATAGTTACTCCCCACTACAATAACTCCCCACCGTCATTACTTCCCATTACAATTACTCCCCATCAACATTACTCA
The DNA here is from genome assembly GCA_020271785.1 of Procambarus virginalis. NCBI lineage: Eukaryota > Metazoa > Arthropoda > Malacostraca > Decapoda > Cambaridae > Procambarus > Procambarus virginalis. The sequence continues at coordinate 9,140,451 of WNGS01005680.1, forward strand.
TCACTATTACTCTCAGCATTATTCCTCGCTACCATAACTTGCCACTACTATTACTCCTAACCACCATGTCTCCTCACCATTGATTGCTATTGCAATCGCAGAAACATGGATGAATGTTGAAACCCGGGAACTATTACCATGAGACTAAATTTAAAATATGTTGATTGTTTCATATTGGTAGATAAATTAAGAGGGGAAGAGGTTACATCTGCCACATTATAACATGTATCAAACAGAATCAGATCAGAAGTAATTACACGGAAAGTTTAAATTGAGGTGAATGAAGCTAGTGACTGCCCAACATCCTGTCCTTTGGAATCGTACATCGCATTTTGACGTATAAGGCCCCCAACGGTCAAAATAGGATGTATTATTAATCATAGCAGCTGGAGAAAGGAGAGAGACTGCAGCTCCCAGGGGGTACTTAGACCTGAGGATCGCCGTCCGTCTGGCTACACAAACTGCACTTAAGATGCACTCAAGCCTAATGGAGACCAAATGTGTGCCGGGAAGAAGGATAGGAGTGGAGGAAGATGGGAGGGGTGGAAGGTGAGGGTAGGGATGGAGGAAAGGGGGGTAGGGATTGAGGTAGGGGTAGGGGTGGTCATGGCTGCAATATCCTTTATTCTTATCTATGTCGACGAAAGAGAATGTTGACACATGGATGGTATGTGACTGTCATAGGCTGATGATCTCATAATGCATCGAAACTCTATGTGACTAACCACCCTGTGTGATGGGGATTGTTAGCATCACGTAGCTAGTTCTTGGTACTCGCTGTACTCCCCTTCATATAGTCTAGGGCAGCTGCACAAATGCAGATGTTCTTAAATGTGTTTATGAGAACAATTTCGTAATACTGTACAACATTTATATACAACGACGTTTATATGTCAACCTCGTAATGTTAGCACATAGTTGGAGAACTGTGCCAACGTTGTGTTTTGGTAATGAATATTTTGTAATAAATTAATTACGTCTGTTACACTTTCGATCAAAGTGCCCTTCGCATTTAGCATTCACTTGCCATCGTTGCTTAGCTGCAGATCTAAGAGCGTTGATGATGATCTTTCCCCTCGCTATCGTAGCTCAGTACAGGTATCTAAGGATGCTGTTGATAATCTTTGTATCGTTTTTAAGGACGCTGTTAAGGTAGATTTTTCAATCGCTATCGAAGCCTGGTGCTTAAAGACGTTGTTGATGTTAGTTTTTAATCGTTATCATAACCTAATTTTTGTTAAGATGCAGCTGAGATCTTTCAATCACTATCGTAGCCTAGTGTGCAAGGACGCTGTTGAAAAAGTTTTTTTGTCCCTGATGCGCGAGGCTAGACTAAAATGCTCACTAATATAGTTCTCATCTCCCAACGAGGTGCTTGTCGAGCGTGGAAGCCCACACTCTAGGCTAAATATACACATCACCCTCGCCTCCCTCCTGCGCCAGGTTGCTACCTTATCTTCCATTTCGCTCGGTGTTCCATTTTATCAGCGGGTAATTTCCTCTGTGAAGCTGGCCAGCAGTAACTTATCATGGGCCTTCCTGCGCAACCTGGATTCGCTAATGTCGCCCCATGATGCAACGGGGCGACATTAGCGAATTATGGAACTCTTCATAAACATATGAGATAACCTAAAAAAAATTGATTACGCGAACATCATTGGCTACCAGTTAATGCATCGCTGTCTAGGCACTGGCATATGTCATATGTAATAAGTGGTACTTATTAGTGCGTGGGCCTGCGGGCCGCTCCAAGCAACAGCCTGTTGGACCAAGTTATCTCAAGTTGAGCCTGGCCTCAGGTCGGGCACGGGGAGTAGAAGAACCCCTCTTCTAGGTACAGTACTTTCTTTTGTCACAGGCATATATTAGATGTAATATATTTTACCTTTTACAGACAATGGGATACGTAAAAAGCTCTACTATATTTCTAACCACTACTATATTTCAGTAGTAATTATTCGTATACTTTATAATGAATAACATGTATTATAATTACTATTACGACCTATAGCCACTGGCATATAAGCACTACCAATAGCCTCTGGCATTTATCATATATACTACCAATGACTACTGGCATTTTGCCGGTGTGTTTGTCACGCCCTATAATTAGTGGAATCAATAAACCAACATCACACTTCTAAAATACTGAATGCTGTTTGTGGCTCGTATGTTATATTCAGTTCCACTTCTTATTGTGATGTTTGGTTTGGTGTTCACGCCTGCCAACCGCTGGAGGGATATTAAGGCCACCACAATGGCTTACTGACCAGTCAGCAAGTATGCTTTAGGTCTCAAGCTATAATTGTGTAAAGCTATGCGAAAAAATGTTTTTTAGTTGGACTTTGAAGAAAACGTAGTATCTTACTATGTTCATTTAGAAACTAAAAGCTCCGCTAATACTAAGTATAATTATAGTTTTATAATACGTACCATTATAGTTGTATAATACGTATCATTATATATGTATTTAAAGTATGAGAATCTCGGTTTAGGAAATTGGATAATCTGAACGGAAGGGTCACTGATATAATAAGAACTACTGTAATTTCTAGAATTGTTACTTGAAAGTGTTATATGATCCAACTTATAAATAGATTTGTATTGTGCATGAGGCCTACCAGTCTCTGGAAGGCTATTAATTCCACGAGGCCTACCACCAAGTACACAACTAGCTATAAACTAAATCTAGACCCAAGAGTATAGTTGATCAAATGTGTGTAAATTACAGACACGGAGTAAAGACTCTTTGTGTGGCATAATTTTATTAGAATAATAAAGTGTAATTACCTTTGACTGCGGAGATGGCGGAGCGGACGTGTTGAGAACCATAAGGACTGTAGGGGTCAGTGGCGGCGGCCCAGGAGCCTGACATGTCATACCCGCCATAACCCAGTGTTGACCTGGTCAAGGGCATGCTGCCCTGCTGCAGCTGTGTGGGATCAACCGGGCAATAGGCCGTAAATACTTCATATGGTCCAACTTTGTTTTGAAAGATGTTAATATACATAGAACAGACCAAAAATAAAAATGTAAAAAATGAATTTTGGAGAGTTAATTTTTCAATTACCCATCGACAGTGAAGAAAAACGTAAGAAATATTGAGAAGATTCGTGTTACAATTATTATTCTTACCCTTTCGGTCATATTCAACAACATAGATAGAACACTATATGTATTTGGTTTGGTATTTGTTTTAAAGGCAAATTAACCTTGAGACTTATTGACTAACCCACGAAGTATACACTTTTTGTTTTTACTTTAGTACAGAACGGAAATCGAAATTAGCGTAAACTCAAGTGTATATACACTGGACAGTATTTTACACCACTTTGTGTATATATAACTTACCGGGTGTATTTTAGAGCGCTTGTATTATCATGAAACATAATTTAGGGCAAATTTGTAAATTTTGATATGCCAACGAAAATTACCAAAATCTGATACAATAGATTTAACGCGTATACTTTCCACTAACACAAAAATATATCAAATTCACTAGATTTGGCCAACCTAAACAATTAACCAAACCTTATTAACAGTTTGGTTAATTTTCAACAATTAACCATTCACTGTTTTTGAAAATTACTGGTGTAAATATTACTTTTAGTATTGTATTATTTATATATTATTAATTCACTTATATATGACAATATTCATTCATGCATCTGATTTACCTATTTTTTGGTATACATTACTTAGTATTTGTATATCGGAGTTTTAGAAAGAGAAAATACACTTCTCTCGAGGTTATCTTGAGATGATTTCGGAGCTTTTAGTGTCCCCGCGGCCCGGTCCTCGACCAGGCCTCCCCCCAGGAAGCAGCCCGTGACAGCTGACTAACACCCAGGTACCTATTTTACTGCTAAGGGGCATAGAAAGAAACTCTGCCCATTGTTTCTCGCCGGCGCCTGGGATCGAACCCGGGACCACAGGATCACAATTCCAGCGTGCTGTCCGCTCGGCCGACCGGCTCCCCGGCACTTAGGCAAAGCGGAAGGAATTAACGTAGTTAATATAGTGTTTATCGATATCACATACACTAGTAGATAGAATAATGCTATCTATATAGTTAAGTCCCTCGATTTTGTTTTCAAATCCATACATGCACCCCTTCTGTTCATCTCCCTATCCGTCTGCCCATGTACCCCTCACCTAACCCCCCATCCCCCATACCACTCAAATGACTCACCTGGTTGAGACTTGGGATAGCAGCGTTGGTAGGCATAGTGCAAGCTTGCCTCTGGGAGACCTGCTGACCCCCATACACCCTCCCTGGGAAGTTTAGCGGTGGGGTTGACGGCGAGGTCTTCATGCCACCCAGGTCCTGCATCCCGTAGTCCACTGCAGACGAAGGGGGGAAACGTGTATTAGAGGGCAGAGAAGACGGAGGCCACAAGAAAGCATTCTCTCAGTTATATATTGGTGGATTGCATACGTCACGTTTTTGAACGTGAGAAACGTGAACGTTTTTGGGAGAAGGTCGTTTCAGGAGAAGAATGCTTCAGGAGGAGGTAGTTTCAGGAGAAGAAAGATTCAGGAGGAGGTAGTTTCAGGAGAAGAAAGATTCAGGAGGAGGCAGTTTCAGGAGAAGAAAGCTTCAGGAGGAGGTAGTTTGAGGAGAAGAAAGCTTCAGGAGGAGGCAGTTTCAGGAGAAGAATGCTTCAGGAGGAGGTAGTTTCAGGAGAAGAATGCTTCAGGAGGAGGTAGTTTCAGGAGAAGAAAGATTCAGGAGGAGGCAGTTTCAGGAGAAGAAAGCTTCAGGAGGAGGTAGTTTCAGGAGAAGAAAGCTTCAGGAGGAGGTAGTTTCAGGAGAAGAAAGATTCAGGAGGAGGTAGTTTGAGGAGAAGAAAGCTTCAGGAGGAGGTAGTTTCAGGAGAAGAAAGATTCAGGAGGAGGTAGTTTGAGGAGAAGAAAGCTTCAGGAGGAGGTAGTTTCAGGAGAAGAAAGCTTCAGGAGGAGGTCGTTTCAGAAGAAAGCTTCAGGAGGAGGTGTTTCAGGAGAAGAAAGCTTCAGGAGGAGGTAGTTTCAGGAGAAGAAAGATTCAGGAGGAGGCAGTTTCAGGAGAAGAAAGCTTCAGGAGGAGGTAGTTTCAGGAGAAGAAAGCTTCAGGAGGAGGTCGTTTCAGGAGAAGAAAGCTTCAGGAGGAGGTAGTTTCAGGAGAAGAAAGCTTCAGGAGGAGGTAGTTTCAGGAGAAGAAAGATTCAGGAGGAGGTAGTTTGAGGAGAAGAAAGCTTCAGGAGGAGGTAGTTTCAGGAGAAGAAAGCTTCAGGAGGAGGTAGTTTTCAGGAGAAGAAAGATTCAGGAGGAGGTAGTTTCAGGAGAAGAAAGATTCAGGAGGAGGTAGTTCCAGGAGAAGAAAGATTCAGGAGGCGGTAGTTTCAGGAGAAGAAAGATTCAGGAGGAGTAGTTTCAGAAGAAAGCTTCAGGAGGCGGTAGTTTTCAGGAGAAGAAAGATTCAGGAGGCGGTAGTTTCAGGAGAAGAAAGCTTCAGGAGGAGGTAGTTTCAGGAGAAGAAAGCTTCAGGAGGAGGTAGTTTCAGGAGAAGAAAGCTTCAGGAGAGGGTAGTTTCAGGAGAAGAAAGCTTCAGGAGGAGTAGTTTCAGGAGAAGAAAGATTCAGGAGGCGGTAGTTTCAGGAGAAGAAAGCTTCAGGAGGAGGTAGTTTCAGGAGAAGAAAGATCAGGAGGAGGTAGTTTCAGGAGAAGAAAGATTCAGGAGGAGGTGTTTCAGGAGAAGAAAGCTTCAGGAGGAGGTAGTTTCAGGAGAAGAAAGCTTCAGGAGGAGGTAGTTTCAGGAGAGAAAGATTCAGGAGGAGGTAGTTTCAGGAGAAGAAAGCTTCAGCAGGAAGAACCTTTGAAGGAGTACGAAAAATTCGTGATTCTCTGCAGTTGAGGCAAGATTATTTTTCATGACGATAGCAAGTATTATTACACTTTGCCACTTAAATGTTACGGTAACTTTAGTAGAAGTGGCAGTAGTATTAGACTAAAAAAATGTAATTGTAGAATAGTAGTACTTGTAATAGCAGAAATAAAACGTTTTAAAATATCTTGATTCTGTATATTATTCAAAATCTAATAATCAAACTAGATGTGAATGTAAAGATTATATGTAATGGAAATATTAAGTAATATTACATATATACTTCACTATATACATTATGGAACTACGATGTCCCATGTACATATATTCTACCACGTATAAATAAAGATAAATAATAATTCTTTTTTAGTTTATTGCACAAGGAAGATGGAGAAAGAGATCATGTGACAGTTCAGTACACCAGACAGAAAGAATATGCGATAATGTGAACTGGAGGATATATATAAATATTCTTAGGGACACTAAGTAAACTTTAGAGGGGATATATATATATATATATATATTATTATATATATATATATATAGATATATATATCTATATATATATATATAATGATATATATTATATATATATATTAATATATATATATATATATATATATAGATCTATATATATATATATTATATATATATAATATATATATATATACCTATCTATATATAATATATATCCCTAAAAAAAATGCATACTACTCAAGGTAGATATGGATATTGCTGGGCGATCTTTTATCAATACTGTAGACCTATTGTTCTATACATTTCTCAGCTCCCACCCTCAAATTGTCACCAGCTCTCCTCCTACGCCTATACTATCCTATATTACCTGCACCACCTACACCTGTACTCACCTACACCTGTACTCACGTACATACTCACACCTACATCATACTCACGTACATACTCACACCTACATCTACACTCATCTACACCTATACTCACCCTACACTCTCCCACACTCACCACTTAGCCCTGCTCTACACCCTACCATGCATGCTCCCCGGGTCCATACCTTTCTGGGGCCACATGTTGGTGGCGGCGACGGAGACGTCCTGCATGGGGGTGTACATGGCTCCTCGTCCACCGTACATCCCGCTGGGGAGGCAAAACACAGGCGTTAGTCACAGTAGAATGTTACAGTTTGGTGTTGGGCGTAAGGCCTGTCAACCTCTGGAGGGTGGTGGTGTTGGACGTAAGGCCTGTCAACCTCTGGAGGGTTGTGGTGGTGTTGGGCGTAAGCCTGTCACCTCTGGAGGGTGGTGGTGGTGTTGGGCGTAAGGCCTGTCAACCTCTGGAGGGTTGGACGTAGGCCTGTGCAACCTCTGGGGGGTGGTGGTGTGTTGGACGTAAGGCCTGTCAACCTCTGGAGGGTGGTGGTGGGGTTGGGCGTAAGGCCTGTCACCTCTGGAGGGTTGGACGTAAGGCCTGTCAACCTCTGGGGGTGGTGGTGGTGTTTGGACGTAAGGCCTATCAACCTCTGGAGGGTGGTGGTTATTAAGGCCACCACAAATGTTTTCTGAACAATTAGCAATTATACTTATGACCTAAGTATTGTCCAGGTCTAAAGTAACCTCATGTGAATTGGACTTAAGGTCTATTAACCTGGAGGAGTAGGTTAATGTCACCAAATAGTTACTGCCAGTCAGCAAGTATATGTAAATCCTTCTTTTTATGTAAATGCGTGCGTGAATATAAATTCTTTGATTTATGTAAACTCATTTTTAGTTTTGAAAATGGTTAGCTTTTATTTAAGTAAATGTTCTACTTTATTCATTTTGTTTCTTTTATTTTATATAAATTCTTCTGTCGGAAGAAAACGTATAAAGAGGCTTCGAAACTATATGTTTTTTTAAATGGCATAATGGCGATTTTTTTATTATTATTTCTACCACAGACGTGGCCACACATTTACATTGCTAATCAGCATATATACATTTTTCTTCTGTCCTCCATGGACAGGGTTAGAGATGTGTTACATATAGTTCAGGGGTTTATTGAACAATCAACCACAGGGTGATTCAGTGCTTTTAAAATGCTAAGCTAACCTACATAATGGGCGATTAAAAGCAATATATCTGGATACGAAATGGACGGTGTTAATGTGACCTCTCATCACTTTGTTGTTGAGAGCGAAGCTGGTTTGTATATAGGAAGAGAGAAGGAATTATCAGGGGAAAGCGCCAAGCCATTACGACTATATAGCACTTGGAAGGGGTCGGGATTTGGGATTGGACGGAGGGAAAGGAATGGTGCCCAATCACTTAGACGGTCAGGGATTGAACGCCGCGAGGCAATATTCAAGAAAATTCCGAACATCATTGTGATGACGGCTGCCAGTTCTCATAAACAAAGGCCACAATACTTGAGTTCTTCACTAACACCAACGACAGTCCGCGACTCTACTCTCTCATTAGCATACAACATGCACTCTCAGATCTCTTAATTTATTCAAACTTTTAGTTCTTCTTTGTGAATGAGAAGTGACCGGATGTCCTCGGGATTATCCTAGCGGCTCTGAGGGGGGGATGGGGGAGGGGTGTTCTGAAGATGGGGTATGTGTGTGTGAGAGAGGAAAGAAGCTTGAGAAGACGTGAGGGTAGAGGGGGGAGGGCTACTTGGAGGGAGAAGGTAGATGAGTAGGGACTACTTGGGAGAGGTAGACGAGAGGAACTGTTTGGATGAGAGGTAGAGTGAGGGTACTCGGGAGAGGTAGAGTGAGGGTACTTCGGGAGAGGTAGAGTGAGGGTACTCGGGGGAGGTAGAGTGAGGTAGGGAGGAGATAAGGACTACTATTGGGGAGATGATAAGAGAGGTAGAGGAGGGGTCACCTAGCTCAGGGCTGGGAAGCACGAGGCTAGGCACACACCTGGAGTGGAGACAGGAAGCCCTTAATTGTCGAGGTTTCCCCTACCTAAAGCTAGGTTACATCTACGTGGTCACCCATCACATTACTAGCTACACCCAAGAGTGCTTAACCCGACTATCAAACACCTTCATTTTACCATAAAAAGTTCCTGCGAAACTTACACACTTGTATCCAACTGAACTAAACTTAATTACATAGCCGGGTCTGAATGAGATATGAACACTTGGAACGTTTCCGACCTCAATGGCCCTCAAAAGGCCAGCCGGTGCCACAGATATATCGTATGGTCCATTTCTCCAGCTGACTACATACAATGGGCTCATTTTTGGGGGGTTAATCAAACTTTTGTAAACAATATCATGATTTCCGGAATATGGAAGTGAAAATGTGAATTGA
>WNGS01005680.1:9149618-9175535 GCA_020271785.1 Procambarus virginalis
ACTTATTCTGATTGATCTCTTCTCTCTCTGGCTGTTCTTCTCCTCTCTCTCTCTCTCTCTCTCGCTCTCTCGCTCTCTCTCTCTCTCTCTCTCTCTCTCTTTGCTCGTCTCTCTCTCTCTCTTCTTCTCTCTCTCTCTCTCTCTCTCCTCCTCTCTCTCTCCTCTCTCTCTCTCTCTCCTCTACTCCTCTCTCTCTCTCTCTCGTCTACTCTCTCTCTATCTTAATCTCTCTCTCTCCTCCTTCCTCTCTCTCCTCTCTCTCGCTCCTCTCTCTCTCTCTCTCTCTCTCTCTCTGCGCTCCTCTCTTTCCTTCCTCCTCTCTCTCTCTTCTCTCTCTCCTCTCCTCTTCTCTCTCTCTCTCCCTCCCCAAGCCGGCATCCACCGGGACACCCGCACTCAACTCCCAGGACATGGGCCTCTCCTCCTTCCTGTCAATCATCCAAGATTTTTCAAGTACCCAACACCCAACCTGTTCTCTTACAAAGAACGTCGCATTTCGAGCGTATGCGTTACATAGGGCCAAAAATTATCGTACTAGAAATGGAAGTGGCTGGCGAAAAGTGATGTACTGTCCAGTTTTCGGTTTTGGGTTCTCTGGTAGGTTAGGACAGGACGCTTACATTGACTGTTTTCTTGACGTGGGAAACCTTAGGAGGACGGGTTGGATTAACGAGCATTTGGTCTTGTTATGAGGACGGGCTGTACCACCACCCGAGTGCACATAATCCACCACCCGCACTCACATATCCACCACCCACACATATCCACCACCACACATATCCATCCCACAGATAACTTAAGCTTTGAAAACGTCCACTAACCCGGTACCCCAACCCCGCGACTTAACCCCGCCACAGACGACCACAGCAACACATCTAAGAACTAACCGCCCGAGCATCACACACTACCATAACTACCCAACAGCCCCCCCGGGCCCCTCGGTGGCAGAGACGTAACGAGGCTTTCAACACAGAGGGGGGGGAAGGAAGGTGGTTAAGGTGGCGGGTGTTACAAGCAAGGGCCGTCAGGTGACCGCCTCCCTAATCACCCTTATCTGTGCTACCTTGATTTTCACTGATAACTCGTAGATAACAGCCGGCGATTAACAGTTAACCTCACTGGACCGGATCTGAGGCAAAGGGCTAATTGTTAACTGCCGCCTCATACAGACAAGGACGAAATTAATAAACTAATCTATAGAAGAAAGAATGTTCACCGCTGGTTCGAAGCCTGCGGTGAGTTTATACCTTCCAAACTTTCTATGGTGAATGGTGATTGTATGGTGGGTGGTATAAGAGTGATTGTAATCTCAACCTATGGTGGAGCTAATGTGGACCTTAGCTTCAAAGAAAAGAATAAAAGGTACTCGTGGTCTTGATAATGTCGTCTGCCACCCGTACGACATATAGAGGTGTATCCAGGGTAACTTTTTTTTTAAAAGAACGATTTGTATTTCTGACACATTTTACAAAAAATTCCTGACGTATTTCTATTTTGTTCTGATGAAGGCGAATTGAGCCGAAAACGCGTTTAGCATTATCTATTTTCACATGTGGGTTTTCCGCATATATATATATATATATTATATATATATATATATATATATATATATATATATAATATATATATATATATATAACTGAAAACTCACACCCCAGAAGTGACTCGAACCCATACTGTCAGGAGCAACAATGCAACTGGTGTGTACAGGACACCTTAATCTACTCGACCATCACAACCGGTCAAAAGCTGATGGTAGCCGAGGCTATTTTGCCCATCAGCCCGCCGGCACTCTGATGGTAATCTTGGGCATAGTATTTTATCAAATCACCCAAAGAATTATATATATATATATATATATATATATATATATATATATATATATATATATATATATTATATATATATATATATATATATATATATATTACATAATGAGAAATATGTAATATTTAAATTGAATTAAACAGAGTCAAAACAACTCACGTAAACAAATAATACAGATACACTATCCAAAAAATCCAATCTTAATTGCAGAGATTCATGATGTCAAAAGACCAATAAAAAAAAATAATCAAAACTGAATGGGAAACTAAGGAGAATCCTTCAAGAATGTCCCAAGAAAGAGAGTTATATCAGCCCGTATCGTCCATCCGTTGATTCACTGTATAATCTCACTGCTGGCGTGTCTGTCTGTCTCCCTTTACGGTATTTTACCTCCATCTTTTCCTGAAGCTTTAATGTGTCTCCTTCAAAAGCGTTGTGGCTTCTTCCCACCTTTGAACTGGGTCAAAAAACCACTTTGAAGACGCAGAACTTTGAACCAGCTTTGCGGATTTGGGAATAGGAACGCGTGAATGGGAATTTGGGAATAGTCTGGGATGGATTAATGACAGCTGTAATTGGAACATGTGCTTTAGAACGAGGATGTGGAATTTATAATGGAAATGGGTAACATGAGATGGGAATGGGTAATTTGTAAGGGAATGTTTTCTTTGAAAAGGGAATAATTTAGGAATAGAATTATACGTATAACGTAGAATACGTAACTTTGAATATTTAAAATAGGGCTTGAAATGGGGAGAATTTGATATCAAACGAAACAGGTTAGTCTGGATAAGAGTTTGAAAGGTAAAATAGGAATGTTGTACTAGAGTAGACTTGGAATAGGTGACCTTGAGTGGTAACAGGAGACTTAGAACGGTGATAGGTGATCGTGTAGGGGGGCTGCGTGGACGTGTAGCGGGAGGGGGGGGGAAGGTATTTGTATATGTGAGAGGTAATTGGGAATGGAAAGGAGGGGGGGGGAAATGTGGAATGGTTTCAAGGAAATTTTTAGGGGGTAAGAGGTATAAGTGTGATCCGGAGGGACTTAAGGATGTGAGGAGACACTCAACGGATGTTTGTTTGCATCGGCACTCTTTGCTGACAAGTTTCAAGTGTAAACAAGGCGAAGTTTTTTTTTGTTTTTTTTTTTGCTCTTTCCCTCATATTTTAATCTGTTCTCCATCGTTCTTTTCTCTTTCTCCTCCTTCCGTTTCCTCCTGGTTCTCCACTTCCAAGTTCACTGTTCCGAGACTAGTCGCCACCTTCTCATGCAGGTCGGCGTTCAATCCCCGACCGTCCAAGTAAGTGATTCCGGCCACCATCCCCTCCCTCCGTCACCCGTCTCATCCCAAATCCTTATCCTGACCGCTTCCCAGTGCTATATAGTCGTAAGAGCTTGGTGCTTCCCCCCCCCCCTCTTCCCCCCTGATAATTCCTTCCTCCTCATATCGGGAGGATGCGTTGGTCAGATATCAACACAGATGCCGATGAATGGGAAGGCGATAAAGACCGCGCACACCAGCAAGGACGCGGACCACGCCAGATTACGGCTGCTGACCACACAATAAATGCAAGATACAGCAGCCACCACACCGGACGGGTGGACAGGTCACCACACCGGACGGGTGGACAGGTCACCACACCGGACGGGTGGACAGGTCACCACACCGGACGGGTGGACAGGTCACCACACCGGACGGGTAGACAGGTCACCACACCGGACGGGTGGACAGGTCACCACACCGGACGGGTGGACAGGTCACCACACCGGACAGGTGGACAGGTCACCACACCGGACAGGTGGACAGGTCACCACACCGGACAGGTGGACAGGTCACCACACCGGACGGGTGGACAGGTCACCACACCGGACGGGTGGACAGGTCACCACACCGGACGGGTGGACAGGTCACCACACCGGACGGGTGGACAGGTCACCACACCGGACAGGTGGACAGGTCACCACATAGGACGGGTGGACAGGTCACCACACCGGACGGGTGGACAGGTCACCACACCGGACAGGTGGACAGGTCACCACACCGGACAGGTGGACAGGTCACCACACCGGACAGGTGGACAGGTCACCACACCGGACGGGTGGACAGGTCACCACACCGGACGGGTGGACAGGTCACCACACCGGACGGGTGGACAGGTCACCACACCGGACGGGTGGACAGGTCACCAAACCGGACAGGTGGACAGGTCACCACACCGGACGGGTGGACAGGTCACCACACCGGACAGGTGGACAGGTCACCACACCGGACAGGTGGACAGGTCACCACACCGGACAGGTGGACAGGTCACCACACCGGACAGGTGGACAGGTCACCACACAGGACGGGTAGACAGGTCACCACACCGGACAGGTGGACAGGTCACCACACCGGACGGGTGGACAGGTCACCACACCGGACGGGTGGACAGGTCACCACGCCGGACAGGTGGACAGGTCACCACACCGGACAGGTGGACAGGTCACCACACAGGACGGGTAGACAGGTCACCACACCGGACGGGTGGACAGGTCACCACACCGGACGGGTAGACAGGTCACCACACCTGACGGGTGGACAGGTCACCACACCTGACGGGTAGACAGGTCACCACACCGGACAGGTGGACAGGTCACCACACCTGACGGGTAGACAGGTCACCACACCGGACGGGTAGACAGGTCACCACACCGGACAGGTGGACAGGTCACCACACCTGACGGGTAGACAGGTCACCACACCGGACAGGTGGACAGGTCACCACACCTGACGGGTAGACAGGTCACCACACCTGACGGGTAGACAGGTCACCACACCTGACGGGTAGACAGGTCACCACACCGGACAGGTGGACAGGTCACCACACCTGACGGGTAGACAGGTCACCACACCTGACGGGTGGACAGGTCACCACACCTGACGGGTGGACAGGTCACCACACCTGACGGGTAGACAGGTCACCACACCTGACGGGTAGACAGATCACCACACCTGACGGGTGGACAGGTCACCACACCTGACGGGTGGACAGGTCACCACACCTGACGGGTGGACAGGTCACCACACCAGGGAGGCAGATAGCAATGGGCTGCTACTTTAGCCTGTAAAAAAAGCGTAGATTTGCTTGGAATGAAGACGATTAGAACGTGAGGAAGAATGTGAACTCGAACACCGCATCATCTGAGCACCATGTAGCAGCACCGTAAACGAACACTTGAGCACCGTAGGAAAGGAAAGGGGGGAACTATCAGGAGAAAGCGTCAAGTCCTTGACGACTAAATAGCATTGGGAAGGGGTCAGGATAAGGATTTGGGATGGGATGGGGGGAAGGAATGGTGCCCAACCCATTGTGGACGGTCGGGGATTGAACGCCCACCTGCATGAGGCGAGACCGTCGCTCTATACCGTCAAGCCCAAGTGGTTGGACGGTAGACAGAAGAGTAAAGTGTTCAAACAGAGCGTATAAAGCCCCAAAATGAGCACCTGTTACTGAACACTCCTTAGGGAAAGTTGAACACTTGAGAATAAGACAAGTGTTCGTGTGAACAATTCCCATAATGAACACTGGTCGGGGTGTAACATTTCAATACCTGGATTTGTGTTCACTTACACACACACACACACACACACACACACACACACACACACTCACACACACACACCACACACACACACACACACACACACACACACACACACACACACACACACACACACACACACACACACACACACACACACACACACACACACACAGGGTGGGTTGTTCCCGACCTGAACACGAACGATGTTGAACAAAGCACACACAAGAGGGGGTACTCACTTAGGCACGTCGTAGTGGTGAAGGTCCATGTTGAACATCTCCAGGGGCTGTGGGGGCCGAACCCCAGAGAACGCCTCCCTATCCATCTCCGGGGAGTACACCTGTGGGAGGAGGACACGTGCAGGGTTAGTGCCGTCGCGGGAAGTGACCCGAGGCCGAGAAGTGCCGGTCAAATCACGGGGTGAGTGTCGAGGAAAGTACCGTGGAGGCTAGGGTGAGTGGGAAGTACTGGTCACTGACAAAGGAAGTACTGAGGAGGCTACAGGCACCGGGAAGTATATATAAACACACCGAGAGTTAGACAATTTAGATAATCTAAATTCATTTTTAGAGTCTAGTCCAGAGATCATATAGAGAACGAGGCATATTTGCAGGTGGGGAAACTGAGGTAAATTATGGACGCTACGATCTGTCATAGTTAATGTTATAGAAGTTTTTTTTATCAGTCAAAATATTTAATTGCCACTCAAACACGATAACTACGGTGGCGGCATTTCACGTGTGATCTTGTGTTCCGTGTACACACACATGAGCTGTTGTGTTGCTTGAGGGTCGAGTAGCCAAGGGCATGACTTGTGTGATACGTGAAGACGCAGGTGTTCCGTGGGTGTTCCGTGGGTGTTCCTTGTGTGCTCCTTAAGTTTAAGTGGGTGTTGTTATCTGAGTGTTCCTTCCAAGACAGATCACGTTACTTACATGTGAGAGAGAGTGAGTCAGTCTGAGTGTAAGGGAGAGAGAGAGACGTGTATATATATATATATATATATATATATATATATATATATATATATATATATATATATATATATTACAGCCACAGTATACACAAGTCAACAAGTATAGTTTATCACTTGAGTGTCTTGTATGTACAAGTCAATTGTTGGTGCTTAAGTGGAGTGTTGTGCTTGAGCGCTTAGTGTCTCGGAATACAGAACCTTCTGCTTATCAATCTGATATCTTTAGCAAACANGTGATCAAGGAAAGATGTACAGGTTTCGTAATTGGTTGAGTAAATATTTGACGAGTCTTGACCACTGTGGCACAGGAAGGCAGACGTCGGCGCTGCCTAATTGATGGTCGATCGGAATGCAAATTTACGGACAAAATCAGGAAAATGTCAACTGAACAATTATGCACACGGACATGCCTTGCGCACCATAGCATGATGCTGCATGGACATGCAACACATCTCTATTAGAAAGTATAAAAAAAAACACTTTCATGACTTGTTGAAAAGCATTGAAAGTATGTACTTGGAGGCAAAGTAACTGACGCCCAGTTGCTAATGACAACATAGATGAACTGCAAAACATGTTAGATGCAAGATAATTCATAAAAAAGCCGTATAAAACTGTGAAAAGTGTTTTCAAATATAAGTAAACATATATAAACTTCGTAATGTGAAGCCTCGCACTGGCAGCAGATAATTTGTATATTTACGTAAAGGAAGCCAGACATTGAAAATACTTAGAAAATACCTAAGCTTAGTGTTAAGGTGTTAATTAGAATAAACAAGCATATTATTGATGAATTAGCAATTAAAATGGAAAAGCGTTACCCCAAACTCTCTGTATAGGAGTTAAAGCAGCAGCTAGTTAAAATAAGCTTTAATTTTAAATGAATGACCATTAATAATTGAAATTCAAGAATAAACTAGTATCGGGTCAGGACATCACATCACTTTATTGTTGTGGCCTTAATAACCCTCCAGAGGCTGATAGGCCTGTAGCCCAACACCAAATCAAGATATATTTGTAATATGTAATTAGCATTATCATGCAAATTTCTAGCCTAGCAAGTCAACGTTTGCTTTCTACAGTTGAAACAGTCTTATAGTTTGTATGAACTTGACTGATTATTTTTATTATTATTATATACCAAAAAGTTAACACACAAACAATATAGGCAACTATTTGTATAAATTCATAAATAACATAATAATGTAATTTATGTAATAAAGGAATAAATCGTATTTCGAGTAATGTCGCCTTTGGCGGGTCAGGACGTTCAATACGTCCTGACCCGCCAAAGGCGACATTACTCAACATTACGTCCTGACCCACCAAAGGCGACATTACTCAACATTACGTCCTGACCCACCAAAGGCGACATTACTCAACATTACGCCCTGACCCACCAAAGGCGACATTACTCAACATTACGCCCTGACCCACCAAAGGCGACATTACGTCCCGACCCGCCAAAGGCGACATTACTCAACATTACGTCCTGACCCACCAAAGGCGACATTACTCAACATTACGTCCTGACCCACCAAAGGCGACATTACTCAACATTACGTCCTGACCCACCAAAGGCGACATTATTGCTATCCATTTGTAGATCACATTATGCTCTTGGCCAAAACTGCTGTTTTCTCAACCACAAGCCAATACATGTTTTTTTTATTAATACTTTAGGTACATCTGCATTTGTGCAGCTACCCTAGACTATATATGAAGGGGAGTACATTGTGTCAAAAAGCTAGCTACGTGATGCTAAAAAATCCCCATCACACAGGATGGTTAGTCATACAGAGGCACGTGATAAGTAGTCTGCACTGACAGACTCTGGGTTCGTTACGAGGATATCATGAGCACAAGAGTGAATAAGGTAGCAGTGGTAATAAAAGTCCCCATCTCGCAGGATGGTTAGTCATACAGGGCCATATGTTTAGTAGCCTGCACTGGCAAATTTTGGGTACACTCTGAGGATATCTTCAAGAATACGAGTGTGAATAAAGTAATTGCAAAGCTCCAGGTACCTCATGCCAACTGGTCTAAAAGATCTAATAACTGGGCATTCTGTGATGTAGTGTGGGAGATCATGCCGCAGTTCCTGTTCAGAGAGTTTGCACCTGGAGTGCTCAGGATTGGGAGATTTATTTTAAGAAATAAATACTTAGCCATACAAAAAATATATAAAATAGCTATATCGGTTGTTATGAAAATAGTTTCTGATTAAGAATTTAATAACTGTATCGATTTTAAAACCATTGATAAATGTTGCTTTTAAATGTAATATAAAATAGCTAAACTTAATAGTAATTACACATCAGAAGATAAAGAAACGATGACATTTGGGCTCGTCCTAGAGACCATTAACATGTCGTGTGTGAGCAATACGACTTGAAAATATTATCTTAATAATAATAATCCAGTTTGTCGCCGAATCTTATAATCTGTCTTGAACCAAAAGATTCAAGTTGGTTGAATCTTGAACCAAAATTGTTGATCACAGGCAGAAAATTGACAAATAGATACAAATAATTGAAAATAATTGTCCATTCCACTCGAAACAAAAGTATTCAGAAACATTGACAAAACAAATTAAAGTCTCACAAACCAGTATACAGAATCAAATTAAGAGATCAACCAGAATTAAGAGAATTCAAAACGGCTACGTTTTTTTGGGGGGCATCGAATCGGGTTAAGGTGTTATCTACGACGAGACGAAATGGCTAAGTTTTGTGGCCCAGGAATCACGTTAAGATATCACATGTGTCGAGAAGAAAGTGTTTTAAGTTTTGTGTGCCAGGAATCACGTTAAGATATCATCTGTGTGGAGAGGAAAGGGGTAAGTTGTGTAACCACGAGGAAAGGGTGGAGGAGACGGGTTTTCCTGGGGTATGAGGACCAGCTTACACAACACAGCCGCGGGAAGTGGACGACACACCACCTCCCCGGGGTCTTCACATCAACCCAGCTAGTTTATTTGTCTTAGCTTGACATGTGACGTGTGTGTGTGTGTGTGTGTGTGTGTGTGTGTGTGTGTGTGTGTGTGTGTGTGTGTGTGTGTGTGTGGTGTGTGTGTGTGTGTGTGTGTGTGTGTGTGTGTGTGTGTGTGTGTTGTGTGTGTGTGTGTGTGTGTGTGTGTGTGGTGTGTGTGTGTGTGTGTGTGTGTGTGGTGTGTGTGTGTGTGTATACAACATAATGTACGGTGTATTTTGGTATACTGTATCGCAGGACCCTACTTTCCAAAATACATTGTTTTTATTCGAATTGCTAAGGTCAGGTACTAATGGACGCCAACTCTCCGGTTCGACTTCCTCTGTTCAGAGACTTTCCGTTCTTGCCTAACACATCTTGTTGGAGGCCCGTTCTCATAACGAGCCAAATACTCTTAATTCAGCCGCGAAACAAACCTGATTATGAATGAAAAACACTACACACAACTCACCCGTCTCGACTCAAGTCCATTACATCCAGCGGTCGACCCCACAGACGCATTCATAAATTTTAACATGCTGTTCATTCAAAACGGGAATTTTCTCAAGTATAAATTAATATTATAATATATTAGCGTATTGTGTATATATAGGCATAGGATAGGTTAGGTTAGGTTTTTAGGTTCTGTTGGCGATTATTTGTATTTGTAGTACGTGGGTGAAGCATTTATAGCGTTGTGATTCGAACAAATTCGTCAGTGAAGCACTTGTTCCGGATATGTTCGAACGTCAGCAGTTGTGAGTCGTGTGTAAACCGCTTTTCATTCATAAACAGGGGGTTTGGCGGGTGCATGGAATCACTTTTGGATCTTTGTTTGGAGGACGGGCTGCACAACTGATGACTTTCGAACATTTTTCGAAATGTTCGCTGACGACCTCTGTTCGAATGCAGCCCGTCCTCCAAACAAAGATCCAAAAGTGATTCCATGCACCCGCCAAACCCCCTGTTTATGAATGAAAAGCGGTTTACACACGACTCACAACTGCTGGCGTTCGAACATATCCGGAACAAGTGCTTCACTGACGAATTTTGTTCGAACCACAACGCTATAAATGCTTCACCCACGTACTACAAATACAAATAATCGCCAACAGAACCTAAACACCTAACCTAACCTAACCTATGCCTATATATACACAATATGCTAATATATTATAATATTAATTTATACTTGAGAAAATTCCCGTTTTGAATGAACAGCATGTAAAAATTTATGAATGCGTCTGTGGGGTTGACCGCTGAATGTAATGGACTTGAGTCGAGGACGGGTTGTATAATGACAACGACGTAATTGATTCACCCATGTACTTAATATACAAATAGTCACCAACAGAACCTAACATCTAACCAAACATACACTCAACTATACATAGAATTGTAATGTTCATAGCCCACACTACTTGGAAGATTTTATTCCGAGCAGCTGAATCTAAAACACCACCACCAACAGTATGATAATATTAACTTATGACATTTAAGAAGAAACCATTGTTTAATATAATACATCTTGAGAAGGAATGATTCATTCCTTCTGAAGATGTATTAATATACGAAAGTACTTAAGAAAATTCCTGTTTCAATTCTTCCTCCGTGGTCTGACACTGTCACATTTTTCATCACGTGTTAATTTTCGTGATTTACACACAATATACAGTATGTTAAAGTTGATGATTGCGTTTACAGGAGTGGGGGGGGGGACGGCCGCTCCTCTAACAAGCCTACTCCTCCAAGCCTCCTCTTAACAAGCCTGGCCTGAGAACGGGTTGCCCAAAGACGCAGTCATTAATTTTAACGTATTATGTGTACTAAACATAGGTTTGCCTTCATTTGTATATTCATATTATTATATATTAAAGTTCTATGTATAGTTAGGCATAGGTTAGGTGTTTAAGTTCTCTTGGTGGTTATTTGTACTTGTAGTACGTGGGTGAAGCATTTACAGCGTTGTGGTTCGAACAGAGGTCGGCAGCGAAGCACTGGTCGAGAAATGTTCGAACGTCATCAGTTGTGAGTCGTGTGTAAACTGTTTTTCATTATAAACAGGGGGTTTGGCGGCAGAATTAACGACCATTTGGCCTTTGTTGATTAGGACGGGCTGCAAAAGCCAAATGCTTGTTAATCCAGCCACCAAACCCCCTGTTTATGAATGGAAAAATGTTTTACATACGACTCACAACTGATGACGTTCGAATATTTTTCAAACAGTGCATTGCTGATGACCTCTGTTCGAATCGTAACTTTGTAAATACTTCACTCACGTGCTTAAAATGCAAAGTATTGCTAAAAGAATCTAAACATCCAACCCAACCTAACGTACGCCTAATCCCATTTTTAATACACAGTACGTTAAAATTAATGAATGCGTCTTGGGTTCGGACGCAGCTGGGACGAGACATAGCCTCCCAGCACGCAAAACATGCTTGGGTAACGTTTAATCAACATTGTCTTGATGTTACAACATCAACGTCATTTGCCCGAAGTGTTGGGGATATGAATGAAAGCCGAGGAAGGGTTGTTAGTTGGTTGCCTCGTCCACAGATGGCGGTGGCGCGTGAGAGACAGTATAGTCCATTAATGTCTCAATCTGTCACACCGTATCAACGCTGATATTATCCAAATCCTCTGAATGTCAGTCATGTTATATATTTTTAACTGTAATTACGACATTTAAATGCTATATAGTCTTCTCGGCTTGGTCTTTTCTCTTGTTAATTACCTCCATACGACTTTTCAAATTCAATAAACAGTTCAGACAGCCAAAATTCCTGTACCATATGCCATAGAGTGTGGGGATCGATGCGTAATTATGAAGTGAAAATTTCTTTCTAAAGTTATTTTAATACAAATTTATATTAAAAATATCACAGGATTACAACTGCGATATGGAATCACGCTAAGAACGCTATGTAAAATAGTTATACCCAACTTTATTTATTAGGGGAAAAAAGAGGTAAGGGTCACTAGGCTATGGAGTACTGAAAACTAAACTTAAGTTAGCGAACATCTTGCTTTTAATGTGTAGAGGTTAATATGACTCTAAAATTACCGTTAATGTAGCTTACTACATTAAGTTAAGCAAAAGAGCTTACTCGTAGAGTTTTTCACTAAGATGACAATCACATGGAAGTCAAAGGAGCTAACTTTTAATTTTCTCTAAGATGACTTTCACGTGAAAGCCAAAAGAATCTTCTTCGATAATTACGTCATAATTTCACCAGATAATACATCAGAAGAAAGCTAAATCCAGACACTCACATTAACGATTTCCCAGATCACATGCGACGATAACTTAGATCACCTCAGATAACTTGCCGAGATAAGCTTTATGGCAACTTGATGGGCGTGTGGCAGACTTTGAACGCTAGAGGAAACCCTCTGATCTACCAAAGAGACTTGACACTCAACAAAGACTGACCTTGGAACCCTTAGTGCACCGACTAGGATAAAGTAGCCTAGGACTATGGGCAGCGCATCGATGGAGTAGTCAAGTGGAGTGGAGGGAAGGTGGTGGTCATCTTACCAATCACTGGAGCCTATAGCGATGAGTTGGACTTTATCACTAATAACCTGATAGCGTGATAAGGCCAGATAAGCGAGCTAGACAGTTCCCACTGTATAGTGACCCGGTTCCTCCCTACTTCGTGCTCTGGAGGGGTTCCGTAGGACGGTATTTTAACCACACATGAACACTGCTTTGTGAGACACGCCATGAGAATGTGTAGAGATTACTGTACGTACAGATAAATACTCCCAAGGCAATAAAGAGTGTATTTTTACACTCACTTGTAATCCTTCGTAAACGAATGTAGTATGAAGTAGAGATAAATGGGTTATATAAAGATCGACCGCAATGCTTATCGTTTGTCTGTTTCAGCTTAATTAATTAACAGCGATTTGTAGACAGCTGATATCCATAATTTTTGGGATTACTATCAAATTCTGCCACATTAAAGGCTATACGTACATAAGACTGTCTTTTACCAGCCCAGCGACCCGGTCAGAGTCTCCGGGTGACCGCACTCCTGGTTCACGGTGACCTTTTCTGTTATTATTATTAACATCTTTATTGACAAAATTAATTACAATTTTGCCTAATCTGAGGATTTCGATTAAGTCTTATTAAAGTGAGGATAATGCTGGTATTCATTGTCACGCAGGGCAGAGGGTCATACATAAGACAATAGGTCTAAACTGTAGGCGGAAGTACATATATACATGGTTACAATAAATTTCTGTGACATTTTCCGTTCCCTGTCAATTTCTGTGTGATGTCTCTTGGGTCCTGTGTTTGGTCTGTGTTATGTCTGTGACCCTTCTGGGGCAGTTGGGGGTGTAAGCCCTGCGAGGTTCCATGTTTGTACATTGGTGCGTATGGGGGTAGAAATAGCCTAAGTTACTCTATCCCTTTGTGATGTATTTTTTGTCTGGTCTCAATAAATATACTTGAATTGGTGCATTGATTAATTGTATGTAATTATTGTATGTAACCATTATCCTGTTTTTTCGAGGGTGGAGGCCTCTTGTGTTAGGGTTTTGTTCTTGTTGTGCTGTACGTGAAGATATTTCCTTGTATGATTGTTTGTACATATTGTGTTAATGTTTTAAAATAAGAGAAAAATGAGCCAAAAAGGAATGTAGTGAGAGACTAGGCTAGGAACGTTCCGAAGACTCTTGGAGGACCTGTCACTCCGGATCTTAAACGGCGCCTATGACTGTCAGAATCATTAAAGCCTATGAACTTCCAGGATATTGAAGCCAGGGACAGCCTGTTTAGTGTATAGTTTGTATATAACTTGTGAAAAACTGAGTATTCATCGCAGAGATATAGATTATCGTTTTAAGAAGAAACAAGATAGTATTTTGAATGCATATTTAGTAATTTTATTCCGTATATCTTTGAAATTGACATTGACTTAGGAGGCCTAGGTTAAACAAAAATGATTAGCTCAATGTTTTGGTTGTTTCCAAATAGTTAACCGACCTTGTTGGTTCGTTCGCTTCCTCGTTTAACTGGAAGGGGAGCCGGTGGCTGAGCGGACAGAACACTGGACGCGTGATCCTGTGGTCCCGGTTTGATCCCGGGCGCCGGATAGAAACATGGGCAATGTTTCTTTCACCCTGATGCCCCTGTTACCTAGCAGTAAATAGGTATCTGAGAGTTAGTCAGTTGTCACGGGCTGCTTCCTGAGGGTGGAGGCCTGGTCGAGGACCGGCCGCAGGGACACTAAGCCCAAATCATCTCAAGATAACCTCAAGATATTGACTTAATTCTTGATTGAATACTCTCTCTCTCTCTGTCTTCTCTCTCTCTCTCTCTCTCTCTCTCTCTCCTCTCTCTCTCTCTCTCTCTCNGGGTTAGAGGCAAGAGAAGAGGGGGGGCTGGTGGAAGGTAGCCAGTCGTTATCTAGGGGGGGCGGTAGACCCCTCGTGCACGCCTAATGCACTCTATCACCACTATCTCCGCTACTCCCTCCCCCCCCCCCCACTGCCTGAACCACACCTATCTTGACCCGTGCCTTAATCCACACACTGACAAAGGGTAGAAGAGAACGGTGGAAGGGGGGGGGGGCTGTTATGCGTAGGGGAATTTATGGGAGAGTGGAAGAGGGTGTTGGTTGTGAAAAAGTGTGGTAAACAGTGTAGGAAGGCCGCTCAGGCAATGCTCGTCCATGCAGCGGTCGACCCCAAAGACTCATTCATCAGTTGTTACATACTGTTTTATTCAATATAGGAATTTTCTCAAATATAAATAAATATTGTTATTTATTAGCATACTGTGCATATTTAGGCACTGTTTAGGTTAGGTGAGGTGTTTAGGTTTTGTTGGCTATTATTTGTATTTGTAGTACGTGAGTGACGCATTTACCAACCCGTCGTCAGACCAAGTCCATTCCATTCAGCGGTCAAAATGCTTCATCTAAGTACTGACAGTACAAATAATTCCTAATAAAATCAAAACACGCAACCGAACCTATCCTAGTCAAACTGTTCACAAAATTATAATGCACAATAATAATTTATATTCGATAAAATATAGTTTTGATTATATAGTACGTTAAAATTTACTAATGTGTCTTTGGAATCGACAGCACTTGAATGAATTAAGTGTTAAATTATTAATATGCATAATCAGGATTAGTTTGGTGTTGGGTTTGAAGCCTGTCAACCTCTGGAGGGTTATAAAGGCCACCACAACAACATTATTAATTAACTTGAGTCCTGGACTAAAGTAGACTGTCAGTGTATTTCTCCTAAAAATGTCATTCATCTCTAGATTTGCCACAAGGTTCAAAATCCGTCGTAACCTAACCAGAAAAACACGAATCCGAGCCACTCACCAAACCTAACCAACCGATGTATAGAAAACTTTTGTGTAACGCTAATTTTCATAACACGTCGCATTTGGCACATTGGTTACTATACCATGGTGGTAGTTGAGAGGACGGATTGCTCGCGTATGTATCCTTGTGGATTAACAACACTTCACCAAGGTCTTCCAACCCGTCCTCTTATAAATTACGTCGCTTTTCGCTCGTATGCTCTACGGCCAAATGTCGACGCAATTAAAAATGGAAATTTATTTTCCAATTAAATTTTGGAACGTGTTTCTCCAAAACAGCACGTTTAGGGTCCTCTGGTAGGTTAGGAGGGCAGGAAGTTCTCCTAACGTTTCAAAACGTCATGAAAACCGTTAATTGAAAGTTTCCCCTCCAGACCTAACAGCTTAAACCAGAGGACCCAAAACAGAAAACGGGACAATACGTTACTTTCCTGAGCCGATTTCGTTTTGAATTACGTCGATTTTTAGCCTGAGTGGGCATACGAGCGAAAAGCGACGTAATGTGTAAGAGGACGGGTTGATGAAGAGGGTTGACTGGTATATGTCCATCTCTTCTCCAGCTACCACGACTGCCACAACTTCCTAACCTTCCGCTAGTTGACTTCCTCCATCAATTCCAACTCAATACAGTTTTTAATATTTATTTTTCTTCGGAAACGTCAATTATTTAGTTTTTTCACCTGTTTGTCTACTTTATTTCCATTTTAAAACCTCGCTTTGTACATTCACTTGCCTAAATAATCTCATATTATACACCTATAAACATTTGTAATTCACAATTTTAAATCTTATATATTCAGGTCTCAAGGGGTGCCAAAATTTCAAGGGTTTATTCCTTTATTTGCACATCTTGTGCAAATTTTCCAGTGGACAGGAATAATATGTGTATGGAGGTCTTACGCATGCCCATGCGCATACAGTGGTTTTTTTCCAAAGAATATGGCAGGCTACATAGTATAATTTATAATTGGTGCACCCAAAAATAACCTATATTCCTTACGGACAGAAATAGAGCACTCCAAGCAGGAAATGGCAAGGGGACGCATTCAACCCGTTATACCTTGTGGTTACCTTGTGTTGGTTTCGGGGCTTGGCGTCCCCGCGGCCCGGTCCTCGACCAGGCCTCCTTGTTGCTGGACTGGTGTACTAGGCTGTTGGACGCGGTTGCTCGCAGCCTGACATATGAGTTTCCCGCCACCCGTCAATGTCCCGCCACCCGTCAATGTCCCGCCACCCGTCAATGTCCCGCCACCCATCTGTCTTGTACACGTGGACGACAGCCAGGTAATTCCTGCCAGGGTTTTCAACTAGAATGGTACTAGTCGGATCTCCACATAGCTCCTTCACTAGCACCAGTTCAATCACTACAACTTCCATTTTCAGTATCAAGACAAATCCTGATTCATTAATAACATATTTATTATCCTATTCGAGGTTTTCCAACTGGAATTGTATCGCTATCGACCCTGTCTGTCTGTCCGATCACATGTTCATCAGCCAGTCTAGGAGTTGTCACGATATCATCGTGACAATTCAGACATCGTCAGTTGTTATCAGGGAATGAGTGGTGACCGGGTAAGATTAACGGTAATACAATAACAACAATAACTACGGCCATGTCTGAGGAGGTGTCTTGAATAACCAGACAAAGCAGCGTCATGGCTACTTAGACTTGGTTAATATTAGTACATATAACGTGTAGCAAGGTAGAGTACCTCGGATCGATAACAGGTAGCAGGCTGTACATCTGTGCCGAGGGTCCCATAGCCTGCAGCACTCGGGGTAGGCGGTTAGAGACACGCTACTTGCCAAGAGAGAGAAAGGAGCTTAAGAGCAGTGAGCTGGTTATAAACACAGCCAGATAAGAGAAGTGGAGTCGGGGCTAAATATATGCTACTTACTGCTAGCTCCTGCAGGGATAAACACATGAGTTATGTCTTAATAATGATTTATTTATTGAATATTCATTAATATATAAATAATTTAGCGGTATTAGAAAAAAACAATTTACGAAATAAAAATGTGCATTTCTGGGTGCTTGCTTGCTTGCTTTTGTGTGGGGGGGATTGAGTTTCGACTCTTGGGCCCCTGTTTCATACTTTGGAACTTTTCCAGCTTTGATATGTTCTTGATCTTTGTGTACTCACCTAGATATATATATATATATATATATATATATATATATATATATATATATATATATATATATATATATATATATATATATATATATATACATATATATATATATATATGTATATATATATATATATATATATATATATATATATATATATATATATATATATATATATATATATATATATGTGGAGGTTGAGCTCTTGCTCTTTGGTCCCGCTTCTCAACCCTTAATCGACTGGTGTAAAGGAGCCAGAGCCTATTAGGCACTGTCATGACAACATTTGAATCTGTGTATGGAGCCTGCCTTTTATACTTAACTGTTTGGAGCATTTGTTTACTATTCTGACACTGGCAAAATATTTATAATATACATGAGCTCCCATTGTTTGTATGCCAGGTATGATCTATTTTTCAAATTGTCTCGTAGTCTACTTTCCCAATTCCCGTAAATATTTTGTATGTGGTGATCACGTCTTCCCAGTTTATATTCTCCTTTTGTAACGTAAATATTATTTCATTTAGTAACTGAGCTTAAACTCTCCTCATTAATCATACCCCTCAGCTCTTGGACTAGTCTGGCGGCATGGCTCTGGTCATTCCTCAGCTTCGTTTTGTGTTTAACGAGATATGGTTGTAGAGGGTGTGTGTGTGTGTGTAATTACCTAAGTGTGTAATTACCTAAGAGTGTAATTTCCTAAGTGTGTAATTACCTAAGTGTGTAATTACCTAAGAGTGTATTTCCTAAGTGTGTAATTACCTAAGTGTAGTTACAGGATGAGAGCTACGCTCGTGGTGTCCCGTCTTCCCACCACTCTTTGTCATATAACGCTTTGAAACTACTGACGGTTTTGGCCTCCACCACCTTCTCACCTAACTTGTTCCAGCCTTCTATCACTCTGTTTGCGAAAGTAAATTTTATTAGATTTCTTCGGCAGCTTTGTTGAGATAGTTTAAGTCTATGACCTCTTGTTCGTGAAGTTCCAGGTCTCAGGAATTCTTCCCTATCAATTTTATCGATTCTTGTTACTATTTTGTACGTAGTGATCATATCGCCTCTTTTTCTTCTATCTTGTAGTTTTGGCATATTTAATGCCTCTAACCTCTCCTCGTAGCTCTTGCCCTTCAGTTCTGGGAGCCACTTAGTAGCATGTCTTTGCACCTTTTCCAGTTTGTTAATGTGCTTCTTAAGGTATGGGCACCACCCAACCACTGCATATTCCAGCTTTGGTCTAACAAGAGTCGTGAACAATTTCTTTAGTATTCACCATCCATGTATTTAAAAGCAATTCTGAAGTTAGAAAGTGTAGCATAGGCTCCTCGCACAATATTCTTTATGTGGTCCTCAGGTGATAGTTTTCTATCTAGAACCAACCCTAGATCTCTTTCTTTATCAGAATTCTTAAAAGATTTCTCACATAATTTATAGGTTGTGTGGGGTCTATGTTCTCCTGTTCCACATTCCATAACATGGCATTTATTAACATTAAATTCCATTTGCCAAGTATTGCTCCATATACTTATTTTGTCCAGGTCTTCTTGAAGGGCATGACAATAATCTACGTTTCTTATCTTCCCTATTATCTTAGCATCATCAGCAAACATGTTCATGTAATTCTGTATTCCATCTGGTAGATCGTTTATGTAGACAATGAACATTACCGGTGCCAGAACTGAACTCCGTGGTACTCCACTTGTAAATATCAAATCCAGCATGGAGGGGAACATCCCCTTCCCTCATATTGGTAGCTTTCTTGTTTAATATGTTGATAAATTCATGTTTCCAGGATGAGGTTTACGACTCTACAGGTCCAAAAGTCCTCTGTTCTAGCTCCATAAGCGTGCGTGTGTGTGTGTGTGTGTGTTTAGAGGAAATTATAATTATATTCGATTAGTTTATATACTTGACCGTTGACCGATGGCCATAGAGCTGGTAAGCAGGAAAGAAAGAGCCAAGGCTGGGCCAACTATTTGGATTTGAGCTTATCTATGATACTCTTTGGAGATTACATGATATATCGGTTTATATACTTGTTTTCTGGTATCTCTAACATGTAGATATTTTAAAAATATGTAAGCTTTGAAGAGTGGATGAGTTTAATAAATATTATAGGTTTGGTTAGGCTAGATAAGCGGGAGTTATGAGAGGAAAGTATAAGTCAGATTACGCTAAAATGGATAAGATTAAGTTGAGCAAGATTAATATTTATTTCATATTCATAAACATATTTTACAGAGCGAGTAATTACAGACGTTAAGCACGAGTAATATTGGTCATTAGTTGTGCTCACAAGCTGATCATAATGGTTACTCTCAACGGTGACATCCAGTGGACGCTACCGTGTGTAGCTTTCGAGGACCAATGGCCCCGCGCGGCCCGGTCTCTGACCAGACCTCCTTGGACACTTCTCACACTCATTTCTGTGAGTCTACGCCCCTCCTCACTCTGCTATTAGGCAACCCATCCTCCTCTTTACATAGCACGTTTTTGTAACTTTGTGGACCATCCTACATATATTAACGTAATGGACAATTAGAAAGTAGAATTTGGTACGTTTCACTTTAGAGTCCGGAAAAAAATAAAAGTTAAAAACCAAATTTAAATATTACTAGGCTAGTATAGTCGATATATGTACTATAGTAAGT
This sequence comes from Procambarus virginalis, assembly GCA_020271785.1. NCBI lineage: Eukaryota > Metazoa > Arthropoda > Malacostraca > Decapoda > Cambaridae > Procambarus > Procambarus virginalis. Next base: position 9,170,124 of record WNGS01005680.1, read on the forward strand.
CTCAGATAGCGTATATTAGGCCTAGGAAGGTTGGTTAGGTTTTATTAGCAACGTAAATACAAATCCTTTCTCGGTTTGTCCAATGTTTTTTTTTTATTAATAATATACATATAAAGATCATATTTGTCCCAATTCAGTAGTACCAAATTCTACTTTTTAACTGTCCATGACGTCAATATATGTACGATGGCCACATTGTTACTATGAGTACTATTTAAACAGAAGGATGTGCTATATTATGTGAAGTCCTCACTCCACACTCTGCTGTTATGTCAGCTCCACACCCCTCTGCTGTTATGTCAGCTCCACACCCCTCTGCTGTTATGTCAGCTCCACACCCCTCTGCTGTTATGTCAGCTCCACACCCCTCTGCTGTTATTGTGAGGTCTTCACCCCTCGCCCTGCTTATATGAGAGCCCCCTCTCTCCTTACCCATCTATTGTGGGGGGTCCACATCCCCTCACACTGCTATTATGTCAGGAGCTTTTTAATACTACCACATGTTAACTACAAATGATTTTACCTTCTCAGACACCATCTTAAAGGGACTTCTGGTCATAGCGCAAAGCTCATAAGACCTGATCTTATCTCAGCACACCTTATAAATATTTATTTCATGTAGTACTTCTTTTACAAGGAATTTTGAACCTATTCATCACCAGCTGTGATCTTTAAAAGGATCATGACCTAGTTAATATCATTAATGAACATAAATAAAAGTCCCATTTCTTGTATTAAAGAAATAGCCTTGACTGTTCCTATGAAGTTCAGGTAACTTCTGAACTTTAACAATAAGAGGATTTTAAACCCTCTGTATCATCACTTGAATTGTTCTACCTTTCAGTGATCTTAATAAGATCCCCGACTTTGTACAGAATTTGGCATTGGATTCATAAACGCCATACAGACAGTTGTGTCATCTATTATGTAACATCGTATGTCTCCAGAACTTATATATCTAATTAATCAAGTTAAGCCTAGCAACGATGTAAACATAATTAATTACAAGTTGTCTCCAAATATTATATCTGTTTATTGGCTGTATAACATATAATGTTAACCTAAGGCATTGAAATACACCACAGACACAGTAAGTGTTCAATCAATACCCAGCTTTAGAAATGTAATTACAAAAATCACAAGAGAGAGAGAGAGAGAGAGAGAGAGAGAGAGAGAGAGAGACGGTCTCTGGATGACTGTCTTTGTTAATATATATATACAAAGAATCAGGAATGAGGAAAATGTATATTTAACTTAATTATAATTAAGAGTTGAGTTGTCACTGTGAACGTCACCTGCAATAGCCTCATTGTCTAGCTAAAGACCAATATATATATATATATATATATATATATATATATATATATATATATATATATATATATATATATATATATATATATATATATATATATATATATATATATATATATATATAATACATGTTGATTATGTCAAATTTTGTTGAATAAATACATTTAGAATAATGATTCGTGCCTGAAATATGGCTTACTATCTCGGATGCTAGTTCATTGGCATATCATAAATTTAGAATATAAAGAATTGTAAAACTGTAAGAGAGTTACAGTGACAAGTGCCTGAGCTACAAACCCTTCCTTCCCTCCCCTCTAGCCTAGCACAAGCGGCCACCAGGTGGTCACGCAACACTCGTAGCACCAAGAGTTCAGCGCACGATACAAAAAGTTCAAAACTATACTACGGGAACAGATATGGGCTGGGGGACGAAGTGCGGGACGACACCAACTGGGAACGACACGAGGTGGAGACGACACCAGCTGAGGACGACTCCAAATGGGAACGACATGAGGTGGAGACGACACCAGCTGAGGACGACTCCAACTGGGAACGACACGAGGTGGAGACGACACCAGCTGAGGACGACTCCAACTGGGAACGACACGAGGTGGAGACGACACCAGCTGAGGACGACTCCAACTGGGAACGACATGAGGTGGAGACGACACCAGCTGAGGACGACTCCAACTGGGAACGACATGAGGTGGAGACGACACCAGCTGAGGACGACTCCAACTGGGAACGACACGAGGTGGAGACGACACCAGCTGAGGACGACTCCAACTGGGAACGACACGAGGTGGAGACGACACCAGCTGAGGACGACTCCAACTGGGAACGACATGAGGTGGAGACGACACCAGCTGAGGACGACTCCAACTGGGAACGACACGAGGTAGAGACGACACCAGCTGAGGACGACTCCAACTGGGAACGACATGAGGTGGAGACGACACCAGCTGAGGACAACTCCAACTGGGAACGACATGAGGTGGAGACGACACCAGCTGAGGACGACTCCAACTGGGAACGACATGAGGTGGAGACGACACCAGCTGAGGACGACTCCAACTGGGAACGACATGAGGTGGAGACGACACCAGCTGAGGACAACTCCAACTGGGAACGACATGAGGTGGAGACGACACCAGCTGAGGACGACTCCGACTGGGAACGACATGAGGTGGAGACGACACCAGCTGAGGACAACTCCAACTGGGAACGACATGAGGTGGAGACGACACCAGCTGAGGACGACTCCAACTGGGAACGACACGAGGTAGAGACGACACCAGCTGAGGACGACTCCAACTGGGAACGATATTAGTAGGAACGATACCAGAGAGGAAGCGCCAAAGAGATTGAAAATGAAAATTCTAAAGATATATTTTGAGAATAAGAATTCAAGTGGAATGTATCTACTGGCCAACATAAAGATAGGCGAGTACTTGCACACGCTCGTTGAAACAGATATATTATCATACAGTTACTTAGTTCTTTAATATACAGTGTGTTTTAGGCATGTTGGAAATAAGTTCGCCTCCTAGGGACTTGTGAGTGTTGCAACTTATGAAAATAGTCATAGGTTCAGATAATGACTCTGTGATTAACTCTACCTTGTATGTCTACCAGATGACAAAATATCTATTATGTGTTGGTTATGATTATTTTTAATCAGTGTAATAAATTCTTTACCTCTGCCCTTAGTAACTGTTATACAAAACATTCATAAATATGTTTTTTAAACTGTAAATGTGCGTATATTGAGTGAGCAAATTAATTTATCTGCTTTACAAATTTCTTCATAGATTGCAAATGTATTGAAAGAAACTTAGTTTAATACACGAAAAACAAATAAACGGGAATTATTTCCAAACATAATTGAATACTATCGCCGCCTCCCCGTTCCCCCCGCCCCAGCAAGGGCCACATCCTCACTGCATGTTGACTATCAAGGCTATTAATTATTGTCAAGTCGTTTGTGGCTACTGTCCGACGACGGGGCGACGACAACCTGTTTCTGTAGGGCACAGCAATAAGGCTTGTTATCCTCGGCAACGATATGAGTGGGTGAGCCTTATTGAATCACGCCACACAACTTGAATTCCGATGCATTTGGTTGGCTACAGTGGCTTTTTTTATGTGTATATAACTTAAATATTTGTCAGTATCATGGTGCTAAATTAATAATGTTGAGCTGACAAACATTTTGATGCCTTTTTAAGGTGCTGTTGTGTTGCATAATTCGATTACACAATTTTTTTTTTAGTAAGACGAGGCTGCAAATCTTTCTTCATCTAGCATGCATGACTGGATCCTCAGTATCTATTAGGCTGTTAGTGAACATGGGTGGCGTCGTGTGGTGGGGCCGCGGTCCAGCAACACACACCGCAAGTTATAAGGACTGTATCAGCCTCCCATAAAGATCCCCCATGCTATATATAGCCAGTGAAAACAAAAAACAAAAAGGTCGCAACCAGAGAAGTTACTCGCGAGGGAGCCGTATTTAGTGTGGTCGAGTGCTCTTGTGTTGGGGACGAGCGAGCGGACGCCACCCTCGTTGGGACATTATCTTGCGACTTTCACTGTAATTTTAAGGCCATCACCATCCTCTGAGTCATCGCTGCTGCTTCACAAGCCGCTGACGAAGGTGCGTACTAAGACAATATCAACGGGAGGGGAAGGGAACATATCCAACGCGGCCAGAATCACAGAAAACACTTGGACACTTTCAAGATCGGCAACTCTTACGTCTCAATTATGGCCGTTGTCTGTGTTTACCAGTTTACGAGGTCGTCTGCGATCTCGTGTTATTATTGTAATGAACGACCTCGTCACCTATTTAGCGAATACCAATTAGGCTGCCTTGATCGATGTAATGGGTACAGATCATGTAAGAGCTTCGTGCCTCTGGCTATCACTTTTCACGCTGATAATCGATCGGAATATTGCATGCAATATCAAACTCGATCGCAACAAGCGAAAATCATAATAACACGTTAAGTAAATGAGTGCTTTGGCGTTTGCTAAAACAAATTATCCATGGCCTTTCAATATTACACTATTGATCTCATAAACAATTAAAGCAAGCTATATAAACCTTGACTTACGAAAAGTACTTTAGAAGGTAGAGATTGCGTTTTGAGAAGTAAATGACAATTATTGAAGTTTTATATAATTAATTTCAGTAAAGTATTATGCCTCAGGATACAATGAGGAGGACGTTGAAATAGTTACCTGTGTCTTCACTTAATTTAATTTATCCTCTTATTACAGAATTCAGAGTAAACATATGTTTTAAATATATACATTACTCAGGCCTTGTCAGTCAGGGATTCAGGTTTGAAATAAACTTAAGAAAATCCAATTCCTCGGTCGGTCAGGTTAGAAATTGACGTCAACAGTCGAAACTTAACTGTCTCAGGAAAATAATGTACATATTTTTTTGTAACTTTGTAATTCTGTAAATCGACTATAAATGTACACAGATTTATGAATAAAGTTTCTGAATTTAAATACTGTGAACACTATGGCAGACCAGATCAGACTATTGTTCTTAATTATTTCCATTATATTCAAAATTATTTAATTCATCAAACGATTATATAGTTTTATATATCTTCAAATAGATTATATATTCGTCTATATACTTCCATTTTCTCGACTTAGAAGATTCTGTTTTGCAGTGTGTATTAATGTATAGGAGTGTTTATATTTAGTATATTCAGTAAACATAGGGCATTACTATGACTGGAATTTTATTACAAAAACAAGACTGAGGAACTATATGTCTTTAATGTATTTGTATAAAGAATGAAAATGAATACAAGATCACAGAGGGAAATTATTAAAATTGCTGGGCCAGGAACAAATATTATTTCAAATTAGTTGTCTTTAATATTTTAAATAAGCCAGTGATATCGTTAATAATAAGAAAATATACAACGTACGATAATGGTGTATGGCTTATGGCCCATCACCCTCTGGAAGGTTATTACAGGTCATCACCAAGAGCTTACTGACCAATGGACATGTTGTTAAAGATTCGCTACTGGAACAAAGTTCCAAGTAGCACGGGCTATGGTGAGCCCGTAG
>WNGS01005680.1:9192805-9215840 GCA_020271785.1 Procambarus virginalis
TGTACATGTGAGGGTAGAAATAGCCTCAGCTGCTCTTTCATTTTGGGATGAACTTTATCATCTTAAAAAACTTATTTGAACTGTAAGTTGCTGTAAGTATTATCAAGTATTATCAGTTTAGTATTACCAGTAAGTATTATCGGTATTACTCTCTCTCTCTCTCTCTCTCCTCTCTTCTCTCTCTCTCTCTCTGTCTCTCATCAGAAGGTCAATACTCACGTAGGAGCCATGATCGAGGTCATGCACGGTGGCTGGGATGTGTGTGGTGGCGGCTGACGGAGGAGGGGAGCCCATCTCACCTTTGACCTGGCCCCCCACAGTGACCACCAGGTGGAAGGGGAACAGCACGCCAGAGAGGGGGGGGGGGGAACAAGAGGTCAATCAGCTCAAAACTACATCATTAAAAACAGGGCAAAATTGATATGGTGTGAATCATAGGTTGGCCTTAAGGGAATATATATTTATTTGTTCACAAGTGTCCCCCAAACCTTGGACTGGACGGTAGAGCGACGGTCTCCCCGTCATGCAGGTCGGCGTTCAATCCCCGACCGTCCAAGGGGTTGAGCACTATTCCTTCTCCCCCGTCCCATCCAAAGACTTATCCTGACCCCTTCCAAGTGCTATATGGTCGTAATGGCTTGGCGCTTTTACTCTAAAACATCCCTTCCTTCACAAGTGTCCCTTTCCTGTGTCGTTTTGGGACACGACTTTAGTCTGCTGTGACTCCACGGACCCAGTGGTCGTGTCTATTGTCTCAGGGACACCAGTGGTCGTGTCTATTGTCTCAGGGACACCAGTGGTCGTGTCTATTGTCTCAGGGACACCAGTGGTCGTGTCTATTGTCTCAGGGACACTAGTGGTCGTGTCTATTGTCTCAGGGACACTAGTGGTCGTGTCTATTGTCTCAGGGACACCAGTGGTCGTGTCTGTTGTCTCAGGGACACTAGTGGTCGTGTCTATTGTCTCAGGGACACTAGTGGTCGTGTCTATTGTCTCAGGGACACCAGTGGTCGTGTCTGTTGTCTCAGGGACACTAGTGGTGTGTCTATTGTCTCAGGGACACCAGTGGTCGTGTCTGTTGTCTCAGGGACACCAGTGGTCGTGTCTATTGTCTCAGGGACACTAGTGGTCGTGTCTATTGTCTCAGGGACACTAGTGGTCGTGTCTATTGTCTCAGGGACACCAGTGGTCGTGTCTGTTGTCTCAGGGACACCAGTGGTCGTGTCTATTGTCTCAGGGACACCAGTGGTCGTGTCTGTTGTCTCAGGGACACCAGTGGTCGTGTCTATTGTCTCAGGGACACCAGTGGTCGTGTCTATTGTCTCAAGGACACCAGTGGTCGTGTCTATTGTCTCAGGGACACTAGTGGTCGTGTCTATTGTCTCAGGGACACCAGTGGTCGTGTCTATTGTATCAGGGACACCAGTGGTCGTGTCTATTGTCTCAGGGACACCAGTGGTCGTGTCTATTGTCTCAGGGACACCAGTGGTCGTGTCTATTGTCTCAGGGACACTAGTTGGACGTACCTCCAGTCCCTGTCCCCCAGACCAATTTGTCACTAGGCGTAAGGCCGGTCGGCCGAGCAGACAGCATACTGGACTTGTGATCCTGTGGTCCCGGGTTCGATCCCGGGCGCCGGCGAGAAACAATGGGCAGAGTTTTTTTTTTCACCCTATGCCCTGTTACCTAGCAGTAAAATAGGTACCTGGGTGTTAGTCAGCTGTCACGGGCTGCTTCCTGGGGGTGGAGGCCTGGTCGAGGACCGGGCCGCGGGGACACTAAAAGCCCCGAAATCATCTCAAGATAACCTCAAGATAACCTGAAGATAACCTCAAGATAACCTCAAGATAACCTCAAGATAACCTGTCAGCCTCTGGAGGGTAACTAAGCTAACTAAGAGTATATTGGTAACACCAATATACACACACGTATACAATATACTATACCAGTATAGTATACTTGCTGGTATACTATACCAGCAAGTATACTCTGGTCCTAAACATACTCGAGGATTAAAGTCAACTCTCCGTGTATATATACTAAAGAAGCGGGGTGTATACCTCTGAGTTTACACATCAGTTGGTTATACTATTGAGGAAAGTGGCTCATTTGACCCTGATGTGTTGTTATGAAGCGCTTGTAGCGTAATGAACAAATCCACGAGGGCCGTGACGAGGATTCGAACCTGCGTCCGAGAGCATCGCAGACACTGCTTTAATCGGCTGAACTATCAGATGAACAAATCCAGTTCGAATTGAACAAATTTCGGTCCTTGTGGTTTTGTTCATCTGATACGTCACGTTAGTGTGATCTCTGTGTGTAACTGTAGCGTAATGTTTTGTTATTGTTGCCGTCGGAGGCGGCTAGTTTATTGTGCACCTATACCCATCCTGTGAGCCGTAGCGCAAAAAGCATTATAGAGGGCACTAGTCACTCGTCCTGACTTTGGCTGCCTAAATCATGTCTATTGTATGTATACCTGTGTATAATTGTCTGAAAACTGTGTATAATTGATTATAAGCCTCTTAAGACGTATTCGCCTTACGCAAATAAGTAAACTGGAACATTTCGCGTATGTAAAATAGTGTATTTTGAGCTTTGGAACACAGCCGCAAATATACAAACTATTGATAATTTATATATGGGAAAGTTGGCCTACTGGTGCGTTCCTGCCTTGCATGGGAAAGTAGGTCTATTGCAGTGTTGCAGCCTTGTATAGTAGGCCTACTGCAGTTTTTGTTATAGTATATGTCCTACCACAGACGTGGCCAAACATTTACAATGCTAACCAGCATTTTCTTATGCCCTCCATGGACAGGGTTAGAGATCTGTTAGACATATAGATCAGGGATTTATTGTACAATCAACCACTGAAGGTGATTGTAGTGCTTTTGCAATGCTGACTAGCATACATAACAATACATAAATATACGTCTGTCCTACATAATCAGGGTTTGAGGTATGTTCTGTTACATGTAAGTTACATGTAAGTTACATGTAGTTACTCTTGGTTATTGAGTACTCAACTACAGAATGTGATGAATGAGGGTTTGCAAAGATGCTATGTATACCTAACTAGCTTACACATATACATGTACACATACACATATATACTTACGTCTCTGTTATTCTGACATTGTAAGATAGCTGCTGAAGATACTAGTGGGTAATTAAGCACTCAGCCACAGAAGGTGATTAAGTTGTTTACGTAAATTTTCCCCAGACTTGAACAAGTGATGTTTGTCATTTGTAGGAACTCTTCCTCCCAAGTTTGTTCAGTATTACAGTGTTCATGTCTCTCATCCTCTCTCTGTATTTGCCACAAGAAATGTATGGAAATCTCCCTGTGGTTCGTGTGTGTGTGTGTGTGTGTGTGTGTGTGTGTGTGTGTGTGTGTGTGTGTGTGTGTGTGTGTGTGTGTGTGTGTGTGTGTGTGTGTGTGTGTGTCTAGCAGCTGCTTCACTCGTTTGTGTTCTTTGACGAATGTGGGATCAAGAACAGGACCCATTTGAGTGGTGGTGGGTGATGTCCACATCTGCTACACCTACACTTTGTACTCCCAACACACCCGTGTCTCATAACAGGTGTGTAGTTGTACCAACGAGGTCCCAGGAGATCTAGCAATTGTTCATTCGTAATTGTGTAACTTTGATACCATTTGGAAATACAATTGATAAGGGGGTGGAATATTTACATCTTGTAGATGGCGGTAGAGGCTTACCTCTGACTTGGGCGCGACGTGGATGGTGTGGGTGTAGGCGTGGGCGGCGGTGTAGGCGTGCTTCAGCTCCTCCTCCTCCTCCTCCTCCTCCTGCTTGACGGGCGTGCGGGCGGACAGGTTGACGTCCTCCCGTATGATGACATTGGTGGCCACGCCCACCTCCCCTACGGGCGTGCCGCAGGTGGAGGCCGCCTCGCTGTGGGCGCTCGTTGGCGCCATCATTGTCAGGTTCAGCCCGCTGGTGGAGGGTGTGGGCGTCAGGTGTGGATAGCAGGTTGTGGGCGTGAGGTGTGGGTGTGGGCGGCCGGAGTGTATTCACAGGTGGAATATGTACGCGCGAGGCGTATACATGGGTGTAGAGCATAAATGGGTCGTGTATACATGGGTGTAGAGCATGAATGGGTCGTGTATACATGGGTGTAGAGCATGAATGGGTCGTGTATACATGGGTGTAGAGCATGAATGGGTCGTGTATACACGGGTGTAGAGCATGAATGGGTCGTGTATACATGGGTGTAGCCAGAGAGGAGACCGAAACACAACAAAAACAGGTATTTAATACACCGGACCGTGTATGACAGAAGGTGTATGGCATGACCCATACAGCAAGACTCGTGAATGAACCAGATCTCCTTGAACATCGTAAGTGTTCACATGGGCGTGTTCTGAGAGACGTGAACATGACGAAGAACAGGGGAGAAGATCAGGTACACATACACCCAGGTGTACCAACACACACCCAGGTGTACCAACACAGCCAGGTGTACCAACACAGCCAGGTGTACCAACACAGCCAGGTGTACCAACACACACCCATGTGTACCAACACACACCCAGGTGTACCAACACACACCCATGTGTACCAACACACACCCAGGTGTACCAACACACACCCAGGTGTACCAGCACACACTCAGGTGTACCAACACACACCCAGGTGTACCAACACACACCCAGGTGTACCAACACACACCCAGGTGTACCAACACACACCCAGGTGTACCAACACCACAGAAGGCAGGAAAGGCAGTGGCCTCCCTCAGGAAAAGAGAAAGAGGTATCAGTAGACTTAACCCAGAAAGCTCAGGAAACTATGAGGAGAAAGCACTGATCCGGTAAGAGTCTGTAGCATTGGGCTGGGATATGAGGACAAGGAGCTGGGGTATGAGGACAAGGAGCTGGGGTATGAGGACAAGGAGCTGGCGTATGAGGACAAGGAGCTGGGGTATGAGGACAAGGAGCTGGGATAGGACAAGGAGCTGGGATATGAGGACAAGGAGCTGGGATATGAGGACAAGGAGCTGGGATATGAGGACAAGGAGCTGGGATATGAGGACAAGGAGCTGGGATATGAGGACAAGGAGCTGGGATATGAGGACAAGGAGCTGGGGTATGAGGACAAGGAGCTGGGATATGAGGACAAGGAGCTGGGATATGAGGACAAGGAGCTGGGATATGAGGACAAGGAGCTGGGATATGAGGACAAGGAGCTGGGATATGAGGACAAGGAGCTGGGATATGAGGACAAGGAGCTGGGGTATGAGGACAAGGAGCTGGGGTATGAGGACAAGGAGCTGGGATATGAGGACAAGGAGCTGGGATAGGACAAGGAGCTGGGATATGAGGACAAGGAGCTGGGATATGAGGACAAGGAGCTGGGATATGAGGACAAGGAGCTGGGATATGAGGACAAGGAGCTGGGATATGAGGACAAGGAGCTGGGATATGAGGACAAGGAGCTGGGGTATGAGGACAAGGAGCTGGGGTATGAGGACAAGGAGCTGGGATATGAGGACAAGGAGCTGGGATATGAGGACAAGGAGCTGGGATATGAGGACAAGGAGCTGGGATATGAGGACAAGGAGCTGGGGTATGAGGACAAGGAGCTGGGATATGAGGACAAGGAGCTGGGATATGAGGACAAGGAGCTGGGATATGAGGACAAGGAGCTGGGGTATGAGGACAAGGAGCTGGGATATGAGGACAAGGAGCTGGGATATGAGGACAAGGAGCTGGGATATGAGGACAAGGAGCTGGGATATGAGGACAAGGAGCTGGGATATGAGGATGGGATGAATGATCGGTACCCAACCAACTGCGCCATCGGGGCTCGAACGCCAACCTTGAGAAAGCGTGGCTGGCGCTGCACCACCCTAGCCAAGTGTACAAGGAAGCCATGCCCAACGCAAGCCACAATAGACTGAGGAAACCTAGATGCCAGAGCTTAGGTGAACGAAAGGCGGGGCTTAGGAGCTGACACTCGACCCTGTAAGCACATTTAGGTAAGACGAGACTGACACAGACAGTTGAGCAACGGAAATCGTCATAGATTATAAGCGGCCATCTTGGCTAGGGAAGTGACGTACCCGTGACGTCACACAGCAGTGACGTCACACAGCAGTGACGTCACACAGCAGTGACGTCATTCAGCGGCTCTATTGACATATTTTGGCGCCAAATGCCAATGTTTATTCCAGGTCAGAAGGGTAAACCTCGCCACAGCGGATAGTGTCCAGAGTGTCCACTAATATCGCTGATATACGTCATTTATTTGACGGATTGGTTGAATCCGTACAACAAATCCAGCTTCACTGTGCTTCAAAACACAGAAAACGAGTTGTATAACAAAAAGGAAAACGGGAAAACAATAACTCACAAAAAACAGGAATATAGAGGTATTACTAAAGTTATTTTCAAAATTATAAATATTTAAAACGTAGAAAAAAATTATTCACATCAATTCTATTATAAATGCAAATAATAATAATAATAATAATAATAATAATAATAATAATAATAATAATAATAATAATAATAATAAATCGCATCAACATAATTGAATTTTCAACGTAAACAAAATATTGATCACAATATGTTCATTATTGACTAAATTATTTGCATACTTAACATTAAATATGTGAATGATTTACGTGGTAAAGAGAGTGATAGACTTACCCAGAGTGGTCGTGGGGGGTAGGTTCCCGGGGCTGGGGCTGGTGCCAGGCGTCCCCCGTCATTGTGGAGTGGTGAGGGGGCAGGGGGACGCCGCCCCCTCCATTGTGTTGGGGGGTGGATGACAGGGCTCTGGGCGACCCCACCCCCTCTTGGGCGGGGGAGGCGCTGCTTCTGGCCTCACCGCTCATTGGCCAGGTCGCGTGAGAGGTCAGGAGGTCGTGTGAGAGGTCAGGAGGTCGTGTGAGAGGTCAGGAGGTCGTGTGAGAGGTCAGGAGGTCGCCTGAGAGGTCAGGAGGTCGTGCGAGAGGTCAGGAGGTCGTGTGAGAGGTCAGGAGGTCGTGCGAGAGGTCAGGAGGTCGTGTGAGAGGTCAGGAGGTCGCCTGAGAGGTCGGAGAGGTCAGGCGTCTTTTCTCGAATGATAGATTTTAATTATTACTTTGTTAGTTAAATTGTTGTATAGGGCCTCACTGGACAGTGTCCAAGAGCTGGTCTTGGTGGGACAGTGTCCAAGAGCTGGTCTTGGTGGGGACAGTGTCCAAGAGCTGGTCTTGGTGGGACAGTGTCCAAGAGCTGGTCTTGGTGGGGACAGTGTCCAAGAGCTGGTCTTGGTGGGACAGTGTCCAAGAGCTGGTCTTGGTGGGACAGTGTCCAACAGCTGGTCTTGGTGGGGACAGTGTCCAACAGCTGGTCTTGGTGGGGACAGTGTCCAACAGCTGGTCTTGGTGGGGACAGTGTCCAACAGCTGGTCTTGGTGGGGCAGTGTGTCCGACAGCTGGTCTTGGTGGGACAGTGTCCAACAGCTGGTCTTGGTGGGGCAGTGTGTCCGACAGCTGGTCTTGGTGGGGCAGTGTGTCCGACAGCTGGTCTTGGTGGGGACAGTGTCCGACAGCTGGTCTTGGTGGGGCAGTGTCCGACAGCTGGTCTTGGTGGGGCAGTGTGTCCGACAGCTGATCTTGGTGGGACAGTGTCCAACAGCTGGTCTTGGTGGGGCAGTGTGTCCGACAGCTGGTCTTGGTGGGGCAGTGTCCGACAGCTGGTCTTGGTGGGGCAGTGTGTCCAACAGGTATTTCTACGGAAGGATCTTCGTGTGAGTTAAAATTTCCAGCCTACAGCTTTCTGGCCCTTAATATGTAACTGTCAAATTCTAAGCTGTAATTAGTATCCACATACATGCACATTTCTCAGATTTATAAAATAGTTCAAGATTCTGAGATTTCTAATTAGAATGAACTTATGTTACGTTTTTGTTCGTTTGACGATTAAAACCAATTTTTGTTCAAATGTTCGTTGGGTTTTTAAATACCAGTTAAATAGTTTGACGGAAAATTGAATGGAGTAATAGTGAGCGTTTTATTAAGGGTTCTAATGGTTTCCTGTGATTTGTATGGCCACGGGGCGGGGGGCGGTGGGGAGATGGTTGTGATGTTAATTAGAACGAAAATTACAAGACCATTCGTTCATAGTATGGGAATAACTCTTGGGGTTTGGGTACAATTGCAGTGTAAATTCTGAATCTGATTTAGGATTCGGGAAGATTTGTGGAGACACTTTAGGATTTTGTTTATAGATTTCACCGTTCAGGAAAATTATGCTAGATTTTCTGATTCTTATTAATGTCTGTCTATCGAGATTTCGTTTCTATCTTGTTTTTCTCTCTTTCTCTTTGGCGTCTCTTCGTTATATCTCTGTCTGTCTCTCTCTCTCTCTCTCTCTCTCTCTCTCTCTCTCTCTCTCTCTCTCTCTCTCTCTCTCTCTCTCTCTCTCTCTCTCTCTCTCTCTCTCTCTCTCTCTCTCTCTCTCTCTGCTAGCTGTCGTCCACTTTAGCGGCACACCTGTAAGACAGGTGTAGGAATGAGCTACTTATCTCCCCGTTTATAGGGTTAAAGATGGAAAATAGCCTAGTCAAGCCATGTCAAGCCTAGTCAAGCCTAGTCATGCCATGCCAAGCCTAGTCAAGCCATGTCAAGCCTAGTCAAGCCATGCCAAGCCATGTCAAGCCTAGTCAAGCCTAGTCAAGCCATGTCAAGCCTAGTCAAGCCTAGTCAAGCCATGTCAAGCCTAGTCAAGCCATGCCAAGCCTAGTCAAGCAATGCCAAGCCAAGTCAAGCCATACCAAGCCTAGTCAAGCCACACCAAGCCTAGTCAAGCCATGCCAAGCCTAGTCAAGCCATGCCAAGCCTAGTCAAGCCATACCAAGCCTAGTCAAGCCATACCAAGCCTAGTCAAGCAATGCCAAGCCTAGTCAAGCCATGCCAAGCCTAGTCAAGCCATGTCAAGCCTAGTCAAGCCATGTCAAGCCTAGTCAAGCCATACCAAGCCTAGTCAAGCCTAGTCAAGCCATACCAAGCCTAGTCAAGCCATGCCAAGCCTAGTCAAGCCATACCAAGCCTAGTCAAGCCATACCAAGCCTAGTCAAGCCATGCCAAGCCTAGTCAAGCCATGCCAAGCCTTGTCAAGCCTAGTCAAGCCATGCCAAGCCTAGTCAAGCCTAGTCAAGCCATGCCAAGCCTAGTCAAGCCATACCAAGCCTAGTCAAGCCATACCAAGCCTAGTCAAGCCATGCCAAGCCTAGTCAAGCCATGCCAGGCCTAGTCAAGCCATGCCAAGCCTAGTCAAGCCATGCCAAGCCTAGCCAAGCCATGCCAAGCCTAGTCAAGCCATGCCAAGCCTAGTCAAGCCTAGTCAGATCCACAACGACATGTTTACTGACCAATCAACACGTATATACCTTAGTCGTGAACATAGTCCGGGACTAAAGTATACTCTCCGTGTATACATATATACACCGAAAGCGAGCGACACCTCTCTTGTGTATATACACTGACGATGGCAGTACATCGCCTAGACGCTGTGATACGTGGGCACTTATACTGGGAGACGCTGTAACATGCATACTGGGTACGGTACGGGGTGTATATGAGTGTACAGTACTGTGTGTATGAGTGTACGGTACGGGGTGTGTATGAGTGTACGGTACTGTGTATGAGTGTACGGTACGGGGTGTGTATGAGTGTACGGTACTGTGTGTATGAGTGTACGGTACGGGGTGTGTATGAGTGTACGGTACTGTGTGTATGAGTGTATGGCACTGTGTATGTGGTGGTGTTAGTGTGGCACTGTGCATGTGGTGGTGTTAGTGTGGCACTGTGAATGTGGTGGTGTTAGTGTGGCACTGTGCATGTGGTGGTGTTAGTGTGGCACTGTGCATGTGGTGGTGTTAGTGTGGCACTGTGAATGTGGTGGTGTTAGTGTGGCACTGTGCATGTGGTGGTGTTAGTGTGGCACTGTGCATGTGGTGGTGTTAGTGTGGCACTGTGCATGTGGTGGTGTTAGTGTGGCACTGTGAATGTGGTGGTGTTAGTGTGGCACTGTGCATGTGGTGGTGTTAGTGTGGCACTGTGCATGTGGTGGTGTTAGTGTGGCACTGTGCATGTGGTGGTGTTAGTGTGGCACTGTGCATGTGGTGGTGTTAGTGTGGCACTGTGCATGTGGTGGTGTTAGTGTGGCACTGTGAATGTGGTGGTGTTAGTGTGGCACTGTGCATGTGGTGGTGTTAGTGTGGCACTGTGAATGTACTTGTGTTATTGTATTTAATGTCTGTATGATTGACACTAATTTATTTATTTTTAAACACTACGAGTGGCACTGTACGGGAATCAATAGGTGACACTGTACGGGAATCAATGGGTGGCACTGTACGTGAATCAATAGGTGACACTGTACGGGAATCAATGGGTGGCACTGTACGGGAATCAATGGGTGACACTGTACGGGCATCAATGGGTGACACTTTACGGGAATCAATGGGTGGCACTGTACGTGAATCAATGGTGGCACTGTACGTGAATCAATGGGTGGCACTGTACGGGCATCAATGGGTGGCACTGTACGTGAATCAATGGGTTGCACTGTACGTGAATCAACGAGTGGCACTGTACGTGAATCAATGGGTGGCACTGTACGTGAATCAATGTGTGGCACTGTACGTGAATCAATGGGTGGCACTGTACGTGAATCAATGGGTGGCACTGTACGTGAATCAATGGGTGGCACTGTACGTGAATCAATGGGTGGCACTGTACGTGAATCAACGAGTGGCACTGTACGTGAATCAATGGGTGGCACTGTACGTAAATCAATGGGTGGCACTGTACGGGCATCAATGGGTGGCACTGTACGTGAATCAATGGGTGGCACTGTACGTGAAACAATGGGTGGCACTGTACGGGCATCAATGGGTGGCACTGTACGGGCATCAATGGGTGGCACTGTACGGGCATCAATGGGTGACACTGTACGGGAATCAATGGGTGACACTGTACGGGAATCAATGGGTGGCACTGTACGTGAATCAATGGGTGGTACTGTACGGGCATCAATGGGTGGCACTGTACGTGAATCAATGGGTGGCACTGTACGGGCATCAATGGGTGGCACTGTACGGGCATCAATGGGTGGCACTGTACGTGAATCAATGGGTGGCACTGTACGGGCATCAATGGGTGGCACTGATTTTGAGACATTTCAAGTGACAGTTTATGGTAATTAAGCTCTGTAAGTGCTTAATTTCATTTATGTATTTATTTATTATGCGCCGGCACCGAATGTGACACTTTTAGACGAATCTTGAGTCTGGCACTGTGCCACCGTGAATCTTGAGTCTGGCACTGTGCCACCGTGAATTTTGAGTCTGGCACTGTGCCACCGTGAATCTTGAATCTGGCACTGTGCCACCGTGAATCTTGAGTCTGGCACTGTGCCACCGTGAATCTTGAGTCTGGCACTGTGCCACCGTGAATCTTGAGTCTGGCACTGTGCCACTGTGAATCTTTAGTCTGGCACTGTGCCACCGTGAATCTTTAGTCTGGCACTGTGCCACCGTGAATCTTTAGTCTGGCACTGTGCCACCGTGAATCTTGAGTCTGGCACTGTGCCATCGTGAATCTTGAGACTGGCACTGTGCTACCGTGAATCTTGAGTCTGGCACTGTGCCACCGTGAATCTTGAGTCTGGCACTGTGCCACCGTGAATCTTGAGTCTGGCACTGTGCCACCGTGAATTTTCAGCCTGGCACTCTGCCACCGTGAATCTTGAGTCTGGCACTCTGCCACCGTGAATCTTGAGTCTGGCACTCTGCCACCGTGAATCTTGAGTCTGGCACTGTGCCACCGTGAATAAGCTCAAGCGTGGCACCCTGAGTTTGACGACTGTGAATGACACACTAAACAGTGTGTGAAAGTGTGATTAGATATAATTGCACGTGTTGCACACTGTGGCACTCAGCGAGACACTCTAATTGATCATACACTGTAATTAAAATTTATGCATTTTTCATGGCTACCGATACACTGAGAGGTGATGATGATGGCACTGTGTAGCACTGTCAGTATGGCACTGTGTAGCACTGTCAGTATGGCACTGTGTAGCACTGTCAGTATGGCACTGTGCAGCAGCGTCAGTATGGCACTGTGTAGCAGCGTCAGTATGGCACTGTGTAGCACTGTCAGTATGGCACTGTGTAGCACTGTCAGCATGGCACTGTGCAGCAGCGTCAGTATGGCACTGTGTAGCACTGTCAGTATGGCACTGTGCAGCAGCGTCAGTATGGCACTGTGTAGCACTGTCAGTATGGCATTGTCAGTATGGCACTGTGCAGCAGCGTCAGTATGGCACTGTGAGTGTGGCATTGAGGCAGACGACCACTTGTTGTCAGCGGCGGGGGAGGACGCGGGCCAGCGCGCCAGAGCGTGGCACTCTCCATGGCTCCGCTGGAAGATGCCACTTTCCAGTGACGTCTGTTTTAGAGGTCCGAATAGTTTGATCATTCCAGGGAGCTTTGGCCCAATGCGATAGTTGGATGAGATAAGATTTTGGTGTATGCTCTCGCAAAGATATGACCGATAGCGGATCTGTCTAGCCGGGGCTGAGGGAACAATCATTATATACTCTCTGAGATAAAATGATAAAACACTAATCTTTCCAGTACAATCTTTCCCGGGGATAATCAGCGGATTCCAGTACGTCCCTGGAACCTGGAATAGTGAGGGATGGTTCCACAAGTGTCAAGGGGAAGGCTAGCTAATGTTACCGGAATTCACAACGCCACTGTTCCAGGCAATGTGCCACTAACGCCACCATCACTGGAAACTGGAAGATATTGAATGTGTGTAGACAAAGAGATCCCAATTCGGACTTACCAGTAAGCGCTGCTGAAGGCCTGGAGTACCGACCTCAACTAAACCACGTCCCTCCTGCTACCTAGGAGAGGTGGGGGGTGAGGGGGGGAGAGGCAGGTGAGTGGCACAGGGGGTCACCTGAGCCGCCTTCCTCGCCAGGTTTCCTCCCCCACGCTGCTGGACGCTGGGCTCCGGAAGGAAGTATGTGTTTGACGGCGGCCGGGAAGGTCGTGTGTGTGGGATATAACGACCCCGGCAGGTAGTAGGCAGGTGGCAGGCTTCCAGTGGTGTGTGAAGGTGGCAGGGGTGGGCCGCTGGAGTGGAGGGTAGTGCCCCCCCCCCGTCCCCGCCATTACCAACAAGCAGGAGAGCCACACACACACACACACACACACGAACCCTCCAGCCAATCACAACTGTTATCGCCTGTGATGTCGTTGGGTGTCCTTTAGAGCTTACACTCCCCTACACTCACCGCCAAATAATGACCTTTATATTTGTACGACCACGAATTTCAATTTCTCCACCGCTCGGAACAAGAACGTTACGCGGCCATCAATGTGCCGTCGATAAGTGCCATAATCAGGTGCCTGGGCCCGGCCAGGTGAGCCTCGCCGCTCCTGCCGGGAGTGCGACCAGGCAAGGCGGTGACTACGTCAAGGGGCGAGCAAACATGGCTGCCACCTTATCGTGCCCCGATATCACTTATCGGAAAGCTTATCAGCCCTCATGCGTACCATTTGATTTAGATTATTTTATAAATCTTAATCTAGGATAGAGGGTGGGAAGATGGAGGTGAGCGAAAACTTGTAGCGACACCCGATGGTTTGGGCTGCTGATAACCTGGATTGTAACCGCTCTCTAGCGTCTCTCTGTTGACTCAGCTCTACAGTTCACTCTGTCGAATTACCTTTAATAAACTGGCAATTATACCGTTAGGTACAAATCACGGCATTGCCAACATCCGCGCTGTTTAACGGAGAAAGTTTCTGCGGATGTGGATCTCTGGTGTTTGCTAGCCGACGCCTGCAGTTTGGCGCCAAAACTCGCGCGCGTCACGTGTCATATCCGCCATCTTGCTCCGCTACGCGGACCTTGATCTAATTTACGAACTGGATGAATACCCCCATTTTAAAACGCTTTCAACTACTTTAATTTGCTTTCAGTACAATACCGGGACCATACAGTTAAATAGCAATATTAGTAATGGAGGTAAACAAGTCAGTGACCCCCTCGCAGCTCCGGTAGCAAAAAAGACGGACACTCCCTGCTCCCTGGACGGTATCTGTCAGTGTTGTAGGTCCGCCTGGCTTCGGACGCCCCCCTGTACCCATCCCTCCAACCTGATCTGGTATGGGGAATTTCCTGTGTCAAAATAACCCCATGTCACCTACACGTGTACGTCAGTAATGCGTAACTAGGCTCCTGTAATATGTTTCTTCTCCTAATTGTTCAGCCCCATCCTGAGGGTGGTAGCGGAAAGTCTACAATCACACAATGATCTCAGAGACATTTATAGCCTTTGAGATCACTGTGAGGTTCGAACCAGGATCCACGAAGCACAAGGCTCACTGGTGACCACCATTCTCAGCCATAGTGTAGCTTGGTAGTTGGCTGAACTAGCGAAGTTAAGCTGTTAACAATCGTACTGTTCACTCGGTAGGACGTGTGTTTTGAGACGTGTTTATTACCTGTGTTTTGAGACGTGTTTATTACCTGTGTTTTGAGACGTATGAGTACTTGTGTTTTGACATGTGAAGTACTTGTGAGAATATCAGTTGACGAGGGATTTTTGTTTATATAAGACTCGATAAGATTCACACAATGATGTGAGAAAAACTCAATGGTGATTGGCTGTTGTAAAATAAGAACGAAGAGCAGAAGCCAATCAGGACTGACGTACCATGTCATCAAGCCTATACGTCACGCCATGCCTACATAAGAGCCTCACCAGAGCATTATAACAGATCAAACAATTCCTGCCTCGAGTTTTTCACTTACGCCAAGAAGCCTCGCATGTTGATACCTGGTTGATGGGGTTCTGGAAGTTCTTCTACTCCCCAAGCCCGGCCCGAGACCAGGCTCGACTTGTGAGAGTTTAGTCCACCAGGCTGTTGCTTGGAGCGGCCCGCAGGCCCACATACCCACCACAGCCCGGTTGGTCCGGCACTCCTTGGAGGAATAAATCTAGTTTCCTCTTGAAGATGTCCACGGTTGTTCCGGCAATATTTCTTATGCTTGCTGGGAGGACGTTGAACAACCGCGGACCTCTGATGTTTATACAGTGTTCTCTGATTGTGCCTATGGCACCTCTGCTCTTCACTGGTTCTATTCTGCATTTTCTTCCATATCGTTCACTCCAGTACGTTGTTATTTTACTGTGTAGATTTGGTACTTGGCCCTCCAGTATCTTCCAGGTGTATATTATTTTATATATGTTGTTGATTTTGTTGTTGATGGTGTCTATATATATATATATATATATATATATATATATATATATATATATATATATATATATATATATATTACACTTTCACACTCGGTTAACACTTTCAATATATGAACTTATAGACATTGCAATTATTTTTGCTTCGTCTATTATGCACCCCATACCCATCCTGTGATGTGTGGTGGACACCATTCTCAGAAAATAGAGGTTAAGAAAATAAACTGCAATAGAGGAAGCAGAGAGAGAGAACAAAAAAGTAATAAAGAAGGATTGAGCAGAGCCTTGATAGAATATCCAAGATGAAAGGAAAACAGACATTAGGAAGAACTTTGAAATAAGCTTAAGGAACCGGAACTGGGTGAAACGGGGGAGAGACGGGACTCAGAACATCATTGATAACTCAGAACACTGAGTACAATAATGACGTTGTTATTGTTGTTGTTTAAGATTCGCTACTTGAAACAATAAGTTCCAAGTAGCACGGGCTATGGCGAGCCCGTAGTGAACTTACCTGGCACAGGAGCGGGGCTGTAACTGTTGTGATTGATGACGTGGAGTCACCGTCTAAATAGCCAGCTGCAGGTAGGACGGCGCAGCTGGTGGTGTTGTATGTGATGTATAAACGATTGTCAACAATATTTTATCTGTCGTGATTTGGCTATAATAGAGCAAACATGTGTTCCTGTTAACACCTTGGGGGGGGGTGTTATATCTGGGGGCTACCTAGGGTTAGTGGGACTATCCACCACCATGGGAGAGGTGGTGGCGGGACCACCCACCACCATGGGAGAGGTGGAGGCGGGACCACCCATCACCATGGGAGAGGTGGTGGTGGGACCACCCATCACCATGGGAGAGGTGGTGGTGGGACCACCCATCACCATGGGAGAGGTGGTGGCGGGACCACCCATCACCATGGGAGAGGTGGTGGCGGGACCACCCACCACCATGGGAGAGGTGGAGGCGGGACCACCCATCACCATGGGAGAGGTGGAGGCGGGACCACCCATCACCATGGGAGAGGTGGTGGTGGGAGACATCAAACCCAGGACCGGCCACCACAGACAGACGTCTCGAAGACAGAGATACAGATACCGAGAACCAGATAAGGTGAAAGACAGAGACAGATAAACACCGAGAGGAGAGAGACAGACAAATCCAATTATCTTTTCTAGTGCGTATTTGCTATTTAATTGTGCTTCCAGAATTGAGCTACTAGCTCTTGGACCCCGACTTTCTAACCTATCTATTATGTTCCGCTCTTATGTCTACTACATATGTGTTTATCTTCTAACACATGCATATACATACATACATACATACATACATACATACATACATACATACATACATACATACATACATACATACATACATACATACATACATACATACATACACAGCCCGTAGTAGGTGTCTAACTCTCAGGTACCTATTTACTGCTTGGTGAACAGGTGCATGAGGTGAATCTTCTCCCATTTGCTTCCGCCCAGTCCTAAGGGCCGGGAATCGAACCCGGGCCCTTAGGACTACGACCCCCGAGCGCTGTTTACTCAGCCGGAGGCCCTGTGTGTGTGTGTGTGTGTGTGTGTGTGTGTGTGTGTGTGTGGGTGTGTGTGTGTGGGGGGGGGGTTATAACAACAACAACTCCCTAAAGACAAAGTAATCAAGAAAAGAACAAAACATAAAAAACAAGTAAATACAAACAACTCTTTACCTGTGTGACGTTGATATTTGTGTGTTCTCTCTACTTGTTCCTTGTTTCTCCGTTCGTCGTATATTCTCATCTCTTTATGTTCATCCTAATTCTTCATCTTCCATCTGCTGTTATCATCGTCTTTGTCCACTTCCTCTTTCTTCTTTGGTTCAGGGTTCCCCCCGTCTCTTTCCCTGGGCCTGCTTTCATCTTTCTGTCTATTTTCTCCTTCCTTCCGTCCGTCATCTTGCGCCTTGTTCTTCTCCTTCTGCTGACAGGAAAAAAAGAAGTCATCATCTCCTATTTTTTGGCTCAGTTATCCATATCCGTTTCCTCCTGTTTCTTTGTTACCTTCTTGTTGCCTTTTCCTGTTTTCTATGGAGAGCCTTTTTCTCCTTTTTCGTAAAATTCGTTATTTTCAACTTACAATCGGGAATTCCGGGTTCGGATCCCGGGCGGGAGAGAGAAATGGTTCGAGGCGTTTCCTATCACCTAATGCCCGTGTCCACCTATAGGTACCCAGAAGTCAACTTGATGAGGGGTTGCATCCTGGTTCTTCCCTTCACCCAAACTCATATATATATATGTCTACCCTACACTTGAAACAATTTAACGATCTACATACAGTACACTGTATAAATCGTAGTGTGGAGTTTACAATGTATACCCAGTTAGCAGTATGTACACTACAAACTGTACATACTGTTTACAAACTAGTATGTACCCAGGTCTTTCACAAATGTAAACTTCGATTGTTTGTAACTATTGTTTCAATAACTACTTTGTGTTGATATATCTCCTTGTTTATATCGCCTCGTAAACACTTGGAAATCAATGTTCAGGACGTCAGCCTATATGACATTAGGAGGCCTGGTCGACGACCGGGCGCGGGGACGCTAAGCCCCGGAAGCACCTCAAGGTAAGGTATATGCTAAATCATGAGCGTTTGATTTATAAGTCATTTATGCAATTTGCATCAAATTAACTTATCCAGTACTTCATTAAACAAACCTTAAGGAATAATGCACCGAAGAGAATAATTCTTAATACTCCTGGGACAACCAATGTAAGGAAAGCCTTACACGTCCTACCATATTTGAGAGATTATGAATCTACACTTTCTGGTGTAGTGTTAGGTAAATACAGTTACAGTTCATACAGTTGGATAAATACAGTTACAGTTCACACAGTTGGATAAATACAGTTCTATCAACCTCTGGAGTGGTGGATTAAAGCCACCACACCAGTTTACCAACCAAACAATATGTATACTTCAGTCCTTGAACGTAGTCCAGGACTTCAGGTATTGTACTTGTCTTACCTAAGAGTCCTCCACTGGTCTTGTATCGTCTGAATGTATGTATGCACTTTTCCTCAATAAATTATTATTATTATTATTATTATATTATTATTATTATTATTATAAATTCATTTGTATTTTGATCTGAAGGCCTGACAGAATCATTATTAAGAGTTGTATTTCTATTTTCTATAAGAGGCCAACAAGTGCCTCTAAGGCAGCAGTAGGCAACATATACACTTAACTGATTAGATAAAATATTACACCCATAATACCGTCGGTACACATGAGAGCTGCTAAGTGCAATGTATCCGATAACGTGCTCTCACTCTTGTCAGCAGCCCTCTCTCTCCACTTGCCACTCCGTGAAAAATGTGACGTATTATCCATACCACTAGCACGTCGCATTTGTAACGCATTGGTCGATTTTATAAGGAATGCGACGTATTAGGTTAAGAGGAATTGAATCACTGAAAATTTTAATGGGAACTGATAAATCTCACATGGAAATGAAGTGACACAGAAAAGTACAATAACTGAGAGAAGCTTTAATCTGTGATAGACTCTGTGGTATGTAATGGTCTACATTTCTTCTCTTCGTTGCAAGTTTTGCAACTTCGTCTGCAATGTCATTTCCTATTATTCCCACAAAGTAGGTGATGTTGCCCTCAAGGTCAGATCTTATCTTCACCTGGCGTGAAGCAGTTGTACAAGAGAGACAACAAAATATCAGCAGGCAACAGTCACCCCTGTTGAGCTGACAGGAGCTGGCCAGGAATTATAAAAGAACGTGTTGAAGATCATTGCAAGCAACCAGCAATGATCTCCAATTGCATGACTAGAAACGGAGATGGTACCAACTAGCTGGAAGGAGGCACATTATGTCATACCAATATACAATAAAATCAAACAGATAGGAACCACTAAACTATAGACCAGGGGGGCCAGAGTCACGAAGCAGTTACGCAAGCACTTGCGAACCTGTACATCTTTTCTCAATCTTTGGCGGCTTTGTTTACAATTATTAAACAGTTAATGAGCTCCGAAGCACCAGGAGGCTGTTTATAACAATAACAACAGTTGATTGGTAAGTTTTCATGCTTGTAAACTGCTTAATAAATGTAACCAAAGCCGTCAAAGACTGAGGAAAGATGTACAGGTTCGTAAGTGCTTTCGTGAATCTGGCCCCAGTGTCCCTTAATGTGTGTGTGTGTATATATATATATATATATATATATATATATATATATATATATATATAATATATATATATATATATATATATATATATATATATATATATATATATATATATATATCATGCAAAGTGACGAAGAGAGAAGGAAAAGAATTGAACACTTTGAGAGAATAATGTTCACAACAAAGCACTATTGCCGGTTTAAAGCTATGCTTGTCGAACCTATTTGAGATCTCTGTTCTGAGTGAAGCCAGGCAAGAGAGGAAAAGTTGGAAGTGACACATAAACTATGGATAGAGGTAGACCCTCTTATCCTGTCCTTGTAGTTCCTTCCTCACGTCCCTGTGACTCACCCCTGGGTCTGGTGCCTCACGTCCCTGTGACTCACCCCTGGGTCTGGTGCCTCACGTCCCTGTGACTCACCCCTGGGTCTGGTGCCTCACGTCCCTGTGACTCACGTCCCTGTGACTCACGTCCCTGTGACTCACCCCTGGGTCTGGTGCCTCACGTCCCCTGTGACTCACCCCTGGGTCTGGTGCCTCACGTCCCTGTGACTCACCCCTGGGTCTGGTGCCTCACGTCCCTGTGACTCACCCCTGGGTCTGGTGCCTCACGTCCCTGTGACTCACGTCCCTGTGACTCACGTCCCTGTGACTCACCCCAGGGTGTGGTGACTCACGTCTCTGTGACTCACCCCAGGGTGTGGTGCCTCACGTCTCTGTGACTCACCCCAGGGTGTGGTGCCTCACGTCCCCTGTGACTCACCCCAGGGTGTGGTGACTCACGTCTCTGTGACTCACCCCAGGGTGTGGTGCCTCACGTCCCTGTGACTCACCCCAGGGTGTGGTGCCTCACGTCTCTGTGACTCACCCCAGGGTGTGGTGCCTCACGTCTCTGTGACTCACCCCAGGGTGTGGTGCCTCACGTCTCTGTGACTCACCCCAGGGTGTGGTGCCTCACGTCCCTGTGACTCACCCCTGGGTCTGGTGCCTCACGTCTCTGTGACTCACCCCAGGGTGTGGTGCCTCACGTCTCTGTGACTCACCCCTGGGTCTGGTGCCTCACGTCTCTGTGACTCACCCCAGGGTGTGGTGCCTCACGTCTCTGTGACTCACCCCAGGGTGTGGTGCCTCACGTCTCTGTGACTCACCCCTGGGTCTGGTGCCTCACGTCTCTGTGACTCACCCCAGGGTGTGGTGCCTCACGTCCCTGTGACTCACCCCAGGGTGTGGTGCCTCACGTCCCTGTGACTCACCCCTGGGTCTGGTGCCTCACGTCCCTGTGACTCACCCCTGGGTCTGGTGCCTCACGTCCCTGTGACTCACCCCTGGGTCTGGTGCCTCACGTCCCTGTGACTCACCCCTGGGTCTGGTGCCTCACGTCCCTGTGACTCACCCCTGGGTCTGGTGCCTCACGTCCCCTGTGACTCACCCCTGGGTCTGGTGCCTCACGTCCCTGTGACTCACCCCTGGGTCTGGTGCCTCACGTCCCCTGTGACTCACCCCTGGGTCTGGTGCCTCACGTCCCTGTGACTCACCCCTGGGTCTGGTGCCTCACGTCCCCTGTGACTCACCCCTGGGTCTGGTGCCTCACGTCCCCTGTGACTCACCCCTGGGTCTGGTGCCTCACGTCCCTGTGACTCACCAGTGGGTTAACTCCCGTACTTGTCCATTCGTCACGTCAGTGGCCAATCTAAACATGAGTAAGACATATCCTCACCTATTTGTATTTGCCAGGGATGACCTACAGCTCTTGGGTCCCGCCTCTCGTTCATTAACATCATATATAGATGCTGTATATGTTGAAAGCATCCTCGGCTAGAGTCCTGAGGGCTATGGCTGCTCTACCGTTAGTTTCGCATATGCTGCTGATGGGATTGTGTTTTGAGTGTTCCTTCCGTGATATATGAGGCAGATGTGACCGGCTCTAGAGTCGTGGACGCAGAGCTGGAGTGCACGATGATCCCGCAAGTTAGAAAGACAGTAACCGGCCTCAGAATTAGACTCATAACCCTACACGTCTGAAAAGAAAGTGACGACCTTTCGGTCCGCCCAGGACAGTTATGACAACCACACGACTCAGTAATGGTCCAGGACGGACCGAAACGTCGTCGCTTCCTTTCTTCTGAGAGGTGTGTGTTGTGTGCCTCAGAGTTATGAAGGTGGGGATGAGGAAAAGCTTATATTGAGCAAAGACCTGGGTAAATACAGGTTTGGAAACACAACTGTAGATTTATGTTACAAATGATCAGGTTACATAATACATGTGGGATCGCTGGATTGTTTCAAGCGTAATTTAGATATATATACAGTATTTGAATGAGTTTCAGTGAATATAAATAGGAGCTGCCTCGTATGGACCAATAGGTTTTCAGAAGTTTCTGTTATTGTTATGTTAAGACTAGGTCTTGACTGAGCTGCGAGGCCAGAGCCAAACCCACAAACAAATGAGCACAATAAGGGGGAAAACGAGCCGGAATTGAAGCGAACCTTGCCCCTCTTGAAGTAGGGGGGGTTACTTTGATGGCGCGCGCCTGGTTGCTGCTGGCCGGCTCCACACTAGGCTTCCTCAGGCCTTCCCCGCCTCCCGGCCACACACACCACACACCCACTATTCCCCAACACGTTCTTCCCATTGCTGGAAAGGCGGTGGTGTGCCGTTGTGGGCTAAGATAAAGACAATATCACGCCGATAAACTATCATATCTTCCCCCTCTTTCCTTCTGCAGGACACCACTACGGGCCCTTTGACACCACCTGCAGCATCTCCTGCTGCCCTCAGCACCCGTCACCACCCTTCCATACCGTAGCCTAGTACGCCCTTCTTCAGGCTCCTTCCTAAGAGGCCAGTTTGGAAATCTGGAATAGCGTCTTAGAGTGAGTTTGAGTGGGTGTATAATTGACTTGGTGGGATTATGAGATTAGCTCCCCCCCCCCTCCTCTCCACCCTCCCTGTGGTGTGTATGTCTGTCAGGCTTGATACCGTATCATATCTTGTGTTTATACGTATTATTCTACCCTTCTTATCTACCGTCTTATCAGGGGATACCGTTAGGACTTGTGCTGGCCGCTACACACTCCCTAAATCGTACACCTATTGCCCTACACAAGCCATCTACACCATTAGCAGGACATTCCATTCTTACACCCTGCTCCTACACTCACCCTAAACCCTTAACAATACGCCTTTTTTTATTAAGACATTTAGGTACATCTTCATTTGTGCAGCTGCCCTAGACTATGTGAAGGGGGGTACAGTGTGTGTCAAGAACTAGCTGCCCTAGACTATATGAAGGGGGGGGGTACAGAGTGTGTCAAGAACTAGCTGCCCTAGGCTATATGAAGGAGAGTACAGTGTGTGTCAAGAACTAGCTGCCCTACACTATGTGAAGGGGAGTACATATTGTGTCAAGAACTAGCTATGTGATGCTAAAAATCTCCATTACACAGGTTGGTTAGTCGTACAGGGCCATGTGATCAGTAGCATGGATTGGCACACTTTGGGGTGCATTCTGAGGATATCAAGTTAGTTTAAATT
>WNGS01005680.1:9298852-9308852 GCA_020271785.1 Procambarus virginalis
GAGAGAGAGAGAGAGAGAGAGAGAGAAGAAGGTTTTGGCCACTTGAGATAGTAGCGAGGGGAGATAGAGACGCCTCCAAAAGATAAGAAGCCCAGTAAATCATTCCTTAAGCTGTTGGTCCCCAACCATCGGAAGTTGCTACCGACCCCTCTTCCCTCCCTCACCCGCCCTCCCTCACTTCTATAAGGGTGTGAGTGTTTGAGAGAGGGTGAACGATTAAACCAAAGTAGCTAAAAATATGGACGCATATGTACCCTATGAGGCCTCTTTGTAGAGCTGGCGTCTTGGGGCTGGCGTCTGGAGGCCGGCGTCTGGAGACTAGCGTCCGGTGATTGGCGTCCGGACACTAGCGTCCGGTGACCGGCGTCCTGAGACTAAGAGTCCTGTAACTGGTGTCTAGAGACTAGCGTCCTGACACCAAGTGTTGGGATGTGGACCGACCGTTCTCAGTAGCCTACATCAGTCCCAGTCTATTAACTTATCCTTTGACTTGGAACTATTTCTTACTTTTTTATCTTTAGTTCTAGCTTTGATGGCAACTTGGACCGTATTTACTGTTCACCTCAAACATTGTTCAATCCAAATCACTTATTTGTTATTCATGTGTTAAGACTTACACAAGTACCCTATAAAATTGTTAGTATTTCTTCTAGTTAAAGACTTTCACATGTAGCCTTTACATTTTAGTTTGTTAACTTAAGATTTCACAGACACCCTCGAAGGCAGTTAGTTGGTTAGTGTGATTTGGTGGTCCGGTAGTGTGGTGCTGCTGTAGTGTGGTTTCTGCTGTAGTGTGGTGCTGCTGTAGTGTGGTGCTGCTGTAGTGTGGCTGCTGTAGTGTGGTGCTGCTGTAGTGTGGGTGCTGCTGTATGTGGTGTTGCTGTAGTGTGGTGCTGCTGTAGTGTGGTGCTGTGCGGTATGTTTGTGCGGCTGTAGTGTGGTGCTGCTGTAGTGGGGTACTGATGTAGTGTGGTTCTGCTGTAGTGTGGTGCTGCTGTAGTGTGGTTCTGCTGTAGTGGGATTAAGGTCTGGTAAGTCTGATGGCTTCTACATGATAATATGCTGTATTTGAATAGTTTATTATAATATACAAGAAATAAGAACCTCTACGTATGTATCTAATTAAGGTAGGTTAAGTAAGCTAGTTGCCTCATAATGCCAGGTTAGGTAAGCTAGTTGCCTCATAAAGCCAGGTTAGGTAAGTTAGTTGCCTCATAAAGCCAGGTTAGGTAAGCTAGTTACCTCATAAAGCCAGGTTAGGTAAGCTAATTGCCTCATGAAGCCAGCTTAGGTAAGCTAGTTGCCTCATAAAGCCAGCTTAGGTAAGCTAGATTCCTCATGAAGCTAGGTTAGGTAAGCTAGTTGCCTCAAAGCCAGGTTAGGTAAGCTAGTTGCCTCATAAAGCCAGGTTAGGTAAGCTAGTTGCCTCATAAAGCCAGGTAAAGTAAGCTAGTTACTTCATAAAGCCAGGTTAGGTAAGCTAGTTACCTCACAAAGCCAGGTTAGGTAAGCTAGTTACCTCATAAAGCCAGGTTAGGTAAGCTAATTGCCTCATGAAGCCAGCTTAGGTAAGCTAGTTGCCTCATAAAGCCAGCTTAGGTAAGCTAGATGCCTCATGAAGCTAGGTTAGGTAAGCTAGTTGCCTCATAAAGCCAGGTTAGGTAAGCTAGTTGCCTCATAAAGCCAGGTTAGGTAAGCTAGTTGCCTCATAAAGCCAGGTTAGGTAAGCTAGTTACTTCATAAAGCCAGGTTAGGTAAGCTAGTTACCTCACAAAGCCAGGTTAGGTAAGCTAGTTACCTCATAAAGCCAGGTTAGGTAAGCTAGTTACTTCATAAAGCCAGGTTAGGTAAGCTAGTTGCCTCATGAGGCCAGGTTAGGTAAGCTAGTTACCTCATAAAGCTAGGTTAGGTAAGCTAATTACATCATAAAGCCAGCTTAGGTAAGCTAGTTGCCTCATGAAGCTAGGTTAGGTAAGCTAGTTGCCTCATAAAGCCAGGTTAGGTAAGCTAGTTACCTCATAAAGCCAGGTTAGGTAAGCTAGTTACCTCACAAAGCCAGCTTAGGTAAGCTAGTTGCCTCATAAAGCCAGGTTAGGTAAGCTAGTTACCTCATAAAGCCAGATTAGGTAAGCTAGTTGCCTCATAAAGCCAGGTTAGGTAAGCTAGTTGCCTCATAAAGCCAGGTTAGGTAAGCTAGTTGCCTCATAATGCCAGGTTAGGTAAGCTAGTTGCCTCATAAAGCCAGGTTAGGTAAGCTAGTTACCTCACAAAGCCAGCTTAGGTAAGCTAGTTGCCTCATAAAGCCAGGTTAGGTAAGCTAGTTACCTCACAAAGCCAGCTTAGGTAAGCTAGTTGCCCCATAAAGCCAGCTTAGGTAAGCTAGTTACCTCATAAAGCCAGGTTAGGTAAGCTAGTTGCCTCATAAAGCCAGGTTAGGTAAGCTAGTTACCTCACAAAGCCGGCTTAGGTAAGCTAGTTACCTCATAAAGCCAGGTTAGGTAAGCTAGTTGCCTCATAAAGCCAGGTTAGGTAAGCTAGTTACCTCACAAAGCCGGCTTAGGTAAGCTAGTTACCTCACAAAGCCAGGTTAGGTAAGCTAGTTGCCTCATATAGCCAGGTTAGGTAAGCTAGTTACCTCATTTGAACAGGACAGAATTGTTTAGTTACCTTAAGTATGTAACATGACGCCTGATCTGTCGCGAGGCCGATGACTTGAAAACGTCAATATTACGCTGCTTGAAGTTTTACTAATACGTCGTATTCATAACGAATTGATGCATTCCGTCAAAAAAATGTTTGACATATTAAGTTACGTTATGGTCCCCCCCAACGTACAAATTACAAAGTACTATGACAAGTAGCGGCACACTGATATCCACGTTTTCTATGTGCATGGGGTAGCTAGGCTAGGTTAGGTGTGGTGGCTCGGGGTTGTGCCTTTCTGGTTAGGTTAACCACCACTGTGTAAACTATTTCATTGACTCAGGTGTTCTGGACGACATCCTAACAATTTATCCAAAATTTGCTTGTCCATTTTAAAGAATGAAGAACAATTTTATTTAAATTACTTCCAAGCTGCATCACTTATGAGCCCATCCCTGCCCTTGTGTGGCAGTGCACAATAGAAAGTTGTTTTTCGCATATTCATACATTAAAACATTGATTGTAACCATGATATCTATATGTGCTTCAGCCTACAGTTTAGACCTATTGTCTTGTGTATGACCCTCTGTCCTGCGTGACATTGAATGCCAGCATTATCCTCACTTTAATAGGACTTAATTGAAATCCTCAGATTAGGCAAAATTGTAATTAATTTTGTCAATAAAGATGTTAATAATAATAAAATACCGCGTATTTTGCACGTTGTGGGCAAATCAAGTGAACGGGGCTTGAATTTTCATCATTATATCAACACAGTGTTAACTCATGCGAGATGTTTTAAGGAGTGGACATTAACCAACACTTAAGGTGACTTTGACTATACTACACACCCCCCCCCCCCCAGGCTACCCGGCATTGTCGATCTTTAACCTCTGACAACTTTTGTTTGTTTTTCTAATACAAATAGTCAAAGTACCTCAAAAATTTATGCAAATATATCATGTTTATAAATATTTATAAAATCAATAAATGAACTTAAGAATCAAATGTTTGGACAAATTGAAGAGACATAAAATCTACATATAAGGTGTAAGTTTCATGTAAATTGAATTTTGTTTAATTTTACTAATACAAATAGTCAAAGTTCCCCCCAAATTTATGCAAATATATCATGTTCATAATATTCATAAAATCAATAAATGAACTTAAGAATAAAGTATTTGGACAAATTGTAAAACCATAAAATCTACATGTAAGGTGTAAGTTTCATATGAATTGAATACAAAATGAAAGAGTAGAGTCACTTTTATGTTACTAGTAAATAAATGAAGTCATAGGTGCCTCCACCTGTGGCTGAGGTTGACATCAACCAATTCCCAACAAAATTGGCACCCTTACAGATAGGCTCACGTGGTGCAGTCAGGTGTATATGTCTCTTGCAAATCGCCCGATAAAAAAATGAGAAAAAATTAGAGAGAATTTTTTTTAATTATTATTTTTTATTAACTAAATTTTTGTATAAAACTAATTATTATTTTTTATTATATGCTATTGTGATAGCTGAGAGTCATAGACATGATTTCAGTGGACGCTTGTGTTTGATGTGAAGTTTTGAGCATTTTGGAAATTTTTTGACACAATTAAATATTTTTTTCTCCCTTCCTATTTACGCTACGATGTTAATTTTTGAACCAGTTGAAGCCTTTTTGAACCAGTTGACTGGTACCAGTTGAACCAGTTGACTTGTACCAGTTGAACCAGTTGACTTGTACCATTTGAACCAGTTGACTTGTACCAGTTGAACCAGTTGACTTGTACCAGTTGAAGCCTTTTCTCATATACAACTAGTCACAAAAATTTGATTGAAATCGAACCAGTTTTCGTTCATTGCATATATTTGCATATTTTATACTTATGCCCTCTAAGAGGGTAGAAATGAAGGAAACGAAAATGTATATTTAGCAAGAAATGTTTTAATATTTTGGTGAATGTATCACACTTAGTTAAGAGGACGCTTAAGTATTCAATAACATTTTCAATAACAAAATGTATGGTAGAATCCTAGTGGCATATATATATATATATAATATATAGATTATATATAGAATATATATATATATATATATATATATATATATAGATATAGTATATACATACACACATATCTATATACTATATATATATAATACTAGAGATATATATATATATATATATATATATATATATATATATATATATATATCTATATATATATATATATATATACACGTACATGACCTTTACGAATTTTCTTAATGATTAAAGGGGAAAAAATCTTAAAATTATCTTAGAATAATTTTGGTTTGATGCTATAAATCGCAGTATTATTACAAAGTCTCAAATACATAATTTTATAAGGATGTTTTTGCAACTTTTAAAACAGGGCAAACATCGCTTAGTCGCGTCTAGAAACGTATTATCTACAATATTTACAACCATTTATACCGTTTTGACAGCCTCAATCATAACAAAAACCATCAATACATTCACAGTAGCGCTCAAGATGCACTACAAGACTCAAAATACAATTACAACAGCCAAGATACACTCATAACAACACTCAAGATACATAACAAAATCCAAGACGCTGAAGATACACAACAAAACCCCACGACACACAACGGCACCTTCGACACACCTAAGACAAACACAGAACCACCCAGCAGCAAACGCCTATATATATCATAATCACATGTTAACCGCTAGCTTAACACACTCGGATACAATGGCCGATCCCTGCATTGTGACCCCCCCTTAAGTTGTTGTTGTTGTTATAGATTCAGCTACTCGGAACAAGTTCCAAGTAGCACGGGCTATGGTGAGCCCGTAACTCACCTGGCACAGGAGCGGGGCAAGAAGCACGGGCTATGGTTAGCCTCGTGGACGGGAGATGTCTCCCGTGCTCCCCCCCCCCCTTAAGTTGTTGTTGTTGTTAAAGATTCGCTACTTGGAACAAAAAGTTCCAAGTAGCACGGGCTATGGTGAGCCCGTACTCTCCCCCCCCTTAAGTAATGAAGGTACAGTGAAGAACATTTGTACTGATGCATACATGTTTCCGCCGGCAAGAGGAGCGTCAGGAGGAGCCAGGTGAGGGTGGAGCTACAGGCGTCAGTCAGTAAGGCTGGGCGATGCATTTCAACCCTCTTTGGTCACCTCGCCACAAAGTCTTTTTCACCAACACGAATTTGAGCGATTTGTAGCTAACAAAGATTATATAACATTTGACCCGGGTCGACCCGGGCTCCTAATACTTCAAATGGCGCAGTCTTTTGGGGGTCGACCCGAGCACCACCGGGTACATCATCTTGTAATATATATATATATAATATATATATATATATTATATATATATATATATATATATATATATATATATATGTCGTACCTAGTAGCCAGAACGCACTTCTCAGCCTACTATGCAAGGCCCGATTTGCCTAATAAGCCAAGTTTTCATGAATTAATTGTTTTTCGACTACCTAACCTACCTAACCTAACCTAACCTAACTTTTCGGCTACCTAACCTAATCTAACCTATAAAGATAGGTTAGGTTAGGTTAGGTAGGGTTGGTTAGGTTCGGTCATATATCTACGTTAATTTTAACTCCAATAAAAAATAATTGACCTCATACATAATGAAATGGGTAGCTTTATCATTTCATAAGAAAAAAAATTGAGAAAATATATTAATTCAGGGAAACTTGGCTTATTAGGCAAATCGGGCCTTGCATAGTAGGCCTAATATTGAGTTCTGGCTACTAGTACAACATATATATATATATGTACATATATATATATGTTGTACCTAGTAGCCAGAACGTCGTACTCGGCCTACTATGCAAGGCCCAATATGCCTAATAAGTCAAGTTTTCCTGAATTTACATATTTTTCTAATTTTTTTTCCTATAAAATGATAAATCTGCCCATTTCATTATGTATAAGTTAATTTGTTTAAATTTGAGTTAAAACTAACGTAGATATATGACCGAACCTAACCAACCCTACCTAACCTAACTAACCTATCTAAACCTAACCTAACCTAACCTAACCTAACCTATCTAAACCTAACCTAACCTAACCTATCTAAACCTAACCTAAACTAACACAACTACGTCAGTAATTTTTGTTCGTAATACTGTATATTATAATAATAATAATGCAAATAAACTAATTGGAAACAATTTATTGAAAATAAAGAAAATCACTCGGCTTATTAGGCAAATCTGGCCTTGCATAGTAGGCCGAGAAATGCGTTCTGGCTACTAGGTACGACAAATAAATATAATATATATAAATATATATATATATATATATATCTATATATATATATATATATATATATATATATATATATATATATATAAATATGGTCGAAAAAGTAAGATTAATCATTCTAACACGAATTTTCTCGATCTTCCTTATGTTTCTTTTTACTGTTGATGGTAAATGAAAAATCATTTTTCATTTACCATCAACAGTAAAAAGAAACATAAGGAAGATCGAGAAAATTCGTGTTAGAACTATTAATCTTACTTTTTCTTTCATATTTAATAATATATGTCTACAGGGAAGACTGCTACCAAAATATATATATATATATATATATATATATATATATATATATATATATATATATATATATATATATATGTATGTATATGTTGTACCTAGTAGCCAGATCTCAGTACTCGGCCTACTATGCAAGACGCGATTTGCCTAATAAGCCAAGTTTTCCTGAATTTATATATTTTTCTAGTTTTTTCTTTATGAAATGATAAAGTTATTCATTTCAGTATGTATGAGTAAATTGTATTTTATTGGAGTTAAAACTAACGTAGACATATGACCGAACCTAACCAACCTTACCTAACCTAACCTAACCTATCTTAGCCGAACCTAAACTAACATAAATAAGTCAATTATTTATGTTCTTAATGTAATATAATATTAATGATTCAAGTAAACTAATTGGAAGCATTTTATTAAAAAAATTTAGAATCAATCGGCCTATTAGGCAAAACGGCCCCTGCATACTAGGACGAGAAGTGCATTCTGGCTACTAGGTACGACATATATATATACATATATATATACATATATATATATATATATATATATATATATATATATATATATATATATATATATATATATATATATCATCGGGGAAGAGAATTAAATGCTTCAGGGAAAGTATTGAAGCTCTTCTGGATGCCTTGAGTATTTTCTACCACCCTAACTATTTTTTAAGTAATAAGTTATTAATTTATTAGGTACGATCGGATTGAAGATTATACAGTTCACATATATAATAACAATTAATTTTAGAAAATCTCCTTCATCTCTCGGTGTTGTGGGACTTGTGATGAGGATGCAACGGACAATTTCCTCTCTGAATGGCAGCACTGAGACACAGGAACAACAAACTTATTTCTCTGGGGTCCTTCGTTTCCGAAACGAGTTTATAACCAAAACTCATTCAGGAGTGAAAGAGTCGTCTAGTTTAAGTGTCATTTTTGAGCTTTGGCATGCAGTGTTAGCTGGCTTCACATTGCTGCGTGGCGGGGCTGCAGCTTAATTATCTTCCGTCTGTGAAGGCCCGGCCGGGTCCCGTAGCTTAGCCGAGGCCAGAGCATCCAGCGTCACCCCTTATGTTGCTTTAACTCGAGTGTTCGTATTTGATGTTGGAGTCTTCCAGGGGTTCCAGCACTGGTAACCTGGAACAAAAAGAAAGCGGATAACTTTCATTCCAAATGTATGGGGGGGTGGGGTTAATTGGGTTTGAGCCTCGTTATTGCGACTTGTTATCTGCACAGCAATGGTGCAGATAATGGGATGAAATGAAAAACAAAATTGGTCAATCTTTGCAGTTCAAGTTAGATTTGAACTTACAACCTTGTTGAAGTTACAACATGATACTGTTTACTTTAGAACTACTGACGTCACAGACTTGAAACCAAACTCAGAACACTGACGGTAAAGTTCGCTGCTTTGATTGTAACTTAGCATTCAATAATGTTTATACCTAATGAAAAACTAACAACATTAAATAGATCTGTTTCTAAGAAACGCTAATGAAATGATGTCGGATAACAGCTCCTACCTAGCTTTCAGTTTTATTTAACGAAGAATGATGTTATTATTATTGAACCTCAGTCTTAGTTGAGAAAGAAAGAGAGTGTGGGGGTGGGGTATGCTGAGATGAAGAGAAAAGCCAAAGATCTAAATAAGATAACACTGGGAGGCTGTATACTTACTGCTTCAGTACCTGCTGTGAGAGTTTGTGGGAGTTGGGGAGGATGTGTTGTGGGGTGGAGGAAGGGGAGGGNATAGGAGAGAGAATAAGTGGATAAGGGAGGACACAGACCAGCATTTTTCAACCAATCATGCAGCGGGGGTTTGAGGGAAGGTTATAAAATAACAGGAAAAATAACAATATGAACAGGAAGAATATCAATATGAACATTAGTTAAAAAATAAACTATTTGCTGAAATTCATGATCAACATTATTAAAACAAAAAAAACTATGATTATTAGTGTTATACAGCTTTTATTAGTGTTTATTAGTCTTTTATTATTTATTTATATATTAGTGTTATGCGGAGATTAAGCTTTTAAACTTTTAAAGAAAATTAAACTTTTGAAAACATCCGTTTTAATAATATATGTTTATATATCTATATATATAAATGTCTCCTCTTAAAATATTATGGTGTGTCTTAACATTTTCCGAACCTTGTTTAGTGAGACATAAGTTGAAACAGGTTGAAAATATCTGATATAGTCAGAGGGGGGGGGGAGCAGTTTATTTTTTTCTACCACAGACGTGGCCACACATTTACAATGCTAACCAGAAAAAAATACATTACTTCTGTTCTCCATGGACAGGGGGATACAGATCTTTGAAACATATAGTTCAGGGATTTATTGAACAATCAACCAAAGAAGGTGATTGTAGTGTTTTTAACATGCTAATCTAACCTACATACCTAATTACATAGATTTATCTCTCTCCTACATAAACGGTGTTTGAAATATGTGTTTACAAAGGTGTAATGCAACTCTGACCATATACATATACACATATATATTTATGTCTCTCCTATTTTGACAGCGTAAGATAGCTGCTTTAGAATCTAGTGTGATATTAACCACTTAACCACTGAGGGTGATTAAGATGCTTTTACAAGCTCAAGATTTAGTTACATTATAAATATTTTACATAATTGATGCACTACATTGTCAATCTTGGGTACAAGTCCAATATATCATCAAGTGTTCCAGTATTAAGATTGCATTTACAGAGTTCAGTATTTTACACGATTTTACAGCTTTGACAACCACACAAACACTACAGAT
>WNGS01005680.1:9311352-9313276 GCA_020271785.1 Procambarus virginalis
TTGTTGACGGTACGACAGCTCTTTGTGTAGCCAATCGACGCTCAATTTACGCCGTCGTTCGCCCACTCAGCGGCCGGTATTTATGCCATCGTTAAGCCAATCGGAGCCGGTGAATTCAAATTTTCTTTTTGGAGGCTAATATTTATATAGCTCCATTAATTGAGTTGCAATCCCTTTGAAGCGACGAGCGAGCGCGACACAAAAAATTGCAGTTTGCGAGTTATATATCTCCTCGAGCAAGATTTAACATCGAGGTTCTGAGCCATATTTTGTTTTATCCGTCGGGGAAGCAGCTGTCTTGGCACTAGTTTGTGTGGCGGAGGATGCCCGGCGCGTCTCTGAGATAAGGCTGGTATTCAAGCGCGGGTGGAGCCTTAGTCACAGGGTAACAGCGGTGGGCGCCGCACGCCCACGGCCGTTTGTGCCCATATGCCCCGCACTGCCCTGCCCACACTCTATACCTCACCGCCGGCCAAACTCCCTTGGATAATCCACCATCTGCCGCCCACACCAGACTATCTTTTTTCTACCCCTACCCCTGGGAGCCGAGCGGACAGCACACTGGACTTGTGATCCTGTGGTCCCGGGTTCGATCCCGGGCGCCGGCGAGAAACAATGGGCAGAGTTTCTTTCACCCTATGCTCCTGTTACCTAGCAGTAAAATAGGTACCTGGGTGTTAGTCAGCTGTCACGGGCTGCATCCTGGGGGTGGAGGCCTGGTCGAGGACCGGGCCGCGGGGACACTAAAGCCCCGAAATTATCTCAAGATAACCTCAAGATACCCCCCCCCCATTCCAGCTCACTACAATACCCAGCTCTAACGAGGATCCCACAGCTGGTGTAGCCTGTTCCCCTTTCGTCAAAAATGCAGCGTTTTTTGCCCACACACAAACGTCAGAACCTGGGCAACCCGCCTACCGGAGCCGATAACCATTAGGCCTTTAAAACGTCAATATTGTGGCGCTTTCAATTTCTCTAATCCACCGCAAATTTTACGTTGGGGTCGAGAGCTTACACAATTTAGTGAGCTCAGCAGGACGACAAGGGTTCGTCAGGTATTCACGCAGCCCCTTGCGAAACCTGTGCATCTTTCCTCAATCGCGGCAACTATGTTTACATTTATTAACAGTTGATGAGCTCCGAGGCGCCACGAGGTTGTTTATAACAATAATAACCTTGAGTTATGGTGATGGCAAGCAAGCTAATAAATGTAAACAAAGCTGCCATGATTAAGGAAATATGTAAAGGTTGTTTGAGTGGTTGCTTAATGAATCCTAGCTCAGAGCTGAATCCTAGCTCAGAGCTAAATCCTAGCTCAGAGCTAAATCCTAGCCCAGAGCTAAATCCTAGCTCAGAGCTAAATCCTAGCCCAGAGCTAAATCCTAGCTCAGAGCTAAATCCTAGCCCAGAGCTAAAACCTAGCCCAGAACTAAATCCTAGCCCAGAGCTAAATCCTAGCCCAGAGCTAAATCCTAGCTCAGAGCTAAATCCTAGCTCAGAGCTAAATCCTAGCCCAGCGCTAAATCCTAGCCCAGAGCTAAATCCTAGCCCAGAGCTAAATCCTAGCTCAGAGCTAAATCCTAGCCCAGAGCTAAATCCTAGCCCAGAGCTAAATCCTAGCCCAGAGCTAAATCCTAGCCCAGAGCTAAATTTGATGTGTATGTGTATGTGTGTGTGTGTGTGTGTGTGTGTGTGTGTGTGGTGTGTGTGTGTGTGTGTGTGTGTGTGTGTGTGTGTGTGTGTGTGTGTGTGTGGGTGTGTGTGGTGTGTGTGTGTGTGTGTGGGTCGCGTGCTCTTAAGCCCCGCCTGTCAACCATCATTAGTTCAATAAAGAGCTCTTCTCACTCGTTTTAATCATATTTACATTTAAAGAATTGCCATCGACAACTTCCTGATCTGATTCTTCCCACATATTTACGACTCT
>WNGS01005680.1:9322397-9332523 GCA_020271785.1 Procambarus virginalis
AAAATAAGTAAACTTAAAGGTTTAAAAATTAACGTTCTGTGAGAATAGAAAACATTTTTTACTGAGAATTCTATTACGTATATGTATCACATATAGATATAAATATAATGAACGTATCCATAATTAATTAAATATTATAGAATATATAAAAGATCGGTATAATATATATGCATAATGAATATATAATTGTATCATAATACAAATTTTAGCTTATATATAATAATATATATTATATAATAGCTAAATGATAATATAGATGTAATATATAATATAGCATGAGCTTTATAGATATAAAGCTATTAAGTCAGCCAACTAAATTAGACTATCCTCAGACGCTCATCAGTTTATATATCAAGTAGAATGAAACATCAATATATAAATGATAGACGACGATAAATATATAAATATACTAGTGACCATATGACCTAATAGTAATAATATATATGAATATATAAAACTATGAAAAAATTAATATAATAAAAATCTATTACATAATTAGACTAGTCAACATAAATGAAATTAGTACTAAGTTTTTATAAAATAATAAGTACATAATATAATAAAATAATATTAGTATATAATAATATTAAAGTAATATATTATGACTAATAAAAAGGATACTTAATGCAGCTGGATTATAGAAAGCAAATATATCATAAAAAGTGGCATTGAGCTCTCTCAATATATAATTATTATAATATCAATCAGAGAGAACTAATACTAATATAATAAAAAATATTTAAAATATATTAAATATAATATATAATAATATAATATTATAAATATAAATAAATAGTATATATTGCTATCCATAATAAATATGATAAATAAATAAATTGTGTGTGTGATAATGAATAATAAGCTAAACTACACATAATAATAAGAACATTATTTAAAAAACAATATAACTAAAAATTGTAACTATAAAGGATTAATATATCAAGCTTTAATATGCAATATCCTGACAATTGTTAAGCTATATATATATATACTATAATATGTTAGTGTAGTATTTGCCTTGTAAAATTTATGTATGTATGCTTTATATTGTATTTGATTAAATAAAGCAAGAAAACAGTTTTCTGAACAGGTCAAATGTAAAAAGAAGAATAGCTTTGAGATATGTAAAGTTATTGATGGGTTAGGATATGTTAAGTTTGAGATAAGTTATGTTTAGTGGATGGGTTAGGATACGTTAAGTTTCAGATAAGTTATGTTTAGGGATGGGTTAGGATACGTTAAGTGTGAGATAAGTTATGTTTAGGGATGGGTTAGGATACGTTAACTTTGAGATAAGTTATGTTTAGGGATGGGTTAGGATATGTTAACTTTGAGATAAGTTAGTTTAGGGATGGGTTAGGATATGTTAACTTTGAGATAAGTTATGTTTAGGGATGGGGTTAGGATGATGTTAGTTTGACATAGGCTATGTTTACGGATAGGATAGAACTAGGCTTAGGTTAGGTTAGGTTAGGTTAGAAGTATAATTAGCTGAGATTGAGTTGGAGTTAAGTTTGGTTGAGGCTGTAGTTGGAGAGAGGATGAGATGTAGTGTTACATGTATGCTTTTCCCCAAACATTCTCG
The DNA here is from genome assembly GCA_020271785.1 of Procambarus virginalis. Taxonomy (NCBI): domain Eukaryota; kingdom Metazoa; phylum Arthropoda; class Malacostraca; order Decapoda; family Cambaridae; genus Procambarus; species Procambarus virginalis. The sequence goes on from WNGS01005680.1 coordinate 9,323,983, forward strand.
TAGAGTCTCAAACACCTGTCCCCGTGTTTTTACTTGCCAGCCGTTGAGCGTAATAAATGTGTATTTAACTGCGTGTTTGCTGTGTTCGATGCTCATCTGAGCCACGCAGGGATAATGTTGGCTGGCGAAATGAGCGTGGGATGCTGGCTGTGCAACCTGCGTGGGTCCATTGTTCACCAGTTGGTATGCAACGGCTGTTCATTGGTACTGTTGCAGGACAGATTTCACTGTTCAACGGAAGATATAGAACAACAGAACCAGGACCCGTTTCATTTACTGTTGTATTGGTATGATATCCCCTATTATTATGTTACTTGAAAGAAAAGGATATGTAGATATCTGGCGCGTGAAGACATTCGTTCACTCTAAATATTATCTTTTGTGGAAGGGATATGAGCACGGGTGCAACCGCTTGGATCATTGGGAATCGAACGTGGACCTTGCAAGAAGCGAGTCCATCGTTTTACCGATAAATCTAAGTTTGTTGCGTATTATAGCTATTGAGGATATTAGTGATAAAGACAATATCGCTTTGTTAAACATATTCTTTTTTTGGTACTCGCTGTAACATCGAATTTTATGTTAATTTATCCATCAGCATCATGGATTTATCCATCCATCCTCTATCCTATCCTTTCCACACTGTCCAGCAAGCTCCTGATCTTCAACAATAATATTCTCAGCAAGTGGTAGAAACAGGTAATATTGTGAGATGATACCGGGCGGGCTATCCGCCCTAGCTGACACGATGTGTGAGTTATGATTGCAGGCGGGCTGTCCGCCTTGCTCACACGATGTGTGAGTTATGATAGCAGGCGGGCTGTCCGCCTTGCTCAAACACGATTATGTGAGTTATGATAGGAGGCGGGCTGTCCGCCTTGCTCACACGATGTGTGAGTTATGATAGCAGGCGGACTGTCCGCCTTGCTCACAGACGATGTGTGAGTTATGATCGCAGGCGGGCTGTCCGCCTTGCTCACACGCTGTGTGAGTTATGATAGCAGGCGGGCTGTCCGGCCTTGCTCACACGATTGTACTGAGTTATGATAGCAGGCGGACTGTCCGCCTTGCTCACACGATGTGTGAGCTTATGATAGCAGGCGGGCTATCCGCCTTGCTCACACGATGTGTGAGTTATGACAGCAGGTGGGCTTGGTCCGCCTTGCTGATACGATGTACGAGTTTTCTTGCGTCAGGGAGCGGGCGAGAGTGTGTGTGAGAGGTTCTTCTCACGTACAGTGAACTCTTTCACATAGGTTCTCCGTGTGGAAGGGTATGAACCTACAACCTCCCTGACGAGGAGAGACTAAGAAATAAAGATACATCCAACGAAAGTGGGTATGACAAGAGCACACAGACTCGCCTGGAGTGTATGAATGCCAGACAAATTTTAACGAGGAATAGAAATAAAGTTCCGAAAGTATCAACAAAAGCACAGAAAATATAGACAAAAGAGCCGATAACATAAAAAAGCTCCGAAAATATTAAAAGAAAAAACTGATAATTATCAACTTAAGCTACTTTTCGCATGGGCAAAAAGGCCTTATGTGTGATCATGTTCATCCCACCATCCGCCCCATCACCCCTTCCCCCCACCCCAGTATACATCACCAGTCCTCACCCCTCCCCCTCACCAGTCCTCACCCTCCCCCATCACCAGTCCATCACCCCTCCCCCCACCACCAGCTCCATCACCCCTCCCCCCATCACCAGTCCATCACCCCTGCCCCCATCACCAGTCCATCACCCTCCCCCGGCATCACCAGTCCATCACCCCTCCCTCCACACCAGTCCATCAACCCCGCCCCCCACCACGCAGGTCCATCAGCCCTCCCCCCATCACCAGTCCATCACCCCTCCCTCCACACCCACCAGTCCCTACCCCTCCCCCCACCACCAGCCCCATCACCCTCCCCCCACCACCAGTCCATCACCCCTCCCCCCATCACCATCCATCACCCCTCCCACCATCACAGTCCATCACCCCTCCCCCACCACCAGTCCATCACCCTCCCCCCACCACCAGTTCCACCACCCCCTCCCCCCATCACCAGTCCATCACCCCTCCCTCCACACCCACCAGCCAGGTCACCCCTCCCCCCATCACCAGTCCATCACCCCTCCCCCCATCACCAGTCCATCACCCCTCCCTCCACACCACCAGTCCATCACCCTCCCCCCACCACCAGTCCATCACCGCCTCCCCCCATCACCAGTCCATCACCCCTCCCTCCACACCCAATCCCCAACCTTCTACCCCCCCCACACAACACCTAACACAACAACACAAACAACCCTCCCCCCACCACCAGCCCCATCACCCCTCGCCCCACCACCAGTCCACTCACCGCTCCCCCCACCACCAGTCCATCACCCCTCCCCCCACCACCAGCCCATCACCGCCCCCTCCCCCCACACCAGTCCATCACCCCTCGCCCCATCACCAGCCCATCACCCTCCCCCCCACCACCAGTCCATCACCCCTCCCTCCCACCACCAGTCCATCACCCCTCCCTCCACCACCCAGCCCATCACGCCCTCCCTCCACCACCAGCCCCATCACCCCTCCCTCCACCACCAGCCCATCACCCCTCCGCTCCACCACCAGCCCAACACCCCTCCCCCCCACCACCAGCCCAACACCCCCTCCCCCCCCACCACCAGCCCCTATCACCGCTCCCCTCCCGCCCACCAGCCCAACACCCCTCCCCCCAGCCACCAGCCCAGACACCCCTCCCCCCACCACCAGCCCATCACCCCTCCCTCCACCACCAGCCATCACCCCTCCCCCCACCACCAGCCCATCACCCCTCCCCCCACCACCAGCCCATCACCCCTCCCTCCACACGACGCCTGTTGCTGCATATTCACTTGTTCAGTGTTCAACAAGGTGTGCCAGTTATCTTTACGAGCTGGTTGTGGGATACGGACATGTTGGTGGTGAATACGTACTGCCTCCTCCCTTCCCCCTCCTCTTCCTTAGCTTCCCCACCTCTAATTCTCCTCCCCCCTACCCCCCTGTCCACCCACTTCCTCTCTACATTCTGCTTCCTACATTAGCTACCTTGCTTACAGTCTCTCCCTTATCTTCTTCTCCTCTCTTTACTCTCTCCCTTTATCGCAGTTTTCATCTATCTCTCTCGCCTCTCTCCTTCATTTTCTCTTACTATCGCGATTTCCTTTGCTTCTCTATTTCTCTTCTTAACCTCCCTCCCCTGCCTGGCCTCTCGGCAATCAATATACAGGTGTGAGACAAGTTTGAGACGAGTGTGACAGGCTGTGAGAACAAGTATGACACAGGTATAGATAGGCTGTCACAAGTTTGTCTGTTGCTGTTTTTAATTGGTTATCCCCCTAGCGCAGTCGACTAAGGAGCGTCTGGGATCATCGCCGGACGTAGGTTCGAACCCTAATCAAGACCCTTGTGGATTCGTTCATTGGTTATGAGGCAGGTTTTGTCGGATCTATTGGTCCTGCTCCGGCGGCGCGCTGCCGTGAGGCTCCAAACTGAGTGACCCCCGAGTCAGTCATGGGGGCCCTCCATCACACCCACACCATCATGGGGCCCCCCATCCCCAAACCCCCATTCTATGCAACCCGCTCTCTCACAAGACAGTACATACGTGTTTTATTGCTTATAGTAAATATTAGGCATATTAATAAGTACATGTGGTATATTATAAGCTATATTGTGTTTTTAAGGTATAATCTCTTTCTATAGATTTGCTAAACACCAGTTTTAATATTGGGAATTTCTTTTTCTGTTTTATTAAACAATAGAGATTGTATACAAAATTTGACAATATCCTGAGTTACTTTACAATTTATGTAAATATTTTAGTTTTATTTTATTATTTTTATAAAACTGTAAAATCAATGTAGGTATAGGTTAAGTATTAATGTAATTAAGAAGCAATAAGATGTTTATCTTAACATACTAAGAAGGTTAGGTCGATGTTTTCTATTCAGTTTTCCAAGGTAAACTCAGATATTTACAATAAATTAGTATGTCACATATGCACTTATTAATAAGCCTAATATTGACTATAAGCAAGTGCAAGAACGGGTTTGTTCCATCTCCCTCCCCCTCTTCCAGTACACTTTCTCCCGCTCTCTCCTTCTCCCTTCCCGCCCTCTCTACTTCCCCATCCAGGTGGAACACCCCACTTGATACTTAAGTGCCGCTCAATGGACTTATGAATAGCACTCAAGGACCTCCTATCGTAGTGGTAGCTATATCGCTTAAGGGCCACCTCTTGTAGCGGTAGCTAGCGCTCAAGGACCACCTCTTGTAGCGGTAGCTAGCCCTCAAGGACCACCTCTTGTAGCGGTAGCTAGCCCTCAAGGACCACCTCTTGTAGCGGTAGCTAGCGCTCAAGGACCACCTATTGTAGCGGTAGCTAGCGCTCAAGGACCACCTCTTGTAGCGGTAGCTAGCCCTCAAGGACCACCTCTTGTAGCGGTAGCTAGCCCTCAAGAACCACCTCTTGTAGCGGTAGCTAGCGCTCAAGGACCACCTCTTGTAGCGGTAGCTAGCCCTCAAGGACCACCTCTTGTAGCGGTAGCTAGCGCTCAAGGACCACCTCTTGTAGCGGTAGCTAGCCCTCAAGGACCACCTCTTGTAGCGGTGCTAGCCCTCAAGGACCTCCTCTCGTAGCGGTAGCTAGCCCTCAAGGACCACCTCTTGTAGCGGTAGCTAGCGCTCAAGGACCACCTCTTGTAGCGGTAGCTAGCCCTCAAGGACCACTTGTAGCTGTGCTAGCGCTCAAGGACCTCTCGTAGCGGTGCTAGCCCTCAAAGACCCCTCTCGTAGCGGTGCTAGCCCTCAAGGGCCTCTCGTAGCAGTGCTAGCCCTCAAGGGCCTCTCGTAGCGGTGCTAGCCCTCAAAGACCACCTCTCGTAGCGGTGCTAGCCCTCAAAGACCACCTCTCGTAGCGGTGCTAGCCATCAAGGACCACCTCTCGTAGCGGTGCTAGCCATCAAGGACCACCTCTCGTAGCGGTGCTAGCCATCAAGGACCACCTCTCGTAGCGGTGCTAGCCCTCAAGGACCTCTGTAGCGGTGCTAGCCCTCAAGGACCACCTCTCATAGCGGTGCTAGCCCTCAAGGACCTCTGTAGCGGTGCTAGCCCTCAAAGACCACCTCTCGTAGCGGTGCTAGCCCTCAAGGGCCTCTCGTAGCGGTGCTAGCCCTCAAGGACCACCTCTCATAGCGGTGCTAGCCCTCAAGGACCACCTCTCGTAGCGGTGCTAGCCATCAAGGACCACCTCTCGTAGCGGTGCTAGCCCTCAAGGACCACCTCTCGTAGCGGTGCTAGCCCTCAAGGACCACCTCTCGTAGCGGTGCTAGCCCTCAAGGACCTCTCGTAGCGGTGCCAGCCTTCAAGGACCACCTCTTGTAGCGATGCTAGCCCTCAAGGGCCTCTCGTAGCGGTGCTAGCCTTCAAGGACCACCTCTCGTAGCGGTGCTAGCCCTCAAGGACCACCTCTCGTAGCGGTGCTAGCCCTCAAGGACCTCTCGTAGCGGTGCCACCCCTCAAGGACCACCTCTTGTAGCGATGCTAGCCCTCAAGGGCCTCTCGTAGCGGTGCTAGCCTTCAAGGACCACCTCTCGTAGCGATGCTAGCCCTCAAGGACCTCTCGTAGCGTGCCAGCCCTCAAGGACCACCTCTTGTAGCGATGCTAGCCCTCAAGGGCCTCTCGTAGCGGTGCTAGCCTTCAAGGACCACCTCTCGTAGCGGTGCTAGCCCTCAAGGACCATCTCTCGTAGCGGTGCCACCCCTCAAGGACCACCTCTTGTAGCGATGCTAGCGCTCAAGGGCCTCTCGTAGCGGTGCTAGCCTTCAAGGACCACCTCTCGTAGCGATGCTAGCCCTCAAGGACCTCTCGTAGCGGTGCCAGCCCTCAAGGACCACCTCTCGTAGCGGTGCTAGCCCTCAAGGGCCTCTCGTAGCGGTGCTAGCCCTCAAGGACCTCTGTAGCGGTGCTAGCCCTCAAGGACCACCTCTCGTAGCGGTGCTAGCCCTCAAGGGCCTCTCGTAGCGGTGCTAGCCCTCAAGGACCTCTGTAGCGGTGCTAGCCCTCAAGGACCACCTCTCGTAGCGGTGCTAGCCCTCAAGGACCACCTCTCGTAGCTGTGCTAGCCCTCAAGGCCCACCTCTTGTAGCGATGCTAGCCCTCAAGGGCCTCTCGTAGCGGTGCTAGCCTTCAAGGACCGCTTCTTGTAGCGATGCTAGCCCTCAAGGACCACCTCTTGTAGCGATGCTAGCCCTCAAGGGCCTCTCGTAGCGGTGCTAGCCTTCAAGGACCACCTCTTGTAGCGGTGCTAGCCTTCAAGGACCACCTCTTGTAGCGGTGCTAGCCCTCAAGGACCACCTCTTGTAGCGGTGCTAGCCTTCAAGGACCACCTCTTGTAGCGGTGCTAGCCCTCAAGGACCTCTCGTAGCGGTGCTAGCCCTCAAGGACCTCTCGTAGCGGTGCTAGCCCTCAAGGACCTCTCGTAGCGGTGCTAGCCCTCAAGGACCTCTCGTAGCGGTGCTAGCCCTCAAGGACCTCTCGTAGCGGTGCTAGCCCTCAAGGACCACCTCACGTCAAAGAAACTTGTAACATTATTCTAGGCGCAGAGTACGCGCACGGAATCTGTATACAAGTTCTACGTCACTTGCTTCATTACATACAACCAAACGTGTATTGTATACTTTGCTGTGTACACAGTGAGTTTACCTTAGTCTTGGTTAATGTTCAGGACGAAAGTGTTCATGTTGCTTGTTGTTGTTGTTAAGATTCGCTACCTGGAACAAGAAGTTCCAAGTAGCACGGGCTATGGTGAGCCCGTAGTGGATGTGTGTGTGTGTATGTTCATCATGTTGCTTATCAGTCAGTACTTGATCAAGTGCTTACTGGTGACCTTAACAACCAGTAGATCCAGAGGTAGATAGGCATTAAGCCACCAACTCCCCAAAATTGTATCAATTAGCTGTGGTGTTTTCGGGTTATTCATGCCCGTGCCACCTTTTGGGTGGCTTAATCTTCATCAATCGTCAATCAAATTAGCTGTGCCTGCTGGTTCATCACCTACCTGGATGGTGGAACTATACCCCATGTTGGGTTTTGGTTCCAAAATAATATTTTTTTTGTTTTTTTGAGGTTTTTTAGTATGTTACATCTAGTTTCTGCACCATCATCCACTACGGGCTCACCATAGCCCGTGCTACTTGGAACTTCTTACGATCCTGTGATGATGTCAAAGAAAATATACACACAGTAAATCCCCAGAAACTATGCAAGCTACAGGCATACATACAACAAGATAAAATCATTTGGACATATAATAAGTATACTTTTATTATTAAATTTGTTGTAGTTTCATATACAACTGCACTTTTAAAACAAGGCAGAGTGAGGCCCATATGAACTTGACAATCAACAAGCAAACACTTCTTAGCCTCAACACCTGGCGTCCCAACACTAGCGGACACTGCTGTAAATGTTTCATCTGAACAACATGTGACTCAACACCTGACTTAACACTTAAATCACTAAATTCAAGAACAAATTAAAAAAGATCCAAAGAAGAACAAACCTGATCTAACTTAGGGAAGCCTTCTTGTGGAATACCTTTTGTTCTACAGGTAATAATAACATCAGTGATGAAACCAACAGACAGGACGCACGAAAATAAAGTCCACTACGGGGTCACCATAGCCCGTGCTACTTGGAACTTTTTGTTCCAGGTAGCGAATCTTAACAACAACACGAAAATATATCTTTTACGTTTGAATATATATTTTCTGCTTTGCGCACTTGCACGTATTCACAAACCTACATTCTGTTCCACCACTGTCTGCTCCTCCACTACCACCGCCTTCACTACTACCACAACAAATCAAAGTTTCAACTTTCCCCCCGAGTCCGTATTCCTGCCTCGCTTGTTCGCACTTCTCGTTCAAACTGTTTACTGCTTTCACCAGCCTCTCGCGACAACTGGTGTCCACGGAGAGCTTGAAGCTGTGTATCGTTAATTATAGTAGCGTGTGTGAGAGATGAGGGAGGGAGAGAGAGAGAGAAGGAGAGAGGGAGAGAGGGAGAGAGAGAGAGAGTGAGAGAGAGGTACCATAAGTCAGAGTGATGGGGCTTCGCTAGACGTTCTCCTCCCGTGCCTTAGATAAGGAACTCGAACTCCTGCCAACATCTGACGGGACTGTCTTCCTCGGTCTTTGCTTGGTCTTTCTCGGTCTNTACACAAAGCTTCGTATGTATCTTTAATGTTACATAAACTTTGGTATGTATCCTTAACGTATACATACACAGATGATAAAGCAAACTCACATGTGCAAATAACATATATTGACAACTTCTGCCAAAGGATTAGTTTTAAACGCTTCAAATGTTATGTATAATGTTAAATTTTGATTAAGCTTAAATCTTAAGGATTTATGTCCGTAATAGATTATAATATGTAGTATGGGTAACATATTGTATCAAGGAGAATATTATGAATGAGTTAAGTTTGTATAATAGGGAATAAATGACTTATGTCTTA
>WNGS01005680.1:9332623-9345123 GCA_020271785.1 Procambarus virginalis
CACTTGTGTAACCAAACTAAAATGGCAAATTCACTGCCAACACGATAACGTTCCATACTCTCATATATGTCAAAATGTTCCCTGAGTCTTTAGTTTTCCCATTGTGTTCCTCGCCCACCTCCTTTAAGAACCTAAGTGCATATTTACCCCAGGCGCGCAGAGTCTCAGAGCCTATTGGCACGAACCTGTAACAACCTTCTAGGTCTCTGTTCTTGTTGGTTTTCTGGGTCTCCCTGAAGGTGGTTGCCCAGCCTCCCTCAACTCTGTTGTAAGATTGATAGGTACAAGCCAATATAGATGCACATGTGTAATCCCATACGACCTGTTTACAGTCCCTCCATGGCTGCAGGGTGACTCCATCTGGCCGTTTTGGCTGTTGTCAGGTCTGCACAACTGAGGTTCCCTATGTGCTGGACATCCAACTGTAGCCAAACTTCTCTTGATGATGTCACTGACTGATTCATGTCTGGAAATCTTTCCCTGTGTCTTATGACAGATGAGACCGTGGCTGCCGTATTGGTCCGCCCGTGCATAGTCGCCAATACACCGGTGTTCGGTGGAGACATAGGCGGTAAAGTGCAGGGCAACACCAATACTTAGTTCCCGATGGTCGAGGCGGGTGCCCAAGGCAGAGTTTGGGACTGCCAACAGGAAGTCTCCTACATGAGGGGCTTGCACGGCAAGAAGATTCGCTCTGTCCTTTTCAGAAGCTGCCTCCAGCAATGCTTTGACGATGTTCTCCACTATGGGGCTACCCCATTTGGACTGTTTGCCGTCGTTTAGAAAAGTTGGTCGAGGGTGTGAATTAGCAAGAGTGTCCCACTGACCAGCTCCTTCTGCAAATTTGGGATCATGAATTTGAATGGAGTTCCTTAGGTATTCTGGTAGTATTTCATTCACTAATTCACTTGTAGCACTGGTCGAGGATGAGAATGCCGTCAATGCTAACTGTGCCGCCTTGTGAATACATATACCCCTGAGTCTAACTGGGAGCGTTGCTTGGTCCCATTGGTCTTCTTGCAGGGAGAGGCTTAACACTTTCATAGTTATTGACTTTTGAAGTGAGTCATATTCCATTAATTTTGAGCTGTCGAAGGAGGGAGCACACCTGAGGAAATAGGTAAGTCTGGGAAAAGCCAGGCACCTGGTGAGAAGGTACAAAGCATCGTGAGCATCCAAAGCCCCTATTCTTCCCTCCATCCTCCTCAGGTTGTTGAGCTTTCTTCGAGGTCTACCTCAATGGCGTTCGAGCCCAGAGGTGCTCCTAGCAGCACACAGTTGATGGGAGCGATCACTGGGGCTCCTGGCAATAAGATTCGTAATGCATTTATGATTAGTTGGCTGGTTGATATGATTTCACACTTTGATGGGTTTAGGGTGAGGCCTAACTCCTCTCCCTTAGATTTCACTAGCTGTAGATCTCCTAGCAGGGATTTCTTTGTCCCTGCCAGGGTACCATCGTCCAGGAACCAGATGTTAAATTCGCTGGTCACCCTGCTTGTGACCTCCTTAGCTGCCATGCAGAAAAGAAAAGAAAAGGGGCAAGTGGATCACCCTACCGGACACCTTCTGTGGAAACAACTTCATGTTCCCCAATCAACTGTGTCGATTCCCTACTGTAACCTGCTGAAACAAAGGGAAGTAGACAAGGAAATCTTGTTCGAACTGCTTCCGGTACCACATCCCTTTTTACCTGGTTGAAGGCATTTTTTAAAGTCTAATTTAATTAATGCCTTATTTTCTGGGAGGTGCCTAATATAGGCTCGTGCTTCATGAGCTGCTGCGTCGCAACCATGGGGGGACACGAAACCTAGTTGATGGGATCAAAGAATATTGCTTTCATTGGTCAATTCTGCATTTTCGTCCATATCGTTCATTCCAGCATGTTGTTATTTTACTGTGTAGAGTCAGGACCTGGCCTTCCAGTATCTTCACGTGTATATTATTTTGATATCTCTCTCGTCTTCTTTCTAGTGAGTACAGTGTTTGTGTTGGAGAGAGTGAACAATTCCTGCTTTGCGAGTTTCCACATGTGTTCAGGATTGGGAGATTCGTCACTTGCAGTCACCCACCTGCCACAGGTAATGGTAGCCTAACCTCAATACACAATACCAACCTCATTCTTCAAATATTTGTTTCACACTGTCTGGTGGACGTTCCGTGCTGCCGATGGTAGATGTTGGTGCCCAGCACAATGTTCAAGAGCAGCCAGGAGGAAAACTTTCCCATTGAAGCTTAAATTAATAACAAAGAACCGCGAGTATGCTTTAAGCAAGAGATTAATATTAGGGGTTAGTATAGATCACCAATGAAAATGCGAGCCAATTACCCTACAGGCACACTAGAGGTGACCATTCAGGAGGCCCGATCGTTCAAGTAACCAATGAAAATGCTTCCCAAAGCCAATCGGAACGCTCGTATCATTTCTCCTACACGCTAAGGAACAACCAGCATAATTTAGAAGCAACAATTTCATTTAGAAACTTTACCCGACGACTTATCTGGACTCAATTAAGCGTGTGTGACCGGAGAACTGATGGACAAGTGCTTCCACCCGCAAGTGCTGGGTCTTGTCCGCCTCTCTCCACCATTACCTGTATCAACAAGTTCGCTTCACTCTATCTATATTTTAATACACTGACCAAGCACAGATCGGGGTGAGTTTGGGAGGGAGTTGAGTGCTAAGAACATCATTAACTACTTGAGGAAGATAACACAAAAATAAAAAAAAGTTGTGGTTTTCTTGCTCTTCAGTAATGTTTTGAGTCATGTGTGATTATCGGGAGTGCTTCCCTATCACTGACTACGAGCAAGTGCTCTCTTAGTCCCTTAACTATTGGGTTATAATCTAATAATATTATGGCGTTCGCATTCTTTGTCGAATCTTGACTTAAAAGTTGTGGATTAAAGTGGCTTTTACGGACAGAACGCAGTGTGTACAAAAACCAACGGACAGAACGCAGAGTGTACATGAAGCAACGGACAAGAGTGTACAAGAGTGGCTCTGTTAGTGGCTTTCAGGTAAAATCAGGTAAAGTTACTTTTAAACTTTACAAGTCCCCATCTGGCAGGAAGGTTAGCCACACAGGGCCATGATATCAGCAGCCAGCGCTCGCACACTATAGATGCAGTATGAGGATATCCTCCAGAATCACAGGAATGAATCAAGTAACTCTGCCCCTCCTCCTGTTTTGGTAGCACTTAAAGTAACGATGAAGACCATAGTATATATATACCGACCTACAACGAAATTTGTAAGTACAATAGAAATGGGCACTATTGAGTGGGACAAACCAGTTTAGTTTAGTTCATTTATTATGCACCCCATACCCATCCCGTGGGCGGTAGTGGAAAGGGTTACAGAGGCACATAATGGGCTCAGGGACTGAACCCCACAATTCATTTAGCTAAGCTTACAATCTTATTAATACAATTTAGCTAAGTTACAATCTTGATGAGCTAGTTACAAAATTCAATATAAATTAAACTAACCTAACCTTCCTAGGCCTACTACACGATATCTGAGACCTAATATAGTACATATGTATACTATATTAGGCCTAGGAATATTTAAGTATGTTTTTTAGCTTAATTTTTTTCCGACTCAATAAATTGAATAGTACAAAGTGCTACTATCTAACTGCTTAGAACGGCCATCAATATACTATGGTGCACATAGTTACAAAAACTACTATCTAAACCGGTGAATGGGTTAAGTAATTACAAAGCTCCAGCCCGCCAAATACACACCGAAGCTATGACGTTGGTACAACGTTCGAACAAGTTTTAACAACCATTTAACCAGTTATAACAACATGTAACAACTTTATTACAAGTTGTAACAAGCGGAAAATAGAGACAGTTACGGTTTGTGTTTCCAGGGAGCTAGGTCCCTCATATCGGCAGGTCTGAACGGTCTATAATGACTGGACACTCAATACTGCAGTGTGTGTGAGATCGCGAGCAGCCGCGTCTAACAACCTGGTTGATCAGTCCAGCAACCAGGAGGCCTGGTCGACGACCGGGCCGCGGAGACGCTAAGCCCCGGAAGCACCTCAAGGTAACCTCAAGGTATGACCAGAGTTCTTGCTCACGGAGTTTACACAGGGAATGCACCAACGCCTCTCCTTCTGATACTGTGTGGCCCATCGTACATATATTGTTGTAATGAGGTTATCTTGAGACGATTTCGGGGCTTTAGTGTCCCCGAGGCCCGGTCCTCGACCAGGCCTCCACCCCCAGGAAGCAGCCCGTGAGAGCTGACTAACACCCAGGTACCTATTTTACTGCTAGGTAACAGGGTTATAGGGTGAAAGAAACTTTGCCCAATGTTTCTCGCCGGCGCCTGGGATCGAACCCAGGACCACTGGATCACAAGCCAGTGTGCTGTCCGCTCGGCCGACCGGCTCCCTATAATTATAATGAGCAATTAAAGAGTAGAATTTGGTGCTATTCACTTTATAGAAACTGGAAAAACTAAATCCAAACTTTAATAGTCCTAGGACTAGTAGTAGTACATATATACACATGTAGATTTATACTACTGTATACGTAGTATTTCCATGTTAATTGATGTATATATGATTTTATATTGCTTATTATTAAATAAAGATAAAAAAAATAGCTTGGTCTCATTTCCTCTCTCGTAGTGTTCATATTACCTTTCCGTCTATCTAGTTCATATTATAACTGAACCGGAACTCCTATATATCCTATATATAACTTTCCTAACTATAACCTAACCTAACCCCTAACCTAACCTAACCTAACTATCCTAACTAACCTAACCTAACTATCCTACCTAACTAACCTACCCCCTAACCTAACCTAACCTAACCTACACCTAACTATCCTAACTACCTAACCTAACCTAACCTAACCTAACCTAACCTAACCTAACCTAACTATCCTAACTAACCTAACCTAACCTAACCTAACTATCCTAACTAACCTAACCTAACCTAACCTAACCTAACCTAACCTAACCTAACCTAACCTATATATTTATTGCCGTAAGCCACAATGAGGAAGCTGAAACACATAACCCAACCCGCACTGTGAAACTGACGCCGCTGCACTCCGTCCTGGATTGAACTGTCGATCTAGTACGTCTATTTATATGGCTCTAAGTTCATTTACGGCAGAACGTTTAACTTGCACATTAACCGGTCCTCAGACATGTTAAAATGTGTACAGTATCAGTACATTTATGACCTGGAGTTTATATGTGGTTGAACTGTACGTATGAGGAGTTTAAGCACATCTCTTCAAGTGTAAAATTAAGCACATCTCTTGTTTTTGCCATGTTTACGTACCCACCATATTATGAAAATAGGTTAGCTTAGGGTAGGTAAGCTTAAGAGCTTATTAAGCTTGGTTAGAAGAGATTGTTAGGTTAGGTAAACTTTGGTTAGGTTTGGTTCCCTTATGTAAGTTTAAGTTAGTTTTAAGTTGGCTTAGGTTCCCGTAAGTAAGCTTACATTGTATTAGGTTAGGCCACCTTAAGTTATGTTAGGTTAGGAAACCTTAGGTTGAGTTAGGTTAGGCTACCGTAGACTTATGTTAGGTTACACTAAGTTTGGGAACCATCTCTTGAAAATAAAATCAATTAATGGCTAGTGATAGGTACAGTTCTGTAGGTAAAATGCGGGGAATTTATTGTTGAACATGTTCAAAATGGAAGCTGAAATGTTCGTAAACAAATTCTATGACAAGTTTTGCGTTACATTCCGTACAAAGATCTTTAATCTAATTGTATTCATTTGAAAATCAATATGTTCTTTAAGCTCTAATTTTACAAATATGTTCTTTAAACCCTTAATTAAACATATTCTTATCCTACCTTTAAACTTTTAACTATAAATATTCTTATCTTATAGCCAAGGATAAGACAGCAGGCTTCAGAGATTATTATGTTATATGCTAGTATTTACATAACACTTGTGCTGCCCCTAAGTAATTTAACTTGAGTTTAAACGCATAAAACTTTGAGGGTTAAACTTTGCTTTAATGTCCTGAAGCATCACTTTGAACATCACTGACGTCCTGAAGGTTCAGAACCAAGGTCCTTCTGCAGCGGCTGCTCAAGTTTGTTTAACACCAACCTCCTCCTCCTTCTTCTTCTCCCGCTGATGAGGGAAGAGCTATATTAGTCTCTGAACTATATTTAGACCTCATTTTATACCCGCGTTAACGCTTCAATGGTGGAGCTACTACGGACTGTTTGCTATAATTACCCTTGGTAAGAACCCCCCTTCTCCCCCATCTCGGCACTCGAAGGCTGGACACCCGCTATTAAAGATACAGCAGGAGGAACACTAATGATTTTCAAGTCGTTGGTACAACGACATGTAGAAAGATATGAGGGTGGCGGTGTCCTTGTGGCCAGCTGGCCGAGTCAGAGTCTCTGATAAGCAAATACTGGAGACGGCAGTGTAAGGCGTTTATTATTTTGACCGCCGTATGCAGATACATCCTGCTGGGGCTAATTAATAAATGTCTAAACAGTATCGGAGACGCATCTACATGGCAGCCGGTAACCCCCCCCCCCCCTCTTTCTTAAGACCCCCATCACCAGCTCTCTCATCCTCCGACAAGACATTTCCGCTGGGCCGCCAAGCGCACGTGAGGCGCTGAAACTGGAGACTATCTCCGCATCATACTCAACAAGCTAAAACTACAAGCCCTTACTCCATCATGCAATATCTGGGCGCCGTCAGCGTGTTATCAGCGGACTGCATGTCGGGCCGATAAGGTGGCGGCGGGCCGGAAGGCTGAGACAGCGCCGGGCGCCGCCGCCAACACTACGCACTCCATCAACAAACAGTGCGGGTGTTTCTCTGGCTGGGGTAACACCTCTACTCTTACCCACGGCCTCTTTCTCAGGTTCAAACTTCTCTTGCCTGGGTTCTAAGCCCCATTATGAAGTTCTATGCCCTCTTTCGGAAGTTCTATGCCCTCTTTCGGAAGTTCTATGGCCTCTTTCGGAAGTTCTATGCCCTCTTTCGGAAGTTCTATGGCCTCTTTCGGAAGTTCTACGCCCTCTTTCGGAAGTTCTATGGCCTCTTTCGGAAGTTCTATGGCCTCTTTCGGAAGTTCTACGCCCTCTTTCGGAAGTTCTACGCCCTCTTTCGGAAGTTCTACGCCCTCTTTCGGAAGTTCTATGGCCTCTTTCGGAAGTTCTATGCCCTCTTTCGGAAGTTCTACGCCCTCTTTCGGAAGTTCTATGGCCTCTTTCGGAAGTTCTATGGCCTCTTTCGGAAATTCTAGAGGTGAGATCTTGCCGAGTTTCGAGGCCATGTTACGGTGGTTCTAGGTTCTCTTGAGGGAGATTTTAAGCTCTATTGAGGTAGTTCTGCGCAATCTTGAGGTTGTTTTAAGCTTTATTGCGGTGATTCTGTTCTTTTGTTTTTTAATTTAGTTTTTAGCTGCCTTTCCGTCCCTTCCATTTTTACCATGCTGTTTACATCTCCTAATTCTTGAGTTCCTCTTGCGTCTCCTTTCAACAATTGAATTTATGACCTCTGGTGCATGGTGATATTTTATTGTCTTACATGTGAACTATCCTGGCATGTTGCACACAAGTATATTCACTGCAACAGCAGAAAGAATCAGTTTTTACAGGAAGTGAATTGTAGGAACTTACTTCCCATTTTCACGGCGCTCAGTTTTCATACTTTTGATATCTACATTACTAAGGCGGTATCCTCCAGTTCCCCTAGAATTTAAATTTCGCGAGGTTCATCTTCCCCCATATGCATGTAAACAATGTACGTCTTCACCCATATAAATGTAAACACTGTATATCTTCATCCATATAAATGTAAACTATATACATCTTCACTAAAAACACACACACACACTCCATCACTGTGGGCTGGACGGTAGTCATGCAGGTCGGCGTTCAATCCCCGACTGTCCACAATTGGTTGGGCACCATTCCTTCCCCCCCCCCCCCGTCCCATCCCAAATCCATATCTTGACCCCTTCCCAGGGCTACATAGTCGTAATGGCTTGGCGCTTTTCCTTGATAGTTCCTTCCCCTTCCATCGCTGTGACATCCTCCCTCTAGGTTCCCACAGCCGCCCATTTGCGGCTTCTAGGGTCCCCTAGAATCTGTTGATCTAGGATCGATTTTCTATTATAAAACAGAAAACTGCCATGGGTGACTGTTACAAAAGCTACGAATGTGCCTATTGCTATGAAAAAAAATATTCATCTCTGAAGTTGGAGCCGAAGAGTTGGAGTCTTATATAGCCCGAGGGTTTCGTCTGATGGAATAGCGAAACCATGCAAATTCCGGTTGAATTCCATTCAAAGTTGGCCGAATGCATATCGGTCTATCATACAGGTGTTTGGGTAAATTTCAATCCCGTTTTCCTGTAACTCATGAAGCTGCATACATCGAAAGGTGTGTAGCCTGCGTCCAGAGTACGTGCACTTAATTTATATATATATGCAAACAAGCCTGAATGGTCCCCAGGACTAGATACAACTGAAAACTCACACCCCAGAAGTGACTCGAACCCATACTCCCAGGAGCAACGCAACTGGTATGTACAGGGACGCCTTAAACCACTTGACCATCACGACCAGACATAAGGAAGTGATAGGAAGTGGTTAAGGCGTCCCTGTACATACCAGTGCGTTGCTCCTGGGAGTATGGGTTCGTGTCACTTCTGGGGTGTGAGTTTTCAGTTGTATCTAGTCCTGGGGACCATTCAGGCTTGTTTGCATTTGTGTTCCTCACGTGTTGCCCAAAAAATGAGGTGATTTGATAAAATGCTATGCCCAAGATTACCATCCGAGTGCCGGCGGGGAAGTGGTTCATATAGCCTTGGCTATCACTTCCTTATGTCCGGTCGTGATGGTCAAGTGGTTTAAGGCGTCCCTGTACATACCAGTTGCGTTGCTCCTGGGAGTATGGGTTCGAGTCACTTCTGGGGTGTGAGTTTTCAGTATATATATATATATATATATATATATATATATAATATATATATATATATATATATATATATATATATATTGTACCTAGTAGCCAGAACGCACTTCTCAGCCTACTATGCAAGGCCCGATTGCCTAATAAGCCAAGTTTTCCTGAATTAATATTTTTTCACAATTTTTTTTTAATTAAATGATAAAGCTACCCATTTCATTATGTATGAGGTCAATTTTATTTATTGGAGTTAAAATTAATGTAGAATATGACCGAACCTAACCAACCCTACCTAACCTAACCTAACCAATCTTTTTAGGTTAGGTTAGGTTAGGTAGCCAAAAAAGTTAGGTTAGGTTAGGTTAGGTAGGTTAGGTAGTCGAAAAGACTTAATTCATGAAAACTTGACTTATTAGGCAATCGGGCCTTGCATATAGGCGAGAAGTGCGTTCTGGCTATATATATATATATATATATATATATATATATATATATATATATATTATATATATATATATATATATATATATATATATTATATATATACAAGAAGGTACATTGGGTTTGTGAGAATACATTGAATAGTACAGTATTTACAATCTTGTAAAGCCACTAGTACGCGCAGCGTTTCGGGCAGTAACGTAAGTAAGTCAACTTAATGTTGACTTCAACTCTGAACTGTGTTCTGAGTGAAGATACACAAAGGTTACCCATCAAGGTTAGGAAAATGTAATGTCGAGTGCAGCCTCAATAATCTTGGCAGACGATAGTATGTCATATTATGATAGTATGTCATTAGTATGTCACATATGCACTTATTAAATAAGCCAATATTGACTATAAGCAAGTGCGAGAACGGGTTGCAACGGTCGAGTTATGGGAAACCGGCTGGCTGGTGGGGGAAACACTAGTCACATAATGAGTTTAGAAACACCAAAGAAAAAAGGCGAAATGATCAACCTCAAGACAGCTTAGTCTGGTAAAGAGAGACCTTCCAGGTGGTGGTGTACAGGATGAGGGCCTATCATCATTGATACAGCCTAGGCCTATAATCTTTGGTACAACGTTTAACCTGGACATTTCTGACCTGTTGTCGTATAATTTCCAAGAGGAACTCGAGACAACAATAAATATTAACTGGAAGGATGTCGTTTTAAACATTTAAGATCCAATCAATTTGCATACGGAAAGCAAGACTTGTTTTCCGTGTGTAGGAAATTAATTGGATTGTAAATATTTCAACAACAACCCACCAGTTAGTATGTTATATCAATGCTGACTTGAATTCCTCTCGTAAATTATGCCCCAGAGAGCTGACGAACGCCCTGCCCGGGCTCCAGCTGGCGCGTGCCGCCGTGTTTACTTCGTGTAGTGCCAGATGACTGAGGCGCTGGTTCCTTTTTGGCGGTTTACAACTTTGCGTGATAACGGTAACCATGGCGGGTGAAATTCTGCCAGCACTTTGATCCGGTATTTATTTGATTGCTTGTGGTAGTAGCGAAGTATATACATCTCATACACACAGGGTATATATATCAAGAGGTGTATTTCTCAGCATATTTTGAGTTTTTGCATAACGTACCACTACCACCCGTGGTAGTCAAACGACCATATGTCCGTATTAAGTTTACAAGTTAGACGTGAATCAGCAGCTGTACCGATGGCTCCAGCGTTGAGAACCATCACATAGCAACAGTAATGGATCCTGGTTCTGCATATCGGTTATTCTCATCACCAGAACCATCCATACAATTAATGAAACACCCGAATGGAACTCACACCTCATGCAGCACAATTGAAAAAGAACATTGGTTCACAGCAAGGCTAGTGCCTCAACTGAGAACAACGAGAACCGGTTTGTGAGAACAAAATCTAACAATTCTTTAGGAGAGAAGGAACAAAGGGGATATGATCACTACATGCAAAATACTGGGAGGAATAAACAAGGTGATCAAGGGCAGCATCTGTAAATTGATATAAAATAGGACTAAAGGACAACGGTAGGGCTGAGAAACACTAATTAGTAGAATAAATTTAATGAAATGTACACTGTGCAGGTTGTCAGCAAGTGGAATATGCTGGAAGAAGTCGTGGAAGCCACCTCCATCCACAACTACAAGATTAAATATGATACATAACTAGAACGTCAAGAGATATAATAAGGAATCAGATACAAATAATAAAAAATAATTCAAATCATGCACAAACAGGTTCGACAAAGTTCGTTTGCCGATTGTCAAAACTAAATTTATCGGTTAGTTAGGCTGTATAAGTTAGGTCATGTTAAATTCGGTTTTACAATCCGTCTTTTTGTTTACCAGAGTCTTGTGTACGATACGACTTGTATCTAGCATAAACTAGAGCTCACTCCAGGAGTCACTGATTGACAAGTACAGCTTATTATTTAAATTTGCCACGACAGACATAATACGTACACAGGGTCTGTTGACCTGCAACAGGATGCTTGTGTCAAGGGCGGGACAATCGCCGAACCTGCCATCTTCTGATAATACGTGCTTGTACTGATAATGTACCCCCTATAAATGTACGGTGCTAATAGTTCCCTATTTTCTATGATTATCCATGTTTCTATTAGTGCAATAACCAACCCGTGGGCGAGTGGTACGATAGCGGGGAGGGTATGTGGGTGGCAGGACAGGGTGGACGGGGGTAGGGGATGGTTTTGCAGGTGTCAGCGTATGTCTGGTCTTGGAGACTTCGTAGTCAGCTGCTACCGTCAGGAAGTGTCGACTTCGGGTCCGCTGACGGAGGTCGACGGGACACGCGCCGTTATGCCAGCGTAGCCACACACTTATCTGCTTACAAAATGCATTTTAGCTTTTCGGTCTAGCTCTTCAGTCGAGTCTTTCCCATATATTTTTCGGCGTATACCTGTAGTATACCTGGAGATGGTTCTGAGAGTTCTACTCCCCCAAGCCTGTTTTGACTTGTAATAACTTGGTCCCGCACATCCACAACAATCCGATTAGTCCGGCACTTCTTATAAATTCAGAACATGGCCTTTCTCCATTGAAGGATTGAAGATTATTGAAAGAGGTTTGCTCAGAAGAAAGCAAATATCTTGAGAAAGCGCCAAGCCATTACGACTATATAGCACTTGGAAGGGATCAGGATAAGGATTTGGGATGGGACGGGGGGAAAGGAATGGTGTCCAACCACTTGGACGGTCGGGGATTGAACGCCGACCTGCATGAAGCGAGACCGTCGCTCTGCCGTCCAGCCCAAGTGGATGGGTCAGGTTTGCTGAGAGCTGCAGCTGCATTATTTAGTATCCACAGTGAGACTTGGTCTGATCTTAAGGCTTTCAACCCGTGTTGATCCTTAAAGGTGATTCCTCGTGTCATCTGCTCTACCTCCCACGCTATTTGTCTCTCACTCACAGGCCTTCTATACTTCTGGGAGCGCCTCTGGTTCACATCTTTCATAGCTACAAGGCATCACTACCCGACATTCTATTACAATTTCAATCCAGCACTTACAAAGCTTAACGCACGCACGCGCGCACACACACACACACACACACACACACACACACACACCA
>WNGS01005680.1:9351139-9363607 GCA_020271785.1 Procambarus virginalis
ACTTGATCACTGGTTCGAGTTCACCTCAGTGCTCCAATTGATTTACTAATTATTATATGTATTATTATATTGTTATTATTATTATTTATTATTATTATACGACGTAAAAAATTAATGATATGGTATAAAGCTTAATGGATACAGTGAGGATTAATTAAAACAATTATAAATTTTAACATCCTTAAAATTACGGAAAACATCTGTGGATTAAATATAAGTACAGTAATTATAAATTAAGGGAGAGAAGAGAGAGAGAGAGAGAGAGAGAGAGAGGAGAGAGAGAGATGAGAGAGAGGAGAGAGGAGAGAGAGAGAGGCAAGCAGCAAGAGCAGAGAGAGAGAGAGAGGCAAGAGAGAGCAAGAGAGAACAGAGAGAAAGAGAGTAAGAGAGAGCAAGAGAGAGAGAGAGAGAGAGAGAGAGAGCAAGAGAGAAAGAGAGAGTGCAGAGAGCAAGAGAGGGAGAGAGAGAGCAAGAGAGAGAGAGAGAGCAAGAGAGAGAGAGAGAGGGCAAGTGCAGAGAGTTAAGAGCCAGACCTCAAGGGGCATGCCTGCACCACTGACCAGCCTGCGGGAGTGCTTGATAATAGGCCTGTTGATGCCATTCATCTGGTGTAGAGGCCGCAGGCGTTACAGACGGAGGGCCGGTGGCGTCCCGGCGCCACAGTGGCGTCTGCACCGCTCGCAGTTGACACACTCGCGACTCTCAGCGAAGAACTCGCTCCCAGGGCAGTCTGTGGGGTGAGATCACCAGTCAGGAAGGGGGGCTAAGGCGAGTCTGGCGGGGCATCAGGGAACAGTCTGGTTGGGGGCATCTGGGAACAGTCAGATAGAGGCATCAGGTTGGGGATCAGAGGCATCAGCTGATCATGTATGAGTTCTCACCTGAGTATACTTGCAGGGATCTAGCGTTGACTCCTAGGCTCTGCTATATAAGGTGTTGATGTATATGCGTAAATGCCAAAAGTTTTTAAGTTTTAAAACTTAAGCTAAACTTGTTAAGTTTTAAAATCTATCTGGAAAAGATCAAGGCAAATGGGGGGACCGCCGACAAGCCGCCGGCTTCCTGACCCCGTCCAGGGGGTTAGTGGCTGGTAAATCATTGCAGGGGCTTCCGACCCCTCCGGTTTCTTGCTGTATTTGGAACTATTTAATATATTTTATAGATCTAACATCAGGCTCCTCCTTGTTCTACAAATCTCTCGTTGTCTAAATACTAAATATTTCCTCTTTGTCAACCTTGTCAATTTCCCAGAGAATAATATTTATCATATATCGTCGATGATCTCTAGCCTGTACATTGTATCTGTTTTAATTTAGCTCAGAAGAGTGAAGCAAGAGGATTTAATAATTGGTGTTTGGCTGGAAGGGTGACTTGAGAAGTGTACCATTACTGAGACTGGTAGAATGATACAACATCCACTACGGGCTCACCATAGCCCGTGCTACTTGGAACTTCTTGTTCCAGGTAGCGAATCTTTAACAACAACAACATGGTAGGATGAGGTGGTGGAGAAAAACGTTGTGTGGTACATGGTACAATGGATAACACTATATGGTACATAGTATGGTACAAACGTGCTACATTACTAATGACTTAGAGGACAATGGCTTAAACCCAATGTATTGTATATCTGTAGTCTTTTGTAATAGGCTGCACCAGCTTTGAAGGTCTGGTTAACCAACATCTTAGGAGATGAACCATGGCTCTTGGGTCCCGCCTCTTAACCGATTGTTGTATAGGTTCTAGGGGGTTATTGCGTGTTATATCTACATATAAAAGCTGTGTATGGAATTGTCCCACCTGTCATTCCACCACTTCACTTCTCACAAATGCAATGAACAATGTTCATTATCCTGACACCAAACATATTCTTTCTTATGGCTCTGTGGCTTACTTTAATATTTAGGTTACGTCTATGCCCCCTTGTTCATGTACTACGCGTGCTGACTAGTTTGTTGATAAGTTTAAACGTATTTATACAGCGATCCAAATACGATCCCCCACTTCGCAGTGGGGCCAAGCTTAGCAGCCAACACTAGCAAACTTTGGTTATATCACGAGGCTATCTTCACGAAGACTTGTGTAAAAAAGTAATTACAAAGCTTCAATTACCTCATACCAACAGGTCTAAAGGATCTAATAACTGGACGTTCAGCTATGTAGTGCTTGATACCTGCTTGATGGGGTTCTGGGAGTTCTTATACTCCCTAAGCCCGGCCCGAGGCCAGGCTTATGACTTGTGAGAGTTTGGTCCACCAGGCTGTTGCTTGGAGCGACCCGCAGGCCCACATATCCACCACAGCCTGGTTGGTCCGGCACTCCTTGGAGAAAATGATCTAGTTTTCTCTGGAAAATGTCTACGATTGTTCCGGCAATATTTCTTATGCTCACTGGGAAGATGTTGAACAACCGTGGACCTCTGATGTTTATACAGTGTTCTCTGACTGTGTCTGTGGCACCCATGCTTTTCATTGGTTCAATTCTGCATTTTCGTCCATATCGTTCATTCCAGCATGTTGTTATTTTACTGTGTAGAGTCAGGACCTGGCCTTCCAGTATCTTCCACGTGTATATTATTTGATATCTCTCTCGTCTTCTTTCTAGTGAGTACAGTGTTGTGTTGGAGAGAGTGACACAATTCCTGCTTTGCGAGTTTCCACATGTGTTCAGGATTGGGAGATTCGTCACTTGCAGTCACCCACCTGCCACAGGTAATGGTAGCCTAACCTCAATACACAATACCAACCTCATTCTTCAAATATTTGTTTCACACTGTCTGGTGGACGTTCCGTGCTGCCGATGGTAGATGTTGGTGCCCAGCACAATGTTCAAGAGCAGCCAGGAGGAAAACTTTCCCATTGAAGCTTAAATTAATAACAAAGAACCGCGAGTATGCTTTAAGCAAGAGATTAATATTAGGGGTTAGTATAGATCACCAATGAAAATGCGAGCCAATTACCCTACAGGCACACTAGAGGTGACCATTCAGGAGGCCCGATCGTTCAAGTAACCAATGAAAATGCTTCCCAAAGCCAATCGGAACGCTCGTATCATTTCTCCTACACGCTAAGGAACAACCAGCATAATTTAGAAGCAACAATTTCATTTAGAAACTTTACCCGACGACTTATCTGGACTCAATTAAGCGTGTGTGACCGGAGAACTGATGGACAAGTGCTTCCACCCGCAAGTGCTGGGTCTTGTCCGCCTCTCTCCACCATTACCTGTATCAACAAGTTCGCTTCACTCTATCTATATTTTAATACACTGACCAAGCACAGATCGGGGTGAGTTTGGGAGGGAGTTGAGTGCTAAGAACATCATTAACTACTTGAGGAAGATAACACAAAAATAAAAAAAAGTTGTGGTTTTCTTGCTCTTCAGTAATGTTTTGAGTCATGTGTGATTATCGGGAGTGCTTCCCTATCACTGACTACGAGCAAGTGCTCTCTTAGTCCCTTAACTATTGGGTTATAATCTAATAATATTATGGCGTTCGCATTCTTTGTCGAATCTTGACTTAAAAGTTGTGGATTAAAGTGGCTTTTACGGACAGAACGCAGTGTGTACAAAAACCAACGGACAGAACGCAGAGTGTACATGAAGCAACGGACAAGAGTGTACAAGAGTGGCTCTGTTAGTGGCTTTCAGGTAAAATCAGGTAAAGTTACTTTTAAACTTTACAAGTCCCCATCTGGCAGGAAGGTTAGCCACACAGGGCCATGATATCAGCAGCCAGCGCTCGCACACTATAGATGCAGTATGAGGATATCCTCCAGAATCACAGGAATGAATCAAGTAACTCTGCCCCTCCTCCTGTTTTGGTAGCACTTAAAGTAACGATGAAGACCATAGTATATATATACCGACCTACAACGAAATTTGTAAGTACAATAGAAATGGGCACTAATGAGTGGGACAAACCAGTTTAGTTTAGTTCATTTATTATGCACCCCATACCCATCCCGTGGGCGGTAGTGGAAAGGGTTACAGAGGCACATAATGGGCTCAGGGACTGAACCCCACAATTCATTTAGCTAAGCTTACAATCTTATTAATACAATTTAGCTAAGTTACAATCTTGATGAGCTAGTTACAAAATTCAATATAAACTAAACTAACCTAACCTTCCTAGGCCTACTACACGATATCTGAGACCTAATATAGTACATATGTATACTATATTAGGCCTAGGAATATTTAAGTATGTTTTTTAGCTTAATTTTTTTCCGACTCAATAAAGTGAATAGTACAAAGTGCTACTATCTAACTGCTTAGAACGGCCATCATTGTACTATGGTGCACATAGTTACAAAAACTACTATCTAAACCGGTGAATGGGTTAAGTAATTACAAAGCTCCAGCCCGCCAAATACACACCGAAGCTACGACGTTGGTACAACGTTCGAACAAGTTTTAACAACCATTTAACCAGTTATAACAACATGCAACAACTTTATTACAAGTTGTAACAAGCGGAAAATAGAGACAGTTACGGTTTGTGTTTCCAGGGAGCTAGGTCCCTCATATCGGCAGGTCTGAACGGTCTATAATGACTGGACACTCAATACTGCAGTGTGTGTGAGATCGCGAGCAGCCGCGTCTAACAACCTGGTTGATCAGTCCAGCAACCAGGAGGCCTGGTCGACGACCGGGCCGCGGAGACGCTAAGCCCCGGAAGCACCTCAAGGTAACCTCAAGGTATGACCAGAGTTCTTGCTCACGGAGTTTACACAGGGAATGCACCAACGCCTCTCCTTCTGATACCGTGTGGTCCATCGTACATATATTGTTGTAATGAGGTTATCTTGAGATGATTTCGGGGCTTTAGTGTCCCCGCGGCCCGGTCCTCGACCAGGCCTCCACCCCCAGGAAGCAGCCCGTGAGAGCTGACTAACACCCAGGTACCTATTTTACTGCTAGGTAACAGGGGTATAGGGTGAAAGAAACTTTGCCCAATGTTTCTCGCCGGCGCCTGGGATCGAACCCAGGACCACTGGATCACAAGCCAGTGTGCTGTCCGCTCGGCCGACCGGCTCCCTATAATTATAATGAGCAATTAAAGAGTAGAATTTGGTGCTATTCACTTTATAGAAACTGGAAAAAACTAAAATCCAAACTTTAATAGTCCTAGGACTAGTAGTAGTACATATATACACATGTAGATTTATACTACTGTATACGTAGTATTTCCATGTTAAATTGATGTATATATGATTTATATTGCTTATTATTAAATAAAGATAAAAAATAAATAGCTTGGTCTTCTCTCATTTCCTCTTCTCGTAGTGTTCATATTATACTGTCGGTTTCCTATATATCTATATATATTTCCTATATATAACCTAACCTAACCTAACCTAACCTAACCTAACCTAACTATCCTAACTAACCTAACCTAACCTAACCTAACCTAACCTAACCTAACTATCCTAACTAACCTAACCTAACCTAACCTAACCTAACCTAACCTAACCTAACCTAACCTAACTATCCTAACTAACCTAACCTAACCTAACCTAACCTAACCTAACCTATATATTTATTGCCGTAAGTCACAATGAGGAAGCTGAAACACATAACCCAACCCGCACTGTGAAACTGACGCCGCTGCACTCCGTCCTGGATTGAACTGTCGATCTAGTACGTCTATTTATATGGCTCTAAGTTCATTTACGGCAGAACGTTTAACCTGCACATTAACCGGTCCTCAGACATGTTAAAATGTGTACAGTATCAGTACATTTATGACCTGGAGTTTATATGTGGTTGAACTGTACGTATGAGGAGTTTAAGCACATCTCTTCAAGTGTAAAATTAAGCACATCTCTTGTTTTTGCCATGTTTACGTACCCACCATATTATGAAAATAGGTTAGGTTAGGGTAGGTAAGCTTAAGAGCTTATTAAGCTTGGTTAGAAGAGATTGTTAGGTTAGGTAAACTTTGGTTAGGTTTGGTTCCCTTTGTAAGTTTAAGTTTGTTTTAAGTTGGCTTAGGTTCCCGTAAGTAAGCTTACATTGTATTAGGTTAGGCCACCTTAAGTTATGTTAGGTTAGGAAACCTTAGGTTAAGTTAGGTTAGGCTACCGTAGACTTATGTTAGGTTACACTAAGTTTGGGAACCATCTCTTGAAAATAAAATCAATTAATGGCTAGTGATAGGTACAGTTCTGTAGGTAAAATGCGGGGAATTTATTGTTGAACATGTTCAAAATGGAAGCTGAAATGTTCGTAAACAAATTCTGTGGCAAGTTTTACGTTACATTTCGTACAAAGATCTTTAATCTAATTGTATTTATTTGAAAATCAATATGTTCTTTAAGCTCTAATTACACAAATATGTTCTTTAAACCCTTAATTAAACATATTCTTATCCTACCTTTAAACTTTTAACTATAAATATTCTTATCTTATAGCCAAGGATAAGACAGCAGGCTTCAGAGATTATTATGTTATATGCTAGTATTTACATAACACTTGTGCTGCCCCCTAAGTAATTTAACTTGAGTTTAAACGCATAAAACTTTGAGGGTTAAACTTTGCTTTAATGTCCTGAAGCATCACTTTGAACATCACTGACGTCCTGAAGGTTCAGAACCAAGGTCCTTCTGCAGCGGCTGCTCAAGTTTGTTTAACACCAACCTCCTCCTCCTCCTCCTTCTTCTTCTCCCGCTGATGAGGGAAGAGCTATATTAGTCTCTGAACTATATTTAGACCTCATTTTATACCCGCGTTAACGCTTCAATGGTGGAGCTACTACGGACTGTTTGCTATAATTACCCTTGGTAAGAACCCCCCTTCTCCCCCATCTCGGCACTCGAAGGCTGGACACCCGCTATTAAAGATACAGCAGGAGGAACACTAATGATTTTCAAGTCGTTGGTACAACGACATGTAGAAAGATATGAGGGTGGCGGTGTCCTTGTGGCCAGCTGGCCGAGTCAGAGTCTCTGATAAGCAAATACTGGAGACGGCAGTGTAAGGCGTTTATTATTTTGACCGCCGTATGCAGATACATCCTGCTGGGGCTAATTAATAAATGTCTAAACAGTATCGGAGACGCATCTACATGGCAGCCGGTAACCCCCCCCCCCCCTCTTTCTTAAGACCCCCATCACCAGCTCTCTCATCCTCCGACAAGACATTTCCGCTGGGCCGCCAAGCGCACGTGAGGCGCTGAAACTGGAGACTATCTCCGCATCATACTCAACAAGCTAAAAACTACAAGCCCTTACTCCATCATGCAATATCTGGGCGCCGTCAGCGTGTTATCAGCGGACTGCATGTCGGGCCGATAAGGTGGCGGCGGGCCGGAAGGCTGAGACAGCGCCGGGCGCCGCCGCCAACACTACGCACTCCATCAACAAACAGTGCGGGTGTTTCTCTGGCTGGGGTAACACCTCTACTCTTACCCACGGCCTCTTTCTCAGGTTCAAACTTCTCTTGCCTGGGTTCTAAGCCCCATTATGAAGTTCTATGCCCTCTTTCGGAAGTTCTATGCCCTCTTTCGGAAGTTCTATGGCCTCTTTCGGAAGTTCTATGGCCTCTTTCGGAAGTTCTATGCCCTCTTTCGGAAGTTCTATGGCCTCTTTCGGAAGTTCTACGCCCTCTTTCGGAAGTTCTATGCCCTCTTTCGGAAGTTCTATGCCCTCTTTCGGAAGTTCTACGCCCTCTTTCGGAAGTTCTATGCCCTCTTTCGGAAGTTCTATGGCCTCTTTCGGAAATTCTAGAGGTGAGATCTTGCCGAGTTTCGAGGCCATGTTACGGTGGTTCTAGGTTCTCTTGAGGGAGATTTTAAGCTCTATTGAGGTAGTTCTGCGCAATCTTGAGGTTGTTTTAAGCTTTATTGCGGTGATTCTGTTTTTTTGTTTTTTAATTTAGTCTTTAGCTGCCTTTCCGTCCCTTCCATTTTTACCATGCTGTTTACATCTCCTAATTCTTGAGTTCCTCTTGCGTCTCCTTTCAACAATTGAATTTATAACCTCTGGTGCATGGTGATATTTTATTGTCTTACATGTGAACTATCCTGGCATGTTGCACACAAGTATATTCACTGCAACAGCAGAAAGAATCAGTTTTTACAGGAAGTGAATTGTAGGAACTTACTTCCCATTTTCACGGCGCTCAGTTTTCATACTTTTGATATCTACATTACTAAGGCGGTATCCTCCAGTTCCCCTAGAATTTAAATTTCGCGAGGTTCATCTTCCCCCATATGCATGTAAACAATGTACGTCTTCACCCATATAAATGTAAACACTGTATATCTTCATCCATATAAATGTAAACTATATACATCTTCACTAAAAACACACACACACTCCATCACTGTGGGCTGGACGGTAGTCATGCAGGTCGGCGTTCAATCCCCGACCGTCCACAATTGGTTGGGCACCATTCCTTCCCCCCCCCCCCGTCCCATCCCAAATCCATATCTTGACCCCTTCCCAGGGCTACATAGTCGTAATGGCTTGGCGCTTTTCCTTGATAGTTCCTTCCCCTTCCATCGCTGTGACATCCTCCCTCTAGGTTCCCACAGCCGCCCATTTGCGGCTTCTAGGGTCCCCTAGAATCTGTTGATCTAGGATCGATTTTCTATTATAAAACAGAAAACTGCCATGGGTGACTGTTACAAAAGCTACGAATGTGCCTATTGCTATGAAAAAAAATATTCATCTCTGAAGTTGGAGCCGAAGAGTTGGAGTCTTATATAGCCCGAGGGTTTCGTCTGATGGAATAGCGAAGCCATGCAAATTCCGGTTGAATTCCATTCAAAGTTGGCCGAATGCATATCGGTCTATCATACAGGTGTTTGGGTAAATTTCAATCCCGTTTTCCTGTAAATCATGAAGCTGCATACATCGAAAGGTGTGTAGCCTGCGTCCCAGAGTACGTGCACTTAATTTATATATATATGCAAACAAGCCTGAATGGTCCCCAGGACTAGATACAACTGAAAACTCACACCCCAGAAGTGACTCGAACCCATACTCCCAGGAGCAACGCAACTGGTATGTACAGGGACGCCTTAAACCACTTGACCATCACGACCAGACATAAGGAAGTGATAGGAAGTGGTTTAAGGCGTCCCTGTACATACCAGTTGCGTTGCTCCTGGGAGTATGGGTTCGTGTCACTTCTGGGGTGTGAGTTTTCAGTTGTATCTAGTCCTGGGGACCATTCAGGCTTGTTTGCATTTGTGTTCCTCACGTGTTGCCCCAAAAAATGAGGTGATTTGATAAAATGCTATGCCCAAGATTACCATCCGAGTGCCGGCGGGGAAGTGGTTCATATAGCCTTGGCTATCACTTCCTTATGTCCGGTCGTGATGGTCAAGTGGTTTAAGGCGTCCCTGTACATACCAGTTGCGTTGCTCCTGGGAGTATGGGTTCGAGTCACTTCTGGGGTGTGAGTTTTCAGTTATATATATATATATATATATATATATATATATATATATATATATATATATATATATATATATATATACCTGTATATATATATATATATTATATATATATATATTTATATATATACAAGAAGGTACATTGGGTTTGTGAGAATACATTGAATAGTACAGTATTTACAATCTTGTAAAGCCACTAGTACGCGCAGCGTTTCGGGCAGTAACGTAAGTAAGTCAACTTAATGTTGACTTCAACTCTGAACTGTGTTCTGAGTGAAGATACACAAAGGTTACCCATCAAGGTTAGGAAAATGTAATGTCGAGTGCAGCCTCAATAATCTTGGCAGACGATAGTATGTCATATTATGATAGTATGTCATTAGTATGTCACATATGCACTTATTAAATAAGCCAATATTGACTATAAGCAAGTGCGAGAACGGGTTGCAACGGTCGAGTTATGGGAAACCGGCTGGCTGGTGGGGGAAACACTAGTCACATAATGAGTTTAGAAACACCAAAGAAAAAAGGCGAAATGATCAACCTCAAGACAGCTTAGTCTGGTAAAGAGAGACCTTCCAGGTGGTGGTGTACAGGATGAGGGCCTATCATCATTGATACAGCCTAGGCCTATAATCTTTGGTACAACGTTTAACCTGGACATTTCTGACCTGTTGTCGTATAATTTCCAAGAGGAACTCGAGACAACAATAAATATTAACTGGAAGGATGTCGTTTTAAACATTTAAGATCCAATCAATTTGCATACGGAAAGCAAGACTTGTTTTCCGTGTGTAGGAAATTAATTGGATTGTAAATATTTCAACAACAACCCACCAGTTAGTATGTTATATCAATGCTGACTTGAATTCCTCTCGTAAATTATGCCCCAGAGAGCTGACGAACGCCCTGCCCGGGCTCCAGCTGGCGCGTGCCGCCGTGTTTACTTCGTGTAGTGCCAGATGACTGAGGCGCTGGTTCCTTTTTGGCGGTTTACAACTTTGCGTGATAACGGTAACCATGGCGGGTGAAATTCTGCCAGCACTTTGATCCGGTATTTATTTGATTGCTTGTGGTAGTAGCGAAGTATATACATCTCATACACACAGGGTATATATATCAAGAGGTGTATTTCTCAGCATATTTTGAGTTTTTGCATAACGTACCACTACCACCCGTGGTAGTCAAACGACCATATGTCCGTATTAAGTTTACAAGTTAGACGTGAATCAGCAGCTGTACCGATGGCTCCAGCGTTGAGAACCATCACATAGCAACAGTAATGGATCCTGGTTCTGCATATCGGTTATTCTCATCACCAGAACCATCCATACAATTAATGAAACACCCGAATGGAACTCACACCTCATGCAGCACAATTGAAAAAGAACATTGGTTCACAGCAAGGCTAGTGCCTCAACTGAGAACAACGAGAACCGGTTTGTGAGAACAAAATCTAACAATTCTTTAGGAGAGAAGGAACAAAGGGGATATGATCACTACATGCAAAATACTGGGAGGAATAAACAAGGTGATCAAGGGCAGCATCTGTAAATTGATATAAAATAGGACTAAAGGACAACGGTAGGGCTGAGAAACACTAATTAGTAGAATAAATTTAATGAAATGTACACTGTGCAGGTTGTCAGCAAGTGGAATATGCTGGAAGAAGTCGTGGAAGCCACCTCCATCCACAACTACAAGATTAAATATGATACATAACTAGAACGTCAAGAGATATAATAAGGAATCAGATACAAATAATAAAAAATAATTCAAATCATGCACAAACAGGTTCGACAAAGTTCGTTTGCCGATTGTCAAAACTAAATTTATCGGTTAGTTAGGCTGTATAAGTTAGGTCATGTTAAATTCGGTTTTACAATCCGTTAGGTCATGTTAGATTAGGTTTTACAATCCGTCTTTTTGTTTACCAGAGTCTTGTGTACGATACGACTTGTATCTAGCATAAACTAGAGCTCACTCCAGGAGTCACTGATTGACAAGTACAGCTTATTATTTAAATTTGCCACGACAGACATAATACGTACACAGGGTCTGTTGACCTGCAACAGGATGCTTGTGTCAAGGGCGGGACAATCGCCGAACCTGCCATCTTCTGATAATACGTGCTTGTACTGATAATGTACCCCCTATAAATGTACGGTGCTAATAGTTCCCTATTTTCTATGATTATCCATGTTTCTATTAGTGCAATAACCAACCCGTGGGCGAGTGGTACGATAGCGGGGAGGGTATGTGGGTGGCAGGACAGGGTGGACGGGGGTAGGGGATGGTTTTGCAGGTGTCAGCGTATGTCTGGTCTTGGAGACTTCGTAGTCAGCTGCTACCGTCAGGAAGTGTCGACTTCGGGTCCGCTGACGGAGGTCGACGGGACACGCGCCGTTATGCCAGCGTAGCCACACACTTATCTGCTTACAAAATGCATTTTAGCTTTTCGGTCTAGCTCTTCAGTCGAGTCTTTCCCATATATTTTTCGGCGTATACCTGTAGTATACCTGGAGATGGTTCTGAGAGTTCTACTCCCGTTGCTTGTAGCGGCCCGCACATCCACAACAATCCGATTAGTCCGGCACTTCTTATAAATTCAGAACATGGCCTTTCTCCATTGAAGGATTGAAGATTATTGAAAGAGGTTTGCTCAGAAGAAAGCAAATATCTTGAGAAAGCGCCAAGCCATTACGACTATATAGCACTTGGAAGGGATCAGGATAAGGATTTGGGATGGGACGGGGGGAAAGGAATGGTGTCCAACCACTTGGACGGTCGGGGATTGAACGCCGACCTGCATGAAGCGAGACCGTCGCTCTGCCGTCCAGCCCAAGTGGAGGGTCAGGTTTGCTGAGAGCTGCAGCTGCATTATTTAGTATCCACAGTGAGACTTGGTTGATCTTAAGGCTTTCAACCCGTGTTGATCCTTAAAGGTGATTCTTCGTGTCATCTGCTCTACTCCCACGCTATTTGTCTCTCACTCACAGGCCTTCTATACTTCTGGGAGCGCCTCGGTTCACATCTTTCATAGCTACAAGGCATCACTACCC
>WNGS01005680.1:9367705-9384230 GCA_020271785.1 Procambarus virginalis
TTTTTTAATATCGGTATCTGCTTGCATCTTTATTTTCTTGCATCTTATTTAAAATTGCAATTTATACTTTATTCAGTTTGAATGTTGCTCTTAAATATGACTAATTGTTGTATTATGTAATAATTTAATGTTTTCATGACATGATTAAGCTTCTCTGAGCTATCGTGCAGAGTCTACAAATGCTGCCAAAGCATTGAAGTAATCTTCATCCATTTATGTTATGTCTGCTCTTCAAAGTATAAATTGCATAACTGCTTCACACGCCTCCGACAGCCAAACTAACAAATGTTTCCAGTAAGGAGATGCTCAATACACTTGGAGTGTGTAGTTATTGTGAAAGATTATTTTATGTCACCACCTTGTCAAGAAAAGCTTTCAGTAGGGACTAAAAATAATACGCAAATTAAATCACCAACTTATCATGGCCATGCATTATATAATGATCTTGCCAGACTTGTAGCAGTATTTGTATCATCTCAAGTATTGATTCATACTCCTCATATATATAATTTTTCCTGACAGGGCTAACAGACAACTCGGGGATAATCAGAGTGTGGTCAGGCGTAGCAGACTACCAAAATTTTCTGAACTGCACGTGGTACATCAATGTACAGCCTGGTAGCACTGTCAGCATCACTTGGGTCGTCTTTGATCTTGAAAATTCAAACTCCTGCCGTTATGATTATGTTCAAGTACAAGACTTGTCTGCTTCTGGTGAAGTGATACGACGGTAGGATCAATTCGATTTTTTATTAATGAGTACTGGTGATTAGTTATTATACTTTCATGTACATTGTATTTTAAAGCATTATTGAACAATTAGCACACACAAATTTGATACAAATCTGTCAAGTTCTTAAACTGTTGTAACAGGTCAGAACCCATAACTTTTGGGACAGGCTGGAGAGGTTTTGCTTTAGAAGGAATATAAAGAAGTACTGGTTTGGAAATAATGGGTGTGGTTATGTGGAATGGGTTGCCAGCTAACAGTGACGAAAACAGTAGGGGGGTAGAAATAGCCTAAGCTACTCTATCCCTTTGAGATGTATTTCTTGCTTATCTCAATAAACATTACTTGAACTTGAACGAAAACAGTTTAACAGGTTTCAAGAATAGAATGGATAGGGATATTCAGGGCCAGATTTAGACAAGGTGGGACAAGCTTCCCATAAGCTATGGGAAGCTGAAGAGACCCTATTTGACAATTGTTAACAGAGAATAAGGTTGTGTAACAAACGAACTTGGCAAGACTGCTGCCATGATGCATAACAAATCTGTGCAGGATGGGGAGGATGGGGATGGGGGAACCATTTCTCCTTTAGAACTTTAAAACTTTGCCTTTAATAATACAGTTCTAAGACATTTATTAAAAGAAATAATATTAGAAATGTGTTCCCAGTGAGTTGAACAACCCTGTAAAGTCCTATGAGTAAAATACTTATTTTAAACTCTCAATTGCCAGAAAAATAATTTAAATTATAACATGATTAACACTGATAAAAGAAATTAATCGGTTCATAACTAACATAAGTTACGTACACTAATGAAATATAAGAAATCAGACAGTTTATAACATTTTCCTTCTTATTTTCCTAAACAAAGTAATGAAAAATCTCTTCATATATAAATTTAAAAGGATTTTAAGAGGCCCTTTCAGATTGTGAAGTTCCTAGCTGTAACTTCTTTAGTTTGTGCCTAAATACAGCCCTGGGGATGTACGAGAGGGATGGGGGTGTGCCCCTACTTGGATTATTGTATTAAGGCATGGAGACGACCTCTTCAGAAAGCTCTATTTGCTTTAGGAAAAGTTCAACACTGGGCAACAAAAACCATTCCTGAACTAAGTTGACTCTTACCAAAAATGGTTGAAAGCCACAGGGATAAGCTAACAACACTGCAAACCAGACATGACAGGGTTGATCTCATCAAAACCTAAAATAAATAATAATTTTAGGATATTGATCCAGACTACATCTTCAAAAGGTCAGATGTAACACGAGCAAGGCGCAACAGTTTCAAGTTCAAGCCACACTGCAGGACAGAAAACAGGAGATTCTTTTTCACCAATAGGGTTATAAATCCTTGGAACTGCCTGCCTGCCCAAACCATAAATGCCAAAACACTGTTGAATTTTAAAATCCAGCTTGATAAAATTATCAGCACAAATGGGGGAAGGAGTGCCTTTGACAAATCATTGGTTTTCTGTCCTCATAGAGGTAGTGGCTCTCAGGTAAATTTACGTTTGTAAATCTATAGAAGACGTATGAATCAATAGGCTTGCTGTAGTGCTCCTTATTCTAACCTTCTTGTGATACTGGGATTCATATCAATAAGTGTTAGCAATACGACATCAAATGTTATTCTTCATCTATATCTTGCCATTGTTAAGCCCAATTTAGATATGCAGTTCATATGTGATCACTATACTATAGTATGATCAAATTCACTTGAATATTTACAGTACATAGAATAGCATTTTGTTATGCAAACTGGCCACTTTAATCAACCCTAGTATACTTTTAGTTATACTCCGCTGGACAACCGAATCAACCCTGGCAGATTTTACATTATACTGTACTCCATTCTTTAAAAAAAACTAAATATAATTTCTAATGAAATTACCATAGCATCACTTGACATGATCTCCATTTGCCTGCCTTCATACTTTCAGCAGTAACACCCTTGAAGTATAGAACAAAATTAGATTTCTCAATTGATTTATTAATATTATTGGTCAATCCCCATTGCATAAAGGCTTTTACATGAACCTGTCTTGAAAGAATTCACTAAATTTGTTCTTACCACTAAAAATCATATAATACCTGGATTAGACAAATCTACCAATGCACTACAGCACTAATTTTACACTTCGCTCACAAACAACATGTCTGCCGCAACCAACATGTCAACCACACCTACCACAATTCCACCAACCAAAATCACCACAGAAGGCATCTAAATACACATACCAAAACAAGAAATATGTTTCTTTGATTTAGGGGTGATGACTATCCAAGGATCGGCTGTACCTGAATATCTGGATTCGGAAAATATTAAAGGAGGTCTAATTCCTTACAACCTCTTAGGAAGGCAGATGTGTCCAATGAAGTGCAAAGTGTGTCAATGAATTTCATGTCTGGTGGTGTTGTCCCTCCCACTACAAAACTGAAACAATTGTTATTGGTTAAGGGCAGCTAAGTACCCAATCATTTCAGAGCTGGGGAAAAAATGTGAATCCCAGAGGATGTTTGTCACCTGTTAGCAGAAAAGCTACTGTGCTTTATGCCAGATAAACACAGTTTAAGACAGATGCTTGGTGACATTGTGGCACCACCTGGGAAGGAATGTGCCAGCATCTACCTCACACAGAGAACCAACTGAAAGACTATTGACACCCAGTGACCCCAGATGATAATGCACAACCCATTTTCTTGTTTAGATAGTATTTTTTGTAACTACGTGCTCCAAAGTACAAACATTGACATATTAAGCAATTAGTAGAATTTTCTACTATTCACTTTATAGAATATAAAAAATGAAGCTAAAAACTTAAATATTCCTAGGCCTAGTATAGCACACATGTGCTATACTAGGCCTCAAATAGCATGTATTATGCCTAGGAAGGTTAGGTTAGTTTAGTTTGTCTTTGCAACATAAGTAGAAAATAGTTTTCTGGTTTGTCCAAATTCAATAGCACCGATTTTAACTTTCTAATTATGTTGTACATCAGTACAGTATATGTACTATTGTCCTCATCTTTCCTACAAGTACTTAATACTAAAACAGGAGGAAGGGCTGTAATACATCAGGCACCTTGTAACTCTGGGTTGCCAAACGTCTAAATTACGAAGGGCCCTCACTAGAACCCTAAACACAATTTGACAAAATTCAACATCTTCCCGTGACCTCCAGCGGAGCAGGAGCCTGCAATAACAGCAGGTCCACCACACCCTGCAGGCACACCAGACCACCACCAAGACCCACCTACTTCTTGTACTTCTAGGCCAGCTTTTCTCAACCAGCGTTCTCTGGAACCCCAAAGTAACTAGTGATTCCATAAAAAGATAGTGATAAACAGGCTAATTCTAATCATATGCAAATGTATTTGATTAATTTTTGTGCTTAATTGTACTCAATTTACCAGCAAAGACAAAACTTCCCCGGTCAGTTGACAATGAAATCCGAGCCTGAGAAATGCTGTTCTAGACCATGTCGGTGCCAGACAACAGCAAGTATAGCCTGCAAGTAGCCCAAAGAACCAATTAGAAAACTGAAATAAATAAAATCTATTAACTTCCCTGTGACCCAAGGCGGCAAGGGCACCTAGCATGGAATGCATACCATGAAGATGAATGTAAGACAGAAGGGCAACAAGAGACCTGTCAGCCGGTGGCCCAGGACTCCTGATGTCCACTCGGCGTCAAAGTTGAATCAGGAGTCTTCATCGTGTTCTTTTACTGGCGGTCCTAATGCGGAACCAGTGTTCAGACGTCCGCTCGCCGTCAAGGTTGAACCAAGAGTCCATTCTCGGGGTAAAACTCGGTGTCAAAGTTGAGTGTTTGGCTCGCTTACATTCCTAAAGAGCTACAACAACGAGTGTGAAAGAAAACGGTGGTGGCCGGAGGGTTTTCTTTCCTATTTATGGAAAATCAAACATTAACCCGTTTTTTGATGTATTATATATACATTGGATCTTTAATTGTGTTCAGGACAAAATTATATTTGCTGGATATAGTAAGTATGTGTCACGGCCTTATTAATCCACCAGATGTTTATATTTAGGGCTTAAGTCCGGCACACATCAAACTATAGTCTTTAAATTCTTAAAAACAGTTAAAGACTATATAATACGGGCTCACCATAGCCCGTGCTACATGGGCACTTCGTTCTGAGTAGCTAAATCTGAAACAACAACTATATAAATAAATACATATCAACCTATGTAAAAGACTTTATATCTTATTCAGATGATTGAACCAATAAGTTTTTAGTGTAGCGCATTTATTATGCATCTTATACCCATCTTGTGGGCGGTAGTCAAAAAAAGAAAGGGAAGGGAAGGGGGGGGGGGATATAGAGGCGCAGTATAGGCTCCCGTCAGGCAGGGTGCAGTCGCACCTCCACAGATCTCCAGTATCATCTACTGATACTGGTAATGGCTCAAAAGGGCCACCATTTACGGGCTATTCATGCCCGTGCCACCTTTTGGTGGCTTAATCTTCATCAATCAATCAGGTCCATAACCCGTCCTCAGGCCAGACTCGTTGCAACTGCATGCGGCAGTCCCCAAAGACGTATCCATTAATTCTAGCGTTCTCATTTCTATATTAGTATTAATATATATTAAAGTTCTAGGAATAATTGATGACTGCGTCTTTGGGATCGATCGCTGGATGGAATAGACTTGGTCTGAGGACAGGTTGTGCTTCGCTGACGACTTTTTGTCGTCAGGCCTTTTATAGGCCGTGGCATATGGATTTGAATAGACAAGTGTCTGTAAAAATACGATTAATTTGAAGTCAGTATTACTGTAATCGTTATTCATAATTATTTACCAGATACGTTCGAATTCACGGTGCAATGCTGCCGTGTTCAGTTCCATAGATTTCCAGGTATTATTATTTTTCACTGCGGTTATTACTTTACTATTCATTGGTTTATTTATAAATGTTACCTGAGGGTATGGCTCCCTGCAGCCTGGTGTACTGCGGGAGCG
This sequence comes from Procambarus virginalis, assembly GCA_020271785.1. Lineage (NCBI taxonomy): Eukaryota > Metazoa > Arthropoda > Malacostraca > Decapoda > Cambaridae > Procambarus > Procambarus virginalis. The sequence continues at coordinate 9,373,422 of WNGS01005680.1, forward strand.
TCCTGCCTCCAGCCTTCACCTCCACCAGCAGCCGTGTGACCCTCACCTTCAGGACGGACGGAAGTGTCACCAAGAGAGGCTTCTCTCTCCTCTACACCAGTGCCCGCACTGATACCTGTAATACACTTTTCTCTTCTATATATAGCCTGCAAGTAACAATGATCTAAATAGTCACAGATAGCAGATATTGGTAGTCTATCAGTATTAAGGTACATTTGCAATTCGGTATTTTAAATAGGTAAATTAGGCTAAATTTCAGCATTGCTAATTAGTTTGATTTGGGTGATGATCCGGGCCGCGACACAACCCTGCCCTGAGGACAGGTAGTTGAGACGCTCGAGACTAATTTTTGAGCCTCTCTAATGCATTTTCTGCAAACAATATATGTTCTTCTCACAGGCGAACTATATAGTTTTGTGCATTATAACCATATTTGATATTACAATATTTTATATTTACTGTATCTGATAACATAGTATTTGGTATTGAATCATGAAGTGTTCTCATTTAATTAATATGAGTCCTTCACAGCCACCTGGACGAGCCGGCCCACGACCACATCGTCTGCCTGGGTCGACCCCAACCCGTCACCTCCACACTGCCAGCCTATGAACGGTATAGCTGTTAATGCCATCTATATTTGTCCGTTTTATTCTTACATTATATTACACTTAATATTGGGTATGAAGACTTAACTTCAACCACTTGCAATTACGCCCATCTTTTATTACGGCCGCACTACCTTCATTTTACGGCCACACTGTATTCAGTACCTGCTGACCTTAATATTAGGGCCATATTACCCAAGGCCTTCCTTGACCTGAGCTAAAACCAAACCTGCTGTTTGTTGACTTGAAAGTCTTATAATATTTTCCACAATATGGGGGGGGGGACCCTTGCTTGACAAGCCGCTGGCTTCCTGCTCTCATCGAGGCCACTAGAGAGACAGCGGCCTTCAGGTAAATTTTAGTTAATTTAATAGTTCCATGATCTGTAGTTATGTACATGACTGTGTGATGACCCTTAACAGAGTTGTCGTCTCCGAGGGCCAGCATCAGTGTTGGGTCGGCCAGCGAGCAGTACTGGAACTATCAGGAGTGTGAGTGGAGGCTCCGTACTCCTCCTGGCACCGTCATACGCATAGCCTGGTTGACCTTTGACCTCGAGCAAGGTGTCTCTTGTAGTTATGACTATGTTGAAGTCCTGGAAATTTCTAATGATAGCTCAAAGATTAGAGGGTAAGTAATATTTCTTGAATACTGTTTACTTTGTAGTTGAATTTAGAGAAAATATTTATGAGGTCGAGCGAAAGACAAGATTGGGACATTCAATATTTTTTTGTCTTAAAATATAAATAAATTCAGTATTAATGGTTAAGGTTAGGAAATGTTCACATGTAGTTGACGTAATGTTCTCAATTTTTTTACAGGTAACAAATTATGTATTCAATACACAGGACGTGAAAAAAATGTTCTAGGTCACGCGGGAAAGGATTAACTGCCGGCGTTAACAACCTGTCCTCCTAATAGAGCGACACATACTTACCGAAGGCCAAAAATTGTACTAGAAATGGTAGCGGCTCGCGACGTTGACATACTGTCCCGTTTCTTGTTTTGGGTCCTCTGGTTGGTTAAGATAAGGGCACTTTAGTGCGACGGGTCGAATAACATAGGAAGAATCAGACGCAAATTTGCCGTAGTGTGTCGGTGAACGTTGGCTACTATCTAACCACTTATGTGAATAATGATTGGGGAAGCTTACGGGCCGTTAAAATAGGGGAAGATTGGATGTATGCAAGAAAATGGGGCAAGTTAAGCCCTGAAGACAACAGATAAGCAGTGGAGTTGCACAATGGTGGTCCGGCGGTCGCTTTCTCCCGGAAGGAAATGCACCGGGGAAGGAAACCAGGCGGGGGAAGCTTAAGCCCCGCCCCACAGGACTAAGCCCCGCCCTACCTGGTGACAAAGCCTCGCCCCTCCCCACCTGGTGACTAAGCCCCGCCCTACCTGGTGAACAAGAGAGGGTTTGCAATTACTTTATTCACTCTCGTATTCTTGAAGATATCCTCACAGTGTACCCAAAATTTGCCAATGCAGGCTACTAAACATATGGCCCTGTATGACTAACCATCCTGCGAGATGGGGACCTTTATTACCACTGCTACCTTATTCACTCTTGTGTTGATGGTATCCTCAAAATGCATCTGGAATCTGCCAGTGCAGACTGCTTATCACATGCCTGTATGACTAACCATCCTGTGTGATGGGGATTTTAGCTTTTTTGACACACTGTACTCCACTTCATATAGTCTAGGGTAGCTGCACTAATGCAGATGTACCTAAGGAATTAATAAAAAAAAAAAGAGGCAGGTCACATCCCTGCTCATAGTCTGCCCACATAACCCAGCTCGTGTCACATCCCTGCTCTTGGTCTGTCCACATATTCCTTCCAAGTGGTATAGGGTCATAATAGCTGAGCGCGTTCCTAACCGTACCTTACCCAACAGGAAGTACTGTGGAGGTAGTCTGCCTCCTCCCTTGATCATGTCGTCCAACGCGGCAGTGATCAGGTTCCATAGCGATGGTTACGTCACCGGCCAGGGCTTCACCCTCCTCTATGACAGCATTCCCAGTCCAATTGACAACGTAATGTATACATTTTTATTTGTGAATGCATACATCGAGACACTGAGCTTGTGAATGCATACATTAAGATACTGAGCTAATATATTTGGTCAAACGTAGTAATGTGTACTCTTGGGCCCCATAAAAGTTCTAGTTTTGTATTAGAAAATTTGAAAAGTAGCTTTAGAACGTAACCTAAGCAGTTCAAGCATTCCTTAGGCTAATACATGCTACCTGGGGCCTAATAGTGCATATATGTTTTATACTAGGCCAAGGAATGTTTAAGTTTGCTTTTAGTATTTTTGTCAGATTGTAAAATTAATTGTACAAAACCTGAACTTTTTGTCCAACAGTACATATTGGTACATTTGACCAAGTAGTTGCTATAAGTACTGTTATATTAGGAGGATGGGGGACTAATATGTCAATTATGTTCCAGATTATGATCCCTGCATAAAGTTGTTCATCAACAAGAGCAGGCAGGCCATCATAAGCAGCAGCAGGCCATCATCAACAGCAGCAGCCCACCATCAACAGCAGCAGCCCATCATCAACAGCAGCAGTCCATCATCAACAGCAGCAGCCCATCATCAACAAGAGCAATCTGCCATTACTCAGTAGCTCAGCCATAAAAATTGTTCAGAAACTCTCAATAGCTTAACTATAACCGAATTAAATACATCTAAGGATTAACTAAATGTAGCAATATGGCAGAGGCTTAACTTATGATAACTTGTTCCAACAGGCTGTTCCTTAGAGGGGCTTGTCAAGCCCACATATCCACTACAACCTGGTTGGTCTACCACTTCTTGCATAAGCATGTTTAATTTGCTTTTGTTCTAGCAATATTTCTTATTGCTAGAAATATTACTAGATGGTAATATATATACCCATGAACTTCTGGTTTCATACAGAATTCTCTCATTGTGCCTATAGCACTGCTACTCTTCACCAGGTCTATTCTTGCTATTATACATATTACTTCCTATTATATCGCTCCAGTATGTTGTTACGGTGCAAATTTGGGACGTGGCCTTCAGAATCTTCCATATATATAATGTATACGTTGTGATACGTCTCTTGTCTCCTTTCTAGAGAGTACATTTGAGAGCGTTCAGATGGTCCCAATAATTTAGGGACTGTCACAAGCTGAGCTTAACATGGCTATTAAACAAAAATCTACAATAAATAATAAAGTATCATGGCAGCCCATATGGGGTTAGAGCAGTTACTTCAACAGCACTCTAGCAGATGAGCCTACACTGTGACCTGGATTGACCAATCACAAGCATCCAATCCAGCAGAGTAGAGGGCTCTGTGCTCCCCCACAACAAAAAATCTGTTGTCCAGGATGTACAACAGTACCAAATTTGTTCTACAGTATATTAAAAGTTATTGTATTTTATTTGAACATTAAATATTATTTGCATTATCTACATTTCTTTATTTACTCTTATTCACAGTTATTGAAGTATAAGTACTACAGTAAGTTAAATCTTGAGAAATTTTAAATGTAATGAATATTTTAAGCTAAGGAGCAGTCACACACTGCAGCTTGAAGCTTACATCACAAAAGATTACAAGTCTGAGCCTAGTGCTTGTCCCTCAATTACTCATTATGAGACAGTTTTAAAGGCCCTCGAGGCACCATACAGTTCTAGTGTCATGTTAGAACAACCTGCCAGGGCCGAGAGAGAATCCACTCCAAGGGTTACGTGATACCCCCTTAATACTACCCCGAAATTGTAATGGTGATAACTATGGTAAGTTTAACGAGTAGTACGGACAGCAAGTACTGTAGTAGTAATTTCAGGTTCTGGAATTACTACTACTTACTACCAAGAAGCCTGTACTTAGGCTAATCCAGGAGTCCCTGTAGGTCAACTATTTACCTTCCCCAGGATGCAACCCACAACAGTTGCCTGGGTACCTATTTTATTGCCAGGTGAACACAATCAAATCAGTTGAAGGGAAAAATACCCAACCATTTCTGTTCTGCCTGGGGACTGAGAAACTCTGATACTTTGGTTGTGAGCCTAGGATTTTGACCATTGTGATACAGGACCCATAAATAAGAGAGAGTGACAGCACAACTATATTCATGACCACTCAGACTAAAGACAGTATAGTATACACTCATATACATACACTCATATATCAAGGGTATAAACCAAAAAAAAAAGACTACCCTGAACAGATTTATTTTCCTTCACTATTCAGAGTTTCTAAAGCTTTACATGTTGGAACTAAGGCCTTTAGTTAATTAATTATTATTATATTGCAATTATACAGTCATATATAAAACAGTATTTTTATCATCAAATCAGAATTCACAGATAAAATTCTAGTTAAAACTAAGCTATTCAGAAATAGAATAAGTATTTATACAAACTTTGTAACACAATGTTCACAAAGTGCGTGAAGGTCTGGACATTACACAGCAAGTGCGCGTCTGGACATGACAAAAGTCTATATACGTCTTGACATAAAACACTTACACTTTTATGTATACATTATGGCCTGAACCATGACCAGTCATACAGGATACAAACAAGAGATCCTTCATGCTCATTGGCTCCTTTGATATCTGTTGGCGCAATGCTCGATAATCATTGGTCAACGCCATGTCATTTATATGAATCCTAAATGCTAATTGGTTATGTTACCCGTTGGGCGTTTACGTCATTATCATAACACTAGACGCTGATTGGTTAGCTATTATCCAATTGTTGCAGAGTTTATGAATATGTCATGAATATCTACTTGATGATTGGTCAAATGTATGAAAACAAATTTACAACCAATCAGCAACTAGAAAGCATATGTCCAACCTCAGACAGTTCAAAGGTTCAGAACTATATCACACATTCATCTGCATTATAAGCTGTTACCTACACCAAAAAAAAAAAATTATCTGTATATTGCAGTAGAGTATATTTACACGAACGTTGTCAAACTGGTACATACATATACACACACGCATCCCATCAGATAGTGAATTCCAAAAATCTGTCTCCCAAACCTTGAGATAAATTCCATCTCCTAGAATTTGTATTCTTGTTTATCTGCCATTATTCTGTGAAGATACCATCTGCATTAAACATCACAACAAAGAGGAGTATTTAAGTTAAACATGATATACAGTATAAATTAAATGCCCCAATGTGCAAGTTTCAAAAAAGATTTTGGTAACTCAAAGGGAATCTTCTTAAATTCAAAGAACTGAACACTATACTAAAATTAAAGCATACCAATAAAATATGTAAGTAAATTGAAGTGTGGGAGAAATGCTTTTTGTCACACTAATGCTTGTATACTGTCATCTGATTCTTGGTAAAAATATTAACTTTGCTAATAATCCAAGTAAAAAGTATATCAAGAACATTAAATTTCCAATTCACTAAGTTTTGCTCAGGTTTTCAACATTAACTCAAAACTCCGATGCAGAACTTCAGATAATGCCACAAAACGTGCATCTCTAGTCTTAATTGTGGAATTACATCACTAATCAAGTCACACCCAGTACTGCCAAACTACACCATTATTGTTTACTATGTGGAACAAATATATACAGGAAATTTAAGGTTATGAAGTGCAGACCAAGCACTTCAGCAGAGGCCAAAAAATCTGCATTTATATTATACAATTTTTAGTATTGTATATAATAAATAGTTCTTTACTAGTATAAAGAACTAGTAAAATCCAATAATTACTGTACAGTACTATACTTAGATTTGTGTATAAAAGCATTACTTAAGTATTTTTATAATATAACCAATACAGGTACTGTATTAACAGCTTAAATTTAGAGACTATGGTTAACTACAATTAGCAGTTTAAGGTCATAAACATAATATTGTCTACACTGTACATGCAGAGAAAATGACAACATTGGCAGCATCATTAATGAAACCACCACGAACAAGCAACGTGTGTGTATTACACATACCAGGACACCGATATGTCGTTAAAAACAATACATTAGTGTACAACAACTACCTTCATGAAAGCGTGACAATGAAGCCTTATTTAACAGTACTTTTCTTGCACCATCTTTTACTCTCTTACTGGAAAACTTTCCACATGGAAAAGCTCTTAAAAAGAGAAAAATAAATAAGCAGAGAAGAAACGAATGTACAGTTATTATTATCATCAAGTACTTCATATCAACATTTAGCTAAAAACTTGAGTGTATATTTATTAATCCCTTTGCCCGATATATTAAAAAGTAAACATACGCTTCAGACAGATAATTGTATTGCCTGAGATGTCATAAATTCCATATAAATTTCCCATTAACAATTCAGGGCGATGAAAATGGTCTATCCAACACACATTACAGTAATTCCAAAATTTGCAACCCATGATGCATCTTGACCTGAAATGGCTTTTTAAGCTAATTCTTCTGGACAACTCAAACTACAGAAGGCACACAGCACAAAATAATAATAATAATAAAAAACTGAGATGAAAACAAAATAAAATCATGACTATTCCTTGGAAATAATAGACTTAATTGGTTCATATCTTCAGAAACCAAGCACCAATGTACAGGATACTTAAATATTTTGCTAATTTACCTCAAACCTGACCTAGATTAATTTTACAGTTTTTACAAATGCTAACAGGATTGAGAGTTCACATATTACCCAGTGGTCACTGTTGGTGGAAAGCAATCAACGTTATGTACTGTTTACTAGGTAACATGTCGTTTTCGACCAATGGTGCTCACTGGGTACATCTCTGTCATGTGAAGTTTAAGCTGATGATTATTTGACGTGAACTTCCCCACCAGTCCCACTGCTTATAGTACCACTGTTTAAGCATCAATTATCGACTTCTAGTGAATGTCACCAAGAAAGTGCATTTATAATTCCTTTGACAAGATACATTAGCTAGTCCATGGCTTAGATTTCCATAGTGCCAACATAGCCACTTTTCACTCATTTCTTCCAATCACTCCAGCCTCTGGCAAGTAAACAAATTCAGCCTACTATATCTCACCCAAATAAACAGAGAAAAGTCACCTTGCAATGCAATTTTAATGTTATCTCACCCAAATAAACAGAGAAAGAGCACCTTGCAATGCAATTTTAATGCTATCTAATACTGCCTGATCTAACATCTTCAGACTGCATCTAGTCCACATAGTGTGCTTGGAACTATACCTGAGAAAATGCAGGTGCAGATTTTATTGCTGTTATAGATTGAAATGAGGGGTCAGGCACAGATTTACACTTTGGCTTCCTGTCCTCCGACACAATTAATTATTAAAAAAAAAATATTATGTGACATTGTTACAGTATGTGCTTTTGATGTCCACTTATACAATTCTCATTTTCACTAATGATGTTACTTAAATAAGAACTATGAAAATGTTTACTAATAGCATTTACACAATATTCAACGTATCTAAATTTGAAAATAAAATATATAAATCAAGTTCTGTATACTATACAGTACAGCATATTAAATAGAAAATGGAATATGAGTATAAGCCTACTTTGAGTGTGTATAGGCCTATTTTGAGTGCTGTTGACTGAAAAATGCTATATTATTAGAAGTTCTCGCTCCATTCATTTTGGGCAATTACTAACCAGAGAATATATTTAACAAGATAATGAAATACTGTAGTACCAAAGGATATTTGTATGTGCAAACAAGGAACTAATGACAAATATTATTCCTCCATTGTCAAAAATCCCCTTCATATTTCTTCTATACAGTATATCCAAAAATATTGGATTCAGATTTCAAGCACTAAAATATTAACTTAATGTAGTACAGTATTTTCTCTTGTTCAGGTTACACTGGGAGCTGCCATTCTGGCCATTTTGAACATGCAGAGAGAGAAGGGATGGGTAAAACCTCATGCCATGGTCTGTTGATCAGTGAGGGGAAGAGCGGCAGCAATTCCTCCATCAACGACCCCCCTCACTCCCAGCCCATCACCCTTCATTATTGCCCACAATCAGAATGTTGCTGACCCTCAGAAAGAGGCAGAAACCAACAGTCACATCACTGCTGACTATAGCATTTCTCAGCAATAATGAGGAAAAGACACTGCTGGCCTTCAAACAAACCATGTATGGCATCAAGCCTCAGAGGTATGGAGAGGAGGGAAGAGATGTGCAGACTTCGTACAGGTCAGTAGACACTCACAGAGACCCATCCTTAGACACAATCAGAGTGCAGACAGAGAGACACCAGACACAAGAACAGGCAGGGAGGCTACAAAAGACGAAGGTGCGAGGGGGGGGGGAGCGAGGGAGGCTACAAAAGAGGAAGGTGGGGGGCAGGCTGGTAAAAAAAAAAAAGGCACCACTGGCACAACAATCATTTTAACAATGGGGCAGCAATGGATGTATTTGTTAACTTGTGCTCCCTTTTCCCCTCCCTCTTTATCTTCTTTCCTCCAGTGCACACATCAGTTCTTCCTACGTGGGTGATGGGCTTCTAGCTTATCATTAATTGGTGAAGTTTGGGGTGCCAGAGGTGTAGGCGGCAAACATGCCATTGGTGGAGGTGCAGTTGAGGTTGGGAGTGACTGGTGGGGTCATTAGACCTGACGGGGGCTGGGGAGCGCAGAGAAAGATGAGTGACTTCTTGTTAATCTTGACACTCGATTGGCTGCTTGTGCTGGGGATGGCTGTTGACTGGCTAGGCTGTGGCTGGGGCTGTGAAGGCTGGGGGTGCTGGGGCTGGCTGGGGTGGCTTGGGGCTACAGGAGTAGCGGCAGGGTCGGCTGGACGTCGCTCTCCTCCTTTGGTGACTTCTCTCTGAAAAAATTGAGAAAATATTGGGTTAGCATCTGCCAATGAGGTTAGGAGCATTTCTTTTTATTAATAAATTCCAGGAGCAGGGCTTTTCCCGAAGGTCTGAAGAAGTTACTGTACATATCTGTTAATTATAAACTCCAGCTTTCTTCCACTCTCATTTAATCTTTCTTTCTTTCTTTCTTTTCCCCTCACCTTTGACATCTCTATGACGAATCTGTGCCTCTGATTGCCATCTATTGCCTCTTGATCTGCTACTCCTAGCTTCGAACATTGCATCTTTGTGTACTTTGTCAATTGCTCTCTTAATGTAATGTGTCATTATCACATACCCGCTGTGCATCCTCTAATCCAGTGTTATTCAGGCTTCCCTTGTGTCTCAGTCTTTGGAGTTCAGGAACCAGGGTTGTTGCATATCTCAATCTTTTCTGTCTTCGTTATGTGCTTGTTTGTGTGGAGGCTCTATGCTGAAGCTGCCTATTAAACAGTGGGTCTAACTTAGGCTGCAGTGTATATAGATGTGAGAAGTTCCCTGTGTCATAGTTCCTGAAGGCTATATAAGTATTGGCCAGTTAGGCATATGTCACTGACCTTTTTTTTGCTAATGTGTACCTCTAATATTAGATTTTTAGATTGTCTTTTCCGGTGTCTATCTCTCCAGGTTCAAGAATCTGTTTCCTCTCATCCTTTAATGGTGAATTTTTCTTCTTGCTCCCATTCATATCATCATAACTTGCATTTGACTGGATTAATATCCAATAGCCAATTTTCTTATCAAATATAATGATTTTGTCATTTCCTTTTTCAAGGTATGAGAGCCCCTCTATTCTGATTCTTATTAGTTTTGAGAAATCAGCAAAACAAAAGCAACAAACACACAAGAAGATTGTTCCTCCTGATGGACACACAACAAATATAGTACCATCCAGGAGACATGGCAATTGCATGGTGAAAGTGTTGGAATGAACACACTTCACAACCACAACCATCATCATCATCATCATATCTCCTCATACCATTGATGCACCTCCCTGCTGCTTGCATACTTCTCTGTACACAACTGGTGCTCTTTCCTCCCTACAAACACAGACATGCTTCTCAATCCCATGAGTACTCCTCTCCATATCACTGATACATTCCCCAGCTACATACAGCTTTCCCTACCCCTGTGATCTGCCTATATGCTGCATGCATCCTATGTCTCACATGTTTCATCTCCGTGTGTCACTGATACATGCCTCTGCCACAGGTGAGCCCGTGTGCAACGCGTGCGGACTTTACTACAAGCTTCACGGCATCAATCGACCACTCCAGATGAGGAGGACTCGATTCAGAGCCGCAAGAGGAAACCCAAGAACAAGAAGGCGGACGAAGGAGGAGATGAGAAGGAGAAAGATAAGAAGCTCTCA
>WNGS01005680.1:9394452-9408112 GCA_020271785.1 Procambarus virginalis
AATGTGGAATTAGGTAGAACATAGACCCCACACAACCTATAATTATGTTGAGAAATCTTTAAAGAACTCTGATAAAGAAAGGACTCTAGGGGTGGTTTAGATAGAAATACTTCACCGAAGGACCACATCAAGAATATGTTGCGAAGGAGCCCTATGCTACTTTCTAACTACAGAATTGCTTGTTAAATACATGGATGGAGGAATACTAAAGAAATTGTTCACAGCCTTTTAGTTAGACCAAAGCTGAATATTGCAGCGTTGTATGGTGCCCTATATCTTAAGAAGCACATCAACAAACTGGAAAAAGGTGCAAGACATGCCACTAAGGGCTCCCAGAACTGAAGGACGAAGGCTACGAGGAAAGGTTAGAGCATTAAATATGCACAAACTAGAAGATAGAAGAAAAGAGGTGATATGATCACTACATACAAAATAGTAACAGGAATTGATAAAATCGACAGGAAAGATTTCCTGAGACCTGGAACTTCAAGAACAAGAGGTCATAGATTTAACTATTGCTAAAACACAGATGCCGAAAGAAAGTATAGAAAATTCACCTTTCGCAAACAGTATGGTAGACGGTTGGAACAAGTTAAGGGGAGAAGGTGGTGGAGGCCAAGACCGTGTCAGTAGTTTCAAAGCGTTTATTGACAAAGAGTGCTGGGAAGACGGGACACCACGAGCGTAGCTCTCATCCTGTAACCTACACTTAGGTAATTACACTTAGGACAACACACATCCCCAAGAAGCAGCCAGTAGCAGCTGTCTAACTCCCGGGTACTTGTTTACTGCTAGTAAAAAATAGCATAAAATTAAAAATTTTAATAAAAAAAAATCACAATTGGACAAAAAATAGGCCAACTGCAAATTCATTTGTCGAGCATTGATTAGATAGTCACATAAACTTGTATGAACAGAAACAATAAGATCAGGGCTGTCATGAACAGTAGTTTACATTTTAGTATTTAGCATATTAGGGCATTATCAAATCTAACAGATTGGTTTTGTTTGATTTAACGCCTACCACTTTGCGGAGGTTATTAAGGCCGCTAAAACTTATTGATCACCCGCAACATACTTAAAATGAGATACCACACGGTTAGTGCTTATAAAGAGGCAAAATTAAGGAAAGGTTTGGTCTGGTAGGATGAGGTCAGGTGAAGGTGGGAGCAGTGAGATGGTCAGGTGATCCCTGCCGGCTGCAACTGGTGAAGGTGGGAGAAGGTGAAGTGTGAATGTGGTGTGTAATACAGAGGGGAAGGGAGGTGGTGGGCACATGTCTGTTAATTTATATAGGCGCTTCTGCCATAACAGAGGCCGATGCCTGAAGGGCCCATGATGAGCCAGTTGTGTCGGAAGTTGCACAAGTAAGAGGTTTCTTTATGTTAGCAATGAAGGTCTACTAGATTTGCTTTGAAATATTTCATCACAAAACTCTTTGCTTAATTTTGCAAATAGCATGGATGAGGAATACTGAATTTAGCTATGTCTACTCTTTCCACTGTTCTCAATCAACACCTAAACCAAAATTTTGTGTACTTCATTGCTTAGTAGCTTTTAAAACTGGAGATTTACTTTCATACACTAAAGTAGGCTTAATATGACCCATAAGCTCACTTTGCAAAGTCTTATTGTTGCCACTAAAAGTTACTCAGTGGGCATTATATGCCTACATGTCACCCTTATATTCTTCCTACCTCAGTGACTGCCACCTACTGTACCTCCTTTACTGTTGACAACTTTGCCTCTCAGTAAGTCTGTGATATCTAAATATGTCCTTCACAACGTCTCGGCGATTTCGTCGGAAAACATGTTCTGCAGTATTTTTGAGTTACTGTATTAATCGTTTCAAGTATTACCCTTACTATTTCATGACACTGTTGTTCTTGGTTTTTTCCTCCAGGTTCTCTTAATCTGAGATCCACAATCACAAGTAAAACAAAGAAAAGTGACAAAGTTATTAGAAGTTTTAGTAAATCAGGTAAGTTTTCTAGTTGTAAGTCAAAACACAAGTAACTTTGCTCTCCATGTCCTAGCTGTTGCACTCCAACAACTTGTGTTCTACTTTTTATGTCTTTGATTTATGTAGTCTTCCTTTCCATATAATAAAGATTATCTTAAATAGCCCAACCCACACATGAAAAGAAAGTGACGATGTTCCATCTGGGATGGACTGAAGTGTCGTCTCACTTCACACTTCACTTCATTTCATGTGCAAGCAAGTCGAGTTACTTATTTTCAGCAACGTTATTAAGACTAATACTCTGCATAGAGAATTATTATTTACTTTCATTAACGTTGTATTTTATGGTCTTGGTAAGAATTAAACCTTTGTGACTTTCCATATGAATACTGTATGTGCAAACATGGGTAATGTAACAAGCCGGTTCCTGTATCAATAAGAATACAGTATAACTTTCCCCATTTTAGTTTGGGTTGAGGTTGGGGAGTAACTTGCCCAGAGCACCTTTGCATACAACTCATTCATGACAAATTATTAAGAAAATAACTTTTACATTCTTTGTTCACGCAGCATATAAAAACATTAGTAGGCTGCCACTGTAAAAGAATAATTTTAATTTTTTTTAATTTTTGCCTATATGTACTTCACAAAAATTATTTATATTTGATGTACTTTTAACAAGCTGTCATCTAAAGTATTTCATTAATGAGTGGATTGGAATGCATCATGAGTTAAACACAAAAAACAAATTTTGTAAGTGATGATTTATTCTTCCTTTTTACTGTATGTGTACTGTATATTTTTAAAATCAAAGTACAGTGCTTGAAATTATTCAGTTCTGGAGGAGTGAATTATGTTGTATACATACCATCCTAGCTGCAATGATTTTTATATTTGTGTATACAGGTACTCCAAACCTTATCATTCCATGTAGTCTAATAATTTTTAATGAATTACCCTGAAGCTTAGTAAGCATTATAATTACCACTAATGGATATGTAAATTGATTTCAGGTTGAAAATCAAGGTTACCTTGTATTGCCACACTCCAACTGAACTCCCTTCAATGGAAGTCCTGATGCAAAGGTAAGAGTTATGATCTAATTATACACTATCTCAATTGTTTAGATGTCTGGTTAATGGACAGTTGCACATAATTGACAGAAAAGTCAACACTATTTTGGTTGTTTTTATTATAAAGTAGTTGTTCCACATGGTTTTTGGTACTGCAGTAAAGGACACACAAGTGTGTTCTGCTAGTTGTGCTAATAAAATCAGTCAAGAACTCAATAATTCACTATAAATGCCTCTGCTACAGATCACGATAGCATACATCACTAATAAAATGTTAACTAGTGATTTTTCTGCAACATAGATTATACAGAAGTAGCAATCCAGTGTCGTTTTCATAACTTTTCTAACCATTTGAATATAACATATAAACCTAATAACGTTAGAATGGCAATGTAAAAGCGAGGTACTGTACAACTTTGTGTTATAGCACAGCGTATTATGATGATCATCGTCATCTGTCTCCCGACAGAAAATCTTGGGAATACTTCTTATCTCCGATGAACACAGACAACTTCAGAACAGCATCCACAGTTGGCTCGTACAATAACTCGTCGTCACAATCGTGGACTTCAGCTTGCACTATGAAATGAAAGATATGCAAGACTTAATCCCAGCTAATGAATGCATCATTATAATTCACTTTAATAACCAGCTACTCAAGTTAACAATATAAGTAAACTATTGGTAAGGGCATCTAGTTATCTAGGACATTTTGATGAGCAAATGTTATTTAACGCTCTGCTGAGGTAAATTTTTGTTTTTCTTCTATTTTCCATTTTATAGTATTTATGGCTTTTGTATTATTATCAACAAAGAAATCACATGAATGTTATATACAAAAGTATAGGCTGCCCTGCTCGTGAAAGTGTGTACTTAAGGCATAAAGGGAATGATAGGCATGTGGGTGAAATATGAGACAGGAGTTAGTATTGGGTACATGACATGAGGGGGTTCCCTGGAGGCACACAGCTAGTAGACTCGTTGGGCTCCGGGCATTCATAGTGATTGGTTATGTTGCACGTGCTGCTCTGGCACATCACCATCTGTTGTTGCAGTTAAGAGTTGTGTTGGTATTATTACATTGTTGTTATGAGACCCACTAAAGAACTAAGCAAAGAAATCATTGCTCAGACATTGCTTTAAAGGAGTGAGGCCTGAATGTGTAGCCCAGTCAGCATGAAGTATTGATTGCATTTCCGAGGGGAAAACAGTGCTATCACAGACACATTGGTCTGGTTGTCCCAGGAAGATGTCTTCAAGATCTATAAACATTCTAAAATGTTCATATAGAGAATACTCTCCATGTTACAGCAAGGTAGACCTTGAAATCTTCCCGGGATGACCAAACTGATGTTTCTGCGATGGTGTGTCATCACTCGTTTCCCTTTGGAAATGCGACCTTTGTGTTGTTGGAATTATGTCATGTCAACACTTGACACAATTCCAATGACACGAAGGTCGCGTTTCCAAGGGGAAACGAGTGATGACACACCATCGCAGAAACATCAGTTTGGTCATCCCAGGAAGACTTCAAGGTCTACCTTGCTGTAACATGGAGAGTACTCTGTAATGAACATTTTAGAATGTTTATAGATCTTGAAGACATCTTCCTGGGACAACCAGACCAATGTGTCTGTGATAGCACTGTTTTCCCCTCGGAAATGCAATCAATAATTTGGTGGCCTCACTCCTTTAAAGCAATGTCTGAGCAATGATTTCTTTGCTTAGTTCTTTAGTGGGTCTCATAACAACAATGTAATAATACCAACACAACTCTTAACTGCAACAACAGATGGTGATGTGCCAGAGCAGCACGTGCAACATAACCAATCACTATGAATGCCCGGAGCCCAATGAGTCTACTAGCTGTGTGCCTCCAGGAAGACAGGGCTCAGAAGGGTCATCATTGTTTTTCAACTCTCTCGTCCCCTTCAACTTCCTCCTCCTCCTCATTCTGCCTCTGGCTTCTGCCCTCATTCTCTGGGAAACAGCATAAGGCAAGGGTCCTGGGATTGCCCCCCCCCCTCCAAGCATTACCCCTCTAGGAGATGGGCACTGAATGATTTAAGCTATGTAGACAAGACCTTGTCAGCATTTCATTACTAAGTAGTTTGGGTGAACAGTACAAGCTCGGCTTACCATAACAAGTCTTCAACATGCCTGCCAACACTTATATATACCTCCCTCGGTTACAGAGTTATTGGGCATTAGGATATGATGAAGATGAGAGGTTGTGATAGAGCAGACATATACCACCTCGCCTGGAGTTCTGAAGCCGTGGTCTTATAAGATAAAGTGCTGTGCCTTTTATGTCGTAGCTCTTGAATATATACAGTATTAACACTTTTGCTAAAGGCTAGAAACATTGTCTAGCTTAGGGTAATATTATCAAAAGCTAAATTTTGATCTAATAAGCTAAAGTATTGTCCCATTATGTATCTGTCAGTCCTTTCCCTGTCTTATGATTAGGTTAAGCTGGCCACACCTGGAAATACTTATTGGCCTCAATGGAACATCTAATTCACATTTACCTATTTTAGAATTTGTATGTTGGTATTCAGATATAATGAGAGTTTCCATACCACTGTATGTGATGTCCAGGCAGACCAATGGTAATTGATTAGCCTCCTTGGTTGTAGTTAGTAACAGATAATGTGTTTATATCTTCTATATACACTTATCTGTTACTAACTACAACCAAGGAGGCTAATCAATTACCATTGGTCTGCCTGGACATCACATACAGTGGTATGGAAACTCTCATTATATCTGAATACCAACATACAAATTCTAAAATAGGTAAATGTGAATTAGATGTTCCATTGAGGCCAATAAGTATGTCCAGGTGTGGCCAGCTTAACCTAATCATAAGACAGGGAAAGGACTGACAGATACATAATGGGACAATACTTTAGCTTATTAGATCAAAATTTAGCTTTTGATAATATTACCCTAAGCTAGACAATGTTTCTAGCCTTTAGCAAAAGTGTTAATACTGTATATATTCAAGAGCTACGACATAAAAGGCACAGCACTTTATCTTATAAGACCACGGCTTCAGAACTCCAGGCGAGGTGGTATATGTCTGCTCTATCACAACCTCTCATCTTCATCATATCCTAATGCCCAATAACTCTGTAACCGAGGGAGGTATATATAAGTGTTGGCAGGCATGTTGAAGACTTGTTATGGTAAGCCGAGCTTGTACTGTTCACCCAAACTACTTAGTAATGAAATGCTGACAAGGTCTTGTCTACATAGCTTAAATCATTCAGTGCCCATCTCCTAGAGGGGTAATGCTTGGAGGGGGGGGGGCAATCCCAGGACCCTTGCCTTATGCTGTTTCCCAGAGAATGAGGGCAGAAGCCAGAGGCAGAATGAGAAGAGGAAGAAGAAGGGAAAGAGAGAGATAGATATAAAAAAAGTGATGACCCTTCTGCTGCCATCATCAACGGGTCTGCTGTCAAGAGTGCTGTAATCATATTATCCCCATTTGTGCCTTCCTGGTGCCTAAGTGTTTGCTGCTTCTATGGACCTCTTAATCCTAATGGGGAGATGGGGGGGGGGGGAAGGGATGGAGGGATTCCTTTTTGGCTGTTACACTTTCAATGTCATCTATGTAAATAAGCCATTTCCTGAATATAGCAAAAATAATAATATAATACAGAACAATCTTTTAATCTTACCTAAAATGTAATCAACATTTTCTGAGAACAGGGAAGGTTTATGTGAGTGGATGAGGTGTTCCCTCACAATGCATTGTAACTGAACCAAAGTGTCCAACAGATCGTGGGTGTGAGCTGGCTGCAAGGCTGGAGAAAAGCGACAGACAATATCTCTTCCGCTAATCCCTGGACGCTCCATGACCAGGCTGAGAACAGCCCCCAACATGCGATCTAAAACTCTTCTATTGAGAGTTCCATTTAGACGAACCCACGGTCTTACTGCCACACTGATTTCCTCATAGTCTGTGCTAGAGGTAGAGAGAAAAAGTTTTGTTAATGCCTTAGTCAAGCCCAAAATATATACTGTAATTATATATATATTTTTATCATAAAGCTCTGTACTTTTGCTAGATAAATAAATGAGTTGGTAGCTTCCATCTCAAATACTCATTCAATGTATCCTTAATTAATATGTCTACTGGTCATCTTGTCTTTCTTTATATTACTGTGTAGGTCTGATTCCCATGAAAATACTGTGATCTTACATGTATGATAACAATGAGAAAGAATAAGTGATCCTTACACATTCTGATGCTGCTTGATTGTTTTTTCCATTTCTTTGGAAACTTCTTCATCTCTTCTGTACTTCCTCTTGCGCATGGCCAAAAAGGAGTGAATGTGTCGCACAGGCTTCCCACCTTCAGCTTGAGTTTCTTCCCCAAAATAATTTGAATGAGAATGAGAACATAAATCAATTAGTTTATATCATTTAATAAATACTGTAGTGAGATATTAACAGAAAAAAACTGACGGGGAAAGAATTTGCCGAGGCAGAGAAGCAAAACAAAAATATGTGGTAAGCTGTCACTCTACACAAGTGTTGCATTCCTGGAGAACTTGTTTTTCCAAAGCTAAGGCTTGGGGTAGAGAACACTGGAGAATTCTCAATGCATCCTGGAATGACTGACAGAGGAACCTTCTTTTAAACTCAACTCCTCAAAGCAACACCAGGAATAAGACTCATTCAAGAATAGCTTTGTTACAGCTACTAAGAGCTAATTAACTGGGTACCACCACCACACATCAAGTGGCAGCACCCTCAGGTACAAAATGGATAGCAGGTGATCCCACCTTACGTTCCTTCTGAGGCACTCCTAGAAAGGCATAGTATATAATAGGAAAAAAGGAGAGGCTAGGAGAGACTTGCGTGGGCTGCTCAAAGCAGCTTTTTCATCTACACTCAAAAACTTATTTCTGAGTTTAGATCATTCTGTTGATCCCTTGGGCAAAAATTAACCCTAACCGTTAGAAGGGCAACAACAGAAAAGAGGACAACTCGCCCATGCTACAAAATGGATCCGGAAAATGTTGGAGAAGAATAAAATCACATTTCCCCCACTTGCCCAATGGTCCAAGGAAGGGGGAGGGGGTACTTTCCCAGCAACCCAAGTTGCATAGTCAAGACCCAACACATTTCCAGAAAGCATCCCTGCAAACCAAAACAGAGAGCCAGGAGAAGCACCGAGTCCATTGGTGGTAGTCAGCAGAGGGAGGAGACGGCAAACCATGCTGGAATCCAGAGAAAGACTAGTCACAAAGTGAGATTGAACAAAGCAATCTTCTTCAATTTCTTAAACATGGCTGATAGAACTAGCTGATACAATAGATCCCGACCCACACATGAAGGAAAATAAATTGAGACACTTGACGTATGCCAGACGTGGCAGGGACCAGTGTAGGGAAGTGAAGACCTAAAAATGGACTAAAGAAGAGAGATGCCCCCAACAGAGGGCAACTCTAAAGGACTGAGGCCAATAAAAAGCAATCCTGGAGCCAACAAGTTAATGCCAATAAAGCACCAAAACAGCCATGCTCGGCCCTGATCCTAAAGGAAGGATGAATCTCAGGCCTCATGAAGCAAGAGCCAGGAATTGCACACGCCCAGGAGAGAAGATAACCAATCTAGGTAAGACTGATGGGAGAATGAGGCCACCCCAGCACCTGAAGAGACCATAGGGAGACAGGAAAAAACAGAACAGCTTGAAACAAAATCTGAAGGACCCAAGGACCCACCGGAGAACAAACAGGCCTGCAGAGTCCACGACACTGAGCCAACCAATCGGGCGAGGAGACAGGTAAAGACACACCGCTCCAAGAGCCGATTAATTTGAGTAAACTAAAGTTAACTAACTGGGTCAAAGGGGTAATCTGTTTAGTAAACAAATCAGTCCATCTTCCACACAGCACTGTTGAAGATACAACTGACCGAGAATAATACCCACGAGCCCTTAATGTGCCTACAAACACCTAAAGCCCTATCTGATGATAAGTCATGTTAATGTGCTAAGTCATACCACTGCTGCAGTGCTAACACACTCACCCAGCAATAATTAGGTAACTGATTTTTTAAATAATTGGAAGGTTGCATTCCAGGGAAACTAGTGTATAAGGCTTACCATGAGCTATGGGATAGGAAAGCTCTCAGCCTACTAACTAGTCATCTGTTCCTGTATGCACCTGTGCAAAAAATAAACAAAAATAAAGCCCGAAGAGTTCAGCATATTAGAAACACTCATTGAAAGCCAGTCTGCATCTGTCAACTGACATGGAACACAGAAAGTACGTGAGGTTGTCCACGAGTGGTAACCTTGAGTACTCGAGAAATCCAGCCGATATTATCCAGTATCCAGTGTCGATATTATCCGATATTATCTTAGCAGTCACTTTGTTAATCTCAGTTTGGAAGGGATTGAGAGTTTATGTATGAACCCCTGTCAGTCATTCTGGGCTGGTTTCAATGTTCAACCATGATTCTCAGCCACTTTATGACTATGCATTTTTCTGCCTGACTATACACGATCCTCTCTTATGGACACCATCTTTCCTTAGGGAGCATCAGAATGAGATACAGCAGCTCAGAAATTAGACCATAATGTAGGGAAGTATAAATAAATACATTTGCAGTGTTAATTTCAATTCCTCCTAATGCAGTACAGTATTATAAATTACAAGATTAATGCTCAAAAACATTGTCTCTATTTGAAGATCTCTATACACATTCAATTACAGAGTATTGATTTATCTTTACTATCACTTGTCATATGTAAAAACTTCTTGTCAACGAAGTTTCATATCAAATTGATAATTATGACTAGAATATAGTAAACTTTAATGTTAATTCTTACCTGCTCCATTGCTCATCTTATCACTTCTCCCTAAGATCCTCCTGGAGCGCCTGGATGTTTGGAAAGTGATATCTTCAGTGTTTATTAAGTCTGAAGAGCTGCCGGCTCCAACCTCCTCCAGTATTTTGCCAGCACCATCGGCAAAACTTGTGCTCAAAGTGGCAGTATTACCTTCTGTTGCAGATTGAGGCATAGTGGTGACGGACGTATTATTACCACAAGTATCAGCAGTTAATAGTGACGTGTTCACTTTCTCATCCCCAGAGGTGCTGCCAACTGGGCAACTCTCGGACCTGTAATGGTTTAGGCAATTACTGTAATTACAAGCAGAAACAAATTTGAGTACTCAAAATTTATAATCCACTTTACAACAGATTGATTAGCCTCTATTGCCCATGAACCCAGGTATGCCAACTTACAAGAGGTTAAGTGATTGGAGGCTTATCTACCTCACTTGTAAAATGGGTACTAAGTATTTTCTTCACTAATGGTTCACTTTTTGGCTATATCTACTTGTCTAACAATTACATCCACATCTTTAAGACTTTATGAGCAGGTATGATGAAGCTTTAGAAGGTTGACAGTAATAATTGCAATAGGTAACTGATGGCTAAGATGTGGGATACAAGACATCACTCACTACACAAATGTAACCATGTGGTCTGCTACTTTTCAATTTGATTTCCCTTACCTTCAGGTGACAACTTCTCCTTCATCCAGCGCCGAATCCAACTTGCAATCAATAGCACGTCGTCCAGGGCTAATAGTCACAGCTTCAAGTTCTCCAACTAAGAATTGTGCTATGACTTTTACCGAGAAGCATAGCCTTCCTCATCCCATTATTGCTTTATGGAAATCCCTTTCTGTATAAGCACATTGTTAAACTCTTGGGGTTAATCTTTAACTTGTCTTGATTGCCCCCTGTCTCTCGTATCAGAACTGAATGCTCTAAGGCCTCAAAGTCTCATCCCATATATCCTAGGGAGCCGATGAACGGGCACACCTCGATATGCACTCCTCTCTTGTACTGTCTAAACTAGATTATGGCTACCAAGTCTATTCCACAGCTTCTCCCTCGATACTTTGCACCATATAGGGCTGTTACACCTCAGCTCTGGTGCCTTTTGTTAATCCCCTAGCCAGAGCTTTTGAGTTGAAATCTGCATTCCATTCCTACAGGATTGTCATGATCATTACTTCCTTCAATGTAATAATTCAGGGAAGGTCCTCTTGTTCTCTCCATCTCTCGCTATCCCTCCTTTGCTATTCCTTTCTTTTGCTATTCCTTTGTATGATCAAGTGAGAGGTCATCACCATTCTCTTCCCCTTCTCTGTTTACACAAAGAAGGGGAAGAGAGGTCATTCAGGTACACACAAATGGCAGAGGTAGCATGAACTTTTTTTTTTTTAATCCATGCGAGCCATATAAGTGACATGGGATTGAGAAATGGTCAGTGATCAGGTGTAAAAATTCCAGAAATTGCCTTTTCTTCACTGTGGTTACAGAGCCATTAAACTTGTCAAACCTTTATGGGCAGTGTGAATGACATCTTCCAGGCTCCACCAGCTCTGCCGTATGAACTGTAGACCTTGTATTCCCCCATGACTTGACAGGTGACAAATGTGTGAAGAGCCTGCTCCAGAGCCCTGGAGCAGGCTCTTCAGTAAAAATGCATGGTATTCTTCCCTACCTAGTGAACTGCCAATTAGGGAGAAGGCCACACCCCAGAGTCAGAGTGCCTATACTCCAGTAACTTAGCCAGCCTTTTCATTGGTTGGGTAAAATAGGCCTAGTTGTCCTGGCTCTGTGATAAGTCCACTGTGGTGCCAAGGGGCAGAGTCTCATTGAGCTCCAGAGTACAATTTAGTAGTTTGTGTGCTTTGAGCCATGGGGGCATGTGGAGGATTGTGCTTTTGGCTAAAGGAACAGGCATTACCAACTCAGCCTGTGTATTACTCCAACAGCATGTATGGTAAATTGCTTTATCTGTGTTCATAACACCTTTGAACACTCTGCTGTCGTCCATTGCCATAGGGATTTTCCTAGCTTAGGATATAATTTGCATTTAATAAACTTACTATTACATTTTTCCCTAGAGTATCAGTGGACAATCTCCCCCCCCCTTCCCCTGCATGTCATAAGACTGGGCTGGTCAGTAATAGCCCTGATCATCATCTATGCTCATTAATTCACCAGGGAATATCTAACTGATCCCAGCACATACTGATTTGTTACTAACTGTTGAATTAATTTACATCGGCTATAACTAGAGTTAAAGTATCAAAATAGTTGAGGGCAAGTCACATCCATCTGCTGTCTTTGGCTTCACTCCACGAGTCATTGACAGGTAATTAGAATAATTAATCAAAAGAATTCTAAGATCTAAGTAGGGGGTGTTTGTTTTCATGGAGATGGTGGTAGCAAAAATTCTTAGTTCTTAATGTCAAGTAGCCCTTGTTATCATCATCACCAAGCGGTATGTCTGGTGTAATTATAAAATTAGGTGGCATATCAGAGCGGCAATGGCTAGCATGATATATATCTGGTGGTAGAACAGTTGCTAATTAATAGCTACCATTCGTAACTTAACAGTCACCAAGTTATAAATGTTAAAGACACATTTACAACAAAATAGTCTTAACTTAAAATTGTCTTACCTTCATGTGTGTCAAGACTCTCTGTATTGGTGACCTCACTTGTGGGATGAAGTGGCACGGTATCACCATGCGGTACGGGAGAAGATACCTCGCAAGTTTCCTGGTCAGCATCTTGGATGACACTTTCCTTATCATCCATGCTACTTTGCTCCTGAAAGTAATTTAAAAAAATAACAAAGTATTGTATTGAGTAAAACAAATAGCGATTAGTTAACAATTCACATTTCATTTAACTAAAGGCAACTTTAACAGCAGCCGTCCAATTTTATAAAATAAATAAGTAAACAAATTTAGGATGGTTGAAGAAAATGCTAAAAAATATTCAGGGATAAACAGCAGTGTCCGTCCTGAATGTCTTGTTCTCGTATCTGAGGCAATGGGTTCTGACAATACTTACTGTTGCTATGGAGACCTAAATAAGCCAGATTTAATGTACATGACAAGGTATACCAGTGCAGTGTAAGATATGGATACCAATGGTAAACTTCAAATATATAGCTGCAGTGCACTAATGGTAATGAAAACAAATTAACACTTTAACGCACCGAGGTTAAGGAAAAAAACTTGGGCCTTATGCCCCTGGCGCTTCGCGCAGCCGAGCGGTGAGACCGAAAAGTGTATACTCTTTTTACTCTCCTCACACTAATTGTAGGCGTACGTATTTAAATTTGGTATCACTGTGTTCGCAATAGAATTGTCTATAAGAACATATGTATAAAATGCCGTCAAAGCATAAGGCCTATCAACAACCAATAAAAAACTATTGACATCACTTGCCGAGAGCGCCAAACAGCAACAAAATGTTTCCATTCTCGTAATGGTTGTGAAGCCCACAGTTGTCCTACATCGTTAATTTTGGTATGATTGGAATCGCAATTAAATTCTCTATACGGACATATGCATATAAATATAGAATCAATGTCGCAACTGACCACAAGAGTGTGGGAAGTGGCTGAAGTGTTACCCGCGGCGGCATATCGCCGAAAATGACATCGAAAAGTGTATTTTCAATTCACTGTCCTGACATTATTTTGGGATGTACGCATTTAATTTTTGTACCAATGTGTTCGCAATAGAATGTTCTATAAGAATATAAGTATAAACCGTCAATAAGAA